>CM031616.1:41989423-42079423 GCA_018398815.1 Conus ventricosus | reverse complement strand
ATACTCCCCCAATGTTGCCCCCAGGACTTGATGTCACGGTATACTCCCCCAATGTTGCCCCCCAGGACTTGATGTCACGGTATACTCCCCCAATGTTCGCCCCCAGGACTTGATGTCACGGTATACTCCCCCAATGTTGCCCCCCAGGACAGGTGACTGGGGTGTTCTCCTTGAGCTCTATGTGGTGGTGTTCATAGGCGCAGTTAACTGGGGGTGTTCTCCTTGAGCTCTATGTGGTAGTGTTCATAGGCGCAGTTAACTGGGGGTGTTCTCCTTGAGCTCTATCTGGTAGTGTTCATAGGCGCAGTTAACTGGGGTGTTCTCCTTGAGCTCTGTCTGGTGGTGTTCATAGGCGCAGTTAACTGGGGGTGTTCTCCTTGAGCTCTATGTGGTGGTGTTCATAGGCACAGTTAAATGGGGGTGTTCTCCTTGAGCTCTATCTGGTGGTGTTCACAGGTGCAGTTAAGTGGGGTGTTCTCCTCCAGCTCTGTCTGGTGGTGTTCACAGGTGCAGTTAAGTGAGGTGTTCTCCTTGAGCTCTATGTGGTAGTGTTCATAGGTGCAGTTAACGGGTGTTCTCCTCCAGCTCTGTCTGGTGGTGTTCACAGGTGCAGTTAACTGGGGGTGTTCTCCTTGAGCTGTCTGGTGGTGTTCCCAGGTGCAGTTAACTGGGGTGTTCTCCTCCAGCTCTGTCTGGTGGTGTTCACAGGTGCAGTTAACTGGGGGTGTTCTCCTCCAGCTCTGTCTGGTGGTGTTCACAGGTGCAGTTAACTGGGGGTGTTCTCCTCCAGCTCTGTCTGGTGGTGTTCACAGGTGCAGTTAACTGGGGGTGTTCTCCTTGAGCTCTGTCTGGTGGTGTTCACAGGTGCAGTTAACTGGGGTGTTCTCCTTGAGCTCTGTCTGGTGGTGTTCACAGGTGCAGTTAACTGGGGGTGTTCTCCTTGAGCTCTGTCTGGTGGTGTTCACAGGTGCAGTTAACTGGGGTGTTCTTCTTGAGCTCTGTCTGGTGGTGTTCACAGGTGCAGTTAACTGGGGTGTTCTCCTTGAGCTCTGTCTGGTGGTGTTCACAGGTGCAGTTAACTGGGGGTGTTCTCCTTGAGCTCTATCTGGTGGCGTTCACAGGTGCAGTTAACTGGGGGAGTTCTCCTTGAGCTCTATCTGGTGGTGTTCACAGGTGCAGTTAACTGGGGTGTTCTCCTCCAGCTCTGTCTGGTGGCGTTCACAGGTGCAGTTAACTGGGGGTGTTCTCCTTGAGCTCTGTCTGGTGGTGTTCACAGGTGCAGTTAACTGGGGGTGTTCTCCTCCAGCTCTGTCTGGTGGTGTTCACAAGTGCAGTTAACTGGGGGTGTTCTCCTTGAGCTCTGTCTGGTGGTGTTCACAGGTGCAGTTAACCGGGGTGTTCTCCTCCAGCTCTGTCTGGTGGTGTTCACAGGTGCAGTTAACTGGGGGTGTTCTCCTTGAGCTCTATCTGGTGGTGTTCACAGGTGCAGTTAACTGGGGGTGTTCTCCTTGAGCTCTGTCTGGTGGTGTTCACAGGTGCAGTTAACTGGGGGTGTTCTCCTTGAGCTCTATCTGGTGGCGTTCACAGGTGCAGTTAACTGGGGAGTTCTCCTTGAGCTCTATCTGGTAGTGTTCACAGGTGCAGTTAACTGGGGGTGTTCTCCTCCAGCTCTGTCTGGTGGTGTTCACAGGTGCAGTGAACTGGGGTGTTCTCCTCCAGCTCTGTCTGGTAGTGTTCACAGGTGCAGTTAACTGGGGGTGTTCTCCTTGAGCTCTATTTGGTGGCGTTCACAGGTGCAGTGAACTGGGGTGTTCTCCTCCAGCTTTGTCTGGTGGTGTTCACAGGTGCAGTGAACTGGGGTGTTCTCCTCCAGCTCTGTCTGGTGGTGTTCACAGGTGCAACACCTGGCAGTCTGCTCTACCTTGTGTCCCTGACAGCCTATGGATTGCAGTCTCTTTTTTCGGTGGGAGACCGCTTCAGCACGGCAACGGTCATGCACTTGGCTTTGACAGCCGGAGTCATCTCGATCAACTTGCCTTGAAACCAGTTGTGTGTGAATGAGGATTGCTTCTCAAAGATAGCCAGGGGAGTGCGGTGTCTGATTCTCCGCACGGTTTCCCATTCCTCAGTGGTAGAGTCTCCTGGCTGCGAGACAACACGTTCTGTCTTGATGAACTCTGCAAATGACTCGGCAAGGCCTGGCTGAGACTTGATGCTAACATCTGTGATGCAGTGGAACGTTTTTCACACACACACACACACACACACCACACACACACACACACACACACACACACACACACACACACACACACACACGCACGCACACACACACACACACACACACACACACACGCACCAGAAATGTGGATCCATTCAACGAGTTCAAAATGCTAGAAAGTTAGGTCTGTCACACACACACACACACACACACACACACACACACACACACACACACACACGCACACGTACACACATACGCGCGCGCGTGCGCGCGCGCCAGAAATTTGGGTCCATTCAACGAGTTCAAAATGCTAGAAAGTTAGGTAACACAAAAACATTTCTTTTCCTGTGAAGCGAAATTGTTACATCAAGCAATATTATTGTACATTTGACATTCTGAGTACAGCCTCTCGCCTATCGAAACCGGTCGGCTGCCCATACCAACCCGACATGCTGGCTCATTCCGATTGTGATTGATTGTGTTTGTTTCCAGCGAACACTTCTTTGTCAACTAGAATGTGTCTGAAGCTCATCTTATGATATCCCTTCCCATAGTTTAAAAGAAAAATTCCGAGAAATGTGCCTTGAAGAGAGATAAAACAATAAGAAAAAAAAAGAAAAGAAAGCAACCCTTCTTAATTCAACAAGATAAGATTTTGTTATCTTTGATAATAAATCGGTTTTTGTGCTGAATATGTGGATGGATAAGTGAAGACGGAGTAATAAACACGTATACAATATTTATTCCATAATTGAATCATTCGAAGCACATGAATCTGTTTCCAAAGCTGGTTGCATTATTCAGTCCGTTTGCACATTAAGTAGATAAGAAGTACAAAGAACAAAGAAAGATGTTTCTGCTTAAAAGGGAAGTTACAAGGTTAAGAATATTTTCATCAGACTCAGGCACACAGCAACAACAATCAGGGAAATGTACACAAAATGACATTTATTCAATTCTAGCGGAGCCCGCTGACCTTTTAACATTAGCATAGAGAACGCACAAGAAAACATGAACAAATAATTGTAACCCTAGTTTGATTACTTGTCAGTAGTCTAGGATTAATAACCATTTTGTCATCATCTGTCCGTTTTCTCTTCAAGAGCACAAAGAGTCCGATGGTCTGGCGCTGATTATGACGTCACCATCATCTGGATACGTCACAGTGGGACCAAACACAAGTTTCTCGAACCAGCGTCTCCTGCAGAGGAACGTGTCTGTTCCAGAACGAAATACAGTCGTGGTAAGCTTCAGAGAAACTTCGCAGAGTTCTTCAAATGTCATACTGTCCCGTCATTCCATGCATCATTCAGCCGGCCATTTCAGAGGGACGACACATGTTGTCTGGAGCAGAAAGACAGACTACACCTCTGACTTCATGCACGTGATCCAGGCCACTAGACTGTCCATTGAGCTGCCAAAACACAGCCAGTGCTTCAGAACAAACACAGGCTGCTTTCAACTGTTTTTCTCTTTCTTTCCCGACACCAAAGCTCCTCAGAAGTTAGCCAGTGGTTTGTGGAACTGTTCTGTGGATCACTATGCCGGCTTCCATCACCACGTGGCCTGTAACCATCACACAGAGTGTGAAGATGGACGAGATGAAACAGAGCACTGCCCCTTCAGCAGTCCTCAGTGTCAGGGGTTGGTGGCATTCTGTAACAGTTGCTACAAATTTGTCAAGGGCAACATTCCGTCTCTTTGTGATGATTGTGATCAGATAGCAATGGGTAATAAATATTGCGATTCACTGGGGGGTAAGATGCATTTCCCAGTGTGTGTGAAGGACTGGTTTGGTTCACTTAAAACCTTGACAAAGATGCACTCACTTAGGTTCGATGGTCTGTGGGCTGGTTTTTACTCTAATGACATGTCCTCGCCTAACATGTACAGACATGAGATCCTGCAAAAGTATTCTGTTTTTTATCATTCTCTTCATGTTTATAGCTGGTATATGTTTAAAAACCTGAGGTTCCGTGACTTTGACTTACTTGATTCTGGATGTCAGTTGTGTTATTATTCAGTAGTTTTTTTTAATCGAAAGGGTGTAGGAGGAAAATTGGATAGGACAGCCTGCACACACCAGCAGCCTATCTCTGGACTGGTTTGTGAAGTCAGCTCCAACCAGTCTGATGCTTACTCCTCTCAGTCAACGCCAGTGCCCATGACCAGCACACACGTTGGGTCCATGGAGCAACCCTCGATGATGAAGTGCCTTGACGGTCAGTGGACCCGTTCCTTCATAGTGTGTGATTCTAACAGATACGAAGTATGCACAGAAGAGCTCACATCTTGCAGAGTGTCAGATCCAGTGTCACACACAAACAGAGCTCATTCCTGGAATGACTATGCCACGCTGTCACCCACGTTTACGTGTCGTGATGGTATAACTACACTGTCCTACACCCTGGTTTGTGACTTCCTGCCTGACTGTCTTGACCTGAGTGATGAGACCCTCTGCAGGTTTCCACTGTGTGTCAACGCATTTACCTGCACAAATGGTCAGTGTCTAGCTTATAAGAGTGTGTGTGATCAAACGTCCCACTGTCATGACGAATCGGATGAGAAGAACTGTAGAGTGTTTAAACACATAACTGTTGGATTAGTGTTTATCCCATCTCCTGTTCTTATCAATTTTGATGGCATCAGAAAGTTCACATCAGTTCCAATGAATTCCACAGAGCCTTGTCCTGAGAGCCACTATCGTTGTCATGGTGAGTTCAACGACTGCCTGCCTGTCTACACACGATGCAATGGGATGTACGACTGTGTGGACCACCAGGATGAAGGAGGATGTGAAGACCTGACATGTCCAGGATTTTTCAGGTGCAGAGCATCAACAATCTGTGTTCACAGTGACCACCTGTGTGATGACTGGCCTCACTGTCCACTGCGCGATGATGAGATGTTGTGTGGTTTGACCTGTCCTGTTGACTGTCTGTGTCAAGGTCACACGTTTCTGTGTTCTCGTCCTTTCTCCGTCACATTGTTCCCCCACCTCCGCTACCTGGATGCAACGGGATCATGTATGACACTGTCTGATATGAATAATCATGATCGGCTTTTTCATCTAATCCTTGCCAAATGCTCATTAACCCTTTTACCTGAATTAAACATGTTGAATTTGAGGATTCTTGACCTCAGTGGTAATAAATTCGGGCATATCAATATGACGTGTTTTCTTGGCTTAGAAAATCTTCAAAAATTATCTCTGTCCAATAACCCACTAACTTCACTCTCCAACGATCTTAGAACTGAGAGACAGCAACACACACTTACTATGCTCGATCTCTCACACACGTTTCTCACAGTATTAGATACAGTATTCCTTTCGCCTTTTCCTGCACTGCAACAACTGACCTGTAACTTTACGTCTATTCATACCGTAAGTCCAACTGGTTTTCAGTTCACACAGCAATTGGCTGAACTGTTCATGGATGGTAGCCCTGTAAAAATCTTTCCCCTGAATATTTTTAAAGACCTGTCCCATTTAGAACTAATCATCACAGAAAATTTTAAGTTCTGTTGCAATGAAATACTCCCACACAATTTCGATGCTTCATCATGCTATGCTCCAAACATTGAAATTTCATCTTGTGATGATTTGTTACAGTCGTGGACATACCGCGTGTTTCTGTGGCTGATCGCCTGTCTGTCAGTGACTGGTAATGTCTTTTCTTTCAGTGCACGTTTGTTTAAGAGTAGTCGGACTTCGTCAAGTGGTTTCAACTTGTTTGTCACCAACCTTGCCATCGCTGATTTTCTGATGGGTGTCTACATAGCTATCATTGGGGTAGCTGATGAGATCTTCCGCGGCAGATACCTTCATTACGATGACACATGGAAAAGCAGTGTAGCCTGTAAGGTGGCTGGAGTTCTGTCTCTGTTGTCCAGTGAAGTGTCAGCTCTGACCATCTGGATTATCACTCTGGATCGTTTCATCGTCCTTCACTTTCCATTCAGCACAGTTCGATTTGAGAGAAAGTCAGCAGCAGTGGCTTGTCTGTTGACTTGGTTAGTTGGTTGGTGTTTAGCCTTGTTACCGTTACTTCCAGTGACGTCACATTGGGAGTTTTATAGCCAGACAAGTATCTGTATCCCATTGACAGTTATGAGGTCCGATTTTAAAGGTCAAATGTATTCTTTCAGTGTGTTAATTGTCCTCAGTTTCATTCTGTTTTTATTCATCTCTGTTGGTCAGGCTCTCATCTACTGGTCTGTACAGGCCAATGCACTGAAAACCAACACGACAAAAATGACAAGGGACATAGCCATAGCTCAACGACTGATCACTGTCGCAGTAACAGATTTCATGTGCTGGTGTCCTATCGCAGTCTGTGGAATTTTGGCGGTGGCTGGTACGCCCATCCCTGGAGAAGTAAACGTGGCCTTGGCTGTTTTCATATTACCGCTAAACTCTTCAATTAATCCTTTCATGTATACGTTTAACACGCTGGCTGAAAAAATGAAAAAGTCTAAAGAAGCAAGTCTGATGAAATGGCTGGAATCTCATGCTAACCTGATCATGAACTGATTTTTTTTAATAAAAAAAACCCACCCTTTTTAATGTACCGGTATGTCTCTTATAAATAGAGTTGAGAAATATCAACAAACATTTTCATCAACCAACAACAACAAAGCCTAAAAGAGAAAACGGACGTACACAAAAAAATCTGTCTTTGATACATAAAAGTAAACAGATCTACAGACAACTAGATACACAGACAGATAATAAAATAGATAGATAGCCTGATACAAACACAGATAGAGAGATAAATGGAGCGAATGATTGGATGGATAGATAGAAAGAGATATATTGGTTGATAAATAGGTTGATGGAAAGAGAGAGAGAGAGAGAGAGAGAGAGAGAGAGAGAGAGAGACAGACAGACAGACAGACAGACAGACAAACATGGAGAGACAAATGGACGGATGTAACAGATGGGTTGATGTACAGATAGACAGACAGACAGAAATAAAGATAGATAGAGACACCCCACACACACAGAGGGACGGAGAGACAGATAACAAACGTAACCTCAGCACGGCCACAGCCCCATTTGGAGAGATGGTGCGTTCAAATCCAAACAATATTAACAACTTACGCCTTCATGATAGGTGGAGCTCCCCAAAACATGAAGTTCAGTCAACTGGAAGAGATGAACTTGCGATGATCATAAGCTTGACAGCCCGTTTAGGGGTGGGGGGTTAATTAAGGGGAGAAGGTGCTTTTTTCGTACCTTTGCATTATCTACACACACACAGAGACTGAAACTTATCAAAGCAGAAAAGGAAGTGACAGATTCGAATCAAATGCGTGTATTGTTCATTCGACTTTAAACGCTTCTTTAACAATAATGAAATTAAAGCAACTAAGCTCCAGCTGAAGTGAGAGAGACTTATTTTCTTAAAGTTTAAATAAGGGGGAAAAAATAGACAACAAAAAAAGCGAAAGAACTCTTCTTCCAGCTCATCGTTGCAGCGTGTGGATGTTTTCTCTCTTAAGATTTGAGATCAGTTAGACTGTCTTCTTTTCTATGCTCAATTTTGACTAGCGTAGGAAAATCGGAAATGAAATGAGGTAGGGAACAGTAAACGATAAACAGTAAACAAGTGGGGTATGTTCTGCTCCCATAAGGAAACCTAACACAGAGTAACTTTTATTCAAGACTGGCACAGCCTTTTAAACTTGAATAAAGTCAGACAAATACATAGACGAACAATCTAATAGTGGGGGAAAAAACAAGCGCAGGTCAACAACTGAACTGTCTGGCAAAGATTTGGACTTGAGGGGAGAGGAGAGGGGAGGGGAGTTTGAAGATGGAGAAACTGGGAAAATGAAATTTTAAAAAAAAAAGAAAAAGTTACAGATATGAAAACTCTTCTCTAGCTGCATAAGGGAACCATCGCAATCCCTTTTGAAGGCAGATATATTTGTATTGCCTGCTCCGAGGCCTTTCGCCCGCTGGATCGGGACTCATCAGGGAGACACGGCTGGTTGTGTCTGCGCTCCCGGCGTCAAATAGAGACACACCACAGTCCATAATACTGTGGTGTTCTCACCACCATGGGTGCAAAAAAGAATCCAATAGCACCCCCAGAGCAGCCAGCGAAGAGTAGTAAATGCAACCAAACGAAAGTGTGGGGAGGAAAAAAAGTTGCTGTAAAACTAAAGACATTATGCAAATAATATAAAATGTAAGGGACAGTCCAAATCTTTGCCAGACAGTTCAGTTGTTGACCTGCGCTTGTTTTTTCCCCCACTATTAGATTGTTCGTCTATGTATTTGTCTGACTTTATTCAAGTTTAAAAGGCTGTGCCAGTCTTGAATAAAAGTTACTCTGTGTTAGGTTTCCTTATGGGAGCAGAACATACCCCACTTGTTTATCGTTTACTGTTCCCTACCTCATTTCATTTCCGATTTTGCTTGATTAAATTGAGGTTATTTGTTTCTGTCCGTCTGTGTGTTTGTCTTTTGATCGCCCTTGATCTTTGGGTGATCCTCAGGCTGGCTAAGATGTCCTTAATTTTATTTATTTTAAGTCTTTTTTACCAGCAACTTTTTTTCTCATTTCGTTATTGCTTTACTCTCCTGGGGTCTGGGGTTTTTACCTTTTGTGGACACCATGGAGAACCACATATATGTGTGGTGTCTCTATTTGACGCCGGGGAGACCAACACCAACCGCGTTCCCGATGAGTCCCGATCCAGCGGGCGAAAGGCCGGAGCAGGCAATACAAATATATCTGCCTTAAAGGGATTGGTGGTTCCCTTAGAGAGAGAAGAGTTTTCATATCTGTAACTTTTTCTTTTTTTTTTTAAATTTCATTTTCCCGTTTCCCATCTTCAAACTCCCCTCCCCTCCCTCTCCCCTCAAGTCCAAATCTTTGCCAGACAGTTCAGTTGTTGACCTGCGCTTGTTTTTTCCCCCACTATTAGATTGTTCGTCTATGTATTTTCTGACTTTATTCAAGTTTAAAAGGCTGTGCCAGTCTTGAATAAAAGTTACTCTGTGTTAGGTTTCCTTACGGGGCAGAACATACCCCACTTGTTTATGTTTACTGATCCCAACCATTAGTACCAATTGCTTTGATTCAAATTGAGGTTAATTCGTTTCTCCCTGTGTTTGTCTTTTGATCGCCCTTGAATTTTGGTGATCCTCAGGCGTAGGCTCAAACGTGCCCTTACATTTATTTACTTTGATAAGTCTTAGTTTTAAGCAACTTTTTTCTCCCAATCACTCGTATGCCATTATAACTCTTCGTGGACATCTGAGGCGTACTTGGATTCTTTTTTGCACCATGTGTAGAACACCACATATTATGGACTGTGATTTTATACGCGGAAGCGCAGACAACAATCACCAAAAGCTCCCTGGCTATAGTCCAGAAACCAGCGAGCGAAAGCCTCGAGCGGCAAATACAATATAACTGCCTTCAAAAGGATTGTGATGTCCTATCAGCTAAGCAATGATTAAATATCTTAAGCTTTTCTTTTTATTTTTAAATTTCATATTCCCATTTCATCTTCAACCCTAGTTCGACATCTGAGCCACAAGTCTAAATCCAAATCTTGCCAGACAGTTAGTTGTAGACTGCGTTGATTTTTCCCCAATAGATGTTCGTCTATATTGTCTGACATTATTCAGTTTAAAGCTGACCATCTTGAATAAAAGTTACTCTGTGTTAGTTTCCTTTGGGAGCAGAACATACCCCCACTTGTTTACTGTTTAGCGTAGGAAAGACAGAGCAAGGGAAACAACTGCTTATTACTTCCAATTACCCAGAAACCGCTTCCGTACAACGCTGAATGGAAGTGACACAGTGTGTTTTGTCTGTTTCTCTGTTCGTCCACATATCGGTGTAATAGGCTATGCTTGGACCTATGGTGTACATACAGTTTTGCAGTAGAGAGGTCAGTGACAAATAAGGTCAAATGTCCATAGAATTCGTTAAACATTAGCAGAGACGTTAACCCCATAACAGTTTGCTTTATATAACCCATTTTTGATCATATGTTGCAGCTTATTATTAGTAACGCTTGGAAGTCTCTAACTAATCACTTCAAAAGCCATCCTGAGGCTATCCTATTCTAGGAAATAGTATCATCTGATCATAAATTACGGCCAAAATTCTGTCACAAACTGGTTTTTAACAAAGATGGAAATAAAGTAATGCCTACTGACTAAAATTCTTTGAGGCCGCCTCTAAATATATTAAACATATTTAAACTGTCAATTTTTCACACCCTATGGTTAGAAGTATCGAGCAGAAAAGTCTGGAAACATCGCACACACCCAGAGAGAGAGAGAGAGAGAGAGAGGAGAGAGAGAGAGAGAGAGAGAGAGAGAGAGAGAGAGAGTACTTCAAATAGCTGAAAATATTGCAGTATTAGCCAACACATACTGTTTTATTGCCGTTTTAAACCCCCCCCCCCCCCCTCCACCCCATCCCACCCCCTTCCGCTCCCTCCCCACAACCCCCGTCGTCTTTGAGTCATTTTCACAGTAACTATGGACTCGTTCGTCCTCTCTTGTTTAACCCTGCTACGTGTTTATGTCCATTGTTTGCTTGTTTGTGGCTTAGTTGTTTATTCATTTCTTCTGATCCTTCCTGCCTGAAGAAGGCTCGTTATCACAATGTTCATAATGTTCGTCTAGCGGCACAGTATGTCAACTTTCATTTTCATGTTAAGTCCATGTAGTTTTACAGAAAGAGCCCAACACTTTTTACAGAAAGATTTCCACGTGTACCTGGTAGTAACATCAATAGAGGGCACTGCTTATCGTTTTATTGAAAGAGGGCTCTGATACTTGTAAAGGAAGGGAACTTTCACTTCTGTGGGAGATAGAAATAATGTTGCCCAGTTCACAGGAAGAAAACACCAGTTGAGGCCCACTAGTTCAACAGCAAGAGAATGCCAAGTTAGGTCTGCTGGTTTCCTTGCAAGAGAACACCAATCTAGGTCTGCTAGTTTTACAGGGAAAGAATACCAATTTAGACCTGATAATTATACAAGAAGAGAATACTAATTTAGGCCTTTTAGTTTTACAGGAAGAGAACACCAATTTAAGCCGGAGTTTTACATGAAGAGAATATCAGTTTAGGCCTGCTTTTCTTGTGGAAGAGAATACCAATTTAGGCCTGCTAGTTCTACAGGAAGAGAATACCAATTTAGGTCGCGAGTTTTACAGGAAGAGAATACCAATTTAGGCCTGCTAGTTTTACAGGAAGGAGAACACCAATTTAGGCCTGTTAGATTTACAGGAAGGAGACTACCAATTTAGGCCATGAGATTCTAGCAAAAGAATACAAATTTAGACCTGGTAGTTGTACAGGAAGAGAACTTTCATTCAGGCCTTCTAGTTTTAAAGGGGAGAGAATACCAGGTCAGGCCTGCTACTTTTGAAAGAAAGGACTTCCACTGCCGTTGTCTACACGAAGGATTCTAGCAGGCTGGTTGTCCGTCACCTACGTTATGCTCCACGATCGGTAATGCTGGTAAATCTGAAGGCAGGGAGGAGCAAGACTTTAACAGCTGTTTGGAGCAATGAAGCTGATCTTACCTGTGATTATATCAAACATATCACTGGTGGTGTCGACTTCCAGTGCTGACTCAGTTCTGTTGGTGTCTGCAGCAGAGAACAGAGAAATACCGGTTCTAACTCACCCGTTCGAAACTAACGTTTCGAACGGCCGCCCTAGAACCGGTATTTCTCTGTTCTCTGACAAGTAAGACTTCAACAATGAATTAAAAATGATAATCCATCACACATTCTCTTTCAATAACCAAAAAATAACGATTTTTTACAAACAAACATACTGTGTAGGATTATCCGTTTTCAATACTAATTTACTAAACTTTCCAGAGAGTAACGTAGGGGAAAGCAGCAGTGGC
Source organism: Conus ventricosus (assembly GCA_018398815.1). Lineage (NCBI taxonomy): Eukaryota > Metazoa > Mollusca > Gastropoda > Neogastropoda > Conidae > Conus > Conus ventricosus. The sequence continues at coordinate 42,067,302 of CM031616.1, read as the reverse complement.
TGAACACACCCCATAGAGTGGCGTAGGGGAAAAGCAGCAGTTGCTGAACACACCCCATACACCCGTTTGAGCAGGTGAGCCTTTAATTGCTAATTGTTGACTTGCCTAAGGACTCTGCACTATCAGAATACTGCAGAGACCCGTCATTAGGTCGACACCCGATCACTTAATTTGCGTTCTATGCTAGGGACCTACGACTCGGCGCAGAACACAGCACACAGTCAATTAGTTGTTAAAGCCAACAACCAAACAATGCCACATACTTTCGGGTGAGGAATGTATAGGACTCATTATTCAGGAGACATCCTTACAGTGTGGACGCGTTTTGCTGGTTTTCAACTTGGTGAAAAGGTAACAAAGCAAAGGAAACGTGAAATGACAGTAAGTGAACTAGACGATTTTTACGTTGTTGTTTTCTAGAGCAACTTGATAATGAACCGATTGACGAAGGTTCTTTTATGAAAGCTGAAAAACATGGCTGAAATTACACCTGTTTACTGAAAGCTGTTCTTAGATCAAAGCTAAAATCATAAAACTCTTCGGCAGTCTTTGCTTTTAGGTCATTGGCTTTAAAAGAACAAAAACTCTTTTCAAACAATCTAACCCAAAAGCGGCCTGGGATAATTATTTGAAAACTGAACTTCTGATGGAACCCAGGCCGTCTGAGATAGATAAACAAAAGAAAATCAGGTGAGCGCTGTTTTTTACCTTGTAAGCCAAAGAGAAGTATGCTTTTTTGGAAGGTGGGTAGTGGGTGGCGCCACTTTTCTACAAAAAGCTCCAAATGTTCAGCGACAGGTGTACTAACGGGCGATTAAGAGCTGCCAAAAAAGCTCTGCCAAAGCAGTATTTTACTTTTGAAAAAAACACTAACTCTGCCAATGCTGGTTTTAAGCCTGGATGAACTTTTTTTGTGCGAGAAGGAAAGTATAATGAAACTCTTTGTTGTGGGAGGCAACCTGCGGTAAAAATTAGCCTTGCTGACTGCTATTATAAATAGCCCGTTCATGCCGTGAATGCCTTATTTTAGCAGCAAGAGGGCTGTGGTAAAAATTAGCCTTGCTGACTGCTACTATAAATAGGCGTTCATGCTGTGAACGCCTTATTTTTGCAGCAAGAGGGCTACGGTAAAATCCGCCTTGCTATAAATAGGCGTTCACGGCATGAACGCCTTATTTTAGCAGCAAGAGGGCTACGGTAAAATCCGCCTTGCTATAAATAGGCGTTCACGCATGAACGCCTTATTTTAGCAGCAAGAGGGCTACGGTACTGCCTTTACTTGCTATGTGCGGACACTAAGGAGGTAACTCCTGCACACACCCCACCCCACGCACGCACGTCCCCACCCCCACCCCCAGCCCACGCACGCACACCCCCCACCCCACCCCGCCCCCCCCACCCCATGCATGCACACTCAAGTCACTTCTAAGTTCTTAACTCAAGTCACCCCAAGTCACTTCTAAGTTCTTACTTAAGTCATCCTTAAGTTCTTACTCAAGTCACTTCTAAGTTCTTACTCAAGTCACCCTCAAGTTATCCTCAAGTTACTTCAAGTTCTTAATAAGTTCTTGATCAAGTCACCTTAAGTTCTTACTCAAGTCACCTCAAGATTGTAATTAAGTCATCCTCTAAGTACAACCAAGTTCTTATTCAAGTTATCTTATAATTATCAGAAAAAAACAATACAATCTATGTTTTTATCTTAAATAGTAGATGCCTAATATAGTACACACACGCCTCAAAAAACGCGACATCGTTGAGGATGTCTTGCTCAGCGTCCTTGGCGCGAAATCGGTCAGCATAAATCTTAATGAAGTTCTTACATCGTAAGCAACCGCATTGATTACCAATTCTGGTCTATGGAAATGTCTTTTATTAGACTCCATGTCTTTATTTATTGACTCCATCATTTTAAACAAAAAAATAATATGCCATGATCTATTTTTTTCAAAAAATTTTTTAAATTAAGTTCTTAAAATATTATTGCATTTGAAATGGATCAAAATGATCTTTTGTTGTTGGTGGTTTGGCATGCTTTTGTCTTCTGTATTTAGTGGTTCAGATTTTTTTTGACTGCTTTTGTTTTTGCCAGCGTTGTTTATATATTTTATAACCGTAAATAACCGCCCCCAGCAGCAGCAAGGGCGCCAAAATGACAACAGTTTTAAGTTCAATATTCCATGAAGACTTTGGTGCTGTAGGCCTTGAATCACATGGAGTTTTTATAGCTGGCATTGAATTAACTTGTTCTGGCGTTGGCGGTGTTATGTTTTCATGATGAGTTATATTCTGTGATTGTAACATTAATTTTTTTTGTTTGTTCCACTCTGCTAATTTTTTTCCTGCTTCAACACGCCCAGGATGAGGATGCTTTTCACTGGTCACTTTCTCCACCTGATTCAGTGTTTTCTGATTCTGCTGATTTCTGGTTTGGTCATTTTGAAGGGAAATAAAATCTATATGATTAAAAGTAATTAATCCCATGATTAATGGCGATAACAATGTTCCGAATCTGTAATATAGATCACAGCTTAGAGACTCTAATGACTTTGTTAAAACTGGATCCTGCGTTAAATCATACATAAAGTCTTGTTCAGAATCAATGGGAGCAAATCTACTGACTAGTTTAGTGTACAAACTAAGAACCATTTGCCCAACATTTTTTACCATTCTTGATCCTAGTTGCGCTTCATACCTGTTGTGTACTTTACAATGTCTTGTGGCGACATCTGTTGATTTTGTTCTATGCTGAATTCAGTTCCGAGAAATGTTTTGTTTTTCCACATGCTGCCAAAGAATACAGCCTCTCCTTTTTGGGCATAATAGCTTGGTCATCAACTTCTTCATTTGTAAATCCAAGACGGTTTAGGCCGCTCTGTAGCTCTAGCAGATCATCGGTGTTCATGTTTTTTATTAATTATAATTATTTTATTTTTTAAAATGAGCACCGAAAAAACTATTACCAACCTTGTATACCATTCTGCTGTTATTGGAGGCCTAAGTGTAGGATACACGATGCTTGGTAAAAGCCTGTTAAAAATTAAACCGGCAGATCTTGGCAAACTAGACTTTGAGGATTTGGCAAAGCTGATTGCTATTATTACAGCTTCATTTGCTACGAAAGATTTTTTAGTTAAGCAAGGAATAATTCCAGACAGTATAAATATGTAAAATTAAAAAAATACATTTATAAAAATGGCTTCACTCGTAATGATGATAGGTGGCGCTGTGGTTAATGCGCTGCTTTTAGCGGAAGTAATTACGCATTTAGTAAACTGCGGGATGACGGTGAGAGAAAAAGACATAACAAAGCTATGGAGCAACTAGCCGCAGCACAAGATAACTATGAAAAGCAGAGAATTGAGCAGTTAGATTTTATTAATACAAACTGAAAAACAGGGGCATGCAGCTTATACATTTAAAGATGTTGATCAAGCGATAAAAGAATATTATCTTGTAACAGGCAAACCAATCGAGGCATTGCCCCCACCAAAATTCAGCGACTTTTATCAACCATCAGAAAACAAAAGATGCAAGAAATCGTGTTTATCGTCTTTGGCATGACCGTTGTGTATTTTGTTGCGCATAATATTGGCTGAATAAAAATGAACAAAATCTATTATTCGCCAAAAGGATATTGGAAGGGAATAACAGCAATCAAAAAGCTTAGCCAAGCAGCTGGAGTCAGTGAACAAACAGCAAAAGAATGGTTATCTAAACAAGCGATTTGGCAAATTTATTTACCAGCGCCCTAAACGAATACAAAGACCACACTTTGTGAATACAATACCGAACGACACCCATCAAATGGATCTTCTATATTTACCCCATGATACGATTAGACGAAAAAGATTTAAGTACGCACTTACAGTCATTGACATAGATTCAAGATACAAAGATGCAGAACCATTAACACAAAAGAGTGCTTCTGCTGTTGCTGTTGCCATACAACTATATATCAACGAGGCCCGCTAACTTATCCTCGCATGATTCAAGTCGATGATGGAAAAGAATTTAAAGGCCGAGTGAATCAATTATGTTAAAACATAGAGTTACCATTAAAAGAGGCATTCCAGGAGTTCACAGATCACAGGCTTTAGTTGAAAACTTTAACAAACAGTTAGCTGAAAGACTTTTCTCCTACCAGTATCACAGAGAGCTTATTGACAATTCTCGCAACACAGAATGGGTTAGAAGACTGCCCTCAGTTCTACGTGCAATGAATAATGAAGAATTTAAATAACGGGTTTAAAACCAGTACAAGCAATCAAAAAACAAACAATAAATGTTGCTGAAGACTCCAGTACAACCAGCAAACTATTACCGTTTGGTTTAAAAGTAAGGTACCTTTATTTGCCCGGGAGAAGCAGAAGCGGACACTCGCATCAGGGCAACCGATCCAGTTTGGAGTGTTGACCCCTATGAAATAAAAAGAATTGTAAAAATGAATCCGCTCGTGTTTTTATTTACGAGAAACTGCACAACAAAACAACCGGCTCCTCAAAGATCTTTTGTGAAGGAGGAACTGCAGATAATCCCGCCAGACACAGTTCCGCTTAATTAATTTACGTAAATATATTTGAGTTTAAAATGGAAGCTCAGAAGGAAGCGCAGAATGATACAGAATGATAAATGAAATAGACCTTGGAATTGATGCGGGAATCATATGGTTTGAGTTCTGCTATTAGTGCAACATTTGCGAGGACTCATCAGCACATGGCAATGCATCCAGATCACCTACAACCCAAAATCCCAAATTTTGACTATCAAAAATGGGACAAAAACGCAGAAGAGCGCACAAAACAAAGTGTGAAGTAACGACGATTTAATGCACGACACAAAACAGGACAAGAAATTTCGGCAAAATGCCTTCCTCAGCGACAAAAAAATACAGACATAAACAGCACAATACTCCCCTTGTGAAGCCAAAGTGGTGAATGAAGTAGACAGAGGGACAGTGGAAGAGAGGGTGAGTAGAGTTCGAAGAATAGGGCACGAGGAAAGAGGGTAGAGTAAAGTGAGGAGGAGGAAAAGGAGAGAGGGAGAGAGAGAGAGAGAGAGAGAGAGAGAGGGGGGGGGGGGGGAGGGGAGAAAGAGAGGGGAGAGACAGAGAGAGAATGGAAGTAGAGGAAGAGTGGAGAAAAGAGAGAGAAGAGGAGGGGAAGGAGAGTGAGTGGAGGGGGAGGGGGTGTGATGGTATGTAGTGGGTGTGTTGCATATGAATGAAATGAACAAGAGAAAGCACAATAAATAAGATACAATATACTCGAAAAATCATTTTAAATGACAAGGGGAGGGGGGGGGGGGGAGAAGGGGGTCAGCCGCCTAAAGCATCCGACCCAAGTCTGACCCAAGGGTAGGTTGCCCTACCCAAGCACCAAGGGGTGAGAGGGAAACGGGAGAACCCGAGAAAAAAACCCACATAGCCAGACGCAGCTAAGAGCTGCAAGGCTCACCCCCCACCCCACACGAAAAAAAAAAAAAAAAAAAAAAAAAAAAAAAAAAAAAAAAAAAAAAAAGCACTTGCCCGCGGGGAAAGCCTCACACAAAACACACACACACCACACACACACACACACACAAGTGCGCGGGATGCGCACGAACAAACACGCACGCACACATACACACGCCAATAAGCGCACACGCTGGGGGGGGGGGGGGGGGGTAACAATGGGAATAAATGGGTAAATGTACAAACAAGGCATACATTAAGACATCTGGGTGTAGCATAGGGAAGTAGGTGGTGCTATGGTGGCGCAACAGAAAAAAAGGGCAAAAATAAGAGCATTAACGCAAAAGATAGATATGCGGTCATGATGAGAGGCGCTAACAACACTCCCAATGACCCAAAAAAAAAAAAAAAAAAAAAAAAAAAAAAAAATCTACACATATATACATACACACACATACATACATAAATATATATATATATATATATATATTATATATATATATATTATATATATATACATATATATATATATATATACATACAGATAGACTAAAAAAAAAAAAAAAAATTTTTTTTTTTTTTTTTTTTTTTTTTTATAAAAAGGGGAAGAAAAAGGAGGGGAGGGAGGGGAAAGGGGAGGGAGGGCAAAGGGGAGGGCCGGGGGGAAAAGAAGGAGAGACATAAAGAGAGGACAAAAAGAGGGGCCAAAAGGAAGGGTGGAAGTATGAGGGAGGGCAGGGGGAGGAGGGTGGGGGGGGGGGGTGAGAGAGGAGAATAGTAGAGGTCGAAAGTAGAGAGAAAGGAAGTAAGATGGAAAGTAAAGAGAAGGAACGAAAGGGGGAAGGAGCCCTTCAGAGGACGATAGAAAAGGAACAAGGACGGAGGAGTGAGGGAGAAGAAGGGAAAGGGGGAGAGGGGGGTAGAAAAAAAAAAAAAAAAAAAAAAAAAAAAAAAAAAAAGGAGGGGGAGGAAGAGGAGGGGGCAAAGGAGGGTAGGAAGGAGAGGGATAGATACAAAAGTAAGTGAGAAGAAAAATAAATGAATAAATAAAAGAAAATAGAAAAAAACAAAAAGACAGGAGACTGGGGGGGCTAACCCTACTCAGAAACTCCTGTCAAAAGATATAGGCTCTCAAACGATCATTCCAGTAGGCGCCCGGCTCTACGGTCACGAAGAGGCCACTGATGCAGACCAACCATGCACAGGTTAGTACTTACCTGTGCATGGTTGGTCTGCATCAGTGGCCTCTTCGTGACCGTAGAGCCTGGCGCCTACTGGAATGATCGTTTGAGAGCTATATCTTTTGACAGGAGTTTCTGAGTAGGGTTAGCTCCCCAGTCTCCTGTCTTTTTGTTTTTTTCTATTTTCTTTTATTTATTCATTTATTTTCTTCTCACTTACTTTTGTATCTATCCCTCTCCTTCCTACCCTCCTTTGCCCCTCCTCTTTCCCTCCCCCTCCTTTTTTTTTTTTTTTTTTTTTTTTTTTTTCTACCCCCCTCTCCCCCTTTCCCTTCTTCCCCTCACCTCCTCCGTCCTTGTTCCTTTTCTATCGTCCTCTGAAGGGCTCCTTCCCCCTTTCGTTCCTTCTCTTTACTTTCCATCTTACTTCCTTTCTCTCTACTTTCGACCTCTACTATTCTCCTCTCTCACCCCCCCCCCCCCCACCCTCCTCCCCCTGCCCTCCCTCATACTTCCCACCCCTTTCCCTTTTTGGCCCCTCTTTTTGTCCTCTCTTTATGTCATCTCCTTCTTTTCCCCCGGCCTCCCCCCTTTGCCCTCCCTCCCCTTTTCCCCTCCCTCCCCTCCTTTTTCTTCCCCTTTTTATAAAAAAAAAAAAAAAAAAAAAAAAAAAATTTTTTTTTTTTTTTTTTTAGTCTATCTGTATGTATATATATATATATATATATGTATATATATTATATATATATATATATATATTTTATATATATATGTTTATGTATGTATGTGTGTGTATGTTTTATATGTGTAGATTTTTTTTTTTTTTTTTTTTTTTTTTTTTTTTGGGTCATTGGGAGTGTTGTTAGCGCCTCTCATCATGACCGCATATCTATCTTTTGCGTTAATGCTCTTAATTTTTGCCTTTTTTTTCTGTTGCGCCACCATAGCACCACCTACTTCCTATGCTACACCCAGATGTCTTAATGTATGCCTTGTTTGTACATTTACCCATTTATTCCCCATTGTTACCCCCCCCCCCCCCCCCCCCAGCGTTGTGCGCTTATTGGCGTGTGTATGTGTGCGTGCGTGTTTGTTCGTGCGCATGCGCGCACTTGTGTGTGTGTGTGTGTGTGTGTGTGTGTGTGTGTGTGAGGGTTTGCCCGCGGGCCCAAATGCTTTTTTTTTTTTTTTTTTTTTTTTTTTTTCGTGTGTGTGGGGGGGTGAGCCTTGCAGCTCTTAGCTGCGTCTGGCTAGTGGGTTTTTTCTCGGGTTCTCCCGTTTTCCCTCTCACCCCTTGGTGCTTGGGTAGGGCAACCTACCCTTGGTCAGACTTGGGTCGGATGCTTTAGGCGCTGACCCCCTTCTCTCCCCCCCCCCCTCCCTTGTCATTTTAAAATGATTTTTTCGAGTATATTGTATCTTATTTATTGTGCTTTCTCTTGTTCATTTCATTCATATGCAACACACCCACTACATACCATCACACCCCTCCCCCTCCACTCACTCTCCTTCCCCTCCCCTTCTCTCTCTTATTCTCCACTCTTCCTCTACTTCCATTCTCTCTCTGTCTCTCCCCTCTCTTTCTCCCCTCCCCCCCCCCCCCCTCTCTCTCTCTTTTCTCTCTCTCTCTCTCCCTCTCTCCTTTTCCTCCTCCTCACTTACTCTACCCTCTTTCCTCGTGCCTATCTTCGAACTCTACTCACCCTCTCTTCCACTGTCCCTCTGTCTACTTCATTCACCACTTTGGCTTCACAAGGGGAGTATTGTGCATGTTTATGTCTGTATATTTTTTTTTTGTCGCTGAGGAAGGCATTTTGCCGAAAATTTCTTGTCCTGTTTTGTGTCGTGCATAAATCGTCGTTACTTCACACTTTGTTTTGTGTGCTCTTCTGCGTTTTTGTCGTGTTTTCAGTAACGCCGCAGTTTGTTTCATTTATCAAAAATGGGATAAAGAATATCTTGAAATAATAAAAAAAATACGAGCGCATCAAGCAAACATAAAAAAAATTTTTGAATTGGGTTGTATGATTGATTTTCTAGATAAAGTTATAAAAATTAGGACCCAAATAAAACCCAAAGATTTTAAAAAGCCGTTCCCCAAATCCCCGTTGCATATGAAAACCTGGATTAAAAAATTTCCTTTTTTTGTGTTTGTTCATCAAATGACTTTTTTGTTAAAATGTTGTGTTGATCTCATGTAGATTAGATCGCAGTTTTACGTTGTCATATGAAAGTATGTTTTTTGAACAACGCTTCTTTGTAGTTGTCGCAAAATTTCTCGACGCACAACATGCGGATATTCCCTTTGCTTTTTTGATGTTTTTTGGGTTTTTAAATACTTCTTTTTTTATTTTAACCCCAACAAACTCCTTGATCCCCCCTCCAAAAAATTCATCCTTACTTTCCAAAACCCTTCTTGTTAACAGTTGAATGCAAAGGGCAAATCTTTAGGATAATCAATGTGGCCCCATCCCGCATGTCCTTTAAGCTTTCTAATTTCCCATGTTTTTATAGATATTTCAGTGGGATATCTTAAAAAAACGTCTGTACGTGTAAAGTACTCTGGACTCAGGATCGGGGGCTTAAATAGTCATAAAAAAAATCTAACATCAAAACTTTGAAAATTTCAAAAACAGAAAACCCCAAATAAAAGGGGGTATCCAATTTGACTTTCTTTTTTTTCATCATTATACCAAAAAGTGATCATAAAATTTTTTTAAAGCCTATAATTGGGTTTTAGAAGTCACTTATTGTTTCTTTTCTCTCTGGTCCCCAATCAACATTTTTAAAAGTTTTGGTGGATTCCCCAATTTCCAAAACAGCTGTTGTTCATCAGCTTAAAAAAGTTTTTTTCGAACATCTGTGGTTTTAGTTCGAATCATTGTTCTTCAGATGTAGGGTTTCATAAACTGTTCTTGATCAAAAGCAATTATAGATAAACACTCCCAAACTTCAAACCGTGTCTTAAAAAAAATTGCAGAAGCCGTAATGACAACATAATTTTTTTTGCCTCAAAGATTAGCAAAATTTAGGCGGCTCGTTTTCACCACTTTAATTTTCTCAGAATGGATAGTCTTATGGGGCATGATTTTCATGAGGAATTCTAAGTCAACTTCTAGAATGTTCCACGCTGTTGACCCGGCGTCAAACTGTCAACCCCTTTTAAAGCTTTTTGAAAAATTTTCGTATTATCTGTGTACATTTTAAAAATTGCGTAATGGAACGATTGCGCCCTTGCCCATCCATACGATTTTTTTGCATCTAAATCATGAATAGTTTGACCTTTTCTTTGGGCATAGTCGTCCCGGGATTTGTTGTTTGCTTTTCATAATGATGCGACGCCATCTAATTCCTCCCCGCAATCGTTTTTCAATCATTGAACATTGGTAGGTCAGACAATAAATCAATCTTTTCCTGTAAACTTTTAAAAAAGCGCCCAGCTCATCCCAGGCGCAGAAATTAATGCCGGGTCCAGGCTATAATGTTTTATGCAGGTCTTTTTTTTAATTTTCAAAAAACGTCCCCAACAAACAACATCAGCCATCAAGTATGAATCATGATAGTCCCCATCGTTTTTCACTCTAACTTCGCCAGCACTTGAGCATGCGGTAATCGGGTCAGATTTCCTTTTCCCCTAAGACAGAAAAAACGCCCTTTAGGGGGAAAAGGGGTCTTCGTCAACCTTTCCCAAATGTTTTTGTATTTATAAGGGGAAACACCCCTTTCTAACAAGGGGTTGGTCAAAATAATTTTTTCTGTATTTGGGGAGGACTTTAGGACAAAACCAGTGACTCAAACGAACCCACATTGGGTCATAGGTCATAAAAAAGACATTTTTAAATGAAACACAGTACTTTCTGTGACGGCAAAGCATGTTACCCTGAAAGGGGTCGGTTTCTGCTTTCATTATAAGATAGAGCAACCTGCAAGTTGTGAAAGAATATGGGAGCTTCCTGTCTTTGGTTCAAAATTTATTGAAGGGGCATTTACTGCCGTCCCCTGAACTTCCACTAAGTGATCAGGTCTCTTATGTTGGATCGCTCGTCTGATGAAGGCCCAAACCACAAATCAACAAAGTGTGGCGAGTCCCAACTGTTGTTGATTTCAGGCGTCCTGTTTTTAGTAAATTCAATTTAGAACAACATTACGCATTGCGCATCGCGTAAAAAAACTTTTTAGCCGCTTTTTGGGCCTCTGTATAATTCTGGCTTGAATGAGCGCCATCCCACCTGACAACAAAGAAAGCAAATGAACAAATCGATGATTTTCACAAAGGGTGTTTTTGGGGCTGTGGGTTGGCCCCTCATAAAGGAAAAATGGTATTCGAAGTCTGGTAAACAACTATGGGGAATTTTGATCCTTTTTTCCCGTTCTTAAAAAAAACTTTACTGCCTTCTGGGGGCGTAATTAGTTCCGTATTACAGTCAACTGGGTCGATACAATGTTTCTCATGTTCGCTTGCGGCTTGAACAGATGAATTCTTGTAAAACATTTTCTACAGAATTCTTGCTTATGTTCATCCTTTGAAGTATGCGCTAATATCTACTCATTGTTCGTATCAAGGTGTAATGTGGTAGCCCTGTGGTGAAAACATCAGTAGTAAGTAAACATAAATTTTTGTCTGGCTCACCAATCGTTGGGCTTTTTTTGGACGCTCTAATAGGCTGTAGATTTGTTTCCTCACCATGTGTAGACTTTAACAGTTATTGGTTTGTTTTGTTCTTCAAACTGATCAATTTTGTCCACGCTAACGGGAAACGATATTCCACTAAAGTTAAGATCATTAGTGAAAGGGACGATAGTTAGACACTCTCTCTGCGTTTTTGCCAAAGTGATGCAGCTTGCGAGAACACAACCACATAAAACTTTTGGGTTGTCTGTATTCTTTATGTTAAAACTGCTCTTTTGCAACTAATGCTGGAGGTAGTGGAATGTAACCCCTTACCAACAATTGGCGCATACTTAGCCTGTTTTAATCTAAATCTCTAAGACTTCGCCCTCTGACCAGCCAGAGCCTTCATTTTGGCTTTTTCAGCGGCCAAAATCAAATGGTAAGCAGTTGGTCTGCCCAACCAGGTGTTAAGTCATTATGAGAAAGAATAGTCTGTTGTTTAGTTGAGACCCAACTTCAGATTTTCTTCATTTATTGTTATATAGTCGATAAAACAGCTAACATTACTTTAACTGGCGGGTCTATTGTCAGTTTACCGGGAAACTTGAGAAATAGCAGGCCAACACTTGCCCGTACGCTTGCTGATCAATGACTTCTAGACTGATATCATTTAAAGCTTTTGATAAATCTTCTTCCTTACGCATTGCTTCAAAAAATTTTCGTCTGGACCTTCATATATCTTATCCATGCTGAGTTTCTTTTCTAACTCAAATATTATTTAAATTTTAAAAAAAATATTAAAACCGAATCAATTCAACGTCTTTTTGTGCTTGGACTCATAAACTAAGCATAACACCTTTGGCGTTTTTAGTGAGCTGTTTAAACAGGTTTAATGTCTCGTTTACTTTTTTTAAAAATCCTTTTTTATCTATCGGTTGTCTGGCTGTTGAGAAAAACTTGTCCGCCCTTTTTGAAGATCAAAATTTTGTCTTTGTATCATTAAAATCCCTGTAAACGGCTAAATTCTTCATCCTTGATGTTTGAGTCAGCTAGTGTTTTTTATTATCAGATTAAAGAACTAAGTTTAGGTTATTGTTGAACCATGGCTGTGTGCTTTTGGAGTTTGTTTTTATTTTTGCTACACACCTACAGCTAATGACAAGGCCAAGAGCTAAAGACAGCCGCCTAGGGTAAAGCTGCGGGCACCATGCCCTTTGCTAAGAGACCAAAACTCGTTTCCCCTGATGCAGGCGCTTATAGTTGAAAGCTCCAGTATTAACATAGGTACAGCATTAAAGGCAGCAGAATACCTTCGTTTGGCTTTGCTGCATTTTGAAAGGTCTGCTCTAGTTTTTGTTGCATTTGTGAATTTTGTTAAACTGAAGGTTTTTAAATTCAGGTGTCTACGCCAGAGACGACCTTAGAGTTGATGTTGCCTTCTTTAAAAAACAAGTTGCTGCTATCTCTTCTTTAGGTACTTTTTGGGTAATCTGAACAACATGCTTTTTTAAAATAAAAAAAATTTAGTAACTATATTTTTGAATTTGTTATCTACAATATTCAGTGCCTCATATAATAAAAACAATTTACATAAGTGGTTTATCAAAATCTTTTTTTTTTCAATTTGAATGTTTTTTTTCTATAATCTTCTCCCACTTCATACAACTTTATCCCCTGTTGACCTTAGGTCAAACCATAAACCGTATTTTGTTGTTAAATAATCATAAGCCTAAAACTGTGAAGGTGTAGATCTTTAGACACACGGTCTGCTGTTGGACTTCTACACCTCCCACCCCCAAACAATTTTCTTATTTCGTCAAAATGCTGATAAGGTCTAAGCCCGCTAGCATAGATTTGGTTAGGACTACCATCAATCGAACATTGTACTTTCGTTATTTTTGGATTAAAAAACTTTTCACTTGCTCTTGCGAATGGTTCTTCATCTTCACACAGCAATAAAATACCTTTAAGCGAGCTTGCTCGGTCATTAAGATTAAAATTCCATATAGCGTCTGCCTTGCTTTTGGGATATGTTGAATGATGATGCACTCTTTCGTAATATATTGCTAATTTTAACTGATATTGGTGCTTAATCAGCCTTGCTAAATTAGGGTTGCTAACAACGTCAAACTCTAACGAAATGTCAGAAATGCTGTACTTTGCTTCGGTGTCTTCAGCTATAATAACACGTTTGTATTCATTAAAAGTTAGCTCATATGACAATCTGTCTTTTAATGCTCCTTGAAAGTATGGGGCATGCGCTTTTAACAACTCAAAATCTAAGGGAATGGAAAAGCGATTTCCAAACGCATAACTTACTGCTTCATGCTTTTTGCCGTCTTTAGCGTCTGCGGCACCTATTCTATGTTTTAGTGCTTCTTTATTTTCGATTCCTTGAATTGCAAGATCAGCCCTTTCATCCGCGGTTAGCCATAGATCAGAATAGGTTAAAAATATGTCTGCATTGTGTAAAGAAAATACTTCTTGCCCCTCAAGTTTTATAGAAATTTTCTTAACGATTGCCCGTCCCAAATTCTGGACAACTGTTGTTTGGGTCTGTTGTTGAAGCGAGTTCTATTTTGAAAGTAAGACGCGCAGAGCCTGGCACAATCACATCATCCGCTCCTAGGTCTGGAAATCTGACAGTAAGAATTTGATCTGCATCAATAGTAGATGGATTATTTGGAACAGTAATATTCCGTTTATTTCCCTTCACGCCAAAGGGCTCTTTCAGCTTTCTATGCGGGTCAAGAATCGAGCCATATGCTTGTGACATTTTTTTATAAAACAAAATAAAAAGTTAATTATTTAAAAATATGGCAAGCATTGAAGATGAAGATATTGATATTCTTGATCCTGGAGACAACATAAGCGAAACGGCTCCTTTGATACAGCATCGCTCAACGCTCTCATTGCGGCGTGAATTAACAGAAAGTACGGTCGGAGCATTTTACAAAAGTTTAGGCCTAAAACCTCCTGAAGTTTTAGACCCTAATGATTTTGAAGTAGATCAAAAAGGACATTTGTTTGTGAAAAGTGGCCCCGACCAAGAACAACTTGTTCAGCTTACAGATAAACGAGACCCATCAAAGTTTGTCGGCATGAATACAATTAGACAAAGACTTTGGGCGGAAGATCGAAATCGCCTAGGCATTGTTAAACCAAAATTAAATAGGGAAGCAGTTGCTAAACTTCAAAACATACAACAAGAACTCCCAACAAATCCCCAAAATATAGAACTTCAAGATTTAATTCCAACAGTAGGCAAAATAACAAATGTAATAGAAGCAGAAACCAGTTTTTCAGAAGAAACAGAACCAAAAACTATCGACGACTCCCCAATACCCCCGCAAGAATCAGAGGCCCTTGATCGTGCTTTGAGAACTGTTAGAAGCGAATTAACAAACAGTATAGCAATACTGAGTAAACTAGATGAGGATATAGAAAGAGAAAAAAAAAAAACTCGCTGAGGCTGATGACGCCAACTTAGGACCTGATGTTAAAGAAAGAATAACCCGAAGACTAAATAATTTTGAAGAACGGAAACTAGAAGTTTTGTCTACTACCCGAGAACAATTACGAACTCAAGTGAACAGAATAAGAGAAACTATCCGAAGAATTTTATATGAAGACACGACACTAGCAGAACGAATAAAAACACTGTTTAGAGAGCAAGGTGTCACATTAGCAAGCGTTATAACGGCCTTAGGATTTGCAATAAGTACACTGGTGATGGCTATTACAGGCGGCGGTGGAGGTCAAAGCCTAGTGCCTCCATCGCCATCACCTCCATCACCGCCTGATAAATCATGGGTAAAAAAACAGCTTGATCATCTTGCGAGTTTATTAAAAAAATTAGCCGGTAAAGCTATAGACTCTTTGCCAGGTATATTAGGGAGTATCGTTAGCTGGCTTTTGTCTACTGCAAGCAAAGTAGTTGGCTTTATGGCCGAGCACTTATGGGCATTAGTTCTCTTAATAGTCGGGTTAATATTTAGTAAGATAAAGACCAAGTAATCCTAGGCCAGTTAATCCAACAACAAGTGCTGTCTTTTCATATTCATGGTCATTATTTTTGACTTCGTGGTCTTCAACAGTCTTTGGACGTTGGACCTCAGGGATTGGATGACTTAATCTTGGGGGGTCATCTTGTTTTTTTATTCTTTGTAATATTACTGGCTCAGAATTTATGTCGTTTTTTCCGACCTTCTGTTCATTGCCTGCCACAAGGATTTCATTATTGTAGTTTATTATTGTTCCTATCTGGAGTCTGAGGTCAGAAGGCAGCATGTATAAACCAGTGCCAACAGCAAAGTCTACTTTCGATCTTGCGTATTGTAAAACATGTTGGTACCTTTTAATACTTGAAGGTAAATCAACTGTAGAATTAATGGCGTCCTCTAAATTTGCTAAGTATTGTTTTTGTGCATCAAAGCCAGTAGAAGGATTAGTTATGCTCGACCTTGTCTGTGCTTGCGAACCTAGCAAACACCAACGTAAGTACGAATAGAGTCATTTATTCGTTCTATTCCCGCTCTAGTTAAGCCCTTAGAAGTGTCTAAGATAAATGTTGTTCATGCTGTTTTATGCTCTTGCTCTATGGACCCGAGGTGAACAGCCGTGCCTGAAGAGAAAGATGTGTAAGGAGGATTCCAGGCATAGTTATACTTTCTGTGCACGCCCCAAAAATAAGGGGTGCCTAGACCATGATTAAGATCCAACTTTTGTCTAAAGTCTGTCTTGGCCTTAATATTGAATTCGTTACAGATCCTTTCAAAAGCCTTCATGTCTATTCTGTTGCTGAATGGATTAAACGGTTTGTCATTTGGTAATGGAGCTTGCAGTTCAGTCAAAATACGCCTGAAGGTGTAATAGAAATGAAATCTGTACACTGACCTCACCAAAGGATCAGGATGATTTAAATGATCAGCATACGACACTCCACACCCAGTTGTTGCACAAACCACAGCAAAGTTTAACTGGTTCTGATAAAACTGCATCGGATGACTAAACCACACTTTTGGGATGTAGTCTTTTTTAATAGGGGGGTTAAGATATTTGTCCAATGGAGTACTCACCTTTACTTGAAAGGCGTCAGACTGAGTCACAGAAATATCAAGAGTATCAGTTGCTATATTTTTAAGATTGTAGTGCGGCCCAACAGAATATTTTGCATCAGTATATTTAAATGCACTCATTTTTATTTCGTTTAAAAAATGTTTGTAACAATAACAACTCAAGACCATCCTTCGTTTTTAGAACATGCTATTGATAACAATTGCGGAAGCAGAATGGTTGCGCTTCATGAAATATTTTACAAAGTTGTATGGTTTAATATAAGTGAATCAAAGAAAAATAATAAGATTCAAAAAATTGACAAAACAGGGACCAAAGTTAGCCAGTTAACAATACCTGATGGTTATTACGGGTTTTGCTCACTAAAAAAGCAATGAGTAACTTTGACATTACTCTCAAACTTAACAATGCGAATCTGAAAACAATGTTAACATTCAAGCCTGAAGAAGAAGTAGGTTACTATTTTGATAAAGAGCTAGCTAAAATGTTAGGCTTTGCAGCTGACAATCATAGATTTAGAGTTACGCCAAACAAAACTACTTATGAGGGAGAAAATCCGCTCAATCTTGCATTACATTCATTACTCTATGTTCATTTGGATGAGCTGAGCACTGATGAAAACTTACATGATGGAAGGCCCTCAACTGTTTTAAGAGCTCTTCCGTCAGGAAAAGCTGCATATTGCGATTATGAAATTATACAATTCCCTAATTTACAGTTTAAAAAATTAGCTTGTGGGAGGGTCAAATCATTTAATATAAAGATCACAGACAAAACAGGAAAAGTCGTAAAATGTGATAACCTACACATTGTTTTAGAAATAAAATAATAAGTTGTACTAAAAAATAATGTCGCGTGGCCAGAAGAACCAGGAGTTATACATTAGCACCTGTAAGGTGTATAACCTTAGAATTAAAAGACCTTGCAGACGTTGCGGACTTTGAACAGAACGGTGAGATAGGCGCTTTGTATGGTTTTGAGTACACTAAAGATGGTGATTATAAACGCAAAGAGGTTGGCGACAGCAAAAAGTTTCCTAAACTAGAACAGCTGCGCAATCTAGAAGCAAATAATGTTGGCCAGTATGAATATAAAATAGTTCGAAAACCTGACCTCAAATGGCACTTAGAACCATATTTAGAATGGGACATAAAATTTGAATTCATAAGCCCATTTACATTTTTTAGCCGTCAAAAAGTTTCAGAAAAGCATTCAACTCTGGCCCTTTACATGCAAGTCTTATGCCGGACGACAATAGTCGGAAAGAGATTGAAATAAAGCCGTATGGGAATAAACAGTACATCCTCCACAGAAGAGAAACGGTTTTAAAGGATGCTTCTACAAAATTACAGTTCATTCCGCAAATGAAATTAGGAGATGCGTTCACAATGATATTTGAAATTTCTGTCTTAAAAGATAAGGGGAGGGATGGGGTTGTGGGCGTTAGTGACGTCCTTCTAAAAGGAATTCTAATTAGCTGGCAAAACTTAGACGTTGAAAAACTTAAAGTTACCGTCGTCATTCTTCACAATGGCGAGGATATTAAGGTCATAACAACAAGCAACAAAATCAATATTAGTCTAAATAGAAACAATCTTACAGAACTGAATTGGATTAATCTTACGCATTTAGATCTTATAGGATTTTATTATACTGAACAAGTTTTGACAGAGAGTATGATAAAAACAATAACTGGATTAGATTAAATTCTGTTATAAAACTATGGAGCAGTTAAACTTTATGACAAAAACCCCTCATTGTTCATTGATTTGTAGACAGACTGGTTGTGGAAAACAATATTTATCCTCGACCTGTTACAAACAGTTTATCGTTATAATTTTGCTCATATTGTGATTTTCTGCACAACACTTAAATGGAACAAAGCATATCACAATAGAAGGTTTATATGGATAGATGATAACATATTTTTAGTTGATCCCAGCAATAAATTAAGCGAGTGTTTAGAACACTTTTATAGACTGTTTGAGGGAACGCAGACACTATTTATTATAGATGACTGTTCAGCAGAAAAAGACATAGTTAAAAAGAGAAAAACTTTGTCAAAACTAGCTTTCAGTGGAAGACATGCTGGGATAAGTGTGTGGATTTTATGTCAGAAATATAACTCAGTTTTAAAAGACTTTAGAGAACAGTTAAAGACTGTAGTTTTATTTCACATGAAAGACAGAGACGCATTTGATGAATGTATGCGTGAAAATGATGTTATTGAAAATGACCAGGAAAAACACAGGATTAAGCAAAAACTGAAATCTGAAAAGTTTAGTAAATTAGTATTAAAAACGGATAATCCTACACAGTATGTTTTGTTGTAAAAAATCGTTATTTTTTGGTTATTGAAAGAGAATGTGTGATGGATTATCATTTTTAATTCATTGTTGAAGTCTTACTTGTCAGAGAACAGAGAAATACCGGTTCTAGGGCGGCCGTTCGAAACGTTAGTTTCGAACGGGTGAGTTAGAACCGGTATTTCTCTGTTCTCTGCAGCATTGAGAATGTTCACATGACTTTGATAACTTTTGTCGGGAGAGAGTTTGTTTAGTTTAGTTTTCATTTGTTTTGATACAGTTTGTCAAAATATACTTACCATGTCAAACTCTGTGCAAGTTACGACCAGTTTGAAAGGCTCTGTTTGGCCAAAATTGTATGGCTAACCAATACGAACTTAGAACTATGACCGTTACCATTCTTCCATTCCATGACAGCTTCCGTTTCTTTTCTCTCAGTCAACGGCCCAACCTCAACAGGGTTGCCTCCTTAGGGCCATACCAACACGTGCGTGGAATGATGGGTAGGAATTTTGAATCTGACGTGGTAAGTATGTCTAGCCAAATAGAAACCTGGCCCCTGTTGAGAGAAAAAGAGTCTGTTCCTTTTCGGATTTCAAAACACTCTCCTGTTGAGGTGTAGTGGGTGTGTAGGGAACATAGAGCGCGTGAGAAAGGTGTGTGTGTGTGGGGGGGGGGGGGGGGGGGGGGGGGGGCTCCACCTCTCTCTGCGGTGGATATCCATTCTCCAAAACAGGGACAATCCAATCGTTGAGCCCACTGGCGCCAGCAATGGGCGTGGCATGACAGGCTGTCCATCTGAGAAGCCTGCCGGCCTTGGGAGAAGAAATGACTGGGATGATGACCCGGGGAAGGGGATAGACACCCGTCAGCATTTCCCTTGGGATAGGCCGAAAATTTGCAAGTTCTGGGTAGGTGAGGAAGGGCGTGTCCACAGCCAGGTCTGCTGGTTGGACTTTTTGGCAGGAGGAAGAGCAGGGTGCAGGCACGAAAGGTTGCATGGAATCTGTCTCTTGGGTGAGGCTGGTCTTCGAGGATGGACTCGAGGTCAACCTCTGCAGGAGGCAGCCTACGTGTTGGATTCGGCATTTGGAGAAACAAGATCATAGTTTCCATAAAGGAAAAAAACACCGGCCCAGTGTCCCTCAGCGGTGCCTGCTGCTCCAGATGCAGTTCAGACGGTTAAAGAAGTGGTTCACCTCATCAACTGCGTGATGAAAATGGGGAGTTTTTCTGTTGGATTCGGCATTTGGAGAAACAAGATCATAGTTTCCATAAAGGAAAAAACACCGGCCCAGTGTCCCTCAGCGGTGCCTGCTGCTCCAGATGCAGTTCAGACAGTTAAAGAAGTGGTTCACCTCATCAACTGCGTGATGAAAATGGGGAGTTTTTCTTATACTCCCTGTTTGGCTAGTATACTTACCATGTCAGACCATAGCATACAACGGCAGTTAGTCAGCTCTGCCAGGCCAAAGATTTTGTGGCAAATGCAGTAATAAGATAGTCACATGACGCCTACCCTACTTCCGCCATGCGATGAAGGCCGAGGTGAGCTTGTTTACCTTTCTTCTGAGGCCACACTGAGGTAACCCGAACCTTGGCGCTAGAGGGGAAGGAGGGCGGGCATTAGAGTCTGACATGGTAAGTATACTAGCCAAACAGGGAGTATAAGAAAAACTCCCGTTTTGGCGTTATATACTTTACCATGTCAGACCATAGCAGAATTTAAAGGAATCGGAGGAGGGCAGTGCCCTAATGGTTCTTGGGGTTAGATGGCAGAACGGAAATAGCTGCATTAGCCGCCACAAAAGAGATCCCTTTTGAACCATCAGCCCGGGTCATTTGGATATCCTCAAGTAGAAGTTTATATAACGCCAGAAGGCTGCCTCCAATAGATGGCGCACAGGGACAGAATGCTGGAACGCCGCGGAGGTGGCCAGCGCTCCGACTCATGAGCTTGGGGGGATATGGCCGGGAGGTCCTTATATACCTGGGCGTAGGCAGATCTGACCGTCCTGGACAGCCATCTGGAGATGGTGCCCGCCGAGATGTCCTTAGGATTACTTGGGTTAATGGAGATGAGGAGGCGTCTCTGGGATGCGCGCCTTCCAGTAGTATACCGCCACAATACAAAGCACGACATTCTTATCTTAAGGCTCTAAAATGACACCTCTGAAATAAAAAAACACTATTACCCCGTCTCATTATGGTGTTGGTGGGGGGGGGGGGGGGGGGGGGGGGGGGGGGGGGGGGGTGTTAAAAACTGCATCAATAAAAATTGCATAAAGAAATAAAATCACTTCCACTGCATGAACTGACAGTTATGGGCGGAAATCCTTCTGAACACTTTCACCATATGACCCACCACTGGCTGCAAGGAAAGTTTTTTTCATCATCGACCCTGACAAATTTCAGCCAACTGAAGTCCTGAAACTGTTCAACTCCTGTTTATGAAGATATCAATTTTGTGATGCTGATTATAGGAACTTGTTTGATCCAGGGAACAGCAGGAGATAATGACTTGTCTGCCAAGCTACCATTACCACAGCAACATTCACTGTCCCATTTCCTTTGCAGGCACGCCACTTACTCGTGTTTCACAGCAGATGTTGTTTTCTATTTTGTAACCCAGGGGGAAAACGAGAACATAATTTTGGAGAGAAATGTAAAACTGTTAACTGTATAAAGGAAAGACAGTAAATCAGGTTTGGGAGATTCTATATTGTGGAAGTGCTTGTAACTCCACTTCTCTACTACGTCTTTCTCTTTCATTTTTCGTCCAGTAAGCATGCCTCCCGTCAGTACAGACCCATTCAGCAGTTTCTCAGCGCCGACACTTTTCCAGTACAAGGCCAAAGTAGATCATATCTTTTATTTCCAGCAAGATCACAGACAATATAGTTTCAATGTCCCCACTCTCCCTCCTAATTTTCGTAAATCGTGATCTTACATATCTCCACAATGTAAATCCTGAATGGTATTACAAATCTTATTACAAATGCAAGTGACCTAAGACTGAATTTTATTGTGACAAAATCAAGAATTGAAAACTGTATAAATTAAACATGTATGCACAGCAGTTACAAATGGGGTGTGGAATGATTACACAGGTGGATAGTACCAGAACCCAGTTCAGCAGTCACAAATACACCTTCAGATTGTGCCGAGTTTCAAACAGTCATGGTGGTCATACCTACACAAACTTGGGCACTCCAAAGGGTCTAGCAGAGCTGAAGCTAAGTTTTTGCCTGACCAAGCAAAAGATGGCCATCAAAGAAGTCACCTGTCTTGGCCTAGTGTAGACTACTTTGATTTAAAAAACAAAGAAGAAAGAAAGAAATCATTTGTTAAAAACAGAACACACTAAATCTGGCACTGAATAACAAATTTCACCGATACACTTTTAACCTCTGTCACATGCTTCACGTACCCATCTGCAAAGATTTTTCTCCCAAGACATCTTTCATTTCCATAAAACAGACAGCATTTAAAAAAAGATCTGCAGTGTGCCGATAGTAATACCCTACTTTGTATCGTTTCTTATGCTTTTGAAAACAAAAACTAGCATTAAATCTTCATGGCACAAGATTTATGGCAAAAAAAAGAAAAGAAAAAAAAAGAATGTTTCATTCAAGTTTCAACTCTGCTCAACAGTACAGGCATTTATCTACAGTTCAATGTTAAAGGAACGGGACAGACAGCACTCTGTGTGGTGCATCATGCATACAAGTACCATGCGGAGACTCCACATGGAAGGCACTGTCCAAACACCACTCGATAATGAAATACCATCGATGTCTCATTTGCATTTGTCCACAACGCATCATAGTCAACAAGGATGAGAGCACAAAGCAATACCAGAGCAACAGAATATGGAGAAATGTGGGCATCATCACTTCCAGTACCGTCTGCCAGATTCTCTTCGGTCTGTGTCTTTAGACTTTTAAAATTTTTATCTTTTATTTTATGGGGGGGTGGGGTCGTTTTTTTCCACAGCAGCCTCTTTTCAGAGAGGTTATAAATCATGGTTTTCGTACAGCCTGCTATGTTTAAAGTCTCTCAAGCATGGGTACCCGCCACTTTAACTGAACTGGCACCACAACAGGAGAGTCAAAAATCTTCCAGAGTTAGCTACCTTATGCTTTATAACGCTGCATCTGTTTAGCCTTCCAGCGGCCAAACATGGAGGTGATAAGGCTATTTATAACTGTTCATACAGCAGCCCTCACGACAAAAAATTAAAGGAAAAAACTACCAGATGAAACAAAACAGGCAAATGAATACAGTATAAAACAGCCATGGTTTCACTGGCTGTGGAAGCCAAAGAAAAGAGGGTATATATATATATGTGTATGCGAGTGTGTCATGTGCATGCATGCACCTGTTCACAAGCATGTATGTATGTGAGCCTGCAATCTCCTTCTTGTGATTTAGAAGAAAAGAGATCATCAATCAACTGGACTACAAATACTGCTAAAAACTTACACCTGAGACTGGTCAATAAAATGTCTGGATTGCGGATCAACTTCATTTCTGCTTGCCAAGATTTGGCAGGTATCATTTACAATGCAGGTTCTTTGGCATTAATTACAGTTGGTGCATGACACTCTGTGTGTCCTATCATTAGTATGTACACTGGTTGACCATTAAATGCGATGAGTCCAAGGTGTCATGCCAACAGCCCACAAGATTCCGAGCTACAGGATGACACGTGTTTCACAAACTTGGGACAGAGCAGGACCAATTGTGACCTGATCCAGTCAGCTACAACGGACTGACCAACACTGGCACAGCCTAGTCCACCACTACGCCATCGTAACTCTCACTGAAAACAGCACCTGTGATAAGGAGTCTGCCTCTTCACAGCCATTCCACGCGCACACAGGATTAAACCCTGGGACCTTCACTCCCATGCTCTCCGACCCGAATCACTCTGGTGATCAGAAAGTAGAGAAAATGCGTTACGCCTTTACAGTCTTTCTGAACGACTGTGACCCGCTTAGGAACAGTGCTGGGTCGTCGTCTTCTCAGTGTAGTCGTTGGAGATCCTGCATGTGAAATGTTACTGTTCCAGATCCTGCAAACAATCCTCAAAATGTGACAATGATCTGCCCCAGTGTCCTACCAACTCTAGTAGCACCCTGCTACACCTGCCCATGGGAGCCACGAGACACAACATACTGACTAGGACACGGAAATGCTGTCGATGACCGTATGGCTAAATACAGTCACTACAAGTAACGGTGCTTTGAGCATTTAAAAACTTTGTCCTGACTGTGCCGTCGCTCAATCATGATAGATAACTTGCACCCTTATCTGGGATGAACCAAACCAAACAACAAAGTAAAAAAAAAAAAAATCAACACAACTTTCCAAAAGATATGGCAGCTTCTAAACATAGTGCCTACTGTGGGGTCACTCGCACCTGATGGACAACTTGCCTTCCTCTCTGGAACCAATCGCACCTGATGGACAACTTGCCTTCCTCTCTGGAACCAAACAAATAAAAACAGAAAAAAGAGCTTGCGGCACCAAGTTTCCAAAAGATAAGGCAGCTGCTAGCTATGGTGCCAGCTGTGGGATCATTCACTCATAGTGGACAACAGGCTTTCCTTTCTGGAATAAACCAAATCAACAAGAAAAAAAAAGGAAAAAAAAAAAGGGGGGGGGGGGGGGGGGGGGGGGGGGGAACACTGTGACACTGAATTTCCAAAAGATTCGGCAGCTTCTAAACATAATGGACAACTTGCTCTCCTTCCTGAAAGAACCATATCAAAACAAAAACCAGAAGTAAAAAAAAACGTTACTCCAAATTTCCAAAAGACAAGACAACGTCTGAACATGGTGCCAACTGTGCGATCATTTACACTTAATGAATTAACTTGCTCTGCTTTCTGGGACGAACCAAATCAAAACTGGCAACACTAAATTTCCAAAATATAAGGCAGTTTCTAAGCATAATACCAACTGTGGGATCGCTTTCACAAATGGACAATCTGCTTTCCATTCAGGAATGAACCAAATTTTTTTTTAAATAAGAAAAAAGTTTTTTTTTAAAACCCTTGTGACACAGATTTTCCACAAGATTCGTCAGCTTCAAAACAAAGTGCCAACAGTGCAATCACTCAAACATAATGAACAACTGGCTTTCCTTTCTAAGGTGAACCAAAAGAGAACAGCCAGCCAAAAAAAGAAAACTTTGTGACATCAAATTTCCTAAAGTTAAGGCAGTTTCTTAACATGGCGCCAACTGTATGACCACTCACAGATAATGGACCACTCACTTTACTTTCTACGATCAACCAATTATAACAAATAAACAGAAAAAAAAAAAAACTTGTGACACCAACTTTCCAAAAGATTTGGCAGCTTCTAAACATGGTGCAACTCATGGAATCACTCAAATATAATGGATAATTTGCTTTCCTTTCTGAGGACCAAAACAAAACAAACAACAGAATAAAAACTCATGACAACCAAAACCAACAGAAAAAAAAACACAACAAAACTATGTAACAACCAAATTTCCAAACGATCCATTCGGCAGCCCTTTTTGTTTTCCATCTGACAAATCAGTCTTTCAATTAAGGCAGTAATTAGACTTGCTTTAGAAAATGTGCTTTTGATGAGATCTGTTTGATATTGACAAAAACAGTTTGACATTTCACAGACAGCACTGGACAATAACAAGGAAGATGACGAGGCCCTTCACTGCCCCGGCGGGGGTGCAGGCTGATGATGCAAGGGTTGACCATGGTCTAGTTGACCTTGCTGTGGCTGGTTTTCCCTGGCTGACCCAAATTTGGACGGGCTGTGCTTGATTGATCATGTTGAGATTATTCTGGAAACAAAAAAAAAAAAAAAAAATGTCGCTCACCTTAGAATTCCACAACTTTTTTGTTGGATTATCACCTTCCCACCTCCTACCTCCCAGCCCCCTCTCCCACCCGAACCTCTTAGCAATTCCCTCAACACTCTCTCTCTCTCTCTCTCATGTTTACTACTACTGGGGCCTGCTTGGCCATACTGATACAGTATCAGACTCCTGATCCAAAATCTGGGTTTGCTTCCGACTTGACAAGTGAAGTTGGAAGAGATTCTGTCTTCGGAGTTTGCATCTGTTCCGATTCCAATCCCTTGCTAGTCCTTCTACCGAGACTTTAAGGCGAGAGGTCCTGTGTATGAACGCACTTGTAAAGAAAATGCCAGAAGGTCAGAACTAAACAATTACTGTCACAAAGAAACAGGCTTGGTACATGCAATTGTCCGTATGATATATCAATACAGGCACCACTGACCACCACTGAAGTGGCTAGCCACCAGTGCTGCGTCTCCTCCGGTGGGCTTCTGATGACTTGACATTGATTGCTCTGTGTCAATCGACAGTGCTGAGGCTGCCACAGGGCAAATCCAGGTGTGGCTGTATGAGCACAGCAGCACAGGTGTGGTACTGCTGGCAGCACACTGACCCCGGCTTTTCCTGAGGAAAAGCAAAAGTTACTGAAATTCCATTGGGTATCCAGCAGCTATTATCCCCTCCTCTGGAAAACATGCTTTTGAAAACGGCACAATCTGACGAAAATGTGAGCACTGTGTAGTGTATCTTC
This sequence comes from Conus ventricosus, assembly GCA_018398815.1. Taxonomy (NCBI): domain Eukaryota; kingdom Metazoa; phylum Mollusca; class Gastropoda; order Neogastropoda; family Conidae; genus Conus; species Conus ventricosus. The sequence goes on along the minus strand of CM031616.1, from coordinate 42,041,068 downwards.
TACTTTGTGGTCCGACCATAATCAGGACATTTGTTCGTGCCTTTCACTTTTGCAGCGTCTTGCTGCTGTACCATGTCGCTGCTGTACCATTTCGCAGCGTCTTGCTGCTGTACCATGTCACTGCTGCTGCTGTACCATGTCACTGCTGTACCATTTCGCAGCGTCTTCCTGCTGTACCATGTCACTGCTGTACCATTTCGCAGCGTCTTCTGCTGTACCATGTCACTGCTGTACCATTTCGCAGCGTCTTGCTGCTGTACCATGTCACTGCTGTACCATTTCGCAGCGTCTTGCTGCTGTACCATGTCACTGCTGTACCATTTCGCAGCGTCTTGCTGCTGTACCATGTCGCTGCTGTACCATTTCGCAGCGTCTTGCTGCTGTACCATGTCGCTGCTGTACCATTTCGCAGCGTCTTGCTGCTGTACCATGTCGCTGCTGTACCATTTCGCAGCGTCTTCCTGCTGTACCATGTCACTGCTGTACCATTTCGCAGCGTCTTCCTGCTGTACCATGTCACTGCTGTACCATTTCGCAGCGTCTTGCTGCTGTACCATGTCACTGCTGTACCATTTCGCAGCGTCTTCCTGCTGTACCATGTCACTGCTGTACCATTTCGCAGCGTCTTCCTGCTGTACCATGTCACTGCTGTACCATTTCGCAGCGTCTTGCTGCTGTACCATGTCACTGCTGTACCATTTCGCAGCGTCTTCCTGCTGTACCATGTCACTGCTGTACCATTTCGCAGCGTCTTCCTGCTGTACCATGTCACTGCTGTACCATTTCGCAGCGTCTTCCTGCTGTACCATGTCACTGCTGTACCATTTCGCAGCGTCTTCCTGCTGTACCATGTCACTGCTGTACCATTTCGCAGCGTCTTGCTGCTGTACCATGTCACTGCTGTACCATTTCGCAGCGTCTTCCTGCTGTACCATGTCAGTGCTGTACCATTTTGCAGCGTCTTGCTGCTGTACCATGTCACTGCTGTACCATTTCGCAGCGTCTTCTGCTGTACCATGTCACTGCTGTACCATTTCGCAGCGTCTTCTGCTGTACCATGTCACTGCTGTACCATTTCGCAGCGTCTTGCTGCTGTACCATGTCACTGCTGTACCATTTCGCAGCGTCTTCCTGCTGTACCATGTCACTGCTGTACCATTTCGCAGCGTCTTGCTGCTGTACCATGTCATTGCTGTACCATTTCGCAGCGTCTTGCTGCTGTACCATGTCACTGCTGTACCATTTCGCAGCGTCTTCCTGCTGTACCATGTCACTGCTGTACCATTTCGCAGCGTCTTGCTGCTGTACCATGTCACTGCTGTACCATTTCGCAGCGTCTTCCTGCTGTACCATGTCACTGCTGTACCATTTCGCAGCGTCTTGCTGCTGTACCATGTCACTGCTGTACCATTTTGCAGCGTCTTGCTGCTGTACCATGTCACTGCTGTACCATTTCGCAGCGTCTTCCTGCTGTACCATGTCACTGCTGTACCATTTCGCAGCGTCTTGCTGCTGTACCATGTCACTGCTGTACCATTTCGCAGCGTCTTGCTGCTGTACCATGTCACTGCTGTACCATTTCGCAGCGTCTTCCTGCTGTACCATGTCACTGCTGTACCATTTCGCAGCGTCTTGCTGCTGTACCATGTCACTGCTGTACCATTTCGCAGCGTCTTCCTGCTGTACCATGTCACTGCTGTACCATTTCGCAGCGTCTTGCTGCTGTACATGTCACTGCTGTACCATTTCGCAGCGTCTTGCTGCTGTACCATGTCATTGCTGTACCATTTCGCAGCGTCTTGCTGCTGTACCATGTCACTGCTGTACCATTTCGCAGCGTCTTCCTGCTGTACCATGTCACTGCTGTACCATTTCGCAGCGTCTTGCTGCTGTACCATGTCACTGCTGTACCATTTCGCAGCGTCTTCCTGCTGTACCATGTCACTGCTGTACCATTTCGCAGCGTCTTGCTGCTGTACCATGTCACTGCTGTACCATTTTGCAGCGTCTTGCTGCTGTACCATGTCACTGCTGTACCATTTCACTGCTGTACCATTTCGCAGCGTCTTGCTGCTGTACCATGTCACTGCTGTACCATTTCGCAGCGTCTTGCTGCTGTACCAAGGCTTCGTGATGTCAGCGTCATGTGCTAGCATGCTATAACACATTGAGAGCTTCACGGATTCTAGTGTCATTTCTCATCTTCTCCCTTGTTTGTTTGCCTGTTTGTTTGTGAGATTGTTTATTTAGTTCACCGATTCTTATATTGACATCTTTTGCTGAAATCCACAAATCTGTGGACACCTGACTGATGATGAAGCAACAGAAACAACACTAAACCATGCCAAGTTCATCAGCCACTCCACTTAATTTACCACATTCAGTTTAAAATCAAAATCGTGTTGGCGCCACATAAAAGCCCACTAGCTGATAGCACTGCAAAATAAACTATCAACACCCATTATGGAATCTAAAATCTCACTCCCTAACCCTCAGAGTACAGCAATATTTCTAGCATGTTATAAACTTTAACAGGAATAAAAGAGAGAAAGACTTTCTATGATGAAAGTAATGCATACAGACTTTCTAAGACAAGGGTGTTGGCAACCAACACAGAAAAGCATCAGACGACGATCAAGGCAAAATAAAATAGTGTCTGAAAGGAAATTTCTAGCACAGGACAACCAGATAATGAAGCAGCACACACACACACACACACACACACACACACACACACACACACACACTGACTGACTGAAACCCAAATTTATTGTCAGATTAACTCAAGGTTGTACTGACAATACACACACACACACACACACACACACACACACACACACACACACAGAGAAACACACACAAATCCAAATCTTACTGGTTGTGGTGGGTGCTGCGCTTCTTGAGGCTTTGCCTGCTGCCCAAAGCCTCCCTGCTCCTGATGACCCTGTATCGGCTGCCTGATGCCCTGCTGAGGAACTTGCTGTTCTGCCAATCCTCCCTGCTCATGATGACCCTGTATCGGCTGCTCGATGCCCTGCTGAGGAACTTGTTCTGCCAATCCTCCCTGCTCCTGATGACCCTGCATCGGCTGCCCGAAGCCCTGCTGAGGAACTTGATGATGTGCAGCATTCTGTCTCTGCACTCCTTGTGGCATCTCCTGCTGGGCCCTCTGTGAAGCCAACAGTCATTTCAGCCGTTCTTCTACACTGCATGAAACTTGGCGACTATTTTGGGTTTTTTTTGTTTGATAATTTGGCAGTATCAAACACTTTGGTCAGGGCTAATACATGTAAAACCCAACATTTTTTATGAACACTTAAAACCTTTATGTTGAAAATTTACCCACTGTAGGGTTTTCAAGGAAAATGGGGTCTCAACCAAACCCAAAAAACCTTTTCATCAAATGTTTGCCAGCTGTGGGGTTTTCATGTATGCCTATGGGAAAAGCGGCTCAGCCAAAATAAACCAAAGGGGTCAGCACCCTCTCTAGAGAATCTTGTGTGAACAAGGTTTGAGTGGAAAAGAGGGATGAATAGCCTTCTTCAGAATTCCCTTCCAAGTAGTCCCAAACAGAAGAATTACCCGACACTCAGATAAACAGATTAGCTTCTGTCCAGACTGTGTGGACTTCAACTGAACAGTACAGTGCTCCTCCCCTCCATATTTGTTAAGTGCCAGAATACCATTCCTGCACACAGACGGTAAGGGGTGGAGGGGGGATGGCCGGGTGATGTGGGTGTTAGAGGGGGGAGGAGAACACAAGGGGAAGGGAGGGTAACGAAGATGAAGGGAAGGTAGAGGGAAAGGGGGGACGGGAAAGGGAAGGGGGGGATGTGTGGACAAAGAGGGTGGAGGAAGAGAAATTTGGGAGAAAGGGGGGGGGGGGGGGGGGGCAACCAAAGTTCAGCCATCAGCATTTAGATTTCACGAGTGGTGGAGATAATTTTACCAGCAACAGAACACAAAAGTACAGACAAAACAAAATTCCAACTAAACGCCGCTTCAGTTCCTACTTAACCCTTTGCCCCTTGGACCGTCTGAGTGCTTACTAGTATCAAAATCTTAAGGGAAGGTAAGTAACTCCGTAAATTGGATGTACTGATGTTAAATAAAAAATCAGAAAAAATACAAACCTTGGTCATAAATATGTTTTATTTGCTCCAAAATTAAGTTAACATTTTGAAGTAAAATTCCACATGCATCAAAGCTTATATCTTTGTTGATAAAATGGTGTAAAAAAATTATGCTAAGTTCAACACTACTGACCGAACTGCATGAAACGCCATCCGCGGCCATCGTAATCGGCATAGTTGATGTTAAGATTTTCGCTGAGATCGCCTCCATCAGCCACCAAAATCGACATCGGACTCCTCTCCTTTCACTATTCTTCTAATTTAAAGCCAGTAAATAGCTCCTCATCACTGTCACTGCCACCAAAAATGTTCGCCAACATCTCCACAGTTTCGTCGTCCATCTTGCCGAAGCGAAAATCTCGATCACAAACTTGCTCTCAACTTCAAAAAATCACTGCGACCGAAGTCCTCCATGAAAAAATGCGCCGTTTGGACTGGAAGGAAGTTGGAAACCGGAACTACGTCACTGTATAACGCCGCAAAGCATTGTGGGAAAAATTCGTCTGCTAGGGGCAGCCAAACGGCATCAGTGTATTTCGGGCCACAGCGGGCGTTACAAGGATACGAAAGGCATCGCGTTTCGGGCCACAGCGGGCGTTACAAGGGGCAGAGGGTTAAACTGTCCTGTTTTCGCCTGTAAATAAGGGCGTGTCTGTTTCACTATCATATGTCTACCTTCTCTAGCCTGTATGATATCCACTGGTCACAATCACCCGTCACACACTCTAACATGAACTGTATTACCAATCATGGGCCAACAGTCACATCATCAGCCCACCCACCTGTTCCACCTGCTGTGGCTGCTGCTGGTGAAACAACGGTTCCTCAGGCTGGAAGTGGAGATTGTTGTCCACAGGAAGCTGCTGACACAAATGTCAACACCTTATCACACCTGATTCGAGAAGACAGGCTTTCAGTGCAAAGCAAAGAAACACCTCGTTTACAGGCAATGTTCTTCTTCCTCTCCAAAACAAAATCACTAATTCTACACAACAGAAATTTTCTTAACCCAATTTATTGTGGACGGGTGTGAGGGTGAAGGGAGGGAGTCAGATAAGAAGATTTTCTCTTCAGAGTCAACACTTGAGAAGAATTTAAGCAGACCCCCAACCCACTCCAAATCCTGACGAGATTTTAAGCTGAGGTTATGCACCTGAACATATGCATTTGCAGTGGAGAAAAAAACCAACCAATTTGGTTTTTATTTTCTACGATTTATCCTCATTTCTTGTCTTTTAAAAACATACAATAGTAAAATGTAGATGAAAAGGGATTTTGTATCGACATTTAAAATGAATCAATAAAATTGTTGGCAGCTCAGCTAGATTATAATAACACTGGACAAATAACGAGGATCTGTAACGATGATGACATTATACAGCCTGAAACCCTTGCACTGACAAAGTTTCCTACATTAAGTAAAACATTATGAATTATGTACCTTCCTGTTGATGCCTACAGTTCATAATTTTCCCCCCATTCATTCCCCTTTTTCCCTAACAAAAAAACAACATTACAAAATCAACTGTTTCTCACACTGTTCTGTCACCACAGCTATAAAATTTACTAAAAGATTTTCTTTCTGAAAAATGTAAGCTTTGATATCACATACTGTAACTTACTCGCGCAAATACCAGCAGAGGTCAGATCCCTGTCCCACAAAAAATACTACACGCCCTCGGAGGGTTACTAGATATAGATCTAGATCTACAGGCAAAGTGACAGTAGCAGCTAAAAACGAGCAGCATTCCAGAGAGAAAATGAACATCAGAGTATTCAGCACAAATGCAGAGACCCATGAACACATGCACACACCTGTCCACACACATACACCTGTGCACACACGCACACACACACACACCTGTGCACACACAAACACACACACACACACACACATACGCACGCATGTGCTGCATGCACACATTTGTTCCCTCAGTTGGACAGTCAATGCTGAAGACCACTCACAAGCACTTCTCCCGGCTGTGCGTGGTGCTGCTGAATGTACTCCTGGTACTCCTCATCAGTGAAGGCAGGCTTCTCGTCAACCGTCTGTCAAACAACAAACACAATGCCATAGTACTCCTCATCAGTAAAGGCAGCCTTCTCGTCAACCGTCTGTCAAACAACAAACACAATGCCATGGTACTCCTCATCAGTAAAGGCAGGCTTCTCGTCAACCGTCTGTCAAACAACAAACACAATGCCATGGTACTCCTCATCAGTAAAGGCAGCCTTCTCGTCAACCGTCTGTCAAACAACAAACACAATGCCATGGTACTCCTCATCAGTAAAGGCAGCCTTCTCGTCAACCATCTGTCAAACAACAAACACAATGCCATGGTACTCCTCATCAGTAAAGGCAGCCTTCTCGTCAACCGTCTGTCAAACAACAAACACAATGCCATGGTACTCCTCATCAGTAAAGGCAGGCTTCTCGTCAACCGTCTGTCAAACAACAAACACAATGCCATGGTACTCCTCATCAGTAAAGGCAGGCTTCTCGTCAACCGTCTGTCAAACAACAAACACAATGCCATGGTACTCATCAGTAAAGGCAGGCTTCTCGTCAACCGTCTGTCAAACAACAAACACAATGCCATGGTACTCCTCATCAGTAAAGGCAGGCTTCTCGTCAACCGTCTGTCAAACAACAAACACAATGCCATGGTACTCCTCATCAGTAAAGGCAGCCTTCTCGTCAACCGTCTGTCAAACAACAAACACAATGCCATAGTACTCCTCATCAGTGAAGGCAGGCTTCTCGTCAACCGTCTGTCAAACAACAAACACAATGCCATACTGTCACTCTGAAATAAATACCAAGTTCAGAAACACCACCACCACCACGATGTCCAACATAGCAAACCACAGTTTCGATACATTCAACACAGCCGTTTACCTGGAGAGTCGGACCACCATGACTGCCCCACTGCTGATCAACCATGAAGACAAAGGACAGGTCAGTGGACCTTATCAAGACAAACTGCCGATCCACCACAGAGACAAATGCAGGGAGAGGGTGGGGAGGTAGGCAGCCATGGATTCTGCGTTTTGACAGATCACCAGAACCATTCAGGCTCCACAGACCCACAGCTAGTATGTTTCTCCATCACAAACACATCCTCCTGACCCCAATGTCCACCACAGCTACTGTACAACTTCTATATACTCTCCCGCATCCTTTGGCCCAGAACATACCCACAGCTTCCTTGTGTCTTCAGTCCTTCCCACGCACATCAGCACTTTGCTCTGAACAGTTCTAGCTGGCTCTGATCACGTGTGATAGAGGTCTGGTTAGATACTTCATGCACATTCAACAAGTGGCTCTGAACAACACTACTTATTGGCTTGGATCATGCGTGATAAAATGCCTGGTTAGATCCCTCCTGTCCATCCAACAATTCGCTCTGAACATCACAGTACCAGCTGACTTGGTATATGCGTGATAGATGATGGGTTAGATCTGTGGTTGAGCATCAAGTTCTGAGCTGAGCACAGAGTTTAGTGTCAGGAATTTCGAGCTGAACTCTGCAAATGCCACCCGAATAAATCTCAGCTTTTTTTTATGCCCACTGAACCCTTTGTCATTGCAGCAGAGTCAGCGTAGTTTTAGATCAGTCTCTGCCCACACTGCCCTGGGAGATTGTCCCTGCTGGCCATTATCATGTGGGCATCAACACCATGAATTAACCCCTTCACTGCCACAGTATAATAGCACATTTGAAAATCTGTATGCCGTGGTAAAACTGAGCTTTTTTGGGTAGGTTCAATGAAATGGTTACTGCTCACTTATTTCTTGACAGATCTCTTTGATTTGTTTTTTTGTTATGCATTTGTCTACAATGTTCTATCAAAATGGCTTGATTATGTTGATAATTAGTATAGCAGAAATTGACATAATTATAAAACTTTTACCAAAATAACAGTTTTCGAGTGTACACAAACACACTGCGCCAAACAGAATGAGTCAAAACACTGAAAAAGTGGTCTTACTACTTATTGAATATCAGCACTAACACATGAAAGTCATATAAATCCCAAGGAATGTTGTTCTTGATGATAATCTGCTCATAATTGGGGGTACTATTTTTTAGGTAAAAAGGGGCATAATCATGCTTTTCGCGGTATGTTCACTAACATGTACATTACTCATCCATTTGTTGCGTTATTTGTTAGATTTTTTGTGGATTACTTACTTATACCCTTGTCTACAATTTCACATCATTCAATATTAGTTTTGTTGGTTATGATGATGGTTCACATTAATAACATGTGATAAAATAGTTTTTGTTTTGTTTTCAATGTGTGAGTTTTAGAATAATTGAGCATATACAAACCCACTAAACACAACACAAATACCTTTTGGTGTTAGCTCAACAACGTTACAAACACCTGGGATTCATATTGTTGTCAATAAATGTCCCTCTGTGTAACAATCTGTCTGTTACTGGGGTACCCCAATTCTACTAGAAAGGGGCATAATTTTACTATTTGGGGTAGGCTCAGTACCTCAATCACTGCTTATGTATTTCTTTACATATGACTTAGATTTTATGGCTTCTCTTTCCTTATACCACAAACTTTGATGCTATATAACCATAATGTAGTTTTGTGAGCCATTAGGGGATGGACAGGGATACATATATTGGTGGTTTTACAAAAAGAACAGTTTTCAAGTATACCTAAACAAATTCCACCATATAAAATCAGTGTAAACAATGAAAAAGTGATGTGACTAATTGTTCAACATCAGCACTAACACATGACAGTCATATAAATCCCAAGGAATGCTGTTCTTGATGAAAATCTGCTCATAATTGGGTGTACTATTTGTTGGGTAAAAAGAGGCATAATCATGCTTTTCACAGTATGTTCACTAACATGTACATTATTCACCCATTTGTTGAGTTATGTGTTAGATTTTTTGTGGATTACTTACTTATACCCTTGTCTACAATTTCACATCATTCTATATTGGTTTTGTTTGTTATGATGATGGTTCACACTAATAACATGTGATAAAACAGTTTTTGTTTTGTTTTCAATGTGAGAGTTTTAGCACACACACACACACTCACACACACACACACACAAACAGCTTCCACACACACACACACACACACACACACACACACACACACACACACACCACATCACACACAGTAAGCAGACCCACAGTTGAGCACACACACACACACACACACACACAACACATGCATACACACAAACAGCTTACACACACACACACACACACACACACACACACACACACACACATTACACATATGCACAAACACACACTAACAGTATCACACACACATGAATGTAAAAACACCACAATGATACAAAACAAAAAAACTGCTGTGGATGAGTGCTTCTGTGTTATACAAAATGAACAAACTTATATGGAAAACTTGCATACAGAAATAAATAATGCTTAGGCGCGTGCGCACACACACACACACACACACACACACACGCTCACACATACACACACACACACACACAGTCCCACCTATCCATACAGTCATTATTTGCCATAATTATGTGGTTTCAGTAGGAAGCAAGGTTGAAGGGCTGTGCACCTCTTTCTCGCCATTCTTTGATCAGCTGTTGCTGACCACGCCCCATGCCACGCCCCCGGCCGCTTCCACGGGACCTTCACTGTCGTTCTGAGCCCATACCACGTCCACCACCCCGTTCGTCAAGAAAGGAGGGGTGGCAGTGCTCGTTCACGGCACGCATTCGGCAATTTCCGCTTCGTCACCCACGCTAGCGGCGCTTTCTTTACTGATGTGGTGTGTAGAGAACAATGAAGCCACGTCATCACCAGCATGTATCTCCGATAAAAGTGGATGGTGCTGATTCCCATCCATCTCCTCCTCATCGCTAGTATCCGGATCCGATCCTCAAAGGTCTTCTTCATCACTATCTTGATACTTTAGAACGTCATCTAAAATATCAAGGGCAGTGTGACGCTTGAAAACGGGATGCGTCGACGAAGTGCTAGGTTGAGCTGCCATCTTGAATATGGTTATCAGCTGTGACCTCTCAACTCGCAATTTGCATAACATGTGGTCAGCTGGCTGCTCGCGAGAAGGGAAAGGGGCTGTTCCTTGACACCAGTAGAAGAGGTGAGAACATTTTAGAGGGTCGTCTCCCAAGTAGATTTTTCTGCTTTCTGTTACGAAGTTACGACGAGACACTCTCGTTCGGGGCGTAGCTATTTTCGGTTTTCTGCGGCTTTCTGAACAAGCGTTACTTGTTCCAGGCAGGGAACGGGTTAAGTAAATTAGCAAACTGTGTGATTTTATGTAAGGTTGATTAGTGCTGCCCAATAACTGTTAGTGTGGTTCCTCCTTCCTCCCCGATTATTCTGAAGAACTTAACATTAAACAAAACCTAGCGACAAATATGTTCAACAACCTGTCATAACAGGTGAACTGTTCACTGCCACCTCTTGCGGAGAAGTTTGCACAAACTTTTGTGACCTCAGTGCTGTCAGCTAGAATGCGACTAGCGCTTATTGAATTCCACTGTCGCTGTATCTCTTCCCCCCCCCCCCCTCCCCATCCATATCCCCCTCCCCACCTCCTTTCAATTTTTCTCTCTGAAAACCCTTGTTTTTGTAGATTTTCATTTTCACTTTTGCTGAAATCCATGAATTTACAGAGAAATGGGAGAACTGACTACTTTATATTTACACAGGCTAGGATCTTATCAACACTGACCACTCCAAGATGTAGTACACATTCTTATTGCGTGAATTAATCACAAAAGCTGGTTTAATGTTATGCATGCATGGCAAATGCTAACAAGTCCTGACACTTTCACTCCAGTATTACACCCACTATCATCAGTACCATTCTCAAATCTTCCCAGGCCTTCGCAGGCTGTCTCACCTCCCAGCCTTCGTTCTCCTCAAACTTCTTGTTCTCCCCATGTTTGCCTGTATACTCCAGAAACTCTTCTATGGAGATCATCAGATCCTTGTTCTGGTCGATCTCCTTGAACACATGTTCCCTCATCCGGTTCATTTCCTCTTCTTTCTCCACAGGATCGTCTTCCTCTGGGGAGTTGCGGGCATCGTACACCTTCTCCAACTGCACACACACACACACACACACACACACACACACACACAGAGGTAAACAAACTTCCCTCTGGATCACCGTCCCTGCACATTAACATTTCTGTGTGCTGGTGTTTGATCATCTAACTATCACATCAGTTCTGAGACTGAGCCAAACAGACCAAGGAGTCAGTCAGACTCTGAACCAGTGAAGCTGAGGAAACCCAACTTTTTTTTTTTCTCCCAAGTTAGCTTGACCCATTGCTCAGAAAACTCCACATCTCAGGATGTAAAAAATCAGCATTGCAAAGTGATTCGACACATCATTTGTATCACATCACATGATGACAGATGGTACATGTAACTGACCAGAGCTGTATTGTGTGTTGGGAGTCACTCAGCAGGTGTGAGTATGTGTGTGTGTGTGTGTGTGTGTGTGTGTGTGTGTGTGTGTGTGTGTGTGTGTGTGTGTGTGACTGCATTGTGCATGTCAGTCTGTGTACAGTGTGCACAATCTCTACTGCTCCGGAAAATGTTCATGTGGCCATTCAGACAACTTGAGCTGTAAACTGAATGTGCCCAACACAATGCTCAGACATAAGTGGTGAATACTTATCTAAACCTTGCATGCCGAGAAAGATAGCTTGCCAACCTACAGGAACTATTTTACAGGGCAGTAGACAAACTGAAGAACTGTTTACAGAAAGAATTATTAAAACCCTTCAAATCAGTCATATGAAATTTCATATAAAAATCAACCATTGTTTGTCTCAGTATTAAATAATTTTGTGACCCACCTACTCTGCAAAGATTCAGCACATCTGCACTGACCCAGCACATATGTAATTGTCTCTGTACCTATCATTCTAGTTCAGGTCGATTTTCTTCACCTTTGTATACTCTCCGCTAATGCCCAAGGTGTCTTTTTTCATTTAGTGGCACCTGGCTCACCAACCCATCCACAGTCAAGCAATACGTACTGTGACTTCTTTTTGTCAGTCACACCACAATACCAGTTAGGAAAACAAGTCGTTTCTAATTCTTAAAAAAAATCTCCAATAAAATGCTTTGAACACAACGAAAATGGCAGCCACATGGACGCTGGTTTCCCCAGCAACAATGCCAGGTCTTCATGCTCAACTCCTCCCACATAAGCTCTACACTTACTGAAAGTACATTGATCCGTCAACTGTCTGAACACAGTGGAAAGTCACTGGCCAGCATTGACACATAAAGCCAATGGGGCAGATCAGTATTTCAAAACTTACATCATACATGGATGTGAACAGGTTTTAGTGAAAAAAAAGCTTACTGTAGCGATGGTTCTTGTTCCTCACAGACATTAAAATAAAGCGCATATGGACTGGTCAAGCTGGCTAACCAAACAAAGCTTACAAAAACAACAAAAGGAATGCACTGCATCTTCTTCTTCATCTTCTTCTTCTTCTGCATACGCAGGCGGACACTCCTGCGGACACTCCCTGTATAGACAGGCAAGTATTAAACCCATCTGCCCAACAAAGGGAGTGGAGTTTTGTGTGTATGACCGTTGTTTATCCCATTAAGGCAGCCATACTCCCAACTTTGTGGAAGGTGCATGCTATGTGTAACATGTCATCCATACCAACGGCCAAACAGTTGTTGAGATTTTACATGTGTGCAAGATGTTATGCGTGCGTTCACACAAGGAACCTCGGTTTATAGTCTCATTCAAAGGACTGTACGGGAAATGGAGTCAGAACCAATGTTAACTCCAAGGGAAAAATCCCCCTGTACCGAAACAGCTTGGAGATTTGAACCTGCAACCCAAGGATTACGAGTCTGGTGCTCTACCACATACTGCATGTGAACTGCTCTCCCTTCACACTCTTTGGTGGTCACTGTCAATTTCAAAACAATGCAGAAGCGTGCACTTGTTTTTGCCCTCCGTCCTACCCTTTCAATGGCAGACCTTTCATATCGGTTTTCACAACTCTCCCATAACAGCTACAGCCAGGCCGGTCCTCTCACAGTTCACACTGTCCACAGGGACTGTGAGAGGACCGGCCTGGCTGTAGCTGTTATGGGAGAGTTGTGAACCGGATTGCCATGAGGCCACCAGCTGAAGCAGACATTTCCTGAATGACCATGAAATCCACCACCTGATCTGGCCCTGTCATTCCCATAGCAATCACTACTGCCTGTTCTAATTTAACGTACAATCCACTTCCCGGAAGACAGGATACTCACTGAAAAAATAACCACATTGCTTCAAATCCTCAGCCACCTCTTTTCTAGGCTGCACATCATATCTATGCTGACCTTACAACTGTTCAAAGTCAAGGCAAAACTCTAAACTGCAAGGGGAAAAGGGGGGCAGGTTACATACCTCTCTCTGCAACACAGCTTCCACTTCTTGTATGTCCCAGAACCTATCTTCATTCAGATCTGTTGAGGAAAGAACACAATGAAGACAGTGAATTCTCCCCTCCTTCTGATCAACACATTCATCCCTTCCTCTTCTTGGTGCACATTACTCTTTGCACATTTTAAGCCACAGCACTGTCCTTCCAATTCCTAACCACTTCACTCTCTGCAACCGCTGGATACGATGGTTTAATGACAAATTTGTATACAAAAAGTGTAAAAGGTTGGGTTTTTTTGTGTTTTTTTTAAACAAGTGTCTAATATCATCTGGCAATGAAAAGACATTAAACAAACCTCTGAACTGAACTGAACTGAACAGTGAACCGCTGGATACGATGGTTTAATGACAAATTTGTATACAGATGTTCTGACAACCTTCAGATCATTTACCCTAAAATTGTTATCAGTGCATTTTTCAACAAAAATGAGTGTGCTTTCTCTGATGAATATGCACAAATCTTCAAATTTTTTTGGTAAAAGGTGGGGGGTTGAGGTGGGAAAGGCCTATGTCTGTTCATTTTCATCTGCAATCAACCAACAGAAGGTAGAGAGATAGCTGATCTTGTGTTAACTACAATAACTAAAAAGGAAGGAAAAAAAAAAGACAAGACAAAACGGCATAAGGGGTGTTGGTCTTACCATGCATCATAAAAAATGTTTTGGGGTCAAAGTCCTGGTCCTCCATCTTGTCCTCATTCTCCCACACTTCTTCAAACTGATCTTTGCTGCCCTGCAAAGTCATACCCTCACTTCAGACCAAAGGTACTGGGTTCAATTCTACATTCAAATATCTGCACAGAACAAAACTGGCACGCTCACTATTGTACTGAAGAACTTTCATAGTTGGAACAGATCTGTCTGGATGAAGTTGAATCTGACAGTCAGTAGTTGCTCTGAAAGACCTAAGCTGGCAATGTTTTTTTTCTTCTTTGCCTTTAAACATGTTTGCAAACTCACTCAATTTTCCACTACGGGAGACAACTGTTTACTGGTCTACGGGAGACAACTATTCAACTATTTACTGGTCTATGGGAGACAACTATTCACTGGTCTACAGAAGACAACTATTTACTGGTCTGAGATCAATCTAACAACAAGGATTAAAAAAACAACAACGTATGTTTCATTTTGAATTGGTGGTGCCAAGCCCAATGTGTAATGGTGCAAGATTCATATATTGGTGGAAAAAAAAATCATTAATCGGAAATCTTTGCTGACCCTGCATTTTTTCCTTCTTTCGTTTGTTCCCTTTTTAAATTCTTTATGGTGTAAAACGCTTAAAATTTTCTTTGTCCCAAGAAATCAATAAGGCAAAAGGCGTAAATCAATAGCAAAGCAGATCAGAGGCATCCCCGATTTCTGCTCCCTTCGCCCTCCTGCCATCCTGCCACCTACCGGGTGTTGGATTTTCTCATGTTGCTTGTGTTTCTGCTGCAGCTCTTCATGGTGCTCCTTGATCTTCAGCCTGTCCTCCTCAGGGACCTCCTGCAGCTTCTTCTGGTACTCGTACTCCTTCTCCATCTCGTACTCCTTGAAATCATGGCGCCGCTTCACATCCACCTCCTCCAGGTCTTTGGTGGTCTGCAATACACTTCAGGTCAGGCGGGAGGCAGAAGTGATCCTTAAGTTTAGGCACACACACACGCACATGCTCATATGCATGCATCAAACCTTACTCGTTTCAACAAGCATATCCATGCCAAAAATCAAAACTGAAAGTTATTACGAGTCCACTGAACACTCGTGCCATGTACATAGAGCACAGTAAGACAACTATGAAATAATACAAAAACGCAGTCCGATATGCACTTGAGACAGTCTAGTGAGTCATCAAATAATTACAAGGCAATATGATACATACCTATCAAAACCAAAAGATAAAAGGACAGTCTCTATCAAAACAGCATCCAAGAACAGAATCAATCCGTGATAACTCCTACACAAAATGAACATTCCATCCAGTTCCTCATGAGCTTAGGACCTATATCATCCTGATCTTGTAAGTATCAAACTTACAATTTCTTCTCATTTGCTTCTCTCTGGATTCTTTTCATCTTTTAAACTTTTTTGTTTGATGCATCATATTTTCCAGACTAATGTATACTGATATATGCTGTATAAGATTTCTTATTTTCTGAGGCACCT
This sequence comes from Conus ventricosus, assembly GCA_018398815.1. Classification (NCBI taxonomy): domain Eukaryota; kingdom Metazoa; phylum Mollusca; class Gastropoda; order Neogastropoda; family Conidae; genus Conus; species Conus ventricosus. The sequence goes on along the minus strand of CM031616.1, from coordinate 42,025,312 downwards.
TATGAAGGTTAGATCACTGTTCATACAAACAACAACCATATTCAACATCTGCATCTTAACATCTTGCATGTTTTAATAAATCATATATGCCACTGCATCTTGCAAATTTTGAACACAATGAAATTAATACAGCTTATATTCCACAGAACCTGATTTGTGGATACAAAATCAAGCAGAAACGTGCAGTATGAAATATTTCAAAAGCCACTATATTTGAAAATTACATTTACTTTAAACAAAAAAAAATGTAGCTTCTTTTCATGTACACAGAATTGCCCAATTAATTAATTTAACAGCCCTTACCTTTTGTCAGGAACACTATCAAAGTGCTTTATGACCTTAAACGTGCAATGCCTACGCATTTAGTGTGGTTTCAAGTCCATACCTTGAGGATCAAATGTTCAAGGTCTTTAACCTCGAAAGAGTGTGGATTACGCAGATCAAGATGGCCAGGAATTTCCATACGATTCACTGTTCCCCCTGCACAGACGCACCATATAAAAAGTTGCTCAATGACATGTCCCATTCATGACGATTCAGTCTGCAACTCATTCCCGTAATCCTGTAATTAGGTCAACAATCAAACTGAACTGGTTTAAGAACTCATGTGTTTTGGTTGTCCATTCTGCCCATCGTAAGTACATTGGAAGTGTAGTAATTCTAAATAGTTTTAATACACACTGCCATTTCATACCTAACCTGTGTTTCCATACAGGGTATTTGGGAAGCTTTGAGTGTACGGACAAGCCGTTTGAAAACAACAGCATTTTTTTTTAGGTCACACACACACACACACACACACACACACACCACACACACACACACACACACACACACACACACACACACCACACACACACACACACGCGCACACACGCACACAAACACACACACTCATTCCTGCCATTGGAACCCCATAGCTAGTTATTCCATTCTAGTTTTGAATAGCCTGGGTTGTATAATCACTACCAGTGCTGTAATGTTGTACTCATAAAAGAACATATAATTTACCAACTTTTCACAAATTTTTTTAACCCAACTTCCAAACTCTATATTATTATACGAAAAACAGCTATTAAGTCGCACTAAACAAACATTTGTGGATAACCTTATTTTCATTTCAGAAAGAGAGCTGTTTGTTTTGATCAAGCACAATTCACCCAAGAATCAAGGTACAATTAATGATAGGGAATTTTTTCAGTTTGTACTTCCAAATAACTCCAAAGTTCCAGTACTCAAGCCTTCAAATCCCTGCTGTGAACTGAATTCGCATGCTACATCCATAATTGGTCAAGACAAATGTTTTTAAACCCCAGTCAGTTTTCACAGACTTTTAAGCCTTAAAAAAAAAGGGTACCATGTTTCACCAAAGTTTTGCAAATCTTTATGACAATACACATCCGGCGGCATTTCACAGATAAGCTAGCCTAAGTTTTGTAATTTCGATTAACTGATCTGAACATATTTCCAAATGAATGAAAAACAAACATACAAACAAACCCGGTAAGCTGGCTCATGGGTAGCACAATCACAACTACCTGGACCTCACATACCTTTGTCCTACTGTGGACAAACCATTACGCTTCTACACTGAGGCTACATAAAGCAAGGTGAAGAGACCCAACAGTGAACTGACCGGCGGCCACTCTGCTCTTGAGGCGTGCCAGCTGCTGCAGGCGCTGGATCTCCATGCGTTTGATCTCGTCCAGCTTGGTGCGCACCGCCTTGTTCACCAGCTGAAGGTGCATGGCCATGGCGCCACTCTGAGAGCACAGGCACAGAGGTCCCTCTGTCAGCAACTCACAGCTTTGTCAAACTTCTCACCTAACAGCACAGGTCTCAACACCTGGGGTTTTTTCCTTTTATTTCACATATTCTAACCACTTGCCTGATGCTCATCCTGGTTATATGCGGAAGTTAAGTACTTGTACATGCACTGCATCGCTTCAGCAATGGAGGTTGCAGGTTGCAATCTGCAGCATTTCTTAGGGTTGTTTTCCACCGTTCAGTAAGAATACAAAGATTCTGGAATCGTTCAGCACTGGACTTGGGCATGCAGATGCTACGGAATACATGCTGAACTTTCCTGATCTGGATGTTCAGCTGGGCTGGAGAAGCTTCAGTTTTTTTTCTCTCAGCCATCTGGACCAGTAAATCATAAGGTTACCACCCCGCCAAGTTGTCATTAGCCAAAGACTTGCAAGAAATCACTATGCTGTAATTAACTTTTTTTTTTTTTTACGATAGTAGTAGTAGCAGGCATCTAAACTAAGGCAAGGCCCAGTTCAACAGATGAGTGGGAGATTCCAGCCAAGCAGCCTTGTCTTTGCACCGCATAGCGCTCTTTTAAAAAAGGTGACAAGATTTGTTTCCTTCCATGTCAACAGCAACATTTTCCATTTCTTGCCATCTACCCACCTCTCTTCCCCCCCATATTTGCTTACTCTTCTGATTTCAAGCAGTCATGGAAGCATGACAGCAGACGCAGCGTTACTGGACTGCCCAATGAATGGAACAAACAAGTCAACTAAACAGAGACAACACGTTTCAACCAACTGGTCTTCTTCAGGCAGGGCAAATAACATTAAAAAACATTAAAGCTAAGAGACTGTGTGTTCCTCTGATGTCTTTAATGTGCGACACAGAACACAGCAGTGTGATGTAACATGGCACTCTACTTTCATTCCCATGACCCAACAGGTCCACCGAGGTGTAACCACAGACATGAACAACCATGCTGCCCCTCTCCAAGCGTTTTCAGAACACTTCCCTGGCTAATGGTGAACGCCATTGGGTGCCCATCTAAGTCTCCGATCCCAATGCATTCTGGGTGTTTTCTCCCATAACCCACCTTACTCTGAAACAGGTCACACTACTCACAAGGATTCTTAAAGAGTGTATCTGATCTTTTCTATGTGCATACATATGTACAATGTTCAGCCACGAATAGGCCAGTACACAGGTTGACATGGGAGACAAGAAATCTCCCAGTCTACACTTCAACTACCTGCCATGTACGGGCTCAAACCCACGTCCCCCAGACTGAGAATCAAGTGATATAACCACTATACTGCGGCTCATTGTACTGTGGCATACCATGTCATGCGCTGTTATGTCATGGACTGTCGTTCAATGTTCAATGGCTGTCGTAAGAGGTGGAGGTGGTGATGAATGTCATGTGGTGTCATGTCATGGATTGTCATTCAATGTTTAATGACAGATGTGTGTAAGAAGTAGATGAGCTGATAGATCGCATCATGCAGTGTCATGTCATGAATTACCATTCAGCATTTAACCCTCTGCCTACCGCATCGACCAAGACTGACCGCAAGATTTCCTCTTTCTGAATACGGGATCGACCAAGATCAACCGATGAATATTAGGTCAACGACTTTCTCTTTCACCATCGCATCTCCCAGAATGCAATCGTGACAGAGAAGTCTTCCTGTACGAAAGTTTCTGGACGCCAGCTTGTTTTTTATTGCAAGAGTTCTGGCAGAGTAGTTTTGCTGCTGTGAATTTTCAAAGTTCGGCTTTTTTTCGCGAAGATTTTCTGGGAAAATGGCGGATCAAGTAACTATGCAACTTGTAGAATTCATTTTCTGATGCGATAGTGATGAAGAGAGCGTATTTGAGGGCTACACTCTTGAAGAAGATCAGAGGTTCCGCTAGACTATAGACTTTGCCGGTACTTGGTACCGACAACAACAAAAATTTCCGGTACAAGTCTTAAATCAGCCGGTACCGCGCTTGGCTGCCTGCCATGCACTACACACTCAACCGCGATTCTGGGTCACGCGAACGAGCGATAGCGAGCGGCCTACCGGCACGGATAGCACGTAACAGGCTTCTCAGTGACAGCCTTCAGTCAGCTGTAACAGGCTTGTCAGTGACAACCTTCAGTCAACTGAACTCAACAGAAAAGTCGACGGAGAGAGTAACATGCAAAAAAATCATAAACGAAAACAAAAAGCAAAACAAAACAAAACCAAACCAAACCAACCAACCAAAACGTAACTTGAAAGAAAAACAAACAAACAAACAAACAAAACAAACTTAACAAACTTCTCACTTACCTATCCACACGTGCGAAAGAATTCCGTCAGTGTTCGTCATCGAACCATGCAGTTACTCAAAGTGATGTTGAAAACAGCGACAGTCAATTGAAAAGTGGGTCGGGGATTACCGCAAGTTCAATCCAGGGTCAGACTGTCAGCATGACACGCACACACGAAACTTTGGCTACACGCTAGGGAACCTGGGGTTCTCAAAGAAAAATGGAACCGTCCATTTTGACGCGAGTGCTGTAGTAATCAGCGCTGTCCATTGAAAAAAAAAGGGGGCAAAGGTCCTGGGACTGAAAGGAAGGGGAAGAGGAGCGTTGTCGGCATGGCATGGCTTATTTCCTGCCTGCCATCCCCGCTCACCCGCTGACAGGCGGAGAGACAGACAGTGCAGGGATAGAAGAGAGTCAAAGCGCTCAGATGTTCTGCCGGTACACGGTACCGGCGCCTTTTATTTTTTTCGGTACAAGGCAAATATTTACCGGTAAAAACTGGCATATGCCAGTCTAACGGAACCTCTGGAAGATTTGAAGCGAGACGATTCGGACGTCTATCTTGACCTAGTTATAAATAAAGATCGACTGCTGACTGATTTTGAGGCCGGAATCAATAACGATTCGAGCGATGATAATGACGATGTCAAATTGCCCACTCCTGCTGGGCCAAGCCCCCCAAAAAAAGAAAATTCAAAAAGCAAAAGTTGCTAGAGATTCTTTCATTGTTGACTGGAGCGGTAGGCTACAAGAAGTGAAGCCCCCCAAAACTTTCGCTTGTTTTGATAGCCAGGAAACCGGGTCAGTCAGTGGGTGTGTCCCATGATTTGCCTGTGGGACCGTCACCTTTAGCCCGTTGATTTCAGAGGAATTTTGGCAGACTCTTAGTGAGAAACAAATTTATTTGCTGCTCAAAAGCAAGCAGAAAAGGAAGAACATAAACTCTGGCCTAAATTAAAAACTGCCTCGTTTATCAAAAAGCAAAGAGGAGATGGACAAGAGGTACATCATCACCACAGAGAGAGAGAGAGAGAGAGAGAGAGAGAGAGAGAGAGAGTTTGTGTGTGTGTGTGTGCGTGTGTGGTGGGGGGTGGGGGGGCAACTGCTCAGGGCACTTGTGAAAAAGTACATTTTTGCTGAATTCCATCACAATCTAAGGTCCAGTATTCAGTAATCTGTTCTTGTTAATTTTTTTCCCCTCAGTAGTTAGAAGACACGTCTTGTATGTGATGCCTTCAGTTTAACAAAATTGTTGAAGTTTGGGTGTTTTTTTCCCCTTCACAACAAAAGTTGATTTAGTGTGCAGACCATACAGAATGACTTTATTTTGTTCCTGAAGGTTTCAATACTTTATTTACACTTGGAAAATCCCTATGTGCTCCTAATCCATGACATTGATTCTGTGAATTCATGGAAAATTGTTTTAGCACCGAGAACACTGAAGTAAAGGTAGTCTGTTCAGTTTTTTCCCCTCATGTACCAGTTCACTATATATGGGGGAAAATATCTGTTTTGGATGGAGTGATGTCTTTGAATTTTTTTTTCATTACTTTTATAGATGTGGTAAAAGCAAATTTTTTTTATCGAGGTTTCTCTATGGCAAGTGTGTATGTGTTGCAGAGTTACCTCACTGGGCATGGTATTCTCAGTCATGTAGCACAAAGTCATGCGGTAGGCAGACGGTTGATAATCAATGTTTTGTAGGAAGCAGAGAAAGTGCTTGATAACATCATGTGGTGTCAAGTCATGGATAATCATTCAGTGTTTAATGTGTGTATGTGGAGGAGGTAGAGTCTATATGCATGCTTAGCTTTTCTTGTTGCTTGTTAAATATATGACTGAAAACACCTTAGACTAAATGTGAACACAGGCGAATGTTAAGAAGCTATGTGTGAGTTGCACGACACTGACCTTAATATCTGATACATTGGCAGTTTCCAACTTTTTGCGGAAATCATCGTCTGACTCCAGAGCTTCAACAACTTGCTGCAGATATCGGTCATACTCCAGTCCTGTTCCCTGCAACAATCCAGATCAACAACCATGAAAAGTTAGTTCTCCTGTGTGTATGTGTATGTGTGTGTGTGTGTGTGTGTGTGTGTGCGTGCGTGCGTGCGTGCGTGCGTGCGTGCGTGCATGCGTGCGTGCGCACCCGCGTGTGTGTGTACAAGTACGTGTGTTATGTGTGCACATATCTGTGCATGATAATATGTGCGCGTTCATGCATGCACGCATCTGCATGTATGTGTGCCTGCATGTGTGTGTCTTTTCTCTTTCTTTTTTCTTTGTTTTGTTATCAATCAAATGTACTAAGACATCTGTTAGTGTTATGTCACTTAAAGATAAACTAAAAGGGTCAGAGAATTATCCAAGTTTCTGATTTGTATTGCATTTAAGAATTCTTTCTTTCCATTATAATTTATAAGCATACAAATCAACAGCACAAACCCCTCTTTCTTTTTAACAGTGTGGTCCTAGTATCTTCCCTCAATGAATATGGCCAAAACCCAAATTACAGGTGTTCCAAGTGTTCAGCTTACTAGTCTGAATAATCTAACTGATCATGTTAAGTGACGATTTATATTTGTTTTAAAGCAAATTGCAAAATTTGTTTACAAAATCCATACAACTTACTAGCTGACAGTTACACTAAATATAGGTGCCATGAATAGACAAAGGCGAACAACATGCTCCATTGTGACTATACTCTTTTCCAATTCATATTTTATCTTTATATCAGAACCTTTAACCCTGAAACAAGAAAAGCAAAATGAATCCACTTTGAATTCTTGTACTGTTTATCCCTTAATCAAATAAAAATCCATCAATGTATTCAACAATTTTACCATTTCATAACAAAGCTCACTGTCATGTTTATCTCGGCAGAGAAGCCGCATTTGCGTGCACATGGCACATAATTTCTCTTCTTCCAGATTCAATCTGACAAGCTTATACTTGAAAAATTTTGCACAGTCTCCATGAAATTTATTACTTTCTCTTTTTTTATTTACTTAGATTGAACACCTTCTGCTCCTTTTTAGTATATTTCCATGCCACCTGATAAAATCTTTAAATGTGATCTAATAAATCACACACAAACATACTTACCAGCATGAACAATGCACAAACACATGAGTTCTAGTTTACACATATACTCTCTCTCTGTCACTCACTCACACACATGCACACACACACACACACACACACACACACACACACACACACACACACACGCATGCACGCTTGACTCCACTACTTAGTGGTTTAATCAACTTCTCTGTAACCAGAGGGCAGTTGCTGGTACCTTTTGTTTTTCTTTCCATGACTATGACACTGTTTGTATGCTGGTGAGGCTCTTTTATCACTGTAACTGGTTACTATAACTGTTGAAAAACAATTCACATTGTTTACAGTATCTCAGCTCGCTAACATCCAACCCATCCTGTCCGACAATATTGTTTGTCTGTCTCTCCCTCCCACTTACATATTTGTATTCATCTGTCTGTTCGCCTAGGCCATATACTCCTCGGACATGTATAAACATACTTTGAAATAATTACAATATGCATATTTGATTGAATGATACCTTACTGTATACCACATTGCATCCATGCAAAAGGATAGCTACATCACATGTATAAGCAATGTTTGTTTAACATATTGTTAACAGCTGGATCGGGGAGAGTGGATCGGATGGAAGGGAGCGGACGAGTGTTTGAAGTAGAATGGTGTGTGGGGAGGAGATGTATTTTCTTCTGTTCTTTTTTTTTCACTGTGAAAAACATAAAAAGTTGATAAACATGTTTGAAAATAAATAAATGAATAAATAAATCGGTACACAGTACCAGTGGCTGATATTTCTGTCAGTATTTGGTCATCCAAACACGCGGTGATAACTTCCTCTTTACCTCACTTTCAACATCAGAACAACACAACTAGCTGGTCATAAACTGCAACAGACAAAACTGCCACATTCAGTCTAACCTTGGCATCCTCATCTTTGGGATCTGTGTCAGCTGGGTCCTCCTCAAGTGGAGGCTGTGCTCTGTTCACTGGCTTGCTGGTTACTATCTCCACTGCTAGCAACAGCACAGCAATGGAAACTAAGGTCTTCAAGCCCATCTCCATACCTGTAATAGCATTAACACAAACAGGATCAAACAGGATGGAAGATACCTCTCTCCCTCTCTCTCTCTAGAGCTCTCTCCATATCTTATCCATAGTATCAAGACAGGTTTTGTCTTTAAAGTGTAAAACTATAAAGTGTATCTCCGCTGATGGCAACAGCACAGCAATGGTAATTAAGGTCTTCAAGCCTAACTCCATACCTGAAACCGCATTATCACAAACAGGATCAAACAGGATGGTGGATACTTCTCTCTCTCTCTCTCTCTCTCTCTCTCTCTCTCTCTCTCTCTCTCTCTCTTTTTTTTTTCTCTCTCTCTCTCTCTCTCTCTCTCTGACTGAGGCAGAAAGAAACAGACAGACACTGAGAAAGGCAGACTGTAACAGACAGATAAACAGTGACAGAGAGACAATGAGAGAGAGACAGAAACTTTGAGAAGACACAGCAAACAATTATTTTCTTTTTTGTAATCCCCTTGCAAAGGGTCACTTGGATTTTTTTTAAATATCAGATAAAGTACTTTGTTGTACCTATGTTTTCACATGATGGAACATCTTGGCTCAGACAGAAGAGGTTTAAATGTTTCGTCCTCAAACATGTGCCATGATGGATCCGTGCGGACGGCCAAACTCAATCATCAGTGATAATTATTAGGCACAACCACATGTCTCTGATGCATACAACTCCCATCAAATACAAACATTTAGGCCTATGCATCACTTAGAACTTTAACCTACCACAATTTACCATGATAAAATGATTTTCTCCTGTATGCATTACAACTTCGAGCAGTGTATCAAATAAAAGCACTTTCATCCAATCCTCAATCTAAATCGATAAAAACATAAACTCACTCAACATTTTAGCATATATCCGGAATCGATTAACAGCTTCTATCTGAAAACTTTCCTCCTACCAAAAAAACAACTAGATTCTTCAAAGTAGCCTACCTAGTCGATGATTGGGACACAAAATCACGTGATTCAGCCAAACAAGAAAGGTGTGGCAAATCTAATGAAATTCACCTTTTCATATTCTAAATCAACAGCTCAGCTGTGGCTTGCAGGAAATAATCCAGCGATCTGTGCAACACGACTGAGTCAGACAACTAAAATTGCTACGTAACATGGACTGACAAATGTGCAAGAATCAATGAGCCTGCATAGTTTTGTCAAAGGTTCAATGGATTTTCATCGCTCACCTCTTGCTTCAAATGTTTATCACCAGATTTTCTATGATCATTACTTGATGACTGGAATTTGGTCAAGTAAAGAAATATTTTAACAATGACGGAAATGGTCTGTAGCAGAAACTCCGATGGATAGTTGTGAAGATAATCCAAAAGGGCATCCCAAAAGTTTCATGTTAAAATCCTGACAGAGTATGCACTCATGTTCATTCACTTTAGTTGATAACCACTTACTATCAGTTGAACATGAATCTGGATTCAGTGAATAAGTAAGGATTAACATAATCTGGAGGTTTTTGTGTGTGTTTGTTTTGTTATTTTCAAACAACTTTGTCATTAGCTCCTCTTTTCAAATTCATTTCTCCCTTATCCTCTTTCTGTGTATGTAAAACATTCAGCCAGCCAGTCAGTGTGTGCTCATGTGTGTGGTGTGTGTGTGTGTGTGTGTGTGTGTGTGTGTGTGTGTGTGTGTGTGTGCATGCGCATGCATGTGTTCCTGTTTTCAGTACATTTTCTAGCAGTTATAAAGTGTGCTCCCCAAAAATATTTTTGCAACCCCCTGAAGACTTTGAAACTACTTTTGTGTGACTCTGATTTTCAGAAAATGATTCTTATCATTGTTTATGTTGTCATTCCCACAATCAATGAACACTTCATATACTAATAAATAAAAGTCACAAAAATTCTTTGATAAATCACGGTCATCATGCCAAATCTTCATTCTCTATACCCTTTTAAAATGGTATAATATATTGGGTTATGCAATGTGTACTTGGTTGACGAATATGCCCATGCATTGAGTTTAACCCGACACATATTGGGCTAAATCAAATATTAGTTTGCAACAGTCCATTTCCTCCAATTTCATGTCATATATGTAACACTGTTCTTGTAGCTCCTCTATTGTCAAAGATTGATTCAGTATTATTAGGAAATTATTATGATCTTTTTCTGTAAATATTTGTAATATATATATATATATATATATATATATATATATATATATATATATATATATATATATATAGATCAGTATATTTAAAATGCCTAAAACAATTTTTTAAGTGCTCAACCCCTTGGGGAGCAACATTAGTTAAAACAAGTTAAAAGAGGAATCTTAAAACTATCTACAAATTTGTTTCGAGCGTGTTGCGCTGTCATCAGGATGGTTTTTGGTTTGCCCACCGCCGATGTTATATAGCGTGTGGGCTCCCGTTTGCGGTTGCACGTGCGGGTTGGCTGCACGAGTTTTTTGGGGGCTTTCAGGTTTTTGTTTTGGGTGTGTTCACTAACAACGATTTCCATTTATGCCTGCAGTTGTTTACTATTTCTGTTTTGGTGTTTAAAGTTGCTAAGTGTGGTTTGCATAGTATTAACCATTTTTCAGTTAAACATAGGTTGCACCTTTTTGAAACATTGCTGTATGGTGATGCTCTTTTTATGATTTTCCAGGATATATTGTAGCTTGTTTTTGCGTCTTTAAGTTTCCAGATATATTTGCTCAGTTCTGTTTGGTTTATATATATATATATATATAATATATATATATATATATATATATATATAATTGAATTATAAACAAAGCTTGCTCTTATGTCTTAGATTGAAGAAATAGGGGGAGATATATATATATATATATACATGTTATAACATTATTCCACTTAACTGATCTTAAGAAAGTCTTAAAAATCTAATAATATATGCATCTGATGGCAAGAACTACATAAGACATTATAGAAAAAACATATTAAGGGGTGTGTGAAAGTGGGTGGGAGTGGCTGTGGAGTTGTTGAAAAAGCAGTTGAGTGGGAGAACTCAGGAAGGGTGTTGTGTACTGCATCTTCTTCTCTTCTTCTTCTTCTTCTTTCTATGGGGATGTTTAACCTGCCCCGCGCCCACAGTCTTCAAGTAGACTATTCTGGCACACAGGTTTGCATGCATTGTGTATTTTCGTGTAGCCGGTACTCACCCGTCTTAGGACATGAGCATCAGGATCTTTAGAGTCCGTGTATGGTCTTTAGTGCATGTGACACAGACTAGACCTCGGTTTATAGTCCCATCCGAACGACTATAGGGGGGATGGAGTCAGAACCAATGTTAACTCCGAGGGAAAAATCCCCCTAGCATCTAACAGTTACACTAACACAAGAGAACTTTATGAGTTACAATCCCACAATCACAATCATGTACTGATCTTGCTGCAAAAATACAGAAAACCTAGAAAGAAGAAAAGTGGGTACGAAGTGGATGCATAGGCCTATATAACTGCTGTTATATAGGCCTATGCTGTTTAGAAAGTCACTTGATAAAGGTCAGCTCCCGAAGGAATGGAAAATGGCGTTTGTGTCCCCAATATTTAAGAAGGGAAGCAAGGCTGTAGCGAACAACTACCGTCCTGTGAGTTTGACTTGTGTAGTGTGCAAGATTATGGAGAAAATGGTGAGAGGGCAAATTCTGGACCACCTGATCAGCAACAAGCTGATATCAGAGCATCAACATGGATTTGTGCCAGGACGTTCCTGTACCACGCAACTGCTTGAAGCCCTAGGTTCATGGACGAGTACACTGGAAGAGGGGACTCAGTTGATGTGGTCTATATGGATTATCAGAAGGCCTTTGACTCTGTCCCACACAGGAGGCTGGTACAGAAACTGTCTGCAAGTGGAGTTAAAGGTAAAGTCCTAGACTGGATAGCAGATTTTCTAAGTAACAGGAGACAAAAAGTCATCATCAACGGAGCCAGTTCACCAGAAGGCAGTGTGACAAGTGGTATTCCACAAGGATCTGTGCTTGGGCCGATGCTGTTTGTTATATACATAAATGACTTGCCTAGAGGGCTGAAGACTACTGCCAAGATGTTTGCAGACGACACAAAGCTCTATGTGAGAAGTGATACTGAAAACGGTCCGACAGATCTCCAGGACGACTTGAACAACTTGCAAGAATGGTCCAACAAATGGCTACTGCGTTTCCACCCAGACAAATGCTGTGTTTTGAAGATTGGCCGGTACAATGAAAATGAGTATTACATGGGGAAAGAGTCGGATGGCAACAATACAAGATTGAGACTAAAAGAAACTGAAAAGGAAAAAGACTTAGGCGTTGTAGTGGATAATAAACTCTCATTCAAAGAGCAGGTTGCTCAGACCACATCAAGGGCCAACAGAATGGTTGGACTTATACGCCGATCCTTTGATTACCTGTCCGAGAGAACTTTTGTAATTTTGTTCAAGAGCATGGTCAGGCCATTGTTGGAATATGGCCACAGTGTCTGGCAACCACATTCCAAAGGTCTATGTAGTGACATTGAGGATGTGCAACGTCGTGCAACAAAGACACTGAGCCATCTCAAAGACAAACCCTACCCTGATAGATTGAAAATTTTGAAGCTTCCGAGTCTTGAGCACCGCCGTCTTCGGGGTGATATGATTGAAACTTATAAGTACCTCAATGGAATGTACAACACCCATGAACTTATGTTTGAAAGGGACAATAAAAGCCAGTTAAGAGGAAATTCAATGAAGCTGAAGAAAAGCAGAAGTAAATTAGCAGTTAGAGCGAATTTTTTCTCGAATAGGATCAACAATACTTGGAACAATCTCCCAGAGTCAGTGGTTTCTGCGCCATCAGTGGATGCTTTCAAGAGAAGACTGGATGAACATTGGAAAAATCTACCATCATTGTACAACCCTATTTGCCAAGAATAACTTCTGGGCAACTGAGCTTGCACGCAATGCTAGAAATCAAAGTTAGAATTAGATAGACGAATAGGCTCTTTAAAAGTAGAGCCTCAATCGCTCTTATTACTATACTATACTATACTATACTATAACTTATCATGCAACTAAATTAATAATAATTTCATCATTCCAACGCCTTATGATACTGGTGATAATAGTCTCATCAGTAACTGTACTTAATCGTAAATTATTGAATGTAACAAGACAATGATAGTTAAAATTTGAAAATTGCTTCGAAGTTGACTAATTTCGACCAAAATCTAAAACGTTCGTAAATCGCTCCGCGAGGGTAGGCTACTTATCGGTGCAATGGGCACAGCGAAACTACGATACTATTTAAAAACAAACAAACAAACAAGGACACTGCCCACTTACTTCGCTGCTACCTTCTCAAAGGTATTACGTTACAAGTTACACACACACACACACACACACGAAGTTACGCAGTACCACTGCTGAACTGTGTTATTACTATTACAACTCAAGGCACGGTTCATTACAACCAAGGGGAAAAAACTTTGGCTTTTTACCTTGAGCGATAAATGTCCCCTACTGTCCACGGCTTTCACTACCTATACAGACAACAGCTTCTGCTTGACTTTCACTCTCAGTTACTTGATCAGTTAGACGGCTTTCAAGCAGAGTTCGACTGTCGATGTCGAAGTGTGTTCCGACGTGTTCGCAAAGTCATCATCAGCAGAAAAAAAACACAACGGATTTCATTGGTTCAAAATCGTTTTGTCCACGTCGAGTTCCTGCGATATATACAGACACCAGCTGGTCCATGTTATTCTCGTTTGGTTTTTGTTTGTATATTTGTTTCATTATATTTCTTTAAATGCCTGTAAAAAATGGGCTCACGAAAAATGCTCAGGGTTGAGCCCACAACTGTTCGAAACGTTTTGTGACCCAAACCAGCCCAATTTGGAGTGGATTTGCCAACAGTGTGTGGACGCCAAAAATGAGGTACAGGCAAGGCAGGACCCACGTATCGACAAATTACTGGACCTGATACCGCTTGTGGGTGCTCTCAGTGCTCGTATGGAGAATCTAGAAAAAAACCTTCTTGGTGAAAACCTACAAAAAAAAATTGAAGAAGTAGTTGACAGGAAACTGGCCGAGGCCATTGAGGAGCAGAGAGAGGTGAAAAGAGGAAGAGAAATCTCATCATAGTGAACCTGAAAGAGAGCTCAAAGACTGATATCAAAGAGAGGATTGAAGACGACCTGTCTGCTGCCAAGAAACTGCTGGGAAGCTAGTCACCTTGGATGAGGAGGATGTAAGTAACCCAATCAGACTGGGCAAAGAAGGTGGGAATAAACCAAGATTGATGAGAGTCACTATCAAGACGGAGAACAAAAAGCAAGAGATCCAGAAGAAGGCCCCTGAACTGAACAGAGATGTGAGGGACAAGGACAAGAGAGTCTTTGTGAATCCGGACTATACCATGAAAGAACGCGAGACCCACAAGATGTTGAGGGATGAGTTAAAAAAGCGCATTGAAGATGGTGAAAAAAACTTGGCAATACGCCAAGGAAAGATAGTGACCATAAAACCAAGAATGACCAATGACAGGACTGATGCGGGAAACAGTGGTGGGAGTGACAGGGATTGACTGGATCAAGGACATGTACATAGTGTAAATAAAACAAACATAAATGGAAGAATGAATAGTAAGAGAGGGAGTCATGACAGTACAAGATATGGAGTGAATGGATGCTCGGTACTGTACACCAATATGGACAGCTTTTTGAACAAAAAAGATGAGTTTTTTACAAGAATACACGAAATTAAACCTAGTATAATTGGTCTCACAGAAATAAAACCCAAGAATGCTAAGAATTTCATAGAAACACAGTGTTACTTGGCTGCATCTATAGAAGTCCTAATGAGAGTTCTGAAGCTAATGATGAAAAAATGTTTGACCTGTTAAAATCTGATATAATGTTAAAATTTGATAAAGTATTGATCATGGGTGATTTCAATTACCCATTTGTCAGATGGGATGGAAAGTGGCCAGGGAGAAAGGTGAGCAAATTGTGGAAAGAATCAATGATGCATACTTGATGCAGAAAGTAAACAAACCAACAAGGAGGAGACTAGGACAGAACCCAACTTTGGATGACTGGATATTAGTGAATGAGGATAATCTTATTTCAGATATTACACACCAGGATCCAGTTGGAAAAAGTGACCATGATGTGTTGTCCTTTGAATTTTATGCATTAAAAAACTACAACATGAAACCAAAGGCAAGATATATTTTTAACCTAAACAAAGGAAATTATAACCAACTGAGAAGTATTATAAGTAACCACGATTGGACAGATAAGATAATGTTGCTTATAGCCCAGCCGACCGCTAAGGGCCATATCAGGGCTGTCACCACGTTAAAATCAACTCACCAGTCATAGTCTATATATATTTTAAAAAAAAATAAAAAAATAAAAACCCTTTCATACATCTCGTTAAATGACATCGTCTACAAACGCACCAGAAACTTTGTTAAAAATCTCTCTTCCGTAAAATCTTAAATCAGATGAAAAATGTCAATCTCTCTCAAAAACTCAAGGATCACATCAGGCGGGACATCCCTGAACAGGATCTTCATGGACTCCGCTGTAAAATGTTTGTGTCTCACATCGTGCAAGTCCCAACACTCCAAAAGAACATGTTTCATTGTGAGTGGCGCATGACATGGAATGCACCACGGAGCTTCTTCACTCTTTAAAAGGTAAGAATGGGTAAAATACGAATGGCCGGTGTGCAGCCGGCACAGAACCGTTTCCTCTTACGACCTCCCGACGTGGATGGGAGGAATTCCTTAAGGTTTGGACGGATCTGAAAAAGTTTGTTACTCGTCTGTGTGTTCCAATCCTCCTGCCAGAGGTCTCTCACATAATCGTTAATTTTGGGTTTCACATCTGAGCAGGATATAAGTGTTGGACAGTTTCTCTCTTGTGGCGTTCTTGGCTAAACGATCAACCATTTCGTTCCCGCCGATGCCAACATGACCAGGAACCCAAGCAAGAGTAATGTTGTAACCGTCCGCCTTCAACTTGCTAAAAAGTTCAAAAAAAAGTAAAAGTTCTGATGCTGAAGGTTGCGGCAAGCTATGGCCTCCAAAGCTGACAGCGAATCCGACAGAACCAGAAAGTCCCTCTTTGAAGAATGTGAGATTATCTTCAAGGCCAAAACAAGAGCAGTAAGTTCAGCAGAATAGACAGAAGCATCGGAATGTATATGTTCCAACAGTATCTGAGAAGGAGCCCCAGGCAGTAGCTGCACAGGCCACTCCATCTTCAGACTTGGAACCGTCAGTGAAAACTTTTTGATAGATGGGAATTTAGAACAGAGCTCAGCATACAAAGCCTTGTACGCCAGAGAGCTGGTAGACTCTTGCGAAAAGGACAACTATGGACCAAATGAATGTAGAAGATAGTTGGAATCACCTCAAAGGAGTACTAACAACAGGTATGGAAGAGTGCATTCCAAAGCGAAAATAGGTTCAGTAAAAAACATAAAGCCGATATGGATGGATGGAAAAGCATTTAAAACAATCAAAAAGAAATATAAGATGTTCAAAAGATACTTGTGCACCAAATCAGGACGGGATTACTTAAGATATATTGAAATAAGGAATTTAACCAACAGACTTGTTAAGAGAAGCCGTAAAAATTACAAAGAGAAATAGGTAAAGAAAGTAAAAGTAACCCCAAAATGTTCTGGAAATATGTTAAAGAAAAGATAAAAATAAACACTGGAATAGGCACATTGAAAAGGAAAGATGGAAGTTTGGTAGATAATGATAAAGAAAAGGCGGAAACGCTAAACTTCTTCTCTAGCGTTTTTACACGTGAGGACATAAGTAGTGTCCCAAACTTACCAGAGTGTTCCCGATCTGATGGGGTATCTATATGTGATGTAAGGGTAACCACACATGCAGTTAAAAGCAAATTGAAAGAATTAAATCCTAACAAGTCTCAGGGTCCCGATCTCATTCCACCACGAGTGTTAAAAGAAGTAAGTGATGAGATAGCTAGTCCACTATGCAATATATTTAACAAATCCTTAGAAGCAGGATCCTTGCCTAGAGATTGAAGACTGCAGAGGTCACAGCTATATTTAAAAAAGGTTCCAAAACAGACCCAGGTAATTACAGGCCGGTGAGTTTGACTTGTATTGCATGTAAGATTTTAGAGAGCTTTGTAAGGGATGTGGTAGTTGCTCATTTTACTGAAAATGACTTATATGCTAAATGCCAACATGGATTTAGGAAGAGGAGATCATGTGTCACACAATTACTAGAAGTAATAGACAACCTAACAGAATTGGTAGATAATGGGGAGCCAATTGATATAATGTACTTGGATTTTAGAAAGGCATTTGATTCTGTCCCCCACGAAAGGCTGCTAACTAAACTAAAAGCATATGGAGTAATTGGTAATGTTTTAAACTGGATCAGAGGTTTTCTTAAAGGAAGGTCACAGTTAGTGAGAGTGGGAGAAGAGAGATCCAAGACATCTGAGGTCCTAAGTGGAATTCCACAGGGTAGTATCCTAGGGCCCATATTATTCACTGTGTTCATTAATGATTTACCGGACATGACTCAAACCACATGCAAAATATTTGCAGATGACACAAAAATATATGATAAGGCAACAAATAGCACAAAGATCCAACAGGACATAAACAAGCTACAAGAATGGTCAGATGAATGGAACCTTTACTTCAACGTAGCAAAATGTAAGGTGATGCACATTGGCAAAAAGAATAAACAGTTTGAATATACTATGATTGTGAATGACGAATTGGAGAAAATAAATACATGTGATGAAGAAACAGATCTGGGAGTAACCTTTGATAAAGATCTATCCTTTGATCCTCACATCCAGAGAGTGGTGAACAAAGCAAATCAGATGATGGGACTCATCAGGAGAACTTTTACCTTCCTAGAAAAGGAGACATTTATCAAGTTATTTAAAGCATTTGTTAGACCTCATCTCGAATACGCTAATGTAATTTGGAGTCCCCATCTCAAGAGACAGTCAAAAATGATAGAAAATGTACAAAGGCGAGCTACTAAAATCCTGAAAGAATGTAGGAATTTAAACTATAAAGAAAGATTACACTATCTCCAATTACACTCACTGAAAGGAAGGAGGATCAGAGGAGACCTGATCCAATTTTTTAAAATATTCCATAATTATGATGATGTCAATGTGCATGCGCTTTTCAAATTCTCAGAAGTGGATTGCACAAGAAATAATGAAGGCAAGATTTTTATTAGGCATTGTCATACTAACAAAAGAAAGTCTTGTTTTACCTTCAGAATTGCTAAATATTGGAATGCACTGCCTACTAACACCAAATATGCACCTGATATTAACAGCTTTAAAAAACTCCTAGATGAAGACCCTAAATTGAAAGATGCTTTCTTTAGTGTGGATTGAATATAATGTTATTTATGACAGGCATGCAACCAGACCGAACTTAAATTGAAAAATAATGAGGGGACGCAAATAGGCCGTAAGGCCTAAGGCTAAAAAAAGCCGGTCCCTATTACTACTACTACTACTACTTTAAAACAGCCGGTGGTCACTACTATGTTCAGTGTCTGGAAAATCGCGCGTGCGCACCATAGGCCAATGTGTCAGTGGGGAGTGGGGTTAACCGGTTGTTAGCTATGTTTGTTTGTTTGTTTTTTGTTTTTGTTTTTTATGAAAAACAAAACAAGAAATTGGTAAGATGCATGACGACGAGGAGGTGAAAAACAAAAAGAAGACGAAAGAAAGAAGAAGGTAACAGCTAAAAACATGCAGGAGTCGTGTAATACTAATAATGAATCGGCACTCAATACGATGCATGGGCTGTACCTCCCGTTCAGAATTACGACGAATTTTTAGATGTTGTGAGCATTGAATACGCTGATTATGATCTTTTAACGGTAATAACATCCAATTCTAAATCGATCAATCAATCGATCTATCTTTCTATCTCTCAATAAATGAATAACTAAATGAATTAATCAATCAATGATTGATAGAGAAATACAAATTTCAGTGCTTCTTTTCAATAATTTTTCTTCTTCTTCTTTTAATTATTTTTTAAGTGTTTGTATCATTTTAAACCCTGATAGAAGTGAATCTGATATTTATGCGACTCTACTGGTTTACTTTTTTTTTTATTTGTCACATGTTTTTTTGCGGGAAGCCGGACCTGACAGTTTGTCCAGGTTTATGTTGTCAATCCATGGGACATTTCATGAGCCTGTATAAATCTCCCTTTAATCGTTCGTTTGCGTGAATGCATCAGTTCAAATAGATTAATCTCTCAGAATGGCGCATCACAGTTCCTTCAGTTGTATAACAATTTTCTTCAGGAATTTTTTTTCATTTTTTCAGCTGCTGTTACCTTTTAACAGTGGATACCAGATAATATGTTTCAATGTTTGATACCTGATCGTCTTTCTTTAAAAGTTATCTCTGTTTGTATGAGATATTCTTTTCATCAGTTCCGTCTGCTATAAGTTCGCCGTTCTCTTCACGCATATATTTATCGTTCAGTGTGATTAGTGTTGCTTAAAATCATATATCAAAATCAAACTGCGAACTGTTTTTTTTCCCCATATGCAGAACTGTAGGCCTATAATGATACCATAAAATACAAACCCTATTTCAACCCTGATTAGCTTGGTAATTCATAAACGTCTTTCTGAATTACTTGTTCTTTTGTCAATGTATCCATAAATCTGACGCCGTTGATATCAACTTGGAAATATTTAACAAGAATTCTGTACACACTCATTTTCATGCTGACTGGGGGGGGGGGGGGGGGGGGGGGGGGGGGGGGGGGGGGGGGGGGTCGTTCCGTGCATTTTCTACGTCTGTTGCTTGTAACATCTAAAACAAGATAATATGTTTGTCGAAAATGTACTTTTTTTGTATTGTGTATTAAGTACACCTTGCTTTTATTTCTTATTTGTAATTTGGCTGTGTATTTAAAAAAAAAAAAAAAAAGACACTGACTGCCCTGAGGGATTTTTCCGATGATCTTACAACCAGGCCAAGATGCCTCACCGCTCCGATCCGATTCTAACTTTCTGAGACATGTCTGGGGTGAACTTGTGACCTAACTGAATATTTTACCATGATGATACCACCAGTACATTCAGTCATATGAATCTTTGTGTGGTGCAGGGTCAGAGACTATATACTCCCCCCCCCCCCCCCCCCCCCCCAACACACACACACCTAACCCCCACCCCTGTAAATCTAAGTAAACAGCATGGCCTAATATTCCTTATCTAAAACTTTTGAAACATCTTCAGTTACCTTAATTTTCTTGCCCATGTTGACAGTCAAAGGGCCTAACCTTTTCAGAGCAACCCGTGAGGAAATGCAACGTCGCTTAACTAACGACAAAGTACCACGGTCAAGTTCCACGTACAATGCCATAAGGAGACGGCTTCGACAATAATTTCTTCCATGTTGAGCAGAGTAACAGACAAATCTCCCAAGTAACGCAGTCGAAAGATGCGTGCCTGTGTGTGTGTGTGTGTGTGTGTGTGCGTGTGCGTGTGCGCGCGCATGCGTGCGTGAGTGCGTGCGTGCGCGCGCACGTGAGTGTGTGTGTGTGTGTGTGTGTGTGTGTGTGTGTGTGTGTGGTTTTTTACCCTCCGGAGCAGATCTATTACTCAGTTCTTTCAGGACACAACTTTGGTTGGTGAGATCCAGTTAGTTGGTTGAATTCTCCTGAAGAAAACAATGGTAGAATGTTCTCTTTTTTTTTTTTTTTTTAATCTAGCATTCTCATTATCACTCACAGTTAAAGCTCAAACTCTGTATGCTACCACACTAATATTTGTGCTTAGTTTTTTTTCCATGGATACATTATCCCCGTGTGTGTGTGTGTGTGTATGTGTGTGTGTGTGTGTGCGTGCGTGCGTGCGTGCGTGCGTGCGTGCGTGCGTGCGTGTGTGTGTGTGTGTGTGTGTGCGCGCGCGTTGATATGGTATCTTTCTTTCAAATTGTCTCTCTCTGTTCTCTGTCTGTCTGTCTCTGTCTATTTCTGTGTCTCTCTCTCTCCTTCTCTCTCGTGTTATTTCCGCTGTTTTTGTTTTTGTTTGAATGAGGTGAAGGAGTAAGGGAAGTATGGAAAAACTGGGCCGTTGGGTGGAATGGGTATAACGTGGTACGGTTTAGAAATGACTTTTCCAAGACTGGAGACAATGGCTTGGACTTGTGATTGTAGATATTCCCTGCTACCTTATATCCAACACTTTTGTTGGGTGTCGCGAACATTGACTGTAACTCCCAACCCACCCTTCCATCCTCCCCCCCGCCCCCCCCCCCCCCCCCCCCCCTCTCTCTCTCTCTCTCTCTGAACTGATCTGTCTACAGGAAGGATTACGATGGTTCCCATATGCTGCAAGTGAAGGGTTTAACATTTATAATATATTTCCCTTACTACATGTTCTCATTTTCTTCTTCTCCCACCCGTCCCCACCCCCTCCCTCCCTTTTCTTACAAAAAATCTTTGCCAAGGCATTGATTAGATGCTTTTTCTTAGTTGCAGTGGAACACCTGTTTTGTAATTTCTTTATCGGTGAATACCACGATTGCTACTACTAAAAATATGAAATAACAAGAGCGTGTTTTGTTTTCAGCTGAGCTCGGTTCGAGCCTTCTTACATTATAATTGACATCTGTGTAAATTGTACACGTGGATATATTAGTATCAAATCCAGATGACTCCTTATGTATAATCGCACGCAGACCTCTTGCTGTGCGTGATGTGTGCCAGCATGTGCATGCGTGCGCGAACATCCATGTAGGCCTATGCCGTGTGTATGTAATGAGTGTGTGTGCGAGTGTATGTGTGTGTGTACGTTAGCGTATGGGCATGTGTGCGTTTGTCAGTTTCTGGAAAGCTTTGGCCTCCAGAAATCACTTGAGTGTTTCATATGTACCATACACTCTGCCTACCCAAAAGGGCTGGCTCTAACTTACCCCTCGCGTATCTTTTCAATTTGAGATGAATTTGCTTCTTGTGCGTTACATTCTGACATTCTCTCTCTAAAGCAGCATCTGGACAGTAGGTTTCAGTTCTGCTATGGTGGTGATATCAGGGTAAAACAGCTGCAGGTATGCCTTGAGATTACTTTTGTAGCAAATTTGACGGTTTTGTGCGTGACGACGACTGAAAAGCGATATCATGGCGTTTGTAACATAACTTTTAAGTGAAATTCACTGGGTTCCTGATGAATATCGCTGCCAAATAAAAGTCAAGCCGTTTAGGGTCTGTCTCTACCAACCCCGTCCTTACCCTCCTTCCTATCATTCTGACAGACCCCCCCCCCCCCCCCCAATTATTATTATGAGTACTTATATAGCGCCTATCCTCGGCAAGAGACCAAGCTCTAAGCGCTTTACAATCCGCATTCTCGTTTACACAACGGGCTGCCTACCTGGTAGAGCCGACTGAAGAGCTGCCTGCTGTCACTTCATTCAGTCGTTTCCCGTGTCGTCCAGTCAGTATCGTTCACTTCCGTTTCCTTACTTCCTTCTTTCTTTCCATTTCTCACGCAGGGTGCATGCTATGTGTAACACGCAGGTGCATGCTATGTGTAACACGCAGGGTGCATGCTATGTGTAACACGCAGGGTGCATGCTATGTGTAACACGCAGGCTGCATGCTATGTGTAACACGCAGGGTGCATGCTATGTGTAACACGCAGGGTGCATGCTATGTGTAACACGCAGGCTGCATGCTATGTGTAACACGCAGGGTGCATGCTATGTGTAACACGCAGGGTGCATGCTATGTGTAACACGCAGGGTGCATGCTATGTGTAACACGCAGGGTGCATGCTATGTGTAACACGCAGGGTGCATGCTATGTGTAACACGCAGAGTGCATGCTATGTGTAACACGCAGAGTGCATGCTATGTGTAACACGCAGAGTGCATGCTATGTGTAACACGCAGGGTGCATGCTATGTGTAACACGCAGGGTGCATGCTATGTGTAACGTGTCTTCCATACCAACGGCCAAACTGGCTTTCTCCTGCGAAAGTTGGTGATGGGATTTTACATGTGTGCAAGATGTTACGCGTGCTTTCACACGCGGAACCTCATTCGAAGGACTGTATGGGAAATGGAGTCAGAACCAATGTTAACTCTGAGGGAATGTTAACTCTGAGGGAAAAATCCCCCTGTACCAAAACGGACAGGCGGAGATTCGAGCCCGCAACCCCAGGATTACCAAGATTACGAGTCCGGCGCTCTACCAACTGAGCTATTCATGCACATCTTTCTCAAATCTGTATCGCAAACCGTGTAGTACTAATTCACATTTAAAAACAGCTGTTAAAATTTCCTAATGAGCCATCATCTTGGGGGAAAAAAGGGGGGAAAATATCCTAGTAATGGAGCGCTCATAGTTTGATAGCTGCCATGACTCTGAAACTGCTGTCTGCAGGCTAGTTCACGGTATCTGCATCAACTGCTACCTTTCATGCTGAAAAGGGGCAGTCATCTATAAGTATCCCACACCGTTAGTTCTGGCACTGGGGCATTGCAGAAGTCAAAGAAGCGGTCATAAATTTCGTATGTGATGGTAATGCTAACATTAGTCTGGCTGAGGGGAGGTAACAGCCTTAACTGTGGCCAACAGGAGACTGAAGAGGATGGATGCCGAGATATATTCCTACTTAACCTCGTTAGTAACAGGGAGGGAATTAGACAGACATCCATTGTTAATCATTCTTGCCATTATGAAAGGCATGAATAACGCATGCGCATGCGCGCGCACACACACACGCGTGCACTTACGCACGCACGCACGCACACACACACACACACACACACACACACACACACACACACCACACACAACCTTGTTTACACGATTCCTTATTAAGACATGCCACCTTTGGCTGCTGACGAGATAAACAGTCGACTCTTTTGCGAGGCCTCGGCACACCGATTCTTCGTGCCCAAACAGAATGCTCAGCTCTTCCAAATACAATCATCCTATCGTCCAAGAACACAAATAGAATAATCGAATTCAAACTGGTTGGCATGTGGCTCCTGAATAGATAACAGCGACTTCAAGATGATGCACACGTGCTTTACATGTGTAATTGCACACAACCAAGAGTAGAGACGCACAACACACAAATCTCAGTAGACACGTCCCTCGACAGGAAAACAAACAAGACTGACATTCAAAAATAGATGGTCAATAGTTTTGATTGTCCATTACCTTTAATCATAGCATCTTCATTGTGTACAAATCAAAAGACAAAGCAACAAAATCAAAGAAAGCAAGAAAACAAAGCTTCAGAACAACAACTTGGTCAGTTCAGATGATGCTTCATTCCACACAAGTACGTTCATAATCATGACACTTTACATCATGGCATTCACGCCATGTAAGGGACTACCAACCGATTAGGCAGGAATGTAAATTAAATGAAAAATCATTATTACCACATACATTATTACCAATGCTGTTTCCCCATAAGACAACCATGATTGTTCGTAGGCTAGCAAACAGCAATGGCCGCCATACCAGAGTTGAAAGATGAGCCTTGAAATTGCTAGTCCAACTGTTCATAAGGCCTCCTCATATCAAAACAGACAAGATGTTCATTCAACAGGTGATAAAGAACAGATATAAAACAAACACGAAAAATATTCGAAAATGTATAAGACAGTATACTAACACCAAATTAAAGCGCATCTGTACTTACAGACCTGTAAAGGTATGTAAAGTTTGCACGTTCTCACCCCCCACCCCCACCCCCACCCCCTCCCCATCGACCCCTCTTCCCCGGTTTCAGCCTCAAACTAGAATATCCTGTAGTTTTAAAACAAATGCTCTTTTCCCAACTCAAACATTCATTTAACTTTTAAAATGTGATAAAGGTCAAAGTAGATATGAAAGCAAACTGATCAACATGAAGAATGCGTGTTGTGTGTATGTATGCCTGTGCATATATATATATCGATGTGTATCGCTCACGTGCCTTCGTGTGGATGTGGGCAGAGGTCCGGTGTGAGCGAGTGTGCGTGTGCGTGTGTGTGTGTGCGAGCGTGTGTGCGCGCGCGCGTGTATGTGTGTGTGTGTGTGTGTGTGCGTGCGTGCGCGTGTGAGTGTGTGTGTGTGTGTGTGTGTGTGTGTGTGTGTGCGTGTTAGTTAGTTCTTTAGTTTAACGTCTATTCACTATAAGTGTTATTAGACGGGGGTGGGGGGGGGATCGTGTGTGTGCGTGTTCGTGTCGGTGTGCGTGGTGCGCGCGCGCGCGCGTGCGTTTGTGTGTGCATGTGTGTGTGTGTGTGCGTGCATAATTATGTGTGTGCGTGCGCCTGTGTGAGAGAGAGAGAGAGAGAGGACTGTGCTAGGGGCAAGAGGGGGAGGTTGGGATGGGTGATGAGATATGTAGATATTTACTTATCCTGGTTGTTTATCTAGCCTTTGGTGTATGTTAATCGGGGAAATTAAAGTATATCAAACGAAACAAGTTTAGTAGGATTGGAGCATAATGCAGGGGATGGGGGGGGGGAGGTTGCGGGTGGGGATGCGGGCGTCAGGGTGGAAAGGAGGACGGAATAGAGGAAGGGAGTGCGGGGGAGGGGGGGGGGGGGCTAACCATATATATCATATAAACGTAACTCTTTTATATCAATGTCGTACAACACAACAATTTTAGTTTAAAATACATCAGAGATAGATACCAAGTGGACTGGAATTAAAATTTTCAGATAACATGCAGAGTAATGCATGATTATTTAAAATATTTTCAGTGGATAATGGTGCACTGGCTGACAATTGATCTGCTAACTTTATCTTTGGAACAAAGTGCCTAACTCCTGGGCAGTGAAGAAGTAGATGGTTTACAGTAATTTGTTTGTCACATATGCAATGTATATTTTTAGAATACTTTGTTCTAAAAGCATTCAATCGGAACCTATACATCAAACTAGTAACATGTCTGAATGCATTACAGATAAATTGTTTTAAAAAAATTTCGGATCCGCTGCATTCTTTACTTGTACACAGTGCTGGTAATACTGACTGTTTTTTTGTGCAGTTCAGCAATATGATTTTGAGACACTTTTTCTATGCGCTGGTTAAATTCATGCAGATCTAGTTGAATGTCGAGATGCTGTGAACCTTCTAAATTTTTCGCTGCCTTTTTAGCCGCATGATCTGCCCACTCGTTGTGGGCGATTCCGGAGTGTGAAGGAATCCAGCAAAAGGTAATACTGGTACCCTTTATAGACAACTCATGAATGATATGTTTTATTTCAATAGTCATTTCCAGTCGATTTCTTATGCCTCGGGATTTAATGGCTTGTAAAACAGACTTTGAATCCACACAGAATAAGATTTTGCATGTATCCGTCGAAAGATCTACAATGTAATTTAATGCCATAAGTATGGCAAGTTCAGCAGTAAAAATGGAATAATGTTTACCAATGTAGTATCGTTTTTTCGGTTTTTAATAAGGGTATTACAAAAGCTGCACCAGTATTTCCATCCTCAAGAACTGATCCATCGTGTATATCTTTAGATAGTCTGTATACTTACTTTCCAAGTGAGAATTAACTAAACATTTTAATAGGTTAGGGAATGTTTTGATAAATCTGTGTGATCAATGTCAAATATTGGTTGATTTTGTTCCCATTCTGGAAGTGGAGAAAAAGTAGGTTTAACTGCAACATTTTTCCCGTTCAGCTCTGTATTACAAATAATATCGGAGGCATATGTATTAATGGACTTCAATGACTGTATTGTTCTAGCTCTTTTTGCAAAATCGGTTTCTGAATTTAGATTTGTTTCTTTTTGTGAAAATGTTTCGTAAGCAGAAGTTTTAAGGATAAATTTCGCAGCTGAGGCTTTTCTTTGTTCATCGAGGGTAGAACACCTGCTTCTCTGTAAGTTCCTAAAATTGACGCGTGTATTGGTACACCCAGAGCAAGTTTGTAAGCTTTGGAATCTATGCTCTGCAGTTTCTTTAACAAGTGCGCAGGAGCGCTGAAAAAAAACCTCCTGGGCATACGTCAGCCGTGACCGTACAAGGGAGGTAGCGAGAGATATTAGTGCCTTTGTGTCCTGTCCCCAGTGCTGTCTGCTTATTACCTTCAAAAAGTTCAGACTTTTTCTAGCTTTGTTTGTTATGTAGTCGATGTGTGTGTGTGTGTGTTGTGTGTGTGTGTGTGTGTGTGTGTGTGTGTGTGTGTGTGTGTGTGTGTGAACGCGTGTGTGAATGCGTGAGTGAACGCACGTGCGTATACGAGTGTGTAACTTCTCCCCTTCTGTCCAGCCTCACCCAGCATGTTACAGACATTTTATCATTGTTCACATAGTAAAAGATAACTGTAGCATTATTCTCATGTGCCTCCAAACATTTCCTTGCTTCTTTTTTTTAATTATTTTTAACAGTGCATCTAAAATGGAAATACACAGAATTGGGCAAGTCTGTACACATGTCTATGCTCTTCTGCTCATGTGCAAATCACAGCCAAGTCACTCATATCTATAAAGCCCCGATGATTAGTGTATAGATGGATAAATAAATAATTAGACAGACAGATAAACATATATCGATGGAAAGACAGACAGGCAGAAAGACAGACAGCGATAGACAGACAGGCAGGCAGGTTGGTTGGATGGTAGAGGCTTGGATTATTAAAGAGTGGAGATAACCACCGACTATTGGTACAGTTTTACCTCCCTTGCATCCTTTTGGCTCCTCAAGCATAGGCTAAATACCCTTCAAATGGATTACTCAAAGGCACTGGAAGACTGATCTGGCAAAAAACATCACTGCTGTCTAGCGTTATACAGGCATGACGTCTGATTTTTCTTCACATAAAAGGCGTGGGGCAGGGATGGAAGAAGGATTTGGGAGGACAGCAATTCAAAAGTGTCACAAAATTAGTCGAGGGGGGCAGGCCTTCATCTTCGGAATCCTTCTAAGCAGTGTGTCTGTGTGTGTGTGTGTGTGTGTGTGTGTGTGTGTGTGTGTGTGTGTGTGTGTGTGTGTGTGTGTGTGTAGGAGGTGGGGGAGGGGAAGCAGCCAATTTTCATGCAAGTGGGGGAGGAAAAGGGAACTCTCATCTTCCGATTTTCTAAAAGCGAAGAGCAGACAACTCTCATTTCCAAATTATTGTAAAAAGCGGGGGGTGTGGGTGGGGGAGGATGGGGTAACACAAACCAATGTCATTACTAAATTAAAAAGCGTCTTGAAACACCCCCCCCCCCCCCCCCCAGCTTTCTCTCCCTTTTCTGATGCCATTGTTACTCTTTGCTTACCATATGTTTTACATTTAGTTTTTCACAGTTACTTCTATTTCTCTGTTCTGCTCTTTGTCAACTGTCTTTGGAAAAAGGGGGGGGGGGGGGGGGGGGGGGGGGGGGCTGTGATTTTACTTCTGTCTCTCCACAGTGGTGACAATACCACGAACTTGTATGTGGTACATCTCCGTCTGACACGGCAGGTTGGCTACCACATCTCCCCAAGTTTAGCTGATTAGACAAACGTAACGATCGATCATCAACACAGAATTTTTGGTCTCTGTATTGTGTCGATAAATGGTTCTGTACTAAGAGCCCACGATTTCTCCCCCAACGCTCCCCTTATCATCTTCTTGGTAAGTAAGTACTTAAGTAAAATCAATTCATGATGAATGGAATGTAAAAAAAAAAAAAAAAAAAATCAGTAAGTAAACAAACGCAGATGAAAACAATAAACTAAACCAACATCACAAAAGCCCTGGAGACAATCGAAGAGCTCCCGACCACAAAAGAAAAAGGGAGACAAATCCTGGAGAAGAAGAACCGGCTAGTTAGGCTGCTGAAGAGGAGGCATCCATGTCTCTGATGACGTCACGGATGAAGTCGTCCCATTTCGTCTGCCAGGTCTTGGTGGCGGCCTGTTTCTCTTTGTCTGGCAACGCACTGTACCTGTCAGCAACAACAAGGCACCACCCCACACTGTCAGTGCCACGAAAACAACAGATGCATTATCAACAGAAAAACAAACAAACTACTGATTGTCTGACTAGCTTTCGACGGCCAGTCGCAGCCGTGGCTGAGACGACACGAAAGTGACGTGACTACCACCAACACGCGCCAACAATCGACATCAACATATTGAAAGGAGCCCGTGCCACGCCCCTCTTGACACATCAGCGCAGCCATAGACATCAACCTGTTGGAAGTGGTCGGTGCCACGCCCCTCTTGACACATCAGCGCAGCCATAGACATCAACCTGTTGGAAGTGGTCGGTGCCACGCCCCTCTTGACACATCAGCGCAGCCATAGACATCAACCTGTTGGAAGTGGTCGGTGCCACGCCCCTCTTGTCACATCAGTGCAACCATAGACATCAACCTGTTGGAAGGAGTCGGTGCCACGCCCCTCTTGACACATCAGTGCAGCCATAGACATCAACCTGTTGGAAGTGGTCGGTGCCATGCCCCTCTTGACACATCAGTGCAGCCACAGACATCAACCTGTTGGAAGTGGTCGGTGCCATGCCCCTCTGACACATCAGTGCAGCCATAGACATCAACCTGTTGGAAGTGGTCGATGCCACGCCCCTCTTGACACATCAGTGGAGCCATAGACATCAACCTGTTGGAAGTGGTCGGTGCCACGTCCCTCTTGACACATCAGTGCAGCCATAGACAACCTGTTGGAAGTGGTCGGTGCCACGTCCCTCTTGACACATCAGTGCAGCCATAGACATCAACCTGTTGGAAGTGGTCGGTGCCACGTCCCTCTTGACACATCAGTGCAGCCATAGACATCAACCTGTTGGAAGTGGTCGCTTGACACATCAGTGTAGCCATACAACGAGGACGGACGTGTTCGGGGAACACTCTCTGCTCGTACCCACCACGCTGGCGAGTGTGCACAGTGTCAGCAGATTCGTCAAGCAGCAACAGAATAGCGTCCATACTGAGCATTGTTAAGGACAAACACAGTACACACACACACACAGTGTCAGCAGATTCGTCAAGCAGCAACAGAATAGCGTCCATACTGAACATTGTTAAGGACAAACAGTACACACACACACAGTGTCAGCAGATTCGTCAAACAGCAACAGAATAGCGTCCATACTGAACATTGTTAAGGACAAACACAGTACACACACACACAGTGTCAGCAGATTCGTCAAGCAGCAACAGAATAGCGTCCATACTGAACATTGTTAAGGACAAACACAGTACACACACACACAGTGTCAGCAGATTCGTCAAGCAGCAACAGAATAGCGTCCATACTGAACATTGTTAAGGACAAACGCAGTACACACACACACAGTGTCAGCAGATTCGTCAAGCAGCAACAGAATAGCGTCCATACTGAACATTGTTAAGGACAAACACAGTACACACACACACAGTGTCAGCAGATTCGTCAAGCAGCAACAGAATAGCGTCCATACTGAACATTGTTAAGGACAAACACAGTACACACACACACAGTGTCAGCAGATTCGTCAAGCAGCAACAGAATAGCGTCCATACTGAACATTGTTAAGGACAAACAGTACACACACACACAGTGTCAGCAGATTCGTCAAGCAGCAACAGAATAGCGTCCATACTGAACATTGTTTAGGACAAACACAGTACACACACACAGTGTCAGCAGATTCGTCAAGCAGCAACAGAATAGCGTCTATACTGAACATTGTTAAGGACAAACACAGTACACACACACACACACAGTGTCAGCAGATTCGTCAAGCAGCAACAGAATAGCGTCCATACTGAGCATTGTTAAGGACAAACACAGTACACACACACACAGTGTCAGCAGATTCATCAGGCAGCAACAGAATAGCGTCCATACTGAACATTGTTAAGGACAAACACAGTACACACACACACAGTGTCAGCAGATTCATCAAGCAGCAACAGAATAGCGTCCATACTGAGCATTGTTAAGGACAAACACAGTCGGTCAAAAAGTGTTAAGATTACCACAAATGCAGGGGGGGGGGGGGGGGGGGGGGGAAAGTGGACGACAGTAACACAAAAGTAGATTAAACAAAGAAAGAAACAAACAAAAAAACC
Source organism: Conus ventricosus (assembly GCA_018398815.1). NCBI lineage: Eukaryota > Metazoa > Mollusca > Gastropoda > Neogastropoda > Conidae > Conus > Conus ventricosus. The sequence continues at coordinate 41,994,095 of CM031616.1, read as the reverse complement.
ACAGTCCAAGAGAGTAACACAAGAATAGCTTAAACAAATGGACAAACAAAGGCACAGCCAAAGAAGACAACAAACAACACACAATTTCGAGAATTAAAGACATCCCCAGCATCAACAGGGGAGATGTGGGAAGGGGTGGGGGTGGGGGGGGGCAGGGGGGGGGGTACACAGCCACATCCGGACAAGTCCTGTCACAGCCCAGGCACTGGCAATCCACAGGCAGCGATCCGTATCGGGTCGCCCTGCGCCAACCCATCAGAGGAGACACCGCACAGCACTGCGGTAATGTTCGATGGTGCCTGTGCTGATCCAAATGAGACCAGCTACTTTGACCCTGCTGACGACTAGTCCTGCTTCGTCTTGAAACCAAAGTGAACGAACGTCCCACTCCACGGAGAGCGCCGTCAAGTGTTGACACTTCTTCCGCACTGGCCAGGCCATCGATGTTGTCAAAATGCTTGTGTTATCACGCAAAACGTCAACACTGACACTTAGCACCGTGCAGGACGTTACATGTCTCCAGCATTGTTCACACTGGAGAAAGAGACGAGAACAAAATTATACAAATCAGTTCTAAAGAGGATCTGCGAAGATCCCTTTCTTCTGTTAAGAAAGGGTGAAAACCGTAGCCGCACCTTCTCGCCACGTTAATGTGGGCGTTTCCTCAGGGGGACATGGTGCAGGTTGGACGCAACCTCTGTTGTGACTAACGCGGCACGGGAGCGGACGACTGGCGCTATATTAAAACTAGATCTCGGCCTCTCTAATCAAGGAAAGCCGCAGGCTAGACCAGTCCAGATGGAGGAGTAAGGCCCCCACCGAAAAAGGAAGGAACTCTGTGCAGGCCCACCGGCGCGTGGACACGCCCTGACACTGCTCCAAGCCTTACCCCAGCCATGGGATAAATGGCAAGAGCTGAAGTCGGATGTGCTGGTCCTGACTAGTCAGGGGCGCAACGGCAGCACAACGCATCCCCGCTCACATGACAGACAACCTTGAAAATCTCGATATGGTGTTTGACCGTTGAGGGCCCGCCAGGGTGGAAGAGTGCCGGGCCCTGTGCCTCGAAGGGGCCCAACCATAGAAACTCTACGGATCTCTGGAGGGCCTCCGCCAGACGGCAGCCTTCGTCAGTGCATCGGGGGTACCTGTCTGAGCGAACGACGAAGAAGTTCTAAAGAAGGGGATAAGGGTGGTGGTGGTGGTGAAAAAAACAAGCATAATCATTAATAATAATAATAATAATAATAATGGGGATTTATATAGCGCCTTCCACGGCACAAGGCGCTTTACAAAGGCAGAAAAAATACAATTGCTAAATGTAAAGAAAAAGCATTGAAAAACGGCTCAGAAATGAAAAACAAAGGCTCTCTCCCATTATCTCCCACGCGCACACACACTCTCACGCACAGACACACAATACACAACAGCCGCAACAAGCACAAACTACTAAGCGATCCACAGAAGCAACAAGAGTCAATCAACTATCTGGTATGCTATCCTTCATTAACAAACCTTCATCTCTTAATCTTTCTCTGCTTGCTGCCTCTGGGTTTTCAGGACTGCGAGCCTCGGCACTTAAAATATGCCATCTCAGGGAACTGTAGACTGCTTTGGAGAAAAGGATGGCCTGACAGACTCATAGTTACTGCTGGGAATCCAGGATTCCTGCCTGGATCGAGAGTTACGGTGACCCTGTTATCCACTGAACTCTACATTTGAAGTCTCCTCTGGGTAAGATGAGTGGTTGTGTAGCAGAGGGTATAGTTCTACAGCAGACTGTGTAGACTGGCCTTCTTTGGTACCTTTGTCTGAGAATCGCCTTCTTCAAAAAGTTCTGTGACAAACTCGTGCACGCCTTTCGTTTGAGTTTCGATGCCCGCCATCTTGACAACGATGAATATGGCCGTGTTCAACGCTGTTACTGCTTATTACAACCCACACCACTAATGTATACCACGGCCACAGCAGTGCAACATTGGGGAGCCCGTGTGATCGCGTTGTCTTCTGTACTCTGTTATCTGGTTCAGAGAACTGCTTTCACGATGATCTGTCATTTTTAAGAATTTTGTAAGCCACCGAATCTTAATTACAAAAATCGCATCCAAGAGTATGTATTTGCGTAGTCACAGTATGGTAGTTTTCTATTATCAAAACGGTAGGTAAATGTGAGATAGACAGATTCGGGGTCAACTCTTGGGGGGATTAAGGGAGGGGAGGAGAGATAGACAGATTCGGGGTCAACTCTTGGGGAAATTAAGTGAGGGGAGGAGAGTCCTTGAGTAACTGGTCATTTTCTTCGGTTTACTGTGGGTCAGACAGATTCGGGCTTGACCCAAGGGCGCAGAGGGGGGGGGGGGGGTATCCTTGAGCACCTGGTCACCTACCTCAGGGACATGTGGGACAGACAGATTCGGGCATAACTCATAGGCAGGAAGGAGGGGGGGGGGGTATCCTTGAGCACCTGGTCACCTACCTCAGGGACATGTGGGACAGACAGATTCGGGCATAACTCATAGGCAGGAAGGAGGGGGGGTATCCTTGAGCACCTGGTCACCTACCTCAGGGACATGTGGGACAGACAGATTCGGGCATAACTCATAGGCAGGAAGGAGGGGGGATGCTATCCTTGAGAACCTGGTCACCTACCTCAGGGACATGTGGGACAGACAGATTCGGGATTAGCTCATGGGCGGGAGGGAGGGGGAGGGGGAATGCTATCCTTCAGAACCTGGTCACTTACCTCAGGGACATGTGGGACACACAGATTCTGGATTAACTCGGTGGGAGGTAGTGGTGGCAGAGGAGGGCACGGGTCCTTCAGTCACTGATACGGCGTGGGGAAAATGAACGGTTCCCGAAGAAACTGAGGGTGACATTAACGCATGGAGCTTTACATGGAACATCTGTGGGCGACTGTAGAAAATGGGAGTTTGTTTCTGCCTCCTCTTCTTCTTCTCCCCTAACTCCAGGACGTGTCACTGGGCACCTGAAAGACAAGCTCTTCATATTTCTCCAGCTCTGTGGGCTGTGTGGTAAGGGGTGGGCCACTGCAGACTTTTCCTGACCATTCTGCAATGTTGTCGGTCTATCGTTTGTTGTTGCTGTTGCTGTTGTTATTGTTGTTTTTGTTTTTCTCTTCGTCCCCTCCCTCAACGGTTGCCATGAAGACTGTTCTAGCAAGGGCACTGGATCTTTGTTTACGTAGCCACACCAACATGTTTTATTTAACGACATAAGCAGACCATCATCTGGTTCGACATGCTGTTTGATGGTTTGGCACACCCGTTATATGATCAGTATTACCGACGTTTGGTATCCTGCAAAAACACTTCACTTCCATGGCTTGGATGCTTCTTTCCAAATCCGTTGTAAGGGTCCACGTCTTGAATGAATTCGGGAAGATGGAAAACAGCGGTGCAAGCTGGAGCCTGATCTTGCGTTCCACGTGAATGCTTTCATTCTTCCACACAGGTGTCAGTCTGGACAGTGCTGCTATTGTCTTTACTACACCTTTGTAAGGATTTCCCGTTGGATCAGTCTCTGCAAATGATGGACCCCACGTCAGTGAACTGTCCATCAGCGGTGACTGTGTTGTCCCATCTACTACAGTGCAGGACTAGCTGAGAGTAACTGACGGCTTGCCACCTGAAAGAGTTGACAGAAAGAACTGGAAGAGTACCCGAGAGCCTGGAGGATTCCTGAGGGAACTTAAGGTTAGTTGCCTGAGGGGATTGCGGGTCAACTGTTTGAGTGTGTACTTACCTGAGGGAATTGCGGGCCAACTGTTTGAGAGTGTAGTTACCTGAGGGGATTGCGGGTCAACTGTTTGAGAGTGTAGTTACCTGAGGGGATTGCGGGTCAACTGTTTCAGTGTGTACTTACCTGAGGGAATTGCGAGCCAACTGTTTGAGAGTGTAGTTACCTGGGGGAATTGCGGGCCAACTGTTTGAGAGTGTAGTTACCTGAGGGGATTGCGGGTCAACTGTTTCAGTGTGTACTTACCTGAGGGAATTGCGGGCTAACTGTTTGAGAATGTAGTTACCCGAGGGAATTGCGGGCCAACTGTTTGAGAGTGTAGCTACCTGGAGGAATTGCAGGCCAGCTGTTTGAGTGCGTAATTACCTGAGGGAATTGCGGGCCAGCTGTTTGAGTGCGTAATTACCTGAGGGAATTGCGGGCCAGCTGTTTGAGTGCGTAATTACCTGCGGGAATTGCGGGCCAGCTGTTTGAGTGTGTAATTACCTGAGGGAATTGCGGGCCAACTGTTTGAGTGTGTAATTACCTGAGGGAACTGCGGGCCAGCTGTTTGAGTGCGTAATTACCTGAGGGAATTGCGGGCCAGCTGTTTGAGTGTGTAATTACCTGAGGGAATTGCGGGCCAGCTGTTTTGAGTGCGTAATTACCTGAGGGAATTGCGGGCCAGCTGTTTGAGCGTGGCAAGGCCGGCGTCCTCTCCTGTCAGCGCCATGAAGGCGATGTAGAAGTCGTGGGTCAGCGGCAGGGCCTCCCAGGAGGCGGGGTCATCGGAGCTGATGACCAGAGGCACGTTCTGCGCGATCAAAGAGGCTGCCGGGTGGTTTCTGAGATCGTCGACCAGCTTCAGCACCTGCCCAGCCATAAGGTCATTGTGACATCCTCTGGTTGTGTGTGACAGGGCAGTATCATACCG
>CM031616.1:41961923-41976923 GCA_018398815.1 Conus ventricosus | reverse complement strand
CACGGCCAGTTTATTCGCGACACAAGTGGTACCGAGACCAGCACCAACCTGTTCATGTCATCTGTTCTGCTGCTTCAATCTCTCTTGATCCCGTCGCACCTGGCTGGGGGGGGGGGGGGGGGCTTCTTCCTGTAGTAATGAACTTGCGTTCTCCGGTTCAGCACAGGATCCGCCATTGTTGTCGACATTGTGTGTACGAGTGCTCGAGTGTGATGAGTGAGTGTGAAAGTTTGAGTGTATGCGAGGGTATGGGTGTGTTCGTATTGAGATTTGTGTATTTATGTATGTGCGTGTGTTTGATATTCTGTTCATAATGTTTTCTTAATGTCAGTACAACCTCGAGTTATACCGACAATAAACTGGTTTCAGTCAGAATTATTGGCAGAATAAATTTCCGATGTGTGTGTGTGTGTGTGGGGGGGGGGGGGGGGGGGGGGGAGTGTTTGTGCTTGCATGAAGATATTTTACTGATGGGATTGATTTACTATGGATTCTTACACAGCCATTTTACGCCTTTTGTGTGTGTGTGTGTGTGTGTGTGTGTGTGTGTGTGTGTGTGTGTGTGTGTGTGGTGTGTGTGTGTGTGTGTTGTCCTGGTATATGGCTGCTGTGCTGTCGAAAATAAATTTTCCATCTCTTGGACAAATAAAATTGTTATCCATTATCCACACACTGATAATGTATGTATGACTCGGTGTCATATTCAGCTGTGACAGTCACCCGTTTTTCAACCTGCTTTCTTTTTTTTCTTTTTTCTTTTTTTGCATGCGTAGGGGGGGATGATATCGTCGTATTCTGGTGGAGGAGGAGGAGAAAGTCCGGCTAGGTGTTTAATTTAACATGATACTGGCGGTCTTTCTATAATTAAATGTACATGCCCACACCTGCGAACACGTGCACGCACGCACACACGAACGCATGTAAGCATATGCTCTCTCTCTCTCTCTCTCTCTCTCTCTCTCTCTCTCTCTCTGCCCTCTCTCTCTCTCTCTCTGCCCCCCCCCTCCCCTCTCTCTCTCTCTGTGCCTCGTCTATTGTCACATAATTTTGTGAAAAGACGTGGAATGAAAGTACTACTACCACTATTACCACTACGGTGGAGAAAATTCGCGAATACTGTCAAAGGTATTCACTCTTTGAAAAAACAAAAAAAAACAAAAACAAAAAACCATCTGAAAACTGTACGCTCGTAACAACCTCTCGTTATTACTGCTTTCCGCGAAGTTTCCTTTCCATATTACTGCCTTCCGCAAAGCTTCCTTCTCCTTATTACTGCCTTCCGCACACAGCTTCCTCTCCTTATTACTGCTTTCGGCAAAGCTTTCTCCTTATTACTGCCTTCCGCAAAGCTTCCTCTCTTAATTACTGCTTTCCGCAGAGCTTCCTTCTCCTTATTACTGCCTTCCGCAAAGCTTCCTTCTCCTTATTACTGCCTTCCGCAAAGCTTCCTTCTCCTTATTACTGCCTTCCGCACAGCTTCCTTCTCATTACTGCTTTCTGCACAGCTTCTCTCCTTACTGCTATACACAAAGCTTCCTCTCCTTATTACTGCTTTCCGCAAAGCTTCCTTCTCGTTATTACTGCTTTCCGCAAAGCTTCCTTCTCCTCATTACTGCCTTCTGCAAGCTTCCTTCTCCTTATTACTGCCTTCCGCACCGCTTCCTCTCTTAATTACTGCTTTCCGCAAAGCTTCTTTCTCCTTATTACTGCCTTCCGCCCCAGCTTCCTCTCCTTATTACTGCTTTCCGCAAAGCTTCTTCTCCTTATTTCTGCCTTCCGCAAAGCTTCCTTTTTCCTTATTACTGCCTTCCGCAAAGCTTCCTCTCTTAATTACTGCTTCCCAAAGCTTTTTCTCCTTATTCGCCTTCCGCAAAGCTTCCCTTTTCCCCTTTTTACTGCCTTCCGCAAAGCTTCCTCCCCTTAATTACTGCTTTCCGCAAAGCTTCCTTCTCCCTTTTTTACTGCCTTCCGCAAGCTTCCTATCCTTATTACTGCTTTCCGCGAAACTTTCTCTCTTATTACTGCTTTCTGCAAACTTCCTTCTCCTTTTTTTACTGCCTTCCGCAAAGCTTCCTCCTTAATTACTGCTTTCCCGCAAAGCTTCCTTCTCCTTATTACTGCTTACACAAAGCTTCCTTTTCCTTATTACCGCTTTACACAAAGCTTCCTTCCCCTTAATTACCGCTTTCCCGCAAAGCTTCCCTTCTACTTATTACTTCTTTACACAAAGCTCCTCTCTTTACGGGTTTACACAAAGCTCCCTTTCCTTATTACCGCCTTCCGCAAAGCTTCCTTCTCATTACTGCTTTACACAAAGCTTCCTTCTTATTAATTTCTTTACACAAAGCTGCCTTCTCCTTAAACTGCTTACCACAAAGCGTCCATCCCCCTTATTACTGCTTTACACAAAGCTTCCTTCTTATTGCTGCTTTACACAAAGCTTTTCCCCCTCCCATTACTGCTTTACACAAAGCTTCCTCCTCATTACTGCTTTACACAGAGCTTCCTTCCCCTTGTTCTGCTTACACAAAGCTTTTTCTTATTACTGCTTACAACCCAAAACATCTTCCTCATTAAATTTCTGCTTTACACAGAGCTTCCTTTCCCCCTTTTTACTGCTTTACACAAAGCACCCTTCTCATTATTTCTGCTTTACACAAAGCTTCCCCCCTTAAATTGCTTTACACAAAGCTTCCTCCCCTTATTATTGCTTTACACAAAGCTCCTCCTCATTACTGCTGTACACAAAGCTTCCTTCTTTTTACTGCTTTACACAACGCTTCCTTCTTATCACGGCTTTAAAACAAACTTCCTTCTTGGTTTCTGCTTTACACAAAGCTTCCTCCTCATTACTGCTTTACACAAAGCTTCCTCTCCTTTTTACTGCTTTCTGCAAAAACTTCCTTCTATTACTGCTTTACACAAAACTTCCTCCTTATTGCTGCTTTTCACAAAGCTTCTTTCCATTACTGCTTTCCGCAAAACTTCTTCTTAATACCGCTTTCCCGCACAGCTTCCTTCTCCTTATCACTGCTTTTTCGCACAAAGCTTCCTCCCTCCTTATTACTGCTTTACACAAAGCTTCCTCACCTTATTACTGCTTTCCGCACAGCTTCCTTCTCCTTATTACTGCTTTCCGCAAAGCTTCTTCCACCCTCAGAGATGCTGGAGAGATCTTTCGTAAAAACAAAAACTGCTTCCCCTGTCACCTGAAAATTGTGTTGTGACAATGTCCCTCTTTTCTGTGACTTTCTTTCGCTCTCCCTGCGTTTATTTTCCAGGTCTTCTTTCTTTAAACTATCCACGTTTTTCTGGCATGAGCGGCGCACTGCACAGTCTTCTTTCTTTACTGTCCACTGTTTTCTGGCAGGAGGGGGCGCACTGCACAGCCGTTTGTTATAGAGAGATTCTACATTTCTCTTCCTGTTAACAGTTATGTCATGCTATTTCTCTGTGTGTGTGTGTGCGTGTGCGTGTGCGTGTGTGCGTGTGCGTGCGTGCGTTGTGTGTGTGTGTGTGTGTGTGTGTGCGTGTGTGTGTGTATGTGTGTGTGTGGTAGTTATCATTTCATGAAATGATGTCCATATTGTAGGTCGTTGTCCTATATTTTTTGTTTCTTTTTTTTTTCAGGAAATGAAGAACAACATTTTTAGTTATCGTGTCCTTTATCGATGTCCATTTTGTAGGTAGTTGTCGTAATTATTTGTTTCTTTTTTTTCTCTCTCTCGGGGAAAATTCAGGACGAAAACAATGTACCTGAAGTCTCTCCGGAGGGGAGCATGGAGGAAGGTACAGAAATGAACTTGAGGTCGAAGTCACCTGTAGTTTACCTGAATTCTTTCTGGCAGGCAGCACTGAGAACAGTGTAAAAAATGGAAGGTGAAGTCGAAATTATCTGTCATTTTGCCTGAATTCGTCCTGGAAGGGAACAGGGGGGAAGGTGTAGAAAGGGAAATTGAAGTCGCAGACACTTATCTTTTCAGAGATTTCTTTCTGGAGAAGCACGGAGAAGGTGTGGACAGGAAGTGGAAGGCATCTGTCAGTTTACCTGAAGTCTTTCTGAAAGGAAGCAGGCAGGAAAGGAGTGGAAAAGGAACTTGATGTTGGGCCACCTGTCGGTTTACCTGAATTGTTGTTGGAAGACAGCAGGGAGAAAGATGAAAAAGAACTTGGAGTCGAAGGTACCTGTCCGTTTACCTGAATTGTTGTTGAATGGGAGCAGGGATGAAGGTGTAGAAATGGAACTTGATGTCAAAGGGACCTGTCACAGTACCCGAATTGTTGCTGGAAGGGAGCAGAGAGGAAAGGGTAGAAATGGAACTTGATGTTGGGGTACTGTCAGAGTACCTGAATTGTTGCTGGAAGGGAGCAGAGAGGAAAGGGTAGAAATGAAACTTGATGTTGGGGTACTGTCAGAGTACCTGAATTGTTGCTGGAAGGGAGCAGAGAGGAAAGGGTAGAAATGGAACTTGATGTTGGGGTACTGTCAGAGTACCTGAATTGTTGCTGGAAGGGAGCAGAGAGGAAAGGTAGAAATGGACACCTGAAGGGGAAAGCAGCTGCCATCTCACCTGGATCACTGGGGGGAGAAGCGAAGAAGTGGAACTTGACGTTGAAGGTCCTGGTCACGCACATGTAGCAGTGGTCGCGGTACGTCACGTTCTTCACCAGCCAGTCAATGCTGGTGAGGGATTCGTCGTGTAGGTGCAGAATACCACCTGTGACAGCCACACCAGCATCCGTGTACCAGTGGGTGTATGTTCAAGCTCGAACGTATGAACGCATGCACACACATATATCAGCAGACAGTGACATCAAGCAGGTGTTTATCTCAGCAGTTAAAAGTAATTCATTCATTCGTTAATCAATAACTTAATCAAGGAACAACGGTGAGACATTTAAAACATCGAGATATTTGCATAAATCTGTTAATTTCCTTACCGTCATTATCATAATTAGTATTGATAATTCTTGTACGGCAGGATGAAAGCCTTAGGCGATTACAATCAACAAGTACACAGACAAAACAAATAAATAAAAACCAGTCAGCAAGGGCAAAGCTCTGCCGCAACCGAACACTCGCACGGCATCCAGCCCCCATCTCTGTGCCATTTTCCGTGCCACAGTGGCATCTCCCTCACGCCGTTCAGCTCCATCGGCCACACCCACATCCAGACTCCTCCTGTCGCAGTCCCATCATCAGAAGTCCACAGGAAGCTCTATCCACATCCGTTCACCATGCAGCAACCCACCAGAGGAGACACTGCTTTGCAGCTCAGTCTTTTCAGTAGTGCTCGGATGTGCCTAATCTGACGACTCCTCTGCAGGACATGGCCTAACGCTGACATTCCACACTCACAGCCAGGTGGCATAGCAGGGAGCGCCGGGGGAGAGGCGGCAGATCTCTTTCGAGGGCCGGAACGCTGATGTGAGAGGTCAGTGTCAGGCGGCGCAGTCAGCCTTCCAGCCGTATGGGCGAGGGCGGGGTCTAGCCTGTGCCGCCAGTGGACGGCTCCTGGAGTTGTGGGGCGGTTGGTTATGGAGCGCTGCCTGATAACCGTGGCCCGGGAAACTATATTTTCAGGTCGGCGCGGTGGGCACCACTCTCAGGGTCGGGCTGAGAAATTGCCCTCTCGGCCGTAGTGAGTGAGGGCTATAGAAGGGATTCCGTCCTGCTTCCTCTTTGAGGCGACCTCACGCGGCATAGGACCATCACCTGAAGCATGGAGAAGGCCCCCTGGCAGCCCTGGAAACAGGCCTTTGGAGGTGGAGGAGGAAAACAGGCCTTTGGGGGTGGAGGAGGGGAAAAGGCGAAGAGTACGGACGCCCACATTCGGAACACCACGAAGTGGACACCACTTCACACGGAACCAGAACCCAGTGCTTGACACCGGTCCAGCAGGGAGAAAGATGAGGACTCAAGACTCCAGTCAGGCACGAAAACCAGAACAATATAGGACAGCCCTCGCCCGGAACCAAGCCCGAAGCTTCTGCCAACGACCAGACATCCTGTCACCAAAACTACAAACTTCGGTCTGGGACACCATGTTCCTAAGGGTCTCTGGCCGATAGGACGTAAAACTCATCTCTGCTACAATTACTAACACTGACATTAAGCTACAGCACAGTCGTGAATTCAGACTTACAGAGCATACTCCTCTGGTAGAACACCTGATCGTGTTCCTCAAACAGCAGTTTTCATGAATATGGTGATAGAAAGACATGAACTCATCTCAAACATTGGTATGGACGGGAAATTGAAACTGAGGTTACTGTGAAAACATGACATGAAAGAACGTGAACTTTGAAACATTGTTTTCCTTTTTTTTTTTCTTTTTTTTTCTTTTTTTTTTTTTTTTTGGTGTGTTTTGATAATGATCTACGAAAATACGGATGATGACTTACATCAGGGAATTCCATTCTGATCTGAAACTGCATGACAGGTTTGTAAGCTATGCTTTGTCGATACTTCTAGATTCGACAAGGCCCGTGAAAAACAAAAACAAAAACCTGCTGTGTTGAGTCTGCAAGTGTGGCCCCAGTTTTCCAACCCGAGTCTCATAGCACACACCGCAGCTCTGGACAGGAGCTGGCTGGCTGGGACCGAAGATCCCACAATATTTCTGAGGGGGGGAGGAGGGGGGGGGGGGTTGTCGACCCGTGTTTAGCGCCAAAATTTGGTATAATGGAAAAGGATTGTTCGACCCGTGTTTGGCGCCAAAATTTGGTATAATGGAAAAGGATTTTATCCCGCGAAAATTATTCGTTTGGGAGCATCTTTACGAAGTAAAGTTAAAAACAAAACAACAAAACTCGAGCTGCTCTATCACAACCAAACCAAATCAATCAAACTTGAACGAATAAAGTAAAGAAACAGCCACCTTTCAGCGTCAAGCAGACGGTATGGAAACTAAACCAATCGACGTGACCTTTACCCTCACCTTTGAGCATCCAGCAGATGACACAAAACCCAGATCAACCGCTTTAGGCTTTTTTTTGACTCCCACCCACCTTTGGGCATCTTGACTCCCACCCCCATTGGGTCATCTTGACTCCCACCCCCACTGGGTCATCTCGACTCCCACCCACATTTGGGCATCTTGACTCCCACCCACCTTTGGGCATCTTGACTCCCACCCCCATTGGGTCATCTCGACTCCCACCCACATTTGGGCATCTTGACTCCCACCCCCATTGGGTCATCTCGACTCCCACCCACATTCGGGCATCTTGACTCCCACCCCCATTGGGTCATCTCGACTCCCACCCACATTCGGGCATCTTGACTCCCACCCCCATTGGGTCATCTCGACTCCCACCCACATTTGGGCATCTTGACTCCCACCCACCTTTGGGCATCTTGCGGATGATGTGGAAAGACGTGGTGTTCTCCATGGCGCTCCGTGCTGCCGTGTCCAGGAAGCTATGACGTGCAGGGAAGTCCGACCCGTTCAGCCGGGCCCCCTCGATCAGCGCCTTCTTCTCCCGCATCATCAGCGCGTCCACTCTCCGCTCGTCGCCGCTCAGGGAGGACCCGTTGCCCCCGATGCGCATCGCCTGTTCTGATTGGATGAGGCGTGACCGCGACGCAAGGTACCCGGCAGGAACTGACGTCACGCCACGGAGGTAACAGGCGGATAGAATGGCAGCGAGGAGGGCTGTACGTTGGAGGAGGTCTGGAATTTTGCAGGCTGCCATGATGGTCCTGCACAACAAGGACATGCATTCGCTGGTGTTGTGTATGGTCGTAGAGAAACTGTATTCACCTTTTTTTTCTTTTTTCTTCATGTTGATTTATTTATTCGTTTCCGCCCAGCCGACCACACAAGGCCTTTTTTAACAGTGCTGCCACCTTGCAGAGAACAGAACTGTCCTGGAAAACCACCCACCATCCATACTAAAAACAATACCCAATGGTATAAACAAGAGACTAAACCAACCTGTCATGCAATGAAAACGCATTCAATGATGCAGCAACAGAATATCAAGAAGCATTACAAAAAAGTGGTTACAATTACAAACTACAATACAGTCCAGACAATAACACGAACAGAAATAAGAAAAATAGGAAAAGAAAGATCATATGGTACAACCCACCATACGATGGACAAGTAAAAACAAATGTAGGAAAAGAATTCTTTAAAATCTTGGCAACATCGTTTCCAAAAGAACACAAACTGTCCAAAATATTAAACAAAAACACCATCAAACTATCATACTCATGTATGCCTAACCTTAAAAACATAATTAATTCATCTAACAAAATGAAAAGCAACATAAAAGAGAAGGGTGCTGAAAGGACATCTTGCAACTGCACTAAAAAGAACAGTGCCCCCAAAGCAACAAATGCCTTCACAGCAACATTGTATACCAAGCTACGGTAACTTCAGAAAATGAAAAAGAAACATATATAGGGATTACAGAAAACACTTTCAAAACCAGATACGCAAACCACAAACAGTCATTCAAAAATGAAAAATACAAAAATCAAACAGAGCTGAGTAAATACATTTGGAGACTCAAAGATAAAAAAAATAGACTACAACATATCATGGAAAATCATAAAAAGAGCAACATCATACAACAATATTTCAAAAAGATGCAATCTATGCTCCACAGAAAAATGGTTAATATTATGTAAACCACACCTAGCAACCTTGAATACAAAAGTAGAAATAGTAAACAATTGCAGGCACAAATGGAAATCCTTGTTAGCGCACGCCACCTGAACAGACCCCAACAAGAACCACAGACCACACGTGAAGCGACTCGCACGTGCAGAAATGGAATCAGGTCCCGCACGCTATAAAAGACAGATTGCGTGCCCCAAAAGAATATCCTGAGGAGAGCGAGAGGTTCGAAACAAGCTTGTTGATTTTAATACTTCATTTTTTTTAAAATATTCTTAACAATTAATATATATATATATAGTTCTCACGAGCTATCGATTCTCATTCTGTCTTGCTGTTGCAGTCTCTTCAGTAAGCTTCCATCAAAAAAATTAAAATGGAAAAATTTACAGAATGAAAATTCGTAATAACAATGATTGTCATACATTTTCCCCAGATGTGTTTGCGTGTTGTGTCTGAGGGAGAATTTCGGAGCCTCATCTGTTATTACATTGTCCTGTATTAACAAGACTTTACGCGGGAAACAGTATGAACCATAACAAATACGAAAATGGAAACCATGTCTATTGATATTGCAGCTGTTATTTCTCAGTGTGAGTAACTATAGAGACTGTTATGAGGGTCCCTTGTTTCAATGTCTAGTTCTGTATCATAAGGTTGTATGGATGTATGTGAGAACTAGGCCGATTGTGTGGACATGAACAGCTAGATCGATCCGTTTGTCGCCTAATTATCATGTACGACGAACATATGTTGAATAACACTGACTTTGATGACAGACATTTCTCTTATCATTTTATCGGGCATCTTACGTGCGAAAATATGCGAACACCTACCATTTCTTTTCAGCGTTTTTTCTTTCAGTCGAAAAGTTTGGGGTTTTTGGGGGTTTTTTTCGTCGAAAAGATTTTTTTTTTTTTTCAATTTACTAACTTACACACTCAAACTAAAGCAGAACTGAAAAGCGCGCTAGAGACTCCGACGAGATCCATGGTAATATTCACTGCGTCAATGAAACACAAACACCCAGCACCATCTTTCTGCTCCTGAAAACGAACCCCTTCATTTAAACACACACACACACACACACACACACACACACACACACACGAAAGAAAAAGCAAAGCACAGCACATTCTCAACTGGATAACGTTTTTAGGCTACTCACAATAACCGTCGACGGCAAATAAAGCTATACTTGACTAACTACACTGACGCGAGCACTCAACTCTTCCCCACACGGCGGCTTGTCTCACCTGCAGCGACGTCACCGCAAAAGAAAAAAAGCCACAAGTGGCATGCAATGACCTGAAGAGCAGTGCCTGAAACTGCCTGGGATCAGCTTGCAGGGCGAGAAGCGGCTCGGCCGTTGGTTCCTGGCTTTTAAAGCTACGGCCAAACCTACGGCCAAACCAATCAGATCCTTGCGTTTTGGCGATGCTGCATTCTTAATCCGCCACGCGATAGGCGTAGGCAGTCAAGAGACATCGCACAGCGGCATTGCTTACGTTGACTTGTTACTTTTGACTGCAGACAGCTGTTTTAGTTCGGAACCAACAGCGGTTACCTGGTCTTCGATCGTCGGCGCGTCTGTTGTCCGAGTCATGACGTTCAGTCATTCGCCAGTCAGCTGGATGTGTTTCTGTCTATGGCATCTTTTCGTGAGCGCGCGCGCGCGCGCATGTGTGTGTGTGTGCGTGTGTGTGTGTGTGTGTGTGTGTGTGTGTGTGTGTGTGTGTGTGTGTGTGTGTTTAGGTGTCTAGCATCTCTACGTGTCCCCGTCGCTGCGTGTCCTTCGTCTCTATACATCTCCAGAAGAAAGTGGAATGCATAAGTCATTTCCAAATATTTCGAGTGGCGTTTCCCGAAAAATGGAGGCGATATAGCAAGTCTGTGTAGAGTGCGACAAAAATCTAATGACAACATCTCATCCGCATATCTGATAATTGTCTGATTCTTAATTCCGACAGGAAGAATGGTGAGTGTAGACTGTAGTGCTACGCATTTCAGATGAAGAAGGATTTCCATCTGGTGGTTGCTTGAACCAACGTCAGTGTCAGTCTGCTTACGTATGTGTGAATGTCTATACGCCCCCCCCCCCCCTATCTCTCTCTCTCTCTCTCTCTCTCTCTCTCTCTCTCTCTCTCTCCTCTCTCTCTCTCTCTCTCTGTATGTGTTTGTTTAGAGTCGATAAATGATGCGGTGTGACATCGTAAACACAGAACATATCAGACGGAAAGTCGGGAGAATGCACACCTCTGCCAATGTCAACCAATCCTCTGGGGATCAAAGTTGCATATTCATGTCATCAGGATTTATACCAATTTCCAAGTTGGACCATTTCAGATCCTTGGTTGCATCATTTCTGAAGAAAAAAAACAACTTTGTTACAGGCTTTTGGGGAAGTAGGTTAAGGTAAGATCATGTTGCTTACAGTCCAGCCGACTGCAAAGGGCCATATCAGGGCTGTCACCGCGTTGGAGTCAACTCACAAGTCATTAAAACAAAAAATCGTTCACAAAACCCTTCAAAATACACCTTCTGAAAACACACCGTAAAATCGTTTAAAATCTTCCTTCCCTAAAATCTAGTTAGATCAGATGAAAAATGTTGATATCTTTCAGAAATCCAAAGATCACAACGGGTGGGACATCTCTGAACAAGATTTTCATGAAGTCTGCTTTAAAGTGTTTATGTCTCGCATCATGCAAGTTCCAACACTCTAAAACAATATGTTTCACTGTGAGTGGTACATGACATGGAATGCACCACGGAGTTTCTTCGCCTCTTAAAGAGATAAGAATGGGTGTAAAAGGAGTGGCCTGTATGCAAACGGCACAGGACTGTTTCTTCTTTACGGCCGCCTCGGGGACATGGTAAAAACTCTGTCAGGTTCGGACGGATTTTGAATAAGTGTTTTTTGTTTTGTTTTTTTTTTTAAAGTAATAAACAACGATTCGGGATCCATTGTTTCATCCGGATCCCGCATCACAGATTCGCTCCAAACTTTGATGCGTGCGTCTCTAGGCCAAAGTCCATCTTGTAATAAAATGGTTTCTAATGGGTTAATTAGTTTCGCTCAACACCGCTGAGGGGACACACAAGCCGAGAGGCGCGGGTCACACCGTAACTTCCCGACCCTGGCCGAAGTTTAAAAAAAAAATGTCACCGAGGCAGATCTTTTAAGCCATTGTCTTTGTTGCCAACCTTCATTGACCTTTTGACACCAGGTTTGTTTTTGCTCAGCAAAAACTTGGTTTAGTGGCGCATTAGCCTGCCTCATCCAAGACTAACGCATCTCATTATCATCGTCGTCATTGTGAACATCCGCACTTCCCCGTGACTCATCAACATGCCTTTGTGTACAAACGTTCAAACGATTTTCGAGAAAGTTTGTGACGGACGCTGTGCGACACACTGCTTCGTAAGTAATGCAGGAGCTACACAACATGATCCAAGAGAACGTTGGTCATGCTGTCTGTCTTGGACGTCTTTCACAGCTGGCTACTCACAAAACGTGTGTAAACGGCCGGCTTCAACGACGTCCTGTTGCACTGGAGATCAAAACCACCTGTGTCCCATTTCTAGGGTTGTCTCGACCACGTCCGTTCCCAGCTAAAATGGGTTAATGGCTTTCTCTCATGACAATGACGAAGACAGAAGAAGATGGCCCAATTCCGTCATTTTCACCAGTGGTTTAAAAAAAAAAAAAAGCTCTTAATGGACTTCAGTACCGACAAAATTAGGGCAATTTGCTGGAGCCTTCCTCATGCATTCCACCTTTGACACTGACGTTTACAATACCGTCCACAAAAAAACCCGGTTAATTGCTGTCTTCCTGTTCCCGCCAAGGCTATGGTGGTCTGAATCACTGATGACCAATGATTCACTGACATCTTGTTTAAGGCACGCATCACACGTGGACTCGAAACACGGACACACGCAACATGTCAGACATATCCAGCGTCAATCCATACCATGTCGTAAGTTTTGATTTTAAGAAGATGTCGCCATGTTCGAGCTCGTCCATATACGCTGCTTCACATCTGCTAAGCCGTGACACCACAGTACAAGTATAATTATGAAGACCCCTTTGTCTGTGAAAGAGGGATGTAGACTATGGGAAACAGACAGCAGTAAAGTACACAACGACAAAGTCACAATCTCTGATACTCAGGGCTTCGCGTTTGGAACGATCATTAATCATGATTGACGATAAATTACCACTATATGTTCTGTACTGAAATTTAATGCGTTAAGATGTACACAAGTTAAGGGCGTATCAATTTAGGTGTCCCTCTGAAGATAGAACCCTAATACATCGTGTTTTGTCCCGATGTCCCTTCACAAAGCAGTTTTTTACCTTATTCACTGGCAATCAACAGCTATTCTGAAGATCATTTGAAAGCCATAATTACCCGCCTTTCACATATTTCCACTGTAGCAAAATTTCTTCTAGAAGTGCCGTTGAGACAGCGCTGTTACCACTTCCTATATGGACTGTTTGAGAAGTACAAATTAATGATATATATAATATATATATATATATATATATATATATATATATATATATATATATATATTTTTTTTTTTAAGGATCTGGATGGGGTAGGGTGGGGGTGAATGAGGACATGCCAATTATGTGATAACTCTTTTACATCACTGGCGACATCAAACGTTTTTAATCATCCGTCTAACACAACACCTCCTGGGTGAGAAGACGTGTTAATTCAAGCAAAGCAACGTAGAGAGACCACGGTACGCATGGTTTACAACAAAGTGAGTAAACAAGCGAATGGATGAATGACAAAAAGTGGTGGAGAGGGACTCTTGGGCAAGACGTGCTTGATGCTGGCCTACAGATGCACTCAGCTCAAGGCACTGATCAGACCTCCAGTGTGTAACATAATCGTTGTGAGTGTGTGCGCACGCGAGAGAGAGAGAGAGAGAGAGAGAGAGAGAGAGAGAGAGAGAGAGAGAGAGAGACAGAGACAGATAGAAAGACAGACAGAGGCAGGAGACACACACACACACACACACACACACACACACACACACACAAACACAGTGTGTGTACATGTGCGTGCGCGCTCGCATGTGACTATGTATGTGTGTGTGTGTGTGTGTGTGTGTGTGTGTGTGTGTGTGTGTGTGTGTGTGTGTGCGTGCGTGTGCGCGCGCGCGCCCGCGCGCGTGCCTGTATGTGCGTGTTTGCTTGCTCACCAGTTTGCGTGTATATCTGTGCAAGCATGCTTACCAGCGAATATGTGTGTGTATGCACACACTTGTGGACGTGTTCTCACATCCAGGCTTGCATATGCGTGCAAGCAAACTTCTGCACATATAGAAGCGTGGGAATTGCATGCGTATGTAGATATGTGTATGGACTGTGTGTTTTGGGAATTATAATACCTTGTTTTAATCGAGAATAATAATAATAGTAATAATAACGATAACAAAATGAAAATATCATAATATTATTTTCTTTTATACACAAAATACCTATGTTTCCGCAATACGATGACCCATAGTCACTGACTCGTGCCACAAACATGCCAACCCTCTGTGTAAAAAAAAAAAAAAAAGAAAAAAGAAAGAAAAAGAAAAAAAAAAAAGGAGCCAAAACAAGAACAACAGCCGTACATCAAAATGCCAGACTGATGCTCCCGAACCAACTGTCTGAACAAGAGACTGAAAGAAACTCAACCAGACAACACATGCCATTCCGACCCTCCCTTAAACTAAAAATGTATCGCATTTACAACAAACAAGGCCGACTTTAAAGAAGGGAGATAATCATTTTCCAGTGCCTTTGAAAATTATCTGAACACACACACGCGCGCGCGCGCGCGCACACACACACACACACACACACACACACACACACACAAAAGCATTCTAAAAACTGAAACGGCACTCGGGAAACTCCCGGATCCCTGCAAAGGTCCAACGGATCCCCCCCCCCCTCCCCCTCCTTTGTCCGGATCCCCCTCCCAGTTAATGGACTCGTCCTGTGAGCCACATCCCATTTTTCCACCGAGCTTCTTTACTGTCAGTTCAATAGGGCGAGAAGGTCAGGGAGGAAGGTGTGGTAATTCAAACTGAACAGATCTCGGATCCGTCCTTTGATGTAGATTCGCACTATGAATCTGCACCAAAATTGAGTAGTTTCTTTCGTGGACAACGTTCCATCTCTGCACTCAGTTTCGGTAAAATCGGTGATCACAGAAGTGACGAATGGGAGTTCTTCATTCAATGGGCCGCATGGAAACAACATAACGAAGGCTGTACAATATGAAAGGGATTTCATTGAACGTGTGTGTGTGTGGTGGTGTGTGTGTGTGTTTCTGTGAACATGTATACTCGTTAT
>CM031616.1:41944423-41956923 GCA_018398815.1 Conus ventricosus | reverse complement strand
ATCTCCATCAGTTACGTTGTTGTACTGGTAATATCAGCCATGCCTTTTGACTGCGTTTGGTCTTGACTACCTTGACAACAAACAAGAAAAAAAAAGAAAAAAAAAGTCTGTATCCTGAAACCATGTGAATCACTCATGGCTAGCTTCCAGAGTGTGCAAAACATTGTGTGCGGTGTTCTGACTTCGCAGCGATTCTTCATTCTCTTCCTTTTTCGAAGCATGTTCATCTGTCTTTTGCGGTATGTTTCTGTTGAAAATATTCCAACTTTCTTCACAAAATGGTTCAGCTCTGGTTCCATTCCAGGTCATGCCATATTTGCTTCCTCCCTTTCTCCTTTTGCGAAAGTCCTCTTGATTACACTGTCCAGCTATTTCTAAGCCATAAGGTCATATCTGAAAAGCTATAATATTGATATAACAATCAATTAATTTGGTATAAAATCTCCTTTTTAAACACAAAAAAATCGACACCGAGAGAAATCTTCGCTCAAGACAGCATTCCATATATACAAAGAGATACAACATGTTTGCGGCAATACCCTTTGTTGACTTAAGATTACCAGTGACACACACATTTTAGTTTTCACGGGCACGTGTTTGCAGAGAGAGAGAGAGAGAGAGAGAGAGAGAGAGAGAGAGAGAGAGAGAGAGAGAGAGAGAGAGAGAGAGAGAGAGACAGACAGACAGACAGACAGACAGACAGACGCAGAGGGGTGTCTTTGGTGCTTCAAGAGATTGACCTCTTTAGATATGGAGGTCCCTGCTTACGTGATTAAAACTGTGACAATGTCAATACCATAATCCAGAATGGCAGATCGTACCAGTGTCCACATGTCAATTTTGTCAACGGCTTATTAGACGCCTCGGCTTGTTTGCACAGAACTGACAGCGTCTGTGTTCAATCCTTCATTCTTTGTTTGTTTGTTTTTCTTTCTTTTTCCCCCCTGTCAGTTCTAAAAGAACTTTCAAAACCTACTAACCTTTCAGTCTTGTCTTTCTTTTTCTTCTTTTTAATTTTTTAATTTTTATTTTTATTATTTTTTTCTTTTCTTTCTTTTTTTTATATAGTGCTGCTCATTTTCTCTTTCTCACACCAATGGCTTGAAAACACTTGTGATATAATACTGACTCCAAAAAGTTAAGGATCAAAGATCGTAATTCGACACAATAGACCTGTTCCAGGAAAAAGTAAAAAATAAAATAAAATAAAATTTAAAAAAAGAAAGAAAAAAAACAATCACGCACACACACACAGGGGAAAGGGCGACGCGTGATCTGTCCCATGAAATCGGCGGGGTCACTCTCGCGGCACGCGAATTCCAACACAGATTGCCTTCCTTGCCAATTTCCGAACATCGTCTACTGTCCGATTTCCAAAACAATCTGGTTTTCATCTCGTGATGCAAGTACAGCTAAGACAGTGTCTACTCATCAACGTTCAAAGTGTAAAACACACACACACACCACACACACACACACACACACGCACGCACACACGCACGCACACACACACGCACGCACACACGCACGCACGCACGCACGCACGCACGCACGCACGCACACACACACACACACACACACACACACACAAAACAAAACAAAACAGAAGAAAAGAATTTTTACAAAAATATAAACTTGCTTTCTTTCTTCCTTTCTTTCCTTTTTTCCCCTTCTTTAAAAAAAAAAAAAAAACAACAAACCTACTCCTAGACTTTCTTTAAATGGGAAAATAAATCTTGCCTCTTTTAAAATTCGTAATCAGCGGGAATTTAACTATCGGTTGACATGCAGTTTATGCTTCGAACCGAAAGTGCATTCTCACATCATTTAACAACCCCACTAAGAAGGGGCTCATCTAAGCGTCGAACATCGGACGTTGGACCGAATGCTCTCGAAAACGACCGACACGTTTTTAATTGAAATCGGCACCTCGTCTTCACAAAGTTTCGTGCACTGCTGAAATGATTTTCACTCAGTGTGTGTAGACAGCTCACTGCCTATTTACAATGTCTACCGGTAGTAAAAATTGTCAAAGCGACTTTCCGTTCAAGGGAACTAACTCTGACGATCTAAACAAATTTGAAAAATTGTTGCTAAAGCTCCGCCCCTAAAAAACTTTGACAAACAAATCACAAGACAAAACACGACGCGTTTCGACCTCGTAGGTCTTAGGTCCTGTTTTGTCTTGTGATTCTTTTTGTCAACGTTTTTTGGGGCGGTGTTTTCGCAACATTTTTTCAAATTTGTTCAGATTTCCTCCTGCAGTCGCCTCTCTTTGCAACCAGATCTGATGATCTATTCTGAGGCGTGGAAGAAGAAGCACAAGGTCGTATCCGGTTTCCAGTTGTGTGCTCACTTTTCTTACTCTGGGACAGGGCCTGTAGTGGAGCTACAGTTGTTTCTCTCTCTATGGACAGGTGGGATTCCAGTGGACAAAGACTGTTCTAAGGCCACACCGAAGAATAAAGTCAGTCGCCGCTTGTGCACTGTAGTCACAAACGTCAAGTTCTGTCCATATCAACTCTGTGATCAAGCCACAAAAATTCGATTTTTTTTTTTATTTTGATTTTTAATGCAATTTCTGGTGCGTTTCTAGACGATGTCATTTAATGAGATGTGTGAAAGTTTTTTTTTTTTTTTTTTTAAATGACTGGTGAGTTGATTTTAACGTGGTGACAGCCCTGATGTGGCCCTTTGCGGTCGGCTGGGCTATAAGCAACATTATCTTATCTTATCTTTTTTATTTTATTTTTTTTTAGTAAACTACACCACGTCACTTTGAACGGTGAGTTTTCGTTAGTCCTTCGAATGAGACTAGGCCTATACTTCGGTGTGTGAATGCACGCAAAACACCTTGCACACGGGCAAAATCCCATCACCAACTTTCGAAAGAGAAGGCCAGTTTGGCCGTTGGTATGGATGACATGTAAGACATAGCATGCACCCTGCGTAAGAAATGGAAAGAATGAAGGAAGTAAGGAAATTGACTGAACGAGTTTGACCGGATCACTCGGGAAACGACTGGATGAAGCGCCAGCTGGCAGCTCTTCAGTCGGCACTACCCAGGTAGGCAGCCCGTTGTGTAAACGAGTGTGGATTGTAACGAACTTAGAGCTTGGTCTCTGGCCGACGACAGGCGC
This sequence comes from Conus ventricosus, assembly GCA_018398815.1. NCBI lineage: Eukaryota > Metazoa > Mollusca > Gastropoda > Neogastropoda > Conidae > Conus > Conus ventricosus. The sequence goes on along the minus strand of CM031616.1, from coordinate 41,953,783 downwards.
TTTATAAGTATTTACAGTAGTAGCATTAGTAATAGTAGTAGTAGTAGCAGTAGTCTCGTATGTCTATAACTCAATAACAACAATCTATATCGTTGCATATTTTCTAATCTTTCTTTTTTTCTGAAATGAAAGTAGCCCACTTCAGTTTTAAAAACAATTAACACAACCAACGACAGAAAACAAATTCCCCAAGCATCTTTACGTCACGTGTAATGGATATCCAAAATGTCCTGGTGATTTTAATTGAGCTGTCACTTTGAAAAAGAACAGTGTTTCTATTTATTTTCAGCTTGGTGTAACTTGCTAGCAACAATCCAGTGTGTGTGTGGTGTGTGTGTGTGTGTGTGTGTGTGTGTGTGTGTGTGTGTGTGTGTGTGTGTACCTTCTGTCAACATCGACAACTGAGAGGAAAATGGGGAAAATATAGTCATGGATAATCTCTCTCTCTCCTCTCTCTGTGTGTGTGTGTGTGTGTGTGTGTGTGTGTGTGTGTGTGTGTGTGCGTGCGTGTGTGTGTGTATGTGTGTGTGCGCGCAAAATTCAAAGTTCCTGAGCAGGGCTGTGTACATAGTAGACCCGCACGCTGGCCCACTTTGTTAAACGAGTTTGTTCTATCTGGAGTGGCTCATTTGTTAAACTGCCTCTCTCTCTCTCTCTCTCTCTCTCTCTCTCTCTCTTTGTCTTTAAGGCTCTTCGCTCCGATTCAAAGTAGGACATATTTCTGAATCTAGGCAACCACTCCAACCTCTTCACCCCTCCTCAATCATACTCCTGTGTGTGTGCGCGCGTGCGCGCTTGTGTGTGTGTGTGTGTGTGTGTGTGTGTGTGTGTGTGTGTGTGTGTGTGTGTGTGCGCGCGCGCGTGTGCGTGTGTATGTGCGTGTCTCTGCGTGCGCGCGCGCGCGCGCGCGGTGTGTGGGGTGTGTGTGTGTGTGTGTGTGTGTGTGTGCGTCTGTCTGTCTGTCTGTGTGCGCGCGCGCACACGGGAGAGAGAGTGTGCTTGCAATGCATGCATGTGTGTTCGTGTGTATATGTGTGTGCGCACGCACGCTTGTGTGCGTGCAAACGTTGTGTGTGTGTGTGTGTGTGTGTGTGTGTGTGTGTGTGCGTGTGCGCGTGAGAGAGGGGGAAAAAGAGAGAGAGAGAGACTACGTGCGTGTCAGTGCGCGCGCGCGCGCGCTTTTCTATGTGTGTGTATGCGAGTCACAAGCCTGGTTTTTTACGTCTCATTACTTATAACCCCCCCACCCCACCCCCCACCCCCATCTCACCTACATCCGTACCCACTTCCTTCTCTCATTCTTCCCCTCATCCTCACCCTCTCCCATCGTCACCACTTTTTTTTTTCTTTTTCAATCTTCAATACTTTCATTTAATTCATCTACTTTATTTCACTTTACTCTCTCCTCTCTCTCTCTCTCTCTCTCTCTCTCTCTCTCTCTCTTTGTATGCGAGTCAACCACTTACGTTTTGGTTGAAACTGACTGAAAAATATTTGAGATTTTGCTGTTTCAGTCACCACACAATACCAGAAAACCTTAGGCTACGACTAATTTATCCGCGTCCCTTATTTCTGCAAAGGGAACGAACTCATTCTTAACCAAGTACCAAGCAATCAAACCAAGTGAAAACTACAAGGAAAAGAAAGACAATGGTGATCTGTAAGTCTGGATGATAAACCCATTCACCTTCTCACAGAAAGAGAGAGATGTGGAGCATTTCCGGCCAGCTTGCTGCTCAGAGATCACATGCCTGGTCAGCTGCGGTCGGCTCTAAGTCTCCCCCCCCCCCCCCCCCCTTCTCCTTTATATAGCAACCACGTGATTTCCGACCCGGTCCGGGCGCTGACACCGATAACATCAACGCACATGCCTACGGGTCAAAGTTCACCTTTTCGGTTTCACTTTTCTTTTTTTGCCTAGATGGCTACACGCCACTATGTAGAGGGGGAAAGAGGCAACAGCTCTTGTCCTTGGAGTACGGGTGTGAGGAGAGATGTAAGCACAACGTTTATAACCTATTTCTTGCATTGCTATCTAAATAGAAACATTCCGTATGGTAGCACCGACCAGAGTTGTTTTTTTTGTGTTTTTTTTCAAATCGTCCACAAAAAAAAGTTTTCTAAAACAAAAAAAAACAAAAATTCAGTGCTTAATGTTAAAAAGGAAGTCCATGTTACAAAAAGATGCTATATATTTACAGCGGAGTTAATGGCCGTTTTGAAAGCAATAGATTTTATTTTTTGACTTGTCTGTTTTACAAAGAAAAATACTTATATTATCGGATTCAATTCAGCGCTTACGGCTCTTCATTGTCAACCAAAAATCTAGTCGTTAGACATAGTATGTGAGATTTTATTTTAATCCACAAGGAAATAAAACGGGTACCAATATAACTTGTTATGGGTTCTTGGCACGTCTCATATTTTGATATGTGATATCCCCCTTTCTTCTCTGGAGGCATTCATGTTCTTACACTCACAGATTCAGTTTTGAAATTTGAGACAGAAATAATACGAATCGAAGATTCATCCCGGATGTACAGATGGGATACAACTATTTTAACAAGAAAATGTTCTGATCCCTCCCCCCTCCCACCCCTCCTCCCCAGGCTTATTCTAAACGGTAGTCTAATACACAGACAGCGCGTTAATGGATGGCTAGGCAGCTCTAAATCTAAAACCGACACCTGCAGGCCTATGTGCATGGGACCAATTGACGTTTATGCGTACAAGTGTATATTGGCCTATAGTGTGGGTGGGTGACTGGGTGGGTGAGTGTGTGTGTGTGTGTGTGTGTGTGTGTGTGTGTGTGTGTGTGTGTGTGTGCGCGCACGCGCGCGCACGCGCACATCTGCCTCTCTTTCTCATTCTGTGTCAAACAGAATTGAATACGTTTACTAATGACGTTTTTTTAAAAATCCATTTGGAAAATCGATTGAATTTACAGGTCAAACAGAATTGAATACGTTACTGATTACGTTTGTGTTTTTTTCACCCATTTGGAAAATCGATTGAATTTACATTTCCTGTTGTCAGAAAACTATCAATACTGGCTTGAAATTTTTTTTTTTTTTAAAAGAAGAAAAAAGTGTAGATTCACTGAGATAAGCAGCGACACACACACACACACACACACACACACACACACACACACACACACACACACACTATGACATACACCCCTTCTACTCTCTCTCTCTCTCTCTCTCTCTCTCTCTCTCTCTCTCTCTCTCTCGCTCTCCTCCCTCCCTCCCTCCTCTCTCTTCATGCATTCCATCCCTGGAACAAGTGAAAGTAATCCCACAGTAAATAAATAAATATGATAACAAAACAAACGAACAAACAAACAAACAAACACCGACAAAGAAATGAAGTCTAGTCAGCACTGTCGGCCCTACTTCCTGAGAAAAGCTATTACAATGAGGAAGTAGTCGAGTCATGCCTTTCATTACTGACCAAGGAAGCCATAACACAGGCCTAGTCAACTGAAAACGCCTTCTGCCTGGTCTAATGCCTCGACAAAATGTCCACACAGATTCACACATGACCACACGAATCAATGGACAAACGACTGATGAAATGAATAAATCATGAGAACGGATGAATACATGCAAGATTCCTGTGAAAGAACAAGCAAATGGACACACACACACACACACACACACACACACACACACACACACACACCGCGCGCGCGCGCGCGCGAATGGATAAGGAGAGTGAGAGGAACACGAACGAAATGTCAATCATTGTGAGGAAATAAACGGACGAATAAATGAATAAACGGACGGATTAGCACAGAAAGCACGCTAATGACACGCTTATGGATTACGTCATGGGCTAGATATTGGTCACTACAACGGTATTTCTTCACCCTCACCTCGTTAACGGGATTAAACGGGATTGTCTCCAAAACGTACAGTGAGACGCTCTCCAGACAAGCAACGAAGCGACTGCTTGGCATAGCACTTAGCAGACAGTGTGGACTTTTAACGCATAGCGTCGCCAGACTGACAATAACAGTTATGTTTAAAAACAATCAAGTAAACTAACAAACAAAGCCGAAACAATCTAGTCTCTTTGCCTTTCCCCGTTTAAAAACAAAACAAACAACAACAAAAAAACTACAACACAAACAACGATAAATGCGGTCAAGAACGATTTTTCCCCTTCTGCCAAGATTTCCCCCCTACGACTACAAATAGTAACGTCTGTTGATTGGTGAACAGAAAAATTCACAATTCTCAGTCTCTCTCTCTCTCTCGCCCCTTCCCCCCCCCCCCCCCCCCCCCCCCCCCCCATTCGATCGATTTATTATTACATGTCTCAAAGGTGAACTATTTCTCACCTTCAGGACAAACACATGCAGGCGTCGGAACTGTCAGCGAGCTTGTAAATGTGTCGACGAACAGAAAGCACAAACGGCTTTTCAAGGGACAGACTGCCCGATGTTCAGTGGATATCTGCTGGTTCTATCGCTGTTGCCGTTAGTTCCCGCACAGTTTGGTGTTCTTGTCATGTGCCTGCGAGCAGCAGCCTCGGTCTGGCTTCACTCCCCCCCCCCCCCCCCCCCCCCCCCCCCCCCCCACACGCGCGCCGCGCGCGTACCGGTGGCGTCACACTTCCAGAAATAGAATGAAGAATAGAATCTAATTATAAACTACATATGTAGTTTCCAATCCAGTGGGTTTTCCCCACACCACGAAGAGGTCACCGTGGCTTTGGAATACATGACCCTAACCTTAAATCTGACCATCATCCAAACCAAACCTTAACTTTTATCAAAACCTGACAGAAACGTTCATTGTTATGAAGGTGAGCCGCCGAACTGTGGAGTTGTCTGCTCTTGTTCATCATTGACGAAGGAAAGAATGTCTATCGTTTCTCAGTCTATGAGTTGTTCATGGGGGAAAAGATCAAATTATCATAAACCCAGCTTTAATTACAGGAGTTTTCTACCGCGCGTAACCTTACACCGCTTTTCAATCACACAAGCACATAAAAGCAGTTGATTGATGAATTAAACTATTAATCATTAATTAACTATAACTGAATCGGCTCACGCGAAAGCGCCACGCGCTTGCTCTTCACAACACATAGATGTAATCCTGTGCTTGTGCACACAAGCGAGCGCACGCACAAGCAAGCATACACACGTGTTGTTGTTGTTCTTCAGTTTAACGTCCTTCCACTAGAAGTGATTCAGACAATATACACACGTGTCTCCATTGCAAGATGCATGGATAACATATATTTCAATTATCGTGGGTAGAAATGGTGGATCGTCAAAATTAATTTGAGCAAAATAGGTAGGCCTAACGCTAACAGCCAAGACTCGATGGAGAGCCAGAAACAGTTAATAATGATAGCACTAACAATTTTAGGCCTATCTTTAGTGTTTACCAACCAGTTAATAAACAAACTCTCTCTCTCTCTCTCTCTCTCTCTCTCTCTCTCTCTCTCTCTCTCTCTCTCTCTCTCTCTCTCATGTTCCCCCTCTCCCTTCCTCCCCCCGCCCCCTTTCCGCTCTCTCTCTCTCTCTCTCTCTCTCTCTCTCTCTCTCTCTCTCTCTCTCTCTCTCTCTCGGGTCCTTACTCTCCCTCCCCCCTTCCGCTCTCTCTCTCATGTTCCCCCTCTCTTCCTTTCTCCCCCTTTCCGCTCTCTTTCTTATGTCACCCTCTCCCTCCCCCTTTCTGCTCTCTCTCTTTCTCTGTCTCTCTCTCATGTCCCCCACCCCCTCCCTTGCCCCCCTTCCGCGCTCTCTCTCTCTCATGTTCCCCTCTCTCTTCCTCCCTCCCCCCTTTCTGCTCTCTCTCTTTCTCTGTCTCTCTCTCTCATGTCCCCCACCCCCTCCCTTGCCCCCTTCCGCTCTCTCTGTCTCTCTGTCTCTCTCTCTGTCTGTCTCTCTCTCTCTCTCATGTTCCCATCTCTCTTCCTCCCTCCCCCTTTCCGCTCTCTCTCTATCTCCATCTCTCTCTCTCTCCTCCTCTCTCTCTCTCTCTCTCTCTCTCTCTCTCTCTCTCTCTCTCTCTCTCTCTCTCTCACCGAACGTGGATGTGACTGTACATGATTCTATGAAAACAATAACCCACAAACCAGTGCAAATAGCAAAAGTGCTTTCCATGCATCAGATTAATAGATTTTTTTGCTGTTGTTGTAATAAACGCTCCCCTTCCCCTCGCTCCTTTTTCTGTACTCTCAGTTCTTATAGAACAGGGAGTAAGCTTACTTTAGAATGGGAACGAAGAAATGCTGTGTGTGGTTTAAACAGTATTTTATTTCAACATTGTCACAAATGTTACAAGAGTAAATGAGACAGGGCAACAAGAAATACTTATATAAAGCCTAATCTTAAGAGTGAATGTACACAATGAATTTGCGACGGACGTCTGAACAGCAAAGCATTTTGATATAGCAATGTAAAGTTTCAAACAGGAAAAACAAAAACAAAAACTAAACCAAGTATAAATAATGCTCTGTGTGTGTGTGTGTGTGTGTGTGTGTGTGTGTGTGTGTGTGTGTGTGTGTCTAACTGTCTGTCCGTCCGTGGTCAAAATGTGTTCCACTCGCTCCAGACAAAACTACTGGGCCGATCTTTCTGAAAATTTGTAAGTACGTTCATTATGGGTCACAGATGGTGCCCGATTTATTATTTTACCGTTATATCCGTTACTAACGGCTGTAACGGCCCATGACGGTTTTTCTTCTTTATGGAATAAATCAGAAAGTATTTGGCCGATCTTTCTGAAAATTTGTAGGTATTTTCATTATCGGTCACAGATGATGGCCGATGTTTATCAGGATAGCCGTTACTAACGGCTATAACGGCACATAACGTTTCCCTCTTTATGGAATATCTCACGCGTATTCAAGATAAACTGGGAGTACGTTTATATGCTTTGCATCTTGTAAAGTCTAATATCATCAAGTGTGACCAGACTCTAAATTAAAGAACTCTCTCTCTCTCTCTCTCTCTCTCTCTCTCTCTCTCTCTCTCTCTCTCTCTCCTCTCTCTCCCTCCCTCTCGGACAGGACCGAATATTGAATCATTTTAATTGGTTTGTGCACTTTCTTTTATGTACTTGTACAGCCGTTGTAAACTTGTCGAACCATAGGCCTACAATAGACGGACAGTCATAAACAGTATGTTGAGACAGATCCCTATTTCAAGAATTAGTTTGTTTTCAAGCTTACGCCCCTCTGTATAAATCGATAATACCATTGTTTGTATGCATTGATCATGCTGAAATGAAAGTTAAAAATGAAATTCCTGGAACTATACAAAACAAAATCCCAAACATACATATCACCCGAGGACCTCGGCTAAAGCAAACCTCGGATATCGCATAAGAAGGGGGGGGGGGGGGGGGGGGGGGGGGGGGGGGGGGGGGGGGGGGGGGGGGGGGGGGGACGCAAAGCAAAGCATATAAACGTACTCCCAGTTTATCCTGAATACGTGTGAGATATTTCATAAAGAGGAAAAACCGTCTTGGGCTGGTGTAACCGTTAGTAATGGCTATTCTGGTAAACATTGGCCATTATCTGTGACCTATGATGAACATACTTACAAATTTTCAGAAAGATCGGCCAAGAACTGTCTGAGATTTTCCATAAAGAAGAAAACCAATATGGGCCGTTAGTAACGTCTATACCGGTAAACTTAAACATCGGGCATCATCCATGATCCATAATGAACATACATACAAATTGTCAGAAAGTTCGGCCGAGTAGGCCTACTTTCTGAGATATTCCACAAAGAAGAAAAACCATTATGGGCAGTTATAGCCGTTAGTAACGGCTATAACGGTAAACTAAACATCGGGTATCATCCGTGACCCATAATGAACAACCTGCTAATTTTCAGAAAGATCGGCCAAGTACTTTCTGAGATATTCCATATAGAAGAAAAACCGTTATCGTCCGTTATAGCCATTAGTAACGGCTATAACGGTAAACTAAAACATCGGGCATCATCCGTAACCCATGCCGTTTATATACCTGCTAATTTTCACAAAGATCGGCCAAGTACTTTCTGGGATATTCCATAAAAAAGAAAAACCGTTACAGGCCGTTACAGCCGTTAGTAACGGCTATAACGGTAAACTAAAACATCGGACAATATCCATGACCCATAATGAACATACCTGCTAATTTTTACAAAGATCGATCAAGTACTTTCTGAGATATTCTATGAAGAAGAAAAACTGTTACAGGCCGTTACAGCCATTAGGAACGGCTATAACGGTAAACTAAAACATCAAGCATTATCCGTGACCCATAATGAACATACCTGCTAATTTTCGCAAAGATCGGCCAAGTACCTTCCGAGATATTCTATGAAGAAGAAAAACCGTTACAGGCCGTTACAGCCGTTAGTAACGGCTATAACGGTAAAACTTAAACATCGGGCATTATTCGTGACCAATAATTAACATAACTACAAATTTTCAGAAAGATCAGCCACGTACTTTCTGAGATATTCCATAAAGAAGAACAGCCGTTACAGCCGTTAGTAACGGCTATAACGGCAAACTAAAACATCGGGCATCATCCGTGACCCATAATGAACATACCTGCTATTCTTTACAAAGATCGGCCAAGTACTTTCTGAGATATTCCATAAAGAAGAAAAAGCGTTACAGGGCGTTACAGCCGTTAGTAACGGCTATAGCGGTAAACTAATACATCGGGCATTATCCGTGACCCATAATGAACATACCTACACATTTTCAGAAAGATCGTTCCAGTAGTTTTGTCTGGAGCGAGTGGAACACATTTTGACCACGGACGGACGGACAAACACACACACACACACACACACACACACACACACACACACACACACACACAGAGCATTTCTTCGTTCCCATTCTAAAGTACTCACTGTTCTATAAGAACTGGGAGTACAAAAAACGTTCACTCTCGAATTTGTTATAAGCGGGGAATACTGTCTATCCGATCCCCACAACTTTTAGCCTGAAAGTGACTGAGCTGGAGAAATCTGTTGACATTAAGAACACGTCCATGTAGTAGAAGTCCTTCAAGTACAACAAGACAACCAGTTTGTCAACTAGCAGTCAAACACACACATAGCTCGAACCGGCTCTCACACTTACGCGCTGAGGTTTGGAAATCCAGCCAGAATTTGGGTCTTGAAGTTCACTCACTAGCAATAGCACAACAGAAAACTGCTGAAGAAAACGATCGGAAAAGCAGTTCCAACAAAACAAGAAAGTAAGTGCACGTAACTGAAAAAAAGGCATCATCCGCACTCTTAAAAATGACATCAGAGAGCTTATGACGCAAAACGATAAGAAGAAGAAAAAAATATGCGAAGCATATAAACGTACTCCCAGTTTT
>CM031616.1:41846923-41939423 GCA_018398815.1 Conus ventricosus | reverse complement strand
CAAATCGTACCACCCACATTCCCGCGAAATGACGTTATACCAGATGGCCCTGCTTGAGTGTTGGGAAAGCCCCGTAGGAAGGATGCATTTTGCCAGTGCAAACATGGCGGCAAGGATGAAAACCCCTAGCAGGTAAGAAAAAATCATTTTTTTTCGCACTTTGATGTTATTTTCGGTCTGACATTTTTGTGTGACTATGCAAACACGACACCAATAAGCAAATTAACTTGAATATGTATTGATACCTATGTGATTGTAGATTACATTTGGATATAAACATTGGCCCTAGCTTTTCATGTGTTAGGCTATACCTCCTTATTGTCAAGCTTACCCAAGTCACGCATATGGTACCAGCCAGAGTCTTGTATATAGTACCGGTGGTACGATATCAATGACTTCTGGTACGATATGCAGGATGACACACACAAAAGGAGGATGTCAAAAACTTGAATAAACTTCTATTATTTTTTTTTACCCGTACCCAATTTTAGTCACATAACTAATAGTCAATGCATGGGGTTTTTAGCAAAGTTTGCTTTGAAAAATATAGTTTCATATTTGTGATTTTTGTGGGAAATCGGTCTCTGTTGGTCTGTTTTGTCTGCCTGCCTCTGTCTAACTAGGCCTATCTGTCTCCCCCCCCCCCCCTCTCTCTCTCTCTCTCTCTTTGTCTGCCCCACCCCCCTCTCTCTCTCTCTCTCTCTCTCTCTCTCTCTCTCTCTCTTCTCTCTATGTGCCTGTGTCTCAGTCTCTCTCTCTTTCTTTGTATCTCTCTGTCTTTCTCTTTCATTTCCCCATATTCTCCTTGTAGGCCTACATCCCTACCTTTCAGTGTTTTTTATTTTCAAAGTTGCATCCATGTAATCTTTATTGAATCTTTTCCTTTCCTGTTACTGTTTTCTTCATTTATTTATTTTATTTTATTTTTATTTGTTTCAGAAAAATGTCGCCCCCCTCGAACTGGACATCAGAAGACATGAAAAAAATGTCTGGCAGCCATTGCAAATGGAATGGGTTTCAACGCTGCATCAAGGAATTCGGCATTCCTAAGCCAACAATCCGCCGTCATCGCCTTGGCCTGAACAAATACGCCAACCTGAATGCAAGCACCGTGGGGCCCCATGCGTCTTGCCCAAGGATTGGAAGAGGAGTTGGTGCAGCACATCAAACAACTGGATCAACTCTTCTTTGGCATCACAGTCATGGACTAAAAAAACTGGCATACCAGATTGCTCATGTTCATGGCATTAAAGGGTTCAGTGATACAAAACAAGCTGCCAACAAGACCTGGTACTACAACTTCATGCGGAGACACCCCGAACTCTCTCTGCGCTCACCAGAGGCCACTTCCATCGGAAGAATGAGGGGTTCAATCGCCAGGACGTCGGCGAATTCTTCAACCTCTATTTCAGGATAGTAGAAGAACATGGCTTTACTGCGGAACGGATCTACAACATGGATGAAACGGGTCATTCAACAGTACAGGCACCCTCCAAAATCATCTCAGTAAAGGGGAAGAAACAAGTTGGAGCTGCAACAAGTGCGGAGCGTGGAGCCAACACTACAGGAGTCTACTGCCATTCGGCACAGGACATTATCTGCCACCAATGCTAATTTTCAAAAGAAAAAGACTGGCTGAGAGCTTGAAGGAGGATGCGCCAACAGGGACCGTGTTTGCCTGCACAGATTCTGGGTGGATCGACTGATGTTTTCATCCAGTGGTTGCAGCACTTCATCAAATCGGTGAAATCCACTCCAGAAAACAAGCACCTGCTTCTCCTGGATGGGCACTCATCCCACAGCAAAAACCTGGAGGCCATCAAACTGGCAAGGGAGAATGGAGTGGTTATCTGTCTTTCCCTGCCCATACCCCCCACAGACTGCAGCCGTTGGACGTGACATTTTTCAAGTCGTTCAAGAGCTGGTACAACGTTGAGATTGAGCAGTTCCTAAGGACGAGCCAGGGACGAGCTGTAGGCGTGCATCAAGTCAGCCGTCTTGTGGGAAAGGCATTTGTCAAGGCGGCCACAATGGAGACAGCAGTGAATGGCTTCAAAAAGACTGGACTATGGCCTCCAAATAGGCACGTTTTTGACGAAGAGTTTTCTCAGATGGAAGCTGCTCTTGGTGCAGATTGTCAGGAAAGTGATATGGAGCCCAGCCAAGCAGCTTCTCGAGCACCTGTCCCTGGACCATCTCGAGCACCTGTCCCTGAACCATCTCGAGCACCTGCCCCTGAACCGTCTCGAGCACCCGCCCCGAACCGTCTCAAACACCTGTCCTGAACCGTCTCAGCACCTGTCCCTGAACCATCTCCAGCACCTGTCCCCGATTCGTCTCCAGCACCAGCCCCTGAACTGTCTCAAGCACCTGTCCCTGAGACTCCCCCTTTTGCTACCCATGAAACTTCTGTACGCTCAATCCCTACAAAAGGAGATGGCAGATGATTCTTCAGAGCGATCTCTATCACTCTCAACCCTGAACTGCAGTCCTGTCAAAGAAACCAATCAACTGGAGATTGTTTGGACCCAATAAGGCCCACTATGAGAATGCCGAAGCTGACCATCTCAGAGCAAGGGTCGTTGCCCACATGTGTGAAAATCTATGCGTGGAGCCAGGGGCTGCAGAGCTTAACGCCGACATGCCAGAACGCCTCCATTTCTCAACAGTTGCTGAACGTATCCTACACATGAGTGACCGAAGGCAATGGTTGGGGAACTTGAGATCACAAGTACAGCAAAGACCTTGGGCAGATCCATCCACGTTCACGTTGAGGGGAGTAGCTTCATCTCTAGATACACTGCAGGTGACAACACCAAGGCTCCACTGATGGTAAAGTACATCCCTCATGATGATGCTGGACACTATGAGTCAATGGTTCCTGCTCCACCCATCAGCGTCATTTCCCCACTACCCAAACTCAGTGCCAAGAAGCGGAGGACGCCAGCCACGTCTCAGTCACAAGTTCTTACGGGCAGTCCCTACAAAAACAATCTAGAAGAAAAAAACGCAAAGCAGCAGCTCCAAGGGCAACCAGGACCAAGGGCAAACCAGTGAAACGCTCCCTCCAGAAGAAAAAGGTGCAGAGAGTCAACGAGGCCAGCAGCAGCGAGGAGGAAAACGAAAATCCAAGCTGCATCGTCTGCTGTGAGCGGTTCAAGGACAGCAAGAGCAGAGAGAAGTGGACCAGCTGTGCTACATGTAAACAGTGGGCGCATGTGCAGTGCACACCAAACGATGGATATGTGTACATCTGCCGTCACTGCGACTCGGACGACGACATTATGTAGGCGTGAAATATTCAAGCCTGTTTGACGTTCTTCAATTCATTTTCTTCACCTTAACTCCGATTTTGTGCTATTATTGCTTCTTTGTTCATTGGGATAAAAAAAAATCAAAATTCAATTAATTGGCTGTGTGTGTGTGTGTGTGTGTGTGTGTGGAGTTGTAGGCCTATGCCTATGTCATAGTGTGAGTCTTTGTGTGTGCATGTGTGTGAGCGGGTATGTATGTGCACAAATGCACATGTGTGTAGGGCTGTGCTCACACTGAAATGACTGAGAGCAATTATAAGTAGGCCTATATCAACTGGATTTCATCCTCAATTGCAATAATTACTTTACAAATGTATTATGGATAGTGTGTGGGGGTGTAAATGTTTATATTCTGCGTGTTTGGTCACATTGCAGATAGAAGAAAGTCTAAACTCGACTCTAGAGAGAAGTGGGAGTGAGTTATTAATATCGTACCACTAGGTCACTGATATCGTACCCCGGTACGTTATAAGTGACTGACGGGTACGCATTACAGAACCGGCCTTCTAATTCGTACTCTTTGGGTGAATTTTTAAAATTCGTACTGAAACCATTCTTTTTTTTTTTCCTTGAAAACAATATACGGAACGATGAAGGCACAGAAGATGAGTGTTTGTGCACAATTTGACGTGCCTAGCAAAATAAGTTTGCGCCATTGAGCTGTTTGTCCTTAAGTGGTACGATATCAGTAACCCCCCCTACTTGCAAGATTGATTGCGGTAAATCAATTAAATATGTCAAAGCATTAGTATAGCTATCATTTCGGCGACTAAGATAGATCGATTTTTTCCTATTGAATACGCTTTTATCTACTTTAAGTGATGGAATAACAAAAGCGGATCCAGCGTTTTTGTTATTTGTCAATGATCCATCAGTATATACCTTAAGATGGTTAGGATACTTGCTTTGCATATGCATCTTTGCTGAATATGACAAGATATGCGGATGATCAGCTTTTTTAGCATCAGTGTGATTAAGGTCAAATTTTGCCCTGTTTTCTTTCCCAGCTTGGAATTGGATCAGTATGAGAAATCTTTGCCAAAGAGTCGGGGGTCAAATCAGTTTTCTGCAACAAATGGGCAGAGTACGAGCCAATAGTAGACAAGCAGGAAATGTTTTTCGCTCGTTTGGGTAATCAGTAGATGGATTTAAAGAGATTTCTGTTTCATTTACACCTTTCAAAGCTGTACATTTCACAACATATTTTGCCAAAGTGAGTGTTCTGTATTCTTTTAAAGGCAAAACATCAATTTTCCGAATATGTCCCTACTGTAGAAGCATGTACAGGGATTCCCAAGCATAATTTAAAAGCCTTGCTATCAACACTTTGCAGTTTTTGCAACAAATATTTAGGAGCACAAAAGAAAGCTTCTTGAGCATACGATAGCTTAGAACGAACGAGTGATATTGCCAGATGTTTCAATGTTTTTACATCCTGGCACCAGCTTTGCTTGCTTGTGTGTGCGTGTATGTGTGCGTGCGTGCGTGTGTGTGTGTGTGTGTCTATACTTGTGTGTGTGTGTGTGTGTGTGTGTGTGTGTGTGTGTGTGTGTGTGAGTGTGTATGTGGATGTCTGTATGTGTGTGTGTGTGTGGTGTGTGCGCGCGCGCCCACTCTCGTGCGTGTGTGTGTGTGTGCGTATTCATCTGTCTGTCCGACTTCTGTTGATCATCTGAAAACACACAAACAAATACCCCTCACTCCCGAACGAACAAACATAAGCAAACCAACAATCTGAGAAGCAAACGTCTCGTTTTCCGTCGACGTCTCATGGCGACCTGGCCAGGTCTGCCACGGAGCGGAGGGAGGCCTGCTCGCTGGCTGCAACAGTTTCTTCTCCCTGTCCCCTTTGAGTTGCTGTGTTGACAGACTGTTATTAAAACTGGCAATACATGGAGAGCCCTCGTATCTAGTTTAGCGCGGTAGGACGCAGAAATTCACTGTTCTTTCTTTGTTTTCCTTTCTTTTCTTACACACACACACGTACACACACTGACACAAACACACACGTGCGCGCACACGTATGTGCACACACACAAGCGCGCACTCACGCATGCACACACTCATGCGTACGCATACATGCACACACACATGCGCACGCACATGTGCCCGTGCCCACACATACGTTCACTACACACACATACATGGAAAAAAAGAAGACACAAACAATGTTAGGTAATAGGCACTCAAGCTCTGACCAGCGCGTTGGGCTACTGCGTAAGTCAGACATCTGTTAAGTCGCAGCCACGAGACCCTCTTCTTCAATTCCCTCATCTCACTTGTGAATTCATTTGTCCATCAGCTTCGAATCACGCGCAGTGTGGTCTCAACACTTAGCGGATGTGGTGTAGCGTATATGGACTAGTCCGCACGCAGTGACGCCTCCTGGATGAAACTGAATCTAAAACTTTTTTGTTTGTTTTGTTTTACACATAAAGCATGGTTGATAGAGTGAGGGCTTTCTCCTCTGTCTGTGGGACCTAAACGTCACACTAGTATGGCGAAAACGACTCTCAGCATGCATGCTCTGATAGGCAGGTAAACAAAACCAACCAACCACACCTGCCCGATATGTATACCGGCACAGAATTTCCTTGTCCAGCATGACAAGGTACGTGTTGTGAAGTGAACAGTTCCTAATCACGCGCTTTCGCACATGATGTGATCATACCTCTTAACACACACGCATGCATGCATGCGCGCACGTGTGACTTATTATGTACACTTACATACTTGTCCTTAACACACGCAAACGCATGCGCGTGCGAACGTCTGTGCGCACACACACACACAGGGATAATTGTACAACACACGTTCTATACTTTTGCCCCTACTTTGATTCCGATTTGTCAGAATTTAGAAAGGATGCTTCAAAGTGCATATTCCAGGATACCATATCTCTCTTAAATTTTGTACGAATTCTTATGTTAAGCCCAGTTGGCTCAATCCTGTAATTGCTGTTTCATGATCTTATTTTGTACAGTTGTTTGTTTTAACTTTTGATGTCTTTTTTTTTTTTTTTAAACAGTTTAATTCTTATTTAAAGTTTCTCCTCATCACACATACATGCACACACGCACACGCACACACGCTGCACGCACACACTCAAACGCACACACCTTGTCTAATATCACATTTAGTGAAAAGACGTTAAATTGAAGAACACACACAGGGAGAGAGGCGTGTGTGTGTGTGTGGGAGAGAGAGAGAGAGAGAGAGAGAGAGAGAGAGAGAGAGAGAGAGAGAGAGAGAGTGTAGGTGCACTTACACCTGTACATTTCAAACTGAGAAGCAGGCAGACTTCAAAGATTGAGAGTGATTGAGAGGGGGGGAGGACAGACAGACAGAGCGAAAAACAGATTAAACTGTGTGAAGAAGAAATATCTCCGTTGATGTCCTAATTTGGACCTGCTACCTAAAGGAGCAGATAGTATTTGATGACTGGGGGAGGTGATGTTATGTCATCCAATGGGGGGGGGGGGGGGGGGGGGGGGGGTGATGATGACGTCATCCAACCAAAGGTATTTCAGTGGGTGAAGGCCACCCACTTTTCAATACTCTCAGCCCCGTTTAGGGCTTACCATACTGATAAGGCTCTTGCAGACAGGAAATCGTAAGTGAGGCACGGAACAGTAAATAACAAACAAGCAGGTAACTCCTGCTCCCATGTGTTGGGTACGGGGAAGATGAACAAACTTGGAACATCCTTTTTTTTTTAGGGTGGGGGGTCTCCTTGTATGCTCTGTGTTGTCCTTTCTGCCAGGCGATTTGTCGTCTTAAAGCAGCATTCGTTTGGAGTTTGGGGCCCACCATAAACATGCGTATCTTTCCGTTTTGGACTTTGCATATTGTGCGATCGTAGACACACTTATCTGTATTGTGCGATCGTAGACACACTTATCTGTTTTGACTTTGCATCTTCTTGAACTACCTCCTGACAGTTACAGAATCTTGGACCCAGGACCCCCCCCTCCCCCCCCCTCACCTCCCCAACGCACAGAAACTTCCTCCCACTTAGAGCCTCTTGAAATAGATTTTAAGATCATCATTAGAAGTTCCACCATTTTAATTTATACAGAAGATAAGATAATGTTGCTTATAGCCCAGCCGACCGCAAAGGGCCACATCAGGGCTAATTTATACAGAAGGTACTAGGTGATTTTTGATTGTTTGGAAAAAAAAAAAAAATCATATGCAATGAATTAAATTAGAATGAAGCATACCGATACTTCGTAAAAAAAACCCATCCCCAATACATTGAAAACCTGACAATATTGTTTTACAGTAACTCATCATCTTGATACATTTTGTTGGGCGGATACCTAAATGGTTGTAAAATTTCTCTGTGTTGTTTGCTTACATGCAAGTTGTTTCATTTTCATTTCATACAAACATTCAAAGTGACAGCGTTTTGATGGCCATACATGTGACTCCAAAGCTGGTGATTCAATTTGCATGCTGTGTGAAATGAATTCATGTAAACAGAACCTTCACTGCCTCGGAAATAAATAAATTAGGTGACAGAGAAAGGCTGTATTATGTACCCAACCCTTCCAAACCAGTGCATGTATCACAACACGTCAGACCATCCTCTCTAAAATGATCACGCTTATGCCAACTGTGATGTGGGCAGTACTGTTTCACACACTTTTTGTAACCGATATGTGCGATGTCTGAAGAAAAAGACATTTTCATTGAACATTCATTTGTCTGCTCACTACAATGTGTCTTGTGTGTTTACTTGTATTTCGCCTAGCTTTCTTTTCATCTTTCGAAAATGAGAATTAAGAGAGCAGAGATCAATTCCTGAATCAGGACCACACAATCAATACATCCCTCCTCACACACACACACACACACACACACACACACACACACACACACACACACACACACACACAAGTGCACAATGGATATGTTTCTGCCACTCACATGTTTTCATCCTTATTTTATTAATCATAATTGAATATTTTGTTCAGATCATTAGCAACAAGAAGAAAATGACATTTCCATAAGATTAAAATGAAACAAACACAAAAGAGCTGACTGCTCTTTGTTCACTACGCTGCTGTGTGCACACAATAACCACACACACACACACACGCACACACACACACACACACACGCACACGCACACACACGCACACGCACACACACACACACGCACGCACACACACACGCACACACACACGCATGCACACAAACCAGTCGTATAAGAAATACCACAGTATGATGGGGTGGGTATTGAGGGGTGGGGTGTACACAGGTGGGGTGGGGTGGTGGGGCTAGGAAGGGATGTGCGTGTGTGTGTGTGTGAGAGTGATCTACATGTCCTCACCCTGTTGGCTCTCTACACCATACACTTCAACTACATCTCCCGTAGGCCACCTGCACGTACACACAACACAGCACACACCACAAGTACCTACACACTTGATACAATAAGTACACATACACAACAGCATACACGGTAAGTACTCATACTCACAACACCATTCACAAGTAAGTACATGTACACGACATATGCAATAAATACAGGTACACTGAGGCATAGAACAAAATTACATTTTTTTTTCTTCATATGAACAGGTGAGTATACCAAGCCATTATCAGGCAATTTCAACACAAGCCTGTCATGATGAACTGGCTGAACCCAAAAGCTCAATCTCAGATTTTTATTATAAAAAAAAAAGTCTCTTTCCAGCAATGCAATTCACAGCTTTGATGTGGCTCGCTCAAGATTTGCTTTAACCTTGCCTTCTTCATCAACCAAACCACAGGCAGCGACCCACTGGTTAAAAAAAAAAGAAGAAAAAAAAAGAAAGGATTGCAAACAAGCACCTCAATTTTTCATGAAAATTGCATTTTGTTTATCAAGTGCGTTATGATGCGTCTCTTGGTTGTCCTTTGCGAAAGCAGCAGGCACTCGGATGCAGAACGCTCACTGGCATGCTGTCAGGCAAACTTGAAAACGAAGGAGCAACTACATGCAAGTACAGACAGCTCTCTCTCTCTCTCTCTCTACTGTGTGCAAGCACTACTATACAATCCTTGCAACTCTCTGGCATATATCACCAACAGGCAGGGCAGGATTTTTGGCTCACATGTTGAATGCATAAATGGAGAATTCCGTTTTGCTTAATGAAATATCCCATTTGGCTCATGCACACATACTACAGCATGCCATCTTATTAGGGAAATCAACATACCCCCCCCCCCCCCCTTTTTTTTTTAAATTCCTGATCCACAAACATGAGCACATGCACTCACAAACACACTCACATATAGATTCTGTGTGTGTGTGTGAGTGTGTATATGTGTGCGAGTGTGTGTGTGTTTGTGTGTGTGTGTGTATGTGTGTGTGTGTGTGTGTGTGTGTGCGTGCGTGCGTGCATGTGTGCATGCCTGTATGTGTGTGCAAGTGCACAAATTCTGTTTAAACCCTTTCTTTTGTACACCCACAAGCAAACAATCTCTTGTTTTCCTCTCAAGACACGAGAGAGGTCTGTGGTGAAGTGGTTAGAGGCTTTGCCTGCGCAGCTGACCTCCGTGAGTTTGAACCATTCTCTCTCTGTCCACCCAGCAGTAAATGGTGACCTAGCTTCCTTCATGGAAGGTAAAACGTGGCAGAAGGGGATGGATGGGCACTGCTTTCTATCATGCTGTGCCCTAAATACAGTGAACCTCTGACAGTTCACCGCCCTGACGGCCAACAGGCTATGGGAATTTGAACTTTTTAACCTCTCCAGCTCACAAGATTCTTTACTTTCCCTTCCAGCTGCTTTCTTCCATCACCAATCTTTCTCATCAGACAACTTGCAGCGCAAAACCATGAACAACTTGACTGATGACAAAGCACCACACATCATGAAGCTGCAGCTATTCTGACTCTTACTTCACCCTGCTTCCTGGATACTCTAGCACCAAGATATACCACTTCATCTTTTTCATCTCCAGAACCACTAACAAGTCTAATGAAACTTAAGATTATCTTCACAAAACGTACTTTACTCTTTGGCAACAAATTTTTGCGTCAGTGCTTCCAAAGTGAAAGAAATAATCAAGTGAACCACACACTTCTGATGAAGCCGGTCCTGATGGCCCCACACTTAAAATGACGGTAATCAGTTACTGCAGCACATCAAGAATGAGTCTTTGTGATCCACTTTTTTGCTGAAAGTATAAATCCTTGAAGACTGACAAGAGCATGGGTCTCGGACTACCCACATCTACGTAACGATCAACACAGTAAAAATGCTCGGGGAAAGCCTATGCAGAGCGCATGGGTAGAGGGGGGAACCTGCAACACCGCAACTATGGAATCAAGAGCAAACTTCCGGTGAAGGTTAGTGTGATTGTCGGATTGTCACCCCCCCACTCACCCCCTTACTGGTGAAACTACCAGACTGCCCCCCCCCCCCCCCCCCACCTCCTCCCCTACTGGTGAAACTACCAGACTGAGGGGCAGGTGGTGTTTCACAGGTGTCTGTTCTACACTCACCAGTCTCGCCTAAATGTTGCCACTCCTGCACAGAATCCTGTCACTGAACGTACACACACACACGCACACACACACACACACACACACACGCACACTTAAACACACACACACACACGCGCATGCACACACAACACACACGTGCGGGCGCGCACAACACACACACACACTTAAACACACACACACACACACACGTGCGCATGCACACACAACACACAAGTGCGGGCGCGCACAACACACACACACACTTGAACACACACACACTTACGCACACACACAACAGTGAATGGAGCAAACGACACCTCAGCACAAAGAAGATCTGCGCGAGTCAAGACTTGGAGCCCAGCAAAGGGTCCCAGACAAGCAGACAACAACTGGGGAACCAAAGACCCTGGCAGACACCTCGGCCTGCTAATACCATTGTTCAACAACACAAACCACCAGAGGTCTGGACTGTGCTTTTCTTGATGCCATTACTGCTAGCCTCTGTATCAATAATGCCAAATCAAATCTGTATCCACATCTCCCACCCCTCCAAAAGCAAAATCGAAATAAATAAAAATCAAACACCAAAGCAAAGTTGAAATAAATAAAAATAAAACAAACGACATTCCTACCTTGTGGAATATAACCACCAAAAATAGGGGCCTAATTTACCCTGTAGTAGTTAACTATACTCCTACTTCCTGCTTGAATTCAAAGTATATAGTAAAACTGATGTCAAAACTTGACAAAAACTAAAATCCCATTCCAGTCTCTGGTAAAAACCAAGTGTAAAAATTGAAACAAAGTAACCCCTATTTTCCATAATAAAAACATAGAAGACTTTGGAAACAACCGCATTTCACAAACCTTCTGGGGAAACCAAACTCACATTGCTTGCTTGAAATAAAATACAGTCAGTACGCAGACAACATCTTTTTTTTTCTCAGCAAATCAAACTCACACTCCTGACATGAAAAATCCTTGGTATGAATGTGCAAACAAACTTTTGCAGCAAACCAAACTCAACATTCCTGGCATGAAGTAAAGCTCTATGAGCAAGCACAAAAACCTTGAAATAAACAAAACTTGCATTCCCGGCCTGCAATAAAACACATTGCGCGCGCATAAATATTTGCAGCATGTTAAACTCACACCCCTAAAGTGAAATAAAAAGCAATAAATATGCACACACATTTTTGCAGTTCGCATGTCTAATGTGAAAAAACAAACAAACCGTAATGAGTAATCAAACAATTTTTTTTGGCAGCAATTGCACTCACATTCCAGGCATGACAATAAAAAGCGATGAGAGTGCACTCATTTGCTGTAAATCAAATTCACATCCCTGGCATGAAATGACGACAAGAAAACTAAAACTATCTTCATGCATCTTACAGTACAAATCAATCGGTGATCTAGGCAAAGTTTAAAACAAAACAAAAAACGGTTGAACTCATGCAAGAACGATCTATCAAAATTATATTAGAAAAAAATAAAGCAGAATGTCACAAGTCAAATACAAAAGCAATTCATAATTACATGCAAACACATCAACAAAACTGACACAACTTGAAGATCTAGTATACAGATACCATGTGACCCACCCACCCCCACTCCCCCCCCCTGCTTCCTTCTGACCCTACCCTTCCCTTCCCTCCCCTCCTCCTCCCAAGCACAACCATCATCATACAGCTATTTCACTTGTCAACACACCCGTTTTGCTTCATGACTGCTGCGTATGACTCATACCGGTCTTCTCTTCCTTGCAGTGAGAACACCACACAAAAATCATTCCTCACCTGAACAGGAAAAAAAGGATAGGGAAAAAAAAAAAAGGAAATGGGTAGGTTTAAAAAAAAAAGGAAATGGGTAGGTTTAAAAAAAAAAGAAAAAAAGAAAAAAAAATGGGAGTCAGCTGCAACAGAACAGACCCATCAAGTCATAACATATGTATATAAACAAACATGCCAAACAAAGGG
Source organism: Conus ventricosus (assembly GCA_018398815.1). Classification (NCBI taxonomy): domain Eukaryota; kingdom Metazoa; phylum Mollusca; class Gastropoda; order Neogastropoda; family Conidae; genus Conus; species Conus ventricosus. The sequence continues at coordinate 41,926,647 of CM031616.1, read as the reverse complement.
GGTTGGGCTTGGGGGAGGGGGAGGGAAGTCTGCACATCACACTACGCTCACACTAAAACTGTGCAGTAAAACAGAGGTTCTTCAAGCAGCTCTGGGGCATCACATTTTCCGGGTTAAAAAAGAAAAAAAAAGAAAAAAAAAATCAAACGCACGCGCGCACACACACAAACCAAAAAGATCGGCTGCTGGACGACATTAGATCAAGAAGCGCAACAACAACAACAACAACAAAAAGAGAATGCAGACTATTCACAAAGCACATCAAAGAGGTTCCAGCCCAAAGGACCCGGACTTCTCACAACCCAGCTTGCACAATCACCACCACACGTCTCCTCCTGTACAGGTAGCGTATGACGTGGAGAATAAGTTAAACGAGTCTTGAAGGCAGCAGATTCTTTTCTTCCCCATCCTCCCTCCCTTTCCCCTCCCTCCCTCTCACCCCCCCTCCCCCTCCCTATACATTTCATTGCACACGTCCAGCGTGGCCACCAGTACCAATGCCACACAGACGTGATAACAGCACTGATGGCCATCTGTCATACTGTTCAAAAAAAGAAACGCAAGCTTCGTTTTAATCTGAATATGGCTAATGTTTTCTTTCTAATACGACAAAATCGAAGTGCTTTACAGACAGCTTAAAACCTTTTAACTGGTTCCAAGGTTGCAAAGTCTATCCGCACATACACTGTGTGTGAGAAGTTCCCTCTCTAGCCGCTGAGACTAAAACGGAAGTCGGTAGGTGGATATCAGCTGAGTGACACTGTTGCGTTTCTTTTTTTGAACAGTACACATTACTAAATTTGTCAGTAGTGGTATTGCAGGCCATGAAATTTACCACCAAATGGCATGAGAATGACCAAGACAAAATACTCAAGTTTCACCGGTGTATGGTATGTGTCTTCTATGCAGACTAAAAATGCTGTTAAGTGTCTGTGGGTGTGTGTATTTGTAAGTGTGTGCTGAGTTTTACAAACGTGCGTGTGCTATGCATTGTATTTAGCTGCGCAAATATGTATAATTCGGTATGCTTAAGTACACCATCCTCTGTACAAACACTAAGTTTCATGATTTCACTTTTGAAAATAAAAATGTGTGAGCCGTCTGCAAGGACATTTGTGTATTTACACACAGATAACAAAAGTATGAGGTCCAGAGACTTGAGAACAAAGAAACAAACAAACAAACAAGCAAAAAAAAGAAAAAAAGACAAACAACAAATCAATAAGAACTCTCAACCCTCCCCTCCTCCACACATACCTCAAAACCTATACATGCAGATGACCTATGGTTTTATCCCCCTGTGATCAGTGGAAGCAGGTGTGTGTGTGTGTGTGTGTGTGTGTGTGTGTGTGTGTGTGTGAGACTGTGACACTACCCTCCCTCCTTTTTCTTATTCTAATTACAGATTTTCATTGTAAAATCTTATTTACAAGGACCCGAGGCTTTTCATGAATCTCTGCTTTGCAATTTCACTCTTCATTCTAGGTACTTGACTCGTTTACATGTTTCGGAAGGGGCTGTTCTAACGTATTAATTTATCCCTTCATTCTAACGATCCTCAGGTATTTGATGACTCATGTTTCTGAAGGGGCTGTTCTAACATATGATCTGTTTCCTTCATTCTAACGATCTTCAGGTATTTCATGACTCATGTTTCTGAAGGGGCTGTTCTAACATATGATCTGTTTCCTTCATTCTAACGATCTTCAGGTATTTCATGACTCGTTCACATGTTTCGGAAGGGGATGTTCTCAGATATTAATTTCCCCCTTCATTCTAACGATCCTCAGGCATTTCATGACTCGTTCACATGTTTTCGGAAGGGCAGTTCACTCTGCAAGGGACATAGACACAGAGATTTCAGGTTCTGAATTCTGGCACATCCGAAACTCGAACCAGATGATGCATCCACACACAGGGTCATCATCACTCAGACTGTATTCAGCAAGGAAGAGGAAGAAGCTAGTCCTTCCAGCTTACCACCCTGATCCTTTCAATACCAATTCACAGCGAGTGGCCGAGTGTATGGGAATATTTCAACAAGTCAATGCCCTTGTATGCATGGGGGTGCCATGTGAACTCTCAGTGAAAGCCAACAGGAAAATCAAGATGTCGTTGCTCAACTGCTGACTGGTTTCTAGATGTTCTCCTGTGTCTTCTGTTCACTCTTCTACGTGTCCAGTTCATTCTTAAAAATGTTGTTATCCTCCTGGGTATCATTCTCTTGTGCAACATATTCCATATGCACTTTATTCAAAAAGTTAAATCTCATTTGTATTATTCTGTGTCTCATGCTCTTTCTCCTACGCTTCATATTCATTCTCCTATGCAGCATTTTTCTTTACTCTCATTCATTCTTACGCACCTCGTGTTCTTTCTCCTTTAAAAATGTAAAATGTTCAATCACCTAGGCAACATGTTCGTTCCCTGCACCTCATGTTAATTCTCCTAAATCTCACATTCATTCTCCCATGTCTTACGTTCATTCTCAGATGTCTCATGCTCATTCCCCCTGTGTACCTTTCTGCCAACTGTGAGGAGAATTCTGCTGACAGTGGGATAGACTGTAACCCGGGATCCTCTTCTGGGGGCATTAAAGACCAGAAAGACCTACTGTGTCCTGTCCAGTGCACATTACACAGAAAGCAGTTATGCCCCTTAACATCTTAATGGAAGATTGACGGAGTTGTCCCTCATGTACGACCACTTAGGTCACAGGAATGAGAAGAAGAAGAATGCGTGCCTTCACCCTGTGCCAACATAGCGCAGGCTTCCGAGGGTGGTGCAGGACTGCTCCAGGTTGGTTGGATCGACGACCTCACTGCACTTTAGGGTGTATCTTTTCCTTTTACTCATCATCATATGCCTCATCTTCATTCCTCACTGCACTTTTGGGTGTATCTTTTCTTTTTACTCATCATCCTATGCCTCTCTTCATTCTCCAAGGTAACTCATTCATTTTCCTATGCCTCATCTTCATTCTCCAAGGTAACTCGTTCATTTTCCTATGCCTCATCTTCATTCTCCAAGGTAACTCATTCATTCTCCTACGCCTCATCTTCATTCTCCAAGGTAACTCGTTCATTCTCCTATGCCTCATCTTCATTCTCCAAGGAAACTCGTTCATTCTCCTATGCCTCAACTTCATTCTCCAAGGTAACTTGTTCATTCTCCTATGCCTCATCTTCATTCTCCAAGGTAACTCATTCATTCTCCTATGCTTCATCTTCATTCTCCAAGGCAACTAGTTCATTCTCCTATGACTCACATTCATTCCTGTACGTCTAACATTTATCATGCGCGACATATTCATTCTCCTGGGTGTAAAAAAACACATTCTCCTATGTCACACAGACAAAACATGTTCACCGTCTTATGTCTCTTGGTCATTCTCCTTTGCACCATCAATCATGCCTTTCCTTGTCTACCGAGGCATACTTTTTATCCAGTCCTCGAGAGGCGCCCAAACATCTCAACTAATCTGAACGCATAGTTTAGGTTCACAAGGTTGCTAAAGCTTCGCATTTTGTAGCACCGCTACCCACCTGCAACCCCCTCGCCCCACCGACCTTTCCCCCTTCCCTGGGGACATTTCTCCCTGTCTGCCCATCAGCTGAGGTGGATGTGGAGGTTAACCCCGAGTGCCACCATCCCTCGTGGCAAGCGCAAGAAGCCAGAGAGCCAAGCTCAACTAACAATCTAGGGGCACCAAACTGTATGCTGTGACATCACTTCCTCACATTCCCAGGATTAAAGTCCACCTCTACATGACTTGATTCTGCAGCACAAAAATAAAACAAACGCAATTAAAACCCCTGAAATGTTTGTACAGTGCTGTTAGTTACTGGCCATCCATAAAAACCAGCCATCTGACACATTGCCTGAAGCTTCCAGGTTGTGACCACTAGCCAATACACACAGTTCACATTACACAATGCCTGTCTCGTTCTTTTTTGACACTAACAATCAGCAATCTCCTCTTCATGACTCAGAACACAGAGATATCCCTGCTGGATTTTTTTTGTCCTTTTTTTTCCAAACTTAAAACGAACCAGGTAGGGCAAACTAAATGCAAGATTACATTAAAAGGCAACATTCTTATGTACTTATGGCTTTCTCTTCCTAATATAAGCAGATGACATGCAAGAAATAAATCCCCAAAAATAGTTTAAAAAAAAAATGGGGGTTATAAAATCAAATCAAACTTGGCGTTAGTTAAAAAAAAATGTGGAAGCTAAAATCTTTCACCCTCTTTAAACCTGTAACCGAGTCTGTAAACTTGTAAAAACATTCACATTTATTACTTATTAATAAACACATTTCAATACATCTTGCTTACACCCCATGTTCTTCATAGTTCAGTGACGGAGACAATTTTTCCGCTTTCAAATGATTCCCATCTCAAGAAATATAAAAAAACAACAACAACAAAAAACAAACAAACCCCAAAACAAAAAAACAGAAAAGCATGCCATCAAAACCTAAAACTCATGGGCACTCTATGACCAGCTGACCTGGAAGGAGTCTGATTGCCTCAGCAACACCTAAAGCTTTTTAACCACCTCACTCAGTCTCATTCCTCCACGTCTTGTCCCAACCCTATCAACATTTTCATCAAAATGACGAAGTAACTGCTCTTAAAAATAATCCAATGATATTAAAAGTGTTCAATTGGAAACCTGACAACTGCTGAATTTAATGAAACAACCATATAAAACATGCTCCATCTGTTTTATGCAATGAGATTTTCTGACCGACTTTTCTCATCTTTCTTCCCTCCAACCTTTTATTATGCTTTGGTCCCATAAGAATTAAAATAATCATGTCATCGAACAAAGTATGAGTATACATACGACAGGGGTGGTAAGCATCGCCTATTTACACTTGCGGATGAACATGTTGGCATATGATTCAGCACACATTCACTCACACTCTCTCACCTACATATGGTCCAGCACACATTCACTCAGTCACACTCTGTCACCTACATACGATCGACGCAAAGTCACTCACTCACACTCTCTCACTTGCAAATCTCATCTACAAATTAATGCTTGTCACTTTACAAAGGCCTACTCAGCTCGTGAGCTCCCAGGAAAACGCAAGCCCAGGAGTCATCTCCAAATACGTAAGATGTTTTCTACTTGATCTTACCCTAGCAGTCACTAATCGAGCAAAGTCCAACTCTCCATTCTAGAGTTACATAGTGCACCGGTTTGAAGTTGAAACTTTTGATTTCATTAAAAAAAAAAAAGAAGCAAAAAGCAACAACCACTGAAAAAAAACAACCCAAGAACAACAAAAGTGATTAAAAAAAAAATCATAAAAAAGCACCATCTTTGCATCAGCTCGAATGGTGCAATTCACAGTCCAGACAATGGAAAAGGGTGTGCAGTGCCTGACCAACTGCAGCTGTTCTACTGACTACAAAGAAAAGACGCGAGAGCTGAAACCCAGACAACACAACATGGCAGACAAATCATCAACACAGAAACCTCATGAGCTCACTCAGATTGGACAAAGGTGGATACATTTCGTGGCATTTTTGTTTTTCATATTTAGAGAGAGAGAGAGAGGGGGGAGGGAGGGAGAGGAAAAGAGAGAAGAGAGAAGAGTGTGTGAGAGAGAGATGATGGCAAACAATTAATACCCTCAAAACAAACCCTGAGATTTCTGACGGAGCAAAGAGGAGGACAGAGAATTCTGGTCACATGCCTGGCCTCCCTTCAGCCCATACACATCAAACCACAACGCCATTTCCGACAAAGTTTCTCTCTCTCTCTCTCTTTTTTTCCCCCATGGTTCTTGCTTTGCCTACAATACCATCACACAGCTGCAGTCACATAGAGGAACTTCCCCGAAGATGGAGTATGGCTGCCTTAATGGCGGGATTAAAAAACGGTCATACACACAAAACTCCACTGCCTGTCTATACAGGCAGTGTCCGCAGGAGTATCAGCCAGCATACGCAGAAAGAAAGAAAACATAGAGGAACAGCGAGCAACAACCATCTCAAAGCAACAGAAATGGGAGGGACAATATTACCGTAATCAAAATTTGAAGGTTAAAACTACCGAAATGAGAGGGGAGGGAAAATATCACTATAATCAAATTTTGAAGGCTAAAACAACAGAGATGAGAGGGGAAACAACAGCAAAACCAAATTCTGAAGGTTATGGCGACGACAAGGAGAGGGGTGAGAGCTGCCTTCCATAGTGCTGTGCCTCTAGACTGGGCAGACCTCTCACAGGTCACAGGAGCGACAACCCCTGACCTTTAACACTCGGCCTTGACAGGCCTCCGCAACCGGCTGGGCTTAAACCACCCTGACTTGATCCTGTTCAAGGATGTAGGTCCTCAGGTCGACTGCTTGTTGGAAAACGTTGGCGTGGGTCAAAGACGGAACAGGCCCCTAGGACCTGGCCGCAGGACTTCCAAAGCAGACTGTCAGCTACCGACATTCTACAGTGACACATCAGGTCACCAAGCATCCTCCCTGTTCACAAATCAGCACCCGCCCCCTTCCCAGCACTCTCCACTAGCGAAGCCTTCATCTCCTTGACTGATACAGCATTAACGATATCCTGCATCACAATTTGCAGAAAGATCATTTAATTTCATGTCACTATTGCTCTTGTGCTGGATGCTGCAGTACTGTTGATTGTAACTAAAATGCATCTCTCGCTCTACTGGCACACTCCCAGCCCTATTGTCGCTGCCGGCCTGGCTTGGTGACGCTGCTGTATCCTGACACAAAGTTATGAAGTTACTGACCTGAAGTAGTGAGCAGACAAACAGACCGAAAGAAAAAGTAAGCATCAACAATACTCTGCATATCATTCTGGCACATGTCAAATGATCAGATTTTCTCAATCACACATGGTCACATACCAACAGCTCTTCCTCTCTGTCACACATAACCACATATAAACAATTCATCCCCTCCGTCACACATGGTCACATATCAACAACACATCCCCTCTGTCACATAACAAGAGTTCATTCTCTATCATACGTGGCCACATATCCGTTCATCCTCTCTATCACACCTGGGTTAACATAAAGAGGCCATCCCCTCTGTCACATCTGGTCACACATAATCACTTCAGCCACTCACACATGATACATATCAACAAGTCATCATCCCCTCTGTCACATATGCAACAATTCATCCCCTCTGTCACATATGCAACAATTCATCCCCTCTGTCACATATGCAACAATTCATCCCCTCTGTCACATATGCAACAATTCATCATCCCCTCTGTCACGTGATCACACAATGCTCCACTTTCTGGACACTGTTAAAGACAGAGACACTCTGTTTACTATCAGAACGACAAAAAAAACCATTGTTAGATAATCTAAAAAAAATCCCATTGTTACATAATCTCCATTCTGCAGCAACTTTGTGGCAATGAAAGTGAAAAGTCCGAAGTCATGGGTGAAAGAATATATGACCCCTGTGACGCCCACACTACACTGACCTCTTGCCTTTCTCAGACAATGGGCCTTTAAATGAAAAGCATTCTTCTTGCTGAGAGGTAACTTCAGTATACACACAGTCAAAAATGTCACAACCCCGTCTAAAACAAAAACAAAAGCGGATTTTAAAGGGAGGTGTGTCCTTCTCGACAGGAGATAACTCTACCATAAAGATGTGAAAAAACAAGAAAAAAGCAAAAAAAAAAGGAAGAAAGAACAACATATACAAAAACAAACACACACACACACGCAAAGAGTCAACGGTTCCCTCTGAGGAAATGCAAAATTCCCGAAATTCTCAGGGAGTCCATCTGACGCACCATACCTGCGCAAACGAAATATTTAGCAACTTGCCTTCAAATTAGCATAACCTGATGCAAATCTGAGCATCTAGTGTCCTTTTTTGGTCCCACCACGGCAAGCATCGTTTGTTCTTACAGTTTTTGCTGATTCATTTCATTTTCACCGCATCCTGTGGACGCATGACATCAGAGAGTGATGTCATTTTGCCTTTGGGTAGACAAAATGACCACTGCCTGTTCTCAAGAAGTTTACTTGAGATTTTGTGATGTCACTATCATCTGCTAGTATACCAAGAGAGCAAGCGCTGCTTCATGAATTCTACTGTTACTTTTTTGTTCCTGTCTGATTTTTTTTCTTGTAATCTTAAACATTTCTTTTTTGACAGATTCCCCCTTTTTTTAACATTTCACTGAAATTTTCAAAATTGCAGAGAAACGATAGATTGAACAGTCTGAAGTGGTGGGATTCATTCTTGTTGGGATGTAAATAAAATGTGCAAAGACAAAAATGTCAAGAACAACATCAAATCAAAAAAGGTAGCAAGTCTTTTCTAGTTTGGAGGCAAATTTGGTATAAACAAAAGATAAAAATGTCTTCCCTTCCCTAGGAATTTTTCTAGCAGGCAGGCAAATCTACTGAATAGACGAAGGCAAACATGTTTCAGAACAAACAAACAAACAGTCTTTACAGGGTGGGACTTTTTCTTTCTGGGAGGTTAATCTAGTATCCACAAAGGCAAAAATACTGAAGTCTTTGCTGGGAGGGAGTGTTCATCATTGGGAGACTGATGACAGTAATGTCTCATTGTACAATTTCAGGAACACATGCGTTGCGGTAAAACAGAAAACAGCATTATTGGCAGCAACACAAATTATTCCCAGTCATCATCATCAAGATAAATCCGCCACAAAAGTGGCTAAAAAGGGAAATAAGATCACTCGCTTACTAAAAATAGTTGTGAAATAAAAGGATTCAACCATTCCAGTATTCTTTATTCAACTGAAAGTAAATAAACCAAAAACATATTTTGCAGGTATACTTGTGACGTTGGCCCGTGAGTGAAATACGAACAGTTGCTTAGGGGAACTATTTTTTTTTTTTTTTTTTTAGCAATTCAATCAATAACTTTATTTTCTGACAATCCATCAAGAAATCTGCACAGTTGTAATGGGAATTATTTTCCTGCTTGTCTGTAAAAAAACAACCTTAGCTTGTGACCAGACATCATGAAACATGTTGCAGTTACCATCTTTGGTCATACTGTATAAAGCACAACAAATTACAATGGTACTGATCAAGCCTAACATCCTGTTCTTCCGTCCTGTATGTTGGGTAGTGAAACTTTTGCTGTGCTGGAAGGAATGGAAAGGGAGGGGATAATCTACATTTCAGAGCTGCTGGAACTGGTATGATCAGCTAAAATCAATCATTTCCAACTCCCTTCGGGATAATCTACATTTCAGAGCTGCTGGAACTGGTATGATCAGCTAAAATCAATCATTTCCAACTCCCTGGTATGATCAGCTAAAATCAATCATTTCCAACTCCCTTCGGGATAATCTACATTTCAGAGCTGCTGGAACTGGTATGATCAGCTAAAATCAATCATTTCCAACTCCCTTCAAGGCAGCGGGGTTCATACGTTGCAAACACAATTTCACCTTGATGAACATGTATTACTGGGAAACAAAACTCTTTCTACCAAACAAATTTTGGGGGTAGAGCAGAGAACACTGGATTAATAAGGAATGGAAGGATTTTATTGTATAACAACCCACCTTCTCCACATCCCTAAAAAAAAAAAAGGGGGGGGGGGGGGTTGGAGGAAGGGCAAAACCTACATTGGAAGTATTAGGATTAAAAACAAAACAAAAAACAAAACCATTTGATCAGTCTAGCTTAAGCCAACTTTTCAGCTCCTGTATGGTGACGGCTGAGTCAAGTCAGGTGATACTGCTTTCATCAGGGCTGTCACCCTGTCAAAGACTGGCGGGGTAACCTACCCACCCGGGCATGTTTTGGCTGTTCGGCTGGAAGATCAGGGGTTGCTTTACTCCAACTGTCATAGCTGTGGACTGGCTCATTAAGGGGGATGAAACTTTGCACACTTACACCAGTCACAGAGATAAAACATTTCCAATGACATATTGACATTAAAATGGGGTTGAACATCCAGTGATGCATGATTCACTGACAAATGAGAGCGAAGCTGATAGTTCGTCCTTTCATCAAACACTTCTTATTCCAACAAGTCATATCAATCCATGCTGCAGGTGCCCGGAGCAAAGAGCCCAGAGGAGTTAACTGTTAACAACTGTACACAGCCTTCAGCACTTGCTCAGTCGCGTTTCTGAAAGTGTCCGACTTCTTTTGATAGGAAAAGGGTGGGTGGACGAGAGGCGGTGTGTGTGTGTGTGTGTGTGTGTGTGTGTGTGTGTGTGTGTGTGTGAGTGTGTGTGTGTGTGAGTGTGTGTGTTGTGTGAGTGCGTGTGTGTGTGTGTGTGTTGTGTGTGTGTGTGAGTGTGTGTATGTGTATGTGTGTGTGTTGTGTGTGTGTGCGTGAGTGTCTGTGTGTGTGTGTGTGTGTGTGTGTGTGTGTGTGTGTGTGTGTGTGTGTGTGTGTGAGAAGGACTTAACAGACATTTCTGAAACTTGCTGAGCCATTCCACGCTTGCTATGCCTTCATTTTCTGCAGGACCCACTTTCAGTGCAGTTAGCGCTGAGATGCATCCACATACTTCTGAGAAAACCCCTGCCACAGTCTATCCTAGCAGTCAGGCACACAGCCTCACACTTACTTGAATCAGTTGTGACTGAATTAACACATTATTCACACAAATTTGATGAAACTGCCCTTTGATGACCAAACAAAAAAAAAAAGTGCCAGCAGAAGTAAACAAAAGAGCTTGAACCACCCCCTAGAAAGACTGTATCTTCGTCTTTTCCACAGGGGAAGCACAGACGAAATTCAAAGCCAAGAGACCGATCCACGATCCCTCTGTTAGGCAAACCAGCGTCTGGGTTACAGGGAAGCTCCCTGTCCTCCCTCCTGCTGGCCCCTAGGTTCACTGACCCTCACTCTGACCTTCAACTGTGGGGACAACCTCAACAACTGCAGGTGTGCCAACATCCCTACCAAGCACACTGCACACAAGTACACACCGCACACATCTCTCAGTTTTTAAAGCTCAATTAAAACATGGACACACACCATCATAACACGAACGCAGACCACGACAAAGAATTCCACGAAAACCAACCGTCATCATCATTCGTATGTTGTAGTACTCTCTGCCATGAAGTGACCACTAAGTTGTGACAGTGACAAGTGACAGTAAAGATGGGACATGCACTAATCCTTCAGACCAGATGGGTTTGCACATTCTACACAATGTCTTTCTTCTGGAGTACCACACAACAAGGGAAGACATATACGTGCCAATCACAGCCCATGTGTGGAACCAAATGAACTGGCAATTACTATCATCAAAACGGCTTCACTGTCATGAGCCTTACCACCCTTATCCTTTACACTGCCTCACTGTAATGGTTCCCGCTGCCATCCTCTCATCTTCATGCAACTCGATGAAGGTCGCAATCAGTTCAGCAGTATGTCAATCTCTTGAGGTTGGCAAGCTTGACACATTTTACTGGTTCAACAATAAAGTAACTTGTTCTGATCTTGCCTCAAAATCTATAACTACGGAAACATGCTGATGGACCTTGCGATTCCAGTGAAGGTGACCGGGGGATGAAATGGTGACCTCTGCAGATTTAGTGACCTTGAGAACAAGGTGAGCCAATAACAGACAGTGTTCAATGCTCAGATGGAGTGATGTGGTTCACACTTTTCAACACAGTTCAGCAGTTCTGTTGTGTCCGCGTTTCATTTTTATGTCAGAGAAAAGGAAGACGAATCAAGACTAACTGAAAACCTTCAAATAATCATTCATCATCAAGGAATTCCAAGCAATGAATCCACAGTCAAGCTAGACACATTTCTGAACAAAAATATTTACAGAAAGACATTCATTGATTTAATAATTTAAAAAAAGAGAGGAAAAAACGAGAACACATGAAAAGAAGAAAAACACTCACAATTTACTAAAATTCACCAGTTTTATCTATAGTTTTGAAAGCCAGTATGCATTGATGACTTAAGAGTGGCATTCATTAGTCAAAACATGGGATAAGTCTTCAGTCAATTGACTGTCAAGGTACAAAAAAATTTCAATCAACCGATTCCAAGGCTTGTCCTATCCAAACACAATTCATGCACTGTGATTTGAAATATTATACAAACGAAGAGGTACAAAGCTTCCTAAATAATATGAAAACATCAATATCACCAAAATATATGTTCTTGAATTAATTACAACCCTTCTCAACTGGCAAAAATTAAAAGACATTGGATATTGTCCCCTGAACTTGTACTAGGAACATTGCTTTTTAGTTCATCACTGTTGGTCACACTATATCTAATATAACATGAAATAAAGCACTGCCTTTCACTTCATTTAAATTAAACGCAAAGTTCATGTTTCACAATATATACAAATATGGTATATTTAAGTCAATGCCAAGCTTTTGTTCACTATTTTTAAAATGTCACGGTATAAACACTGCCTTTTAATTCATAGAAAAAATTCTTCTTTTACTGTCATGTGAAATATCAGTGGTATAAACAATATCTTTCAACTGAACGCAAAGTTCTTGTTTTACCATCATCTGCAATCTTAACAACATAAACAATATCTTTCCCACTGAACGCAAAGTTCTTGCTTCACTATCATCTGAAATATCTTGGTACATACGCTGCCTTTCAGTTCATCAAAAAGTTCTTACATCACTCTCATCTGAAGTATTTATAGCAGAAACACTCTCATGTTCTTTCCTGAAAAGTTCTTGTTTCACTATTAGCTGAACTAGCAATAGTACAAACACTACCATTCAGTTCGCTGGGAAGTTCGTGTTCTATGATCATCTGAAATAACATGGTATCAACACTGCATTTTCATTTACCCAGTAAGTTCTTGTTTCACAATCATCTGAAATATCAATTACACTACAAACACTGCCTTTCAAATCACTCGAAAGCTCTTGCTTCACAATCATCTGAAATTTCATGGTATAAAACACTCCCTTTCATAACTCATGGGAACAACAAATCTTTCTCTCATCATCATCATCGATGGCATAAACGCTGCCTTACAATTATTGCGAAATTCCACCTAAAGAGTATCCCTAACTCTTCAAACTGAAAATGGAAAGACACTAAAATTTGAATCAGAGTCTGCCATACATACTGATCAAAACCAACATGGACTGAAAAAATGAACAAGATAGGTTGATGAGCTTCAGCGTTGCATTAGACCATCTTAAGAAAGTTCAGTTTCCGCTTGCAGCTGTTATCTCCCTTAACAGGAAGGTGGGGTACGGGTATCAAAAAGTTGGCAGTTTCCAGTTCGCCCAACTGGCTTCCACAACACTGTCCGTTGCATCACAGCTGTGTAAATCAAAACGACAACATGGCTCCTAGGGCCTAAACACTGAAACAAGAACTTCCCTTATGCAGCCACTGTTGCTGACCAGTCAAAAAGTCTTCAACGCTGATGGAAATCCTCGAAAGAAGACTTGACAATACTGACCTTCAGGAAACAATTCAAATGGTGACAAATGTTTTGAAGACACATATTGTACAAAGCACACCATAAAATCGTCTTCTTATTCAATGAGAAAAACGCACTTGGGGCTTGGACCCTAAGATCCTTGAGTGAGGGTCCCCAGCGATTTCCACAGCAAACTAGCCACAGGAAACTCGTTTTCATACTGGATCAAAAACTGACACTGGCAGAGGTTAAACATGTGACAGGTGTCAGTCCCTTGACATGAAAACTGGTTGTTGGAGTGAGGAGTTGGGCTGAACAGGCTAGAAACTTCTGGAACTGCTACCACTAATGACAAAGTACCCATCTTTTTGTCAACAATCCGTGAGTCATTGATTCATATCAGGTCAGCAAAGAAATGTAGCTCAATGGTCACTCACTGGCTCCTCTCTGTCTTCAAATCTGTAGTTATTTTTTTTTAAATTATAGATTGATCTCTACTGGCATTCAGGACAGAGCATAAATATGTAATTGTGCAATGAAAAAATATTGGTATCACCCCATGCAACAGTGATACAGAAACTGAATTTCATTCAATTCACCTTAATTTAGACACTGGTAATCTACCATTTCCTTACGTTAATTTATGAGTGATGAAGATGATGTAATGGAGTACGTTTTTTTTGCTTTTAAAGATGATAAATGGGGGTTATGACAATGATGCTATGGTGGTCCTTTATATAAATGATGAATTACGAGGTTGAAGAACATGATGCAATGAAGTTTCATTGTTCTTTTGTTTAAATAGTAATTAATGCCTATGATGATGATGATAGCATGGAATTCCACTTACTCTGAGGCTACCAGACAGGACCATGCCATCATTTATAAAAAATTTTCCCCTTGTTCTTTTTTTTCTTTCTTTTCTGTTTGCCTTCTTCTGACAGCAGCCATTTGTATTTGATATGTACATTTATAACATCATTCCCTTATTTGTCATGAAAAAAAGAAATGAACAATACTTTGAGAAAAGTTCTGAATGATTGCCTTTCGTGAGGGGATAAGGGGGATGAGGGATGGAGTGAATATGTGTGTGTGCCGAGAGATCAGTGAAGGAAAACACACACAAACACGAATCCAGCAAGTGGCACATCCGTAAGTGGCAAATAAATACAATTGTACAGAAGATGCTTTCATTTCATGGTCACAAAACCATCAACAAAACCCTGTCTCTGCTCAACAATTCAATGATGGCCTACAAACGTACACTAGACCTTGACCGGAGGTAAAAACTGAAGAACTAATCTAAGCGTCAGAACTCCATTCCTGGAAAAAGAACCGTTCTTTCCTGACTTGGCTGTGTTAAAACATACAGCCGTACATGTGAGCTGTGTTGAGAAGGTCTCCTGGCTCATGGAGGGGTCTGATTAATAATACTTCAGTGTCTCAGTCGTGTATTATGTACTCAGTAATCACAGCTTTCCCAAACAATAATCTTTTTGGTGATTTCATATCTTCAGGGCCATAACAGATTAAACAGTGAAATGTTTGGGATTCCTGCTTCGGGGGTTAAAGAAGCTCCAAACAGCACAAACTACTTGACAAGACAATGAAAGAAATGCAAAGAAATGACACAAGGTTGGGCTTTCCCTGTGAATCCATACCTCAGATTATGCATGACACAAGACCCTCAGCCCCAGCGTTGGCATTTAGCTGACCTGCCAGCAGCTGAAATCCTCTGTCCCCTGGTGACAGGCAGACTTAGGGAGTAAGTTACTTCATCCACAATACAGCTCGTTAATCACTAACTCCCCTTGGCAGATACGGAATGAAACAGACAAGTTGCCATAAACTTACTTAACCACATGGGGATGCAAAACACACCCAACTGCCTGGACAGTCCATGTTGGTGAAAGGCCCGAAGCAAACACACACACACAGACACACAAAATGCAAACCAAGGACAACCAATGTGGAACTAAAACAGCATGTTGCATACTGTCTTGGTAATACCTGGGTGTGCAGGTGCCCTGCCAAGCCTCTTGGCAAGTGCCCTTCTCCCAACCACAGACCGTCAGCCTTACCACCACGACCAGGCAGTTATCACGTGGAGAATCGACAGGTGACAGCCCGCTATCACGTGTGTCCCCTCACACATCTTGCAAACCTCCCTGTCCAAAAACACCTCCTCCTCCCTTCATTCTGCCCTAGAAGTCACACCTCCATTACACCTTGGTTTAAAAAAAAAAGAAAGAAAAGAAAAAAAAAAGACACCCACTGTTGTTATTGGTCTGCCATGATCCACACATTACACCTGGTGAGTTAACTGTCACTTTTTTTCACCAGTCTTTCACAAGCTGTGGTACAAAACACACACCACACACACACACACACCACAAAACACACACACTAACATACACACACACAGCCCATGAAAAACACACAGAGAAAAGCGTGATGTGCCGAAGCACATCTTGGACCGACATCTTCTGAAAATGACGGACGATGAACACAAATGGTTTTGACTGCCCTGAGAGAGGCTAGGTAGGGTGCAGAAGAAAAACCGCTCCTGTTGGAGGTCACGTCACGACCAACCCCAACTGTGGTCTGCCTAACGAGCGCCCGAGACAGGACCCCCGCCTGCACATGTCAAGTTGCATCACATTCCTTCAACGTTTTCTTTTTCTCCCTGTGCCAGGCCCTCCCCTGTCTGCTACACACACACACCACACACACACACACCACACACACACACACGCACAGCTCAGCTCCTTACCAAACTGGTCCTCCATGTGTCCCCAATCACAGTCTAAAATGACCACCCTGCCGTCAAGTGCCATTTCCTGTCAGCGCTCCTCACATCCTCCCCTGCTAGTGTCGTAGGACCCCCCCCCCCCTTCCCCCACAGCAGCTATGGCCTCCCCTGCTAGCACTCACGGCTAGTCCCAACACAAATCCTATCCTCAGAAAGGTTTCGAGTTGTCACTGGTCTTGTGGACAACCATAGGCGCGGGAGAAAGGGCGGTGCTGGCCGACACAGTCTCCAAGGCGACTGGGGGTGTGGAGGAGGAGGCGAGGGAGGTGGCTGTGGGGAGAGTGGTGGCCCGCCGGCGTGTTGCGGAGAGGACTGGGAGAAGGTGTTCGGGGAGCCACCAGCCCCGCTCATGGCCATGGCCAGGTCGGCAGCCTCCTGGATCCCCTGCGAGTGCGCCGCCGCCGCCGCCTCCTTGTTGCGGAACTTCTTTCGCCATGATGGGGCACGGCGGAGCTTGCCACCCTCACCCTGACACACAAAGCGCTCACACTGATTAACAGCGCACTCCCATATGCCTGCACAGGCCACTGGCGCTGTGGACAACATGTACCAACGCATGCACACACAGACCTCCACATCATACAATTACAGAGAAAAGCGCATCAACACACACAGACCTCTGTCACTTGAACAGATAGGATGACCTGCCAACAAAACCATGGACACAAGAAAATGCTGCCATGTGTACACAGTTACTGCCAGTTCTCAGGGGGTCCTTGTCATTTCACAGAATACCAATATTTCAGTGCAATGATCCATAATAAACGAAAGCATAAGTTGTAGAACTAGTCTGTGAACACATACCAACAACTCAATCTATCAGATCCCAAACTAGAAAAATATTACCCTTCATTTTCAGCAGGAATAAAACCAAAAGATATGAAAACAACTTAGGAATACCTGTCTTATCCTCTGATTGTTTTGCCAAGTATACTTCACAGCCATAAGCTGCGCCTGTGTCCACAATTTGGAACAGGTAAAACAGACCCATCAGCAGCACTCCTCCCACCCCCATCCTTTCCCCTCTCCTCCCACCCCCATATCCTTTCCCCTCTCCTCTCACCCCCATCCTTTCCCCTCTCCTGCCTCCTCCATCCAAACCTAAGTACCAAATCCTCTGCCCTTGCCTCTGTTCATCCTGGCACTTTGCAATGCTGTCACACTGGCAAGATACCGATAGCTTGTGAGCCCACATAACATTGGTTTTCCTCGTCTGTGAGCTGTTCACACAGCAAATGGGTCGAACACAAAGTCAGCTTTTGCTCTGGCAGGCAAGTGCTCCAAGGGGCAACAACTCTCTGGCATTCAAGAGGTTAATGTGAATGACAAACTGTGATTGTGTACCCTCTGCCACTCCATCCTTCAAACAAAATGGTCTTTATCACGAACTGTACCAGCACAACAACATACAAATCTTTGCTATTTCCAACATCTATATATCTGGTGTTACTGCAAACATGTGCAGCTACAGTTACCGACATTAATTAAGCAACTAGCGTCAATGCACAGCCATCAACTGCCAATATACCCCATTCTGTAAAAAGTCTCAGTTGATGTATGCCAGTTAGGACAGACCCCCTTGCCCCTCTACATATAATCTATATGCTGATAAGCATACACACACCAGCAATAAAGAACTACCATTATCGATACATACACAAAGCATCCACCATTACTAGTACATGTATATACGTGTTATTAGCAGCAACAAGAATATGTATTCACAACTAGAAACACAGTAGTAAATTTGCATGATAAAATTTTTTCACCATTAACAACAAACACACCATGGAATAGCTTTTCAAGCATGGGGACATTATTTCTAATTCTCAAACTCACACGCATGCACACACACACACACACACACACACACACACACACACACACACACGTCATGCGGGACTTTGTGTGTGCGTGTGTGTATGTGCTTGCATGCGTGCACACGCACGTGTGCGTGTAAATTAATACTCCTACACAGTGAAACCACATCTAACAGACCTCTATACAACCTCTAACAATTAGGTCTGAACTGACAGGGAGTCTTAATCCGGTATAAAGAGAAACATGGTCCAGCATGCTAGTCTTAAGGGGCGGGGGTGGGTGGGTCCATCTGCCATAGATCATGACAGCATTGTCCAGAATAGCAAGTCTTTAGGGAAGGAACGCACACACATATACATATATATATATAAGAGAAAAATGGTCCAGAATAGCAAGTCTTTAGGGAAGGAACGCACACACATATACATATATATATATATATATAAGAGAAAAATGGTCCAGAATAGCAAGTCTTTAAAGGGAGAAGTCATGTATCACAGATCGAGAGAAAGCGGTCAAGAATAGCAAGTCTTTAGGGAAGGAACACACACACATATATATACACATATATACATATATATATAAGAGAAAAATGGTCCAGAATAGCAAATCTTTAAAGGAAGAAGTCATGTATCACAGATCAAGAGAAAGCGGTCAAGAATAGCAAGTCTTTAGGGAAAGAAAACACACACACACACACACATATATATATATATAAAAGAGAAAAATGGTCCAGAATAGCAAGTCAGCATTGGGAGGAAACCAACGACCACTGATAAAGAGAAAAATGGTCTAGTGTTGCAAATCTGTACAGAACAGAGTCCTTTATCACTGAAAAAAAAGTCTAGACTAGCCAGTTTTTAAAACAAGGAAATTTTTAAAGAGAAAGTCTTTACAGTACATCATAAAGTTTCAAAGAATATCATAAAAGGCTAAATCATGTAAAACCAAAAACCAGGATGGCACCAACCAAACAGGACCATACGGTTACTTCTCTTCATACCTGTGACAGCAATTCAAAGGCACATATCTCTGCTGGTCTCAACAAATGTAGCAAATTAGGAGCATCAAGCACAGACCATTTTGGGTAGCCATGAAGGATGTTGGGCAGGGCATCCTGGGACATCACGGTGGGTAGGACATGTTGGACAGTGTATCCTGGGACATCACGGTGGGTAGGACATGTTGGGCACGATGGGTGGGAAACACACAGCAAAACGGGAAGCACAGACAGACAGAGCAGGACACCCTGGGTAGGACACATGGGGGACATTCAGCAGGACAAAGTGAATACACTCAGTATGTCATGGTGGTAAAGACATGTAAGAGGAGGATAAGAAGACACATGGAACAAAACCGGACAAACACACCGGCGGGACGTACTGGGCAGAACACCTGAGACATTGGACAGGACTCAGAGGACGTGATGGGTAGAACACATGGGACATGACAGGTACCACAAATTGGGGATAATGCGTAGGACATATCAGATAAAACATCTGACACGGGGTACAACACACTGAACATGCTGGGTAAGAGACGTCGACAAGCTGGGTAGGACCCGTGGAACACCCACTGGCGGAACAAATGGGAAAGATCAAATCCTGTTTTAATACACTGATTGCAGAACCTCTTCCAACTGCAAATCTGACTGTTTGCGAAGCTGAAATAAAATAAATAACAATAAAGTAAGCCACCTGATGTTATGACAGGACGTACAAGTAAAGTAGTGGCAAAGCGATCCACCTCTTGAGCAAAAAGAAATTGTTCACATCCTCAACAAGCTAGGCGCTTGGCAGCAGAACTTGACTGAGAGGCAAAGAGCGAAGGTGGAGGAGGTAAACTGATGGAGGAGCACCTCACGGCGAACACAAAGAATACAAAAAAAAAAAAACTATGAGAAAGCCACACTTACAAAGAATAAAGTACAAGAAAGCCAGCTACCTAAAGAAGAGAGAAAAAAAAAGAGAAAACCAGACCCACATAGAACACAGGAAGACCAAGATAAATCAAGACACACAAAGAACAAAAAAAAAAAAAGACAGGAAAATAGCCAGGCACACATACAACTAAGGAAAGGCAGAGTGTAAAACAGGCACACAAAGAACGAAGAGAAAGCCAGACACACAAGGAAACAATGGAAGACAAAGAAAAAGCCAACAAAAAAAAATTCTAATAAACACACATGGAACACCAGACACAACAAAGACAAACAAATGGAAATCCAGACACACACATAATGAAAGAAGACAAACAGAAAATCAGGCGCGCACACACACACACACACGTACACAAAGGAGACCAAAGAGAAAGCAAGATATACAAAGAACTGAAGAAAACAAGCCAGACAAACAAAGAACTAAGGAAGACTAAGAAAATGCCAGCCATACAATTATGGCAGACAAAGAGAAAGCCAGACAAAGAGCCAAGTAAGGCTAAGGGATAGACAGGCACAAAAACAAATCATGAAAAAAATAAATAACTTTACACAGAAACCCAAACAAATAACAAAGGAAAACACAGAGAGAAGGCTATAAACAAAAAGAACAAAAGAAAATACTGAAAGAGCCAGACACAGACAGAACAAATGAAGAGAAGGTCAGGCACCCAGGTGAGTAATGAAAAGAAAAGAAAAGAAACACAGATTATCAAAAAAAAGAAACACAGACGGTTAGACACACATAGGACAGGAGAAGACACCATAAAGCCCAGCATAAAGAACAAAGTAAATCACAGATAAAGCCATACAGAAAGACTAAAAGAAACAAGGTGAAAGCCACACACAAACAAACAGACAAAATGAACAATGAAAAAAAAAAAAAAGTAAAAATAAGAGACAAGAGAATACCAGTCCAGCTGAACTATTCTCTCAACACCCAAACAGCTCGGTCACGAAATGATTAACCGTAAATCCCTTCCACATACTGACTTTTATGCCTTGCTCTTTTCCCTCAAGGAATACTCATCTTTTAAATCTTTCTGTTATCTTTCATGCACCTAATAATTAATAATAAATTCCAGTGATACGCATTGCAACGGACACCAAACACTAAGAAAAAGCAAGACACATGAAGAACACACACACACACACACACACACACTCTCTCTCTCTCTCTCAGAGAGCCAGCCACACAAAAGAACACTAAAAGAAAGCTAGACACATAAAGGACACACACACCCAAACACTCTCTCTCTCAGAGAGCCAGCCAGACAAAAGAACACTAAAAGAAAGCCAGACACATAAAGAACACACACACACACATACAAACACTCTCTCAGAGAGCCAGACACATCAAAGAACACTAAAAGAAAGCTAGACATATAAAAAACACACACACATTCTCTCTCTCTCTCTCTTCCCCTCTCTCTCTTCAGAGAGCCAGACACACAAAAGAACACCAAAAGAAAGCAAGACATGTAAAGAACACACACACACACGCGCGCACACACACACACACACGCACACTCACTCACTCTCTCTCTCTCTCTCTCTCTCTCAGAGAGGCAGCCACATGAGAAAGCCAAGTGAACAAAGAACAAAACATGACTTCAAATATGAGAGAAAGCCAAACAAGAACACAGGAAGAGGAAAAGAAAGTAAGAGAAAGCCAGACATACAATAAACAAATCAAGAACAAGTTGGACACAAAGAAAAAACAAGATGCGAAGCATATAAAACGTACTCCCAGTTTTCCAAACCGCTTATAAATCAGCCAAGTGCTTTATGAGATAAGAAATAAAGGCAAAATAACGGTTTTAACGGTTAAGATAAGATAAGATAATGTTGCTTATAGCCCAGCCGACCGCAGAGGGCCACATCAGGGCTGTCACCACGTTAAAATCAACTCACCAGTCATTTAAAAAAAAAAAAAAAAAAAAAAAAAAAAAAAAAAACAACTTTCACACATCTCGTTAAATGACATCGTCTACAAACGAACCAGAAACTTTGTTAAAAATCCTTCTTCCGTAAAATCTCAAATCAGATGAAAAATGTTAATTTCTCTCAAAAACCCAAGGATCACGTCAGGCGGGACATCCCTGAACAGGATCTTCATGGACTCCGCTGTAAAATGTTTGTGTCTCACATCGTGCAAGTCCCAACACTCTAAAAGAACATGTTTCATTGTGAGTGGTGCATGACATGGAATGCACCACGGAGCTTCTTCACTCTTTAAAAGGTAAGAATGGGTAAAATACGAATGGCCGGTGTGCAGCCGGCACAGAACCGTTTCCTCTTTACGACCACCCGACGTAGATGGGAGGAAGTCTTTAAGGTTTGGACGGATCTGAAAGAGTTTGTTATTCGTCTGTGTGTTCCAATCCTCCTGCATGAGGTCTCTCACATAATCGTTAATTTTTGGGTTTCACATCTGAGCAGGGGATATAAGTGTGGACAGTTTCTCTCTTGTGGCGTTCTTGGCTAAACGATCAACCATTCGTTCCCGCCGATGCCAACATGGCCAGGAACCCAAGCAAGAGTAATTGTAACCGTCCGCCTTCAACTTGCTAAAAAGTTCAAAAAAAAGTAAAAGTTCTGGATGCTGAAGTTGCGGCCAGCTATGGCCTCCAAAGCTGACAGCGAATCCGACAGAACCAGAAAGTCCCTCCTCGAAGAATGGGAGATTATCTTCAAAGCCAGTACTGAGCAGTAAGTTCAGCAGAATAGACAGAAGCATCTGAATGTATATGTTCCAACAATATCTGAGAAGGAGCCCCAGGCAGTAGGCTGCACAGGCCACCTCCATCCTCAGCTTGGAACCGTCAGTGAAAACTTTTTGAAAGGATGGGAATTTGGAACAGAGCTCGGCATACAAAGCCTTGTACGCCAAGAGCTGGTAGACTCCTTACGGAAAGCTGCGAGATCAAAACGAATCTCCTGGTGTGAAAAAGGTCCATGGAGGTTGATCCGGAAACTTGGAAAAATCGGAAACTACTCCCAGGTCTATACCTGCATTCCGCACGTGAGGCTGCATACGAAGCCCAAACGGCGAATACATTTCGGGTTTGTTTCAAACTTACTTTGGAACGGAGGGTCAAAAACACAGTCATAGGCAGGATTCTGCGGTTCTGAGAACAGTCGGATGTAATAATTCAAAGACAGTTTCAGCTGCGGTTGGACAGTGAAGGTTCACCTGCCTCTGCGTACAGGCTGTACACAGGGTGGTGCGGAACGCTCCAAGACAGAGACGAAGCCCTTGATGGTGGATAGGGTCCAAGAGTTTGAGGTAAGATGATCTTGCGGAGCCGTACACAGCACAACCGTAGTCCAGTTTGGAACGGACCAGGGCTCTGTAGAGGTGGCAACAAAGTTTCTTATCAGCGCCCCAGTCGTGTGTGCTACGACCCGCAGAATATTCAGTGCCTTTTGGCAAGCAGTTTTGAGGGTTTTTAATATGGCTGAGAAAGTTAAGTTTTTGGTCAAAAATGACTCCCAGAAATTTGGCCTCTTTAACAGCTGGAATGGGAGATTTCCCTACTTGAAGTTCCGGATCTGGAAAAAACTGACGGAAATTATGGAAGTGAATACACTGGGTTTTTGTAGCAGAAAAGGTGAAACCGTTTTCATCCGCCCACCGATGGATTTTTTATCTACGCAAAGCTGGAGCCTGCGCTGGACACTCGGGTACAGGCTTCCAGTTGCGTAGACAGCAAAATCATCCACAAACAATGAGCAGTCTGAACCCTGCTGAACTGATTGAACAATGTTGTTGATCTTAATACTAAAGAGGGCAGGAGATAGTATGCTCCCCTGTGGAACACCCAACTCCTGCTCGTGGACATCAGAGAGAGTGGTGCCAACCCGGACCTGAAACTGTCGTTCTGCCAAAAAATTTTGAAAAAAAGCGGAAGATGACCTCGAAAACCCAGATCGTGGAGATCATGAAGTATCCCCGACTTCCAGGTGGTATCGTAGGCCTTTTCCAAGTCAAAGAAAATTGCCACTGCATGCTGTCTGTTTTAAAAAAGCGTTCCTAAGTGTAGATTCCAGACGAATCAAATGGTCAACTGTACTACGATGTTGCGGAAACCACACTGTTCTTTCGCCAAAAGGCCATCGGTTTCGAGTTTCCACATGAGCCTAGCATTGACCATTTTTTCCATCAATTTACAGACACAGCTGGTCAAGCTATGGGACGGTAGTTAGATGGATTAGAAAGATCTTTTCCAGGTTTGGGGATGGGAATAATGAGGCTGTCCGCCAAGAGGGTGAAAAGCAACCTGTAGTCCACACTGGTTGTATACCTGTAACAGATGTTCAGACCTTCTTGCGGAAGATGTTTCAATAGTTGATAATGTATGTCATCTATACCTGGAGAGGAATCGCTGCAAGAGAGTAAGGCAGATTTCAGCTCGTTTAATGTAAAGGAAGATTGTAGTCTTCCATGTTGTCGGATGAAAAGTTGCAGGGAGATTTTTCTTTTAGGGCTTTGTGTTTGACAAAAGTGATTGATTTATTAGAAGAGGAGGAATTCTTTTCAATGGTTGAAGCAAGCAGATTAGCAACTGCTTTCTTTTCTGTTATTAAAGAATCCGAAAACTTGAGATGGTTCACAGTGGGACAGGTGTTCTTCCCTTTGATTTTCTTAATGATGTTCCACACTTTTTTCTTAGAAGTTTTTGATGTCAGCCTGGAGCAGAAGCTTCTCCAGACCGACGTTTACTGATTTTAAAAGTGTGTCTTGATTTAGCACGGAGTTTCTGATGGGCTCGAGCGTTGGGACCCGAAGGTCGTTGGTATACCTGACGCTGAGCCCGTTTTCTAACTTTGGAAACTTGTTGGCATTCTGAATCGAACCAGGGTGTTTTGGGCATTTGAAGTTTATCGGAAGACACTGGAATACAGGCTTTAGCACATTTGATCATAGTGTTAGTCAGAGATTCTGCTGGGTCTGAACTCTGAAAAAAATCAGTGTCCTGGAATTCTTTTGAAATAGTGGCTGCAAATAGATCCCAGTTTGCTTTTTTATAATTGAGATGTTGAGAGACAGAGACGTGTTCAGTTAATACAGGTTTGTAGAAGGACAGGGAAATGGTCACTTCCGTGCAGATCGTCATGACAGACCACTCATAGTCCAGGACCAGCGAGGGGTCACAAACCAACAATCTAACACGAAAGTGAACCTGTGGAAGAGTGAAGGTAAGTTGCAGATCCGTCGTTCAGACAACACAAATCCAAGTCTGAAAGGACATCCTCAATCAGCAGACCTCTGGGTGACGTACCGGCACTACCCCAAAGAGGATTGTGACCGTTAAAGTCACCCAACAGCAAAAAAGGTCGAGGAAGTTCTCCTATCAGACTGACAAGGTCCTGACGACAAACCGGGACAGAGGAGGTAGATAAAGGGAACAGATTGTCACAGTCTTGTGGAGAGTGACTCTCGCAGCTACAGCCTGAAGCGAGGTAGACAGAGCGACAGGACTAAACAGCAAAGTTTTGTGTAGGAGAAGGGCAACACCGCCCGACAGTCCCAACATGATGGTTGTGCAGGTATTGAAAGAATATTAAAGCCAGAAAGAGTAAAGGTCCTCTGGCTTTGAATTTGAGTTTCCTGAAGAGCCACGACGGAGGTTTTATAGACTGACACAGAAGCTGCAGCTCCTCAAAGTTGAATTTAATCCACGGATATTCCAATGTAATATTGTACTATCCATGTGCAGAGGGCGAAAAGGAGAGAGATCAGGTCATCTCCTCATCGACATCTGCCGCCAATGGAGTGAATTTATTTTGTAGTTTCACTGGACTGTGTTGGTCTTTGGACCTGCTGGCAGACTTGCCCGCAGGTGACAAAGGCCTGGAGTTTGAGAAAGGTGGAGGTCTGGATTTGGGAGATGGTGGAGGGTTTTTCCTTATCTCCACCATCTCCACACTGGGTGGAACTCCCTTGCCCGCACGGGCACTGGACAGAGGAGTTCGAGGGGGAACTGCTGGTTTTTTAATCTGCCCAGCAGCAGATGTTGTAGACTGCTGGGCAGTCTGAGGGGTGGCGGATTTTTTGCTCCACCAGGGGCAATCATTTTGGGTTGAGAGGTGGTGGACCTGCTTCCACCAGAGTTGACAGTTCGGACTTGCAGTGTCTTCGAAAACGTAAAGTCATCAGTCTGACAGCAGACTGATCGAGTGGAAACTGTGGGAACTTCCGTACAGCCGAAGCATAGGAAGAGCTGTCGACGTCTGACTGCCCACAACCTGCTTGCGGGCTTCAAAAAAGGAAATTTTCTTTTCAGTCTTTAGTCTTTGAATTGCGGATTCTGAATCCAAAGAGGACAGTTTCTGAAGAGGAGGGATGGTCGCCACCGCAGTTAGCACAATGTGCCGGATCTTGACACGGCCCATCATGGGTTGCCTTGCAGCAAACACCGCATACCTCTTGCCCTGAACAGCGGTCCCTGACATGGCCAAACTTCTGGCACCTGAAGCACCTCAATGGGGACGGCACATAGAGCTGAACATGAACATTTAGGTAACCCAACCTTGATGACCGGAGGCAGCACAGGGTTGCAGAAGGTCAGAAAGAGGGTGTTGGTGGCCACTCTCTCTGAACCCTTCTTTACCGTCACCCTGCGCACCTCCGTCACACCCTGGACGCCAGCTCCGTTTTTATTTCCGCCTCTGAAACACCCGCCAGATCTCTGCATCTAATCACACCTTTGGATGAATTTTAATTGCTTATGGGGAGTCACCCTGATCTCCCTATCCACAAGCTTTTTGCCTTCTGCAGCTGTTCGGATTGCTTCTGTGATCGACATTGAAGAAGAAATGAACCATTCCTCAACCGTTTTATGGACCTAGGTTCACCTGCATACCATGAAAGCCCTTTTGGACAGCAAAAGGGCTCAGAGCTGAAAGGGGTCTTTCCTGCTCTGTCCCTTCCACCACGAGCCAGGAAGCCCAGAAACCTGTCCTCTGTCTTACCTCACTGTCAGAATCACTGTCTGTTTCTAATTCCCCTGAAATAGGGGATACTGCCTTCCTCTTCCTTTTGGGGGGTAGTTTTTTAATGAAGTCATATTTAGTTTATTGTGATTCATCTCTCCTTACCCACCCACCTTGGAGTCCAACTAGAGGGCCAGGCCAAGAAACCAATGTCTTGACCCCTTCCAGGCTTCGGGAGAGACATACGACAAGCAGAAGCAACCAACCCTACCCCTGATCATGCTCAACTCCCGGGAACAGAGAGCTGAGCACTGCAGGGTTTACTTGGCCAGCTGGGGAACTGCCCGTCTTGACCCAACCCCAAGAAGGGGGAGCCGATTAGTACACCCGGGCCAAAGTGTACTCCCTGTCTAGGAGAGGTCCGAGCCAAAGTGATGTGTTGAGAGCGCTGGCCCTCTCAATCACCAGGATCTCATTCCCCTCCGACACAGGTCGCACCGCACGGCAAACGCGGCGGATCTTAAGGAGACCACAGAGAGAAAAGGAGTGTGGAAAAGAAGACTTGAAGGGGAGACGAAGATAGAAAAGGGCCAAATAAGGGAGGCAGAAAACAAGAAAAGGAGAAAGGCGGGTTTACTGTTAGTCAGGATCCTCACCCTTAGCCTATCTGACATGGGAAGCCCTACCAGGGGCATCAACTCCTTACCACGTTATGCTTAGGCCAAACAGCATCTGCATCTCTCAGGCCTAGAAGCAGTGTGAAAAAAACAGCCTATCTCCAAGTATTGATGCCCCGCCAGCAAAGCCTAAGGGATCACTGGACCACGCAAACCCTCCGACCACGACAAGGTCGCAACCCCCGGAGGGTTTTTAACGGTTATTTAACGATTACACTTTTGAAACTGGTATTTTAGTCCTCACTGGGCTAAAGCCTGTGTACATACCAAATTTCATCCAAATCGACAATATGTCAAGAATAACGGTTTTTAACGGTCAGATTTTTGAAACACTGCATGGAAGTGCCATTTGTGTGTGACGACCTTTCTATATACAAAATTGCATTAAAATCCACCAATATATTAAAAATAACGTCAAAATAACGGTTTATCGGTTATATAACGATATACACTTTGAAACCGGTATTTTAGTCCTCACTGGGCTAAAGCCTGTGTACATATCAAATTTCATCCAAATTGGATATGTCAAGAATAACGGTTTTTAACGGTCAAATTTTGGAACACTATATAAGTGTCATTTGTGTTGTGATAACCTTTCTATATACCAAATTTCATTAAAATCCACCTTATATAAGAAATAACGGCAGAATAACCGTTTTTAACGGTTGTTTAATCCATTTTCAGCATTACATCACTTACATATGGACAGAGGGTCCGATTTGTCACAAGATCATCCAAACCGCTTATAAATTGGCCAAGTACTTTCTGAGATATTCCATAAGAAGAAAAACCGTTACAGGCCGTTACAACCATTAGTAACGGCTATAACGGGGCAAACTAAAACATCAGGCATCATCCGTGACCCATAATGAACATACCTGCTAATTTTCATAAAGGTCGGCCAAGTACTTTCTGAGATATTCCATAAAGAAGAAAAAACCCTTACAGGCCGTTACAGCGTTAGTAACGGTTATAACGGTAAACTAAAACATTGGGCATTATTCGTGACCCATAATGAACATACCTACAAATTTTCAGAAAGATCGGCCAAGTACTTTCTGAGATATTCCATAAAGAAGAATAAGCATTACAGGCTGTTACAGCCGTTTTGTAACGGCTGTAACGGTAACCTAAAACATCGGCATCATCCTTGACCCATAATGAACATACCTACAAATTTTCAGAAAGATCGACCCAGTAGTTTTGTCTGGAGCGAGTGGAACACATTTTGACCACGGACACACAGACACACCACAGACAGACAGAGACAGACAGCATTTCTTCGTTCCCATTCTAAAGTACTCCCTGTTCTTTAAGAACTGGGAGTACAAAAAGAAGACGATGATGACTACTACAAAGAAGAAAAAGCCACACACACACACACACACACACAAAGTCAGACAAAAAGAAAGTCAGGCACACAAAGAAAACAGAGGAAGACATGGATAAGTCAGACATACAAAGAACAAGGGAAGACAAAGCCATAAAGCACAAAAAGAAGCTATTCACATAAAGAACAAAGTCCGAAGAAAAAACAACAACAGAGCTAGATATACAAAGAAAGACAAATGGGAAACCAGACAAAGGAAGGAGACAAAGGAAATCAGACTGAACAGAGACAAGAGAGGAGGAACATCAATCTGCCCCCTTTCACTGGTTAGTATGATCATCGGCATGCAATCTCTCATACAGTCGTAACTCTGCATCAAGGCACTCATGTCCGTCAGGGTCTACACTCTACATACATGCGTTTTTTCAACTGAGAGAAATTGCTAGATATTTTGCCACGATACAATGATGGTGATACAATTAATAGAAATAACAAG
This sequence comes from Conus ventricosus, assembly GCA_018398815.1. Lineage (NCBI taxonomy): Eukaryota > Metazoa > Mollusca > Gastropoda > Neogastropoda > Conidae > Conus > Conus ventricosus. The sequence goes on along the minus strand of CM031616.1, from coordinate 41,897,239 downwards.
ACACAGAATTAAGTGGAAGCTAATTCAACTGGCTTCTCCTGACAAAGCCGTCTTCTTAATCTGGATCTGATCCCTTTCAGCACTTTTTCAAGACAGGAGTCATAACAGTAATGTCTGAGTATCAACAGCTGATTGATACAGATGATTCACTCTTCAAAATAAACTAAATGTCTAAGCGCTGATTGAACTGATGATTAACACTTCAAAATAGACTAACAGATGAAGAATACATCATCTTCAACAGCCTTAGCTATTTAATTGCCAATCTGCTCCGCTGTGCTGTCATTTTCATCTAGCATGTCTGCAAATCCTTGGATACACTAACCACATCTCGAGCACTCTTAAAAGAAGCCACAGACAAATGCACCAGTTCAAACTTGCGAGTATGTTGCCATCGCCTGTCTTTAAAATGCAGCACATAACATTTGGACTTCCACTGTTAAAGTAGCCAAATTTCATCTTCTGGGATGATGTCTTGACATGACACCGGGGTACATGATTTGTGTGTGTGTGTGTGTGTGTGTGTGTGTGTGTGTGTGAGCGTGTGCACGCATGTTTGCGTGTGCATGCTTACATACATGCTTGCATACGTGCATGTCTATATGCATGTGTGCATATGTGTTTGGGTAGGTGTGCGTCTGTAAGACTCATCTCACTGTGAATAATTCTCTTAAGGAGAATGGAAAACTTTCTTTATAACTCTAATTGTACAAAAAGCATGCACTCACACAAAGGACCTTAGTTTAAAGTCTCATCCGAAAGATTGCAAGGCTCCTATGGAGAGAATGTCTTCTCTCACCTGTCTGTCTCAAGCAGTGTCAGAACTCAGAACTCCTGCATGTGGAGAACACGGCTTTATCTACCAATGCTCACCAGGATTCATGGATGCTGGGAACACTGCTCTATCCACCAAGGCCGACCAGGTCTTTGGATGTTGAGAACATTGTTCTATCCACCATGGCTGACCAGGTCTTTGGATGTAGAGAACATTGCTCTATCCACCATGACCAGGTCTTTGGATGTTGAGAGCATTGTTCTATCCACCATGGCTGACCAGGTCTTTGGATGTAGAGAACATTGTTCTATCCACCATGGCCAGGTCTTTGGATGTAGAGAACATTGTTCTATCCACCATGGCCAGGTCTTTGGATGTAGAGAACATTGTTCTATCCACCATGGCCAGGTCTTTGGATGTAGAGAACATTGTTCTATCCACCATGGCTGACCAGGTCTTTGGATGTAGAGAACACTGCTCTATCCACCATGGCTGACCAGGTCTTTGGATGTTGAGAACATTGTTCTATCCACCATGGCTGACCAGGTCTTTGGATGTTGAGAACATTGCTCTATCCACCAAGGCCGACCAGGTCTTTGGATGTAGAGAACATTGTTCTATCCACCATGGCTGACCAGGTCTTTGGATGTTGAGAACATTGTTCTATCCACCATGGCTGACCAGGTCTTTGGATGTAGAGAACATTGTTCTATCCACCATGGCCAGGTTTTTGGATGTAGAGAACATTGTTCTATCCACCATGGCTGACCAGGTCTTTGGATGTTGAGAACATTGTTCTATCCACCATGGCTGACCAGGTCTTTGGATGTAGAGAACATTGTTCTATCCACCATGGCTGACCAGGTCTTTGGATGTAGAGAACATTGTTCTATCCACCATGGCCAGGTCTTTGGATGTAGAGAACATTGTTCTATCCACCATGGCCAGGTCTTTGGATGTTGAGAACATTGTTCTATCCACCATGGCTGACCAGGTCTTTGGATGTAGAGAACATTGTTCTATCCACAATGGCTGACCAGGTCTTTGGATGTAGAGAACATTGCTCTATCCACCAAGGCCAACCAGGTCTTTGAATGTAGAGAACATTGCTCTATCCACCAAGGCCAACCAGGTCTTTGGATGTAGAGAACATTGCTCTATCCACCAAGGCCAACCAGGTCTTTGGATGTAGAGAACATTGCTCTATCCACCATGGACGACCAGGTCTTTGGATGTAGAGAACATTGCTCTATCCACCAAGGCCAACCATGTCTTTGGATGTAGAGAATATTGCTCTATCCACCAAGGTCAACCAGGTCTTTGGATGTGGAGAACATTGCTCTATCCACCAAGGCTGACCAGAACCCAGATCTTCCCCAAGAAGCACACATTTGGGAAACAGAGATAAGATAAGATAATGTTGCTTATAGCCCAGCCGACCGCACAGGGCCACATCAGGGCTGTCACCACGTTAAAATCAACTCACCAGTCAGGGAAACGGAGATAAGTTGTCCCCTAGCCCTATGAAAAACCCCACAAGACAACTTCACTATAAAAGAGAGCTATCAATCTTCTATCAAACAGTAACACAGGATTGGTTGAAATATGCCAAATTTGGTATGTACTTGGTATCTGTAGGACACGGCAGGTGTTTTGCACAAAAATTCACCCTGATGAAAAGAAACTATGATGGAGACCTACCATGTTTGCAGGCAGGGCCAGGGAAGCATAAAAAAACCCATTGGGCCCCTTAACTCCACTTCTGGCAATATTTCATCCATGACACTCTCTTGTTTCCAATCAGTCCTCTGCTCTGAGATCAAGACTTCATAGGAGAAGACTTAGCAGCCTGCTGACACACAAATGCTCAAATACTCCTTACTTTCATTCATTTACTCGATTGCACACGCCACCTCATGCTGTGGTTCTTCCATTTATCTACATATCTGTAGGAATGTACCAGTGCGCACTGCAGATCAAACCAGTGAATAGCAGAAGAAAGCACAGTCAATGTACTAGTGCGCACTGCAGATCAAACCAGTGAATAGCAGAAGAAAGCACAGTCAATGTACCAGTGCGCACTGCAGATCAAACCAGTGAATAGCAGAAGAAAGCCCAGTAAGCAGGATGTAATTTTCAACAAGACAAGCACAGCCATCAAGCAGCAGCAGGAGGAGAAGGAGCACTCAGGACTGTCACATGAATAACAGGGTATTAAATCAATCTACGTGTTGCCTATCTCCGACATCGTCTGGAGCAAAAAAGCGGCAGCATGGATACACAAAACGGAAAAATGTGACCCACCTCCACAAAAGGTACATCAAATCACAGATGGCTTTAGACGTCATGCTCAGAAAGAGGCACCGACCTCATTATGATCGACTTCAGGGTTATGGTTCTTTTTTTCTATTCTCTGAATACGTTAACTTCATTAGCTGTTGACTGTAACTCTTTTTCTGGCCTCTTGAATCTTTCGAAATTAAGTTTTGAAGGCTGCTAAGGATGCTCTGATTGTAATGTTAGCTCAAGGATGCTCTGATTGTAAGCTTAGCTCATCTTAGAACCTTGACATCTAGAAACGAACGATCTCCAAACAATAAACATCAGAGATCCAGAATTCTGTTGCGAAAAAAACCCCACTTGAGTCAAGGTTTCTTTGTGTTACAGTCGGCTCACTGTGAGCCATGGCATCTAGAACTGGCTGATCCCCAATCAACAAATGTTGTAGGTCCACAACTCGGTTGTGAAGAGAGAGTAAGTCAGGGATTTTTTTTTTGTAGTGTTCATGGAAAGTGAATTTTCTTTTTAGATTTATATTTGCTGTATGACTAAAAGACTGCCTGTGCAGCACTTAATGCACCTTTGGTATGACAATGGGTCATGTATGTGGTGTACTGCTGTAACTGGGCATACTTCTTTTATGAAGCGAGACCCTAAACGTAAGCCAGTTTTCTTGTGTGTGTGTGTGTGTGTGTGTGTGTGTGTGTATGCAAGGGTATGAATTTGTGCAAGCTTTTCGCAAACATGTGCACGCATGTAGGCATGTATACTCAAAATATACATTAATCCTGTGTGCATAAAATGGTGCCGGTAAGTGTTCGTGAGTCAATGCATGTAGGCGAGACAAGTGTGTGCATGAACATAGGTGTGTGCACATGTGTGCAAGCGTGTGTGCATGTGTACATGGGTGTGCGAGCACAAATGCTGAACTTCCATGGGGTAAAAAGCACACATGTAAAATCAATGCAGCACGCCATCTAATCATTAGGTTTGCAGAGAGGGGGGAAAAAAGCGCTGACAAGTGTGTGAAGAACCCATAGCCCCAAGCATTGGTACACACACACACACGCACACACACACACAAACACACACACGCACACACACAGGACAGAGGTGAGGCACACAGCTAAAAACACTCAGACAGGGAGGCGGTCCTTTACCTTTGGCAGAGTTCACCGAGCCTGGAGGGGAAAGAGGAAGAAACCAAGTGAACATCACGTCATCAAGCCACAACATGGACAAGAGAACAGAAATCTACTTCACCACAAACACCAAGTCCAACCACCCCAATCTGCACCAAAAAAGCATTAGAGACAATTACAGCAATTCATCTCCATAGTAGCACTAACGCATTCATCATTTCTATGATCATGCCAGATGACAAGAAAACAAGGAATGGAAACCAACTCTTTGCGCAGGACGAGTTTCGATAGAAACTATGAGAACGATCCGTTCCAAATCGGCATTTTTACCCAGACAGCATGAAGTACTTCCATTCTGAGAACAAGTTTTTAGCAGACAGCATCTAAGTGCTCATAAAAGCATGACTATGGAAAATGATGTCATTTTTCATGCTACACAGTATTTGAGGAGACTGCTGCTATGGCATCAAATCATAGGAGCCTTCCCATAAGCTGTGTCACAGAACGACTAGCCTGAGGAAACGTACTGCTGTTTGCCACAAAATGGATCATACATACTGTCAAATGGTTTAGTGTGGTTGAAAGGATTCCATGCAATAAAAACAACCACCTTAGGGATTTAAAAACTTAGCGATTTAAAAACTATGTCGAGGATCACATAGCTTACAGAGCTCTGCTATGTCAAACACCAAAGTATATGTTCTCACTATTACGATTGTTTCCGAAATGCCTCGCTTGTCTGTCAGGAACAGTTCTAGACTGTATTGTCGAAGTTTTTCATCATGACTTCTCAAAATGGTTTAAATCAAATGCCAAAACATGCATATGTTATAACTTTTAAAAATTAAGACTTTTTAAATCCCTGTTTTTTTAAACCACTTTTGCTTTGCGTTCTGTTTGATTTAGGAAAACAGCTTCTGAGACCGTCAGCTTAAAGAAGAAAAGGGGAAAAACCCCAGCTTTTAACTTGCACAGTCGGCTCATCTTTCACATCGGCTACAATTTTGATCAGTGTGTTCGTCTTTGGTAAAAATCAAGACGTATGTATACACAAGGTTCAAATGGAAAACAAATGCCTCGCTTTTAAAGTTGGTTTTTTCTTATGGTAGCTGCACAACGGGGAAATTACCAAATTTTGTAGTTAAAGGTGTCCTCCCTTATGCTGAATAAAGAGCAGGAACAAGGAACACCTCCCTGTTCATGCAGCAGCATGGCAGCGTCTCCTCTCACGGCTGTTCAGAGCAAGTTACTTAGCTTTTAGTCGCAGAGGAGTTTACAGCTGCAGGGGCCCAAAGGGCCGTGAAGCAGGTCAGGGAAAGGGGTTTCTGCAGGCCGCTCCCCCCACCAGCCTGCTAACCGCACTGTATTGGGCCAACTGAATGTCATTGTGCATAGCTAAACGGCAGCAATGTGTTGGCAGGGTTGAGTGGCCATTACAAATGGGGCTATAGTTTGTTAATTGTTATTGTGATGAAAAATGTAAGATATCTGTGCTCTTGGATGACTGAATTGGCGAATTCCCAACAATTCGTTTGATACCAAACTCGACTGGGTTTATTTTCCTGTAGATAACGTAGATGCGGCATAAAAAGCTTGTACGCAAGGGCAGGCAATATCAGAACAATGACAACAACACAAAATTGTGCAAAAATGACGCCCATCACTTTCCCGGGAATTTAAATTTTCCATAGTCAAGTAGTAAACAAGTTTGAAACTGCCTCTGCTCAGACTACAGCAAAAAAAAATGTTGGATTAGAATGTGAAAAAGCCTTGTTTGTTTGCTCTTTCACCAAGTGTCTCATGCAGGACGGAAAAAATAAAGCTGGTCCTGGAACGGTTGCTCACAGTGACCCGCACTGTCAGCTCCTTGTGCGGCATCAGTGTTGGGACAGTGACATGAAGAACCTAGGTGTGGTTCTGAGTGGGGGGGCCCGGGAAAAAAGCAGCGTGGGAGGAATGCCGCGGAGAGGGCAAAGGCAACCTGAGAAAGAACTGACTGGTCTGAGAGTGGAGGAGGAGGGGAAGCGGGTCACATGCTGGGCTGTACTGTCCGCTGTCAAAGGGTTGATTTTCCATCACCTCTCCCCTCCTCACACTGCCCGTCTCCACTGACAAATTAATGCAAATTCAAACATCTTCCACAACTGTTAAGACATCAAAACACCTCATAAAAGTTACACATTAACACCAACTGGAATGTATTCCCACTCGAGCTAACAAAATGCTCCAAATACATGGCTATGGATGTCTACACTAATGTTAAAAAATTCACTTTGTCATTCCACTTTAAACCAAATTATCATTGTGTTAATGTTCATTTCCACTTTAAAACCACATTATCACTGTGTTAGAAGTAATACAAAGCATTTCACCCTTTTCTAAAGACACAGAAAAAAAAAATTTGCTGAATATACACAATCAAATGTCCAACATAAAATGCAACAAACCAAAATCAAGAATATGCAAAAAGCTCAAACAAAAGAACTGAGACCAAATCACCCCCCACATGAAAAAAAGAAAAAAAGGTCATAACATAAACACTTGAAGGTATGATTAAAAACAGTGACATTTTAGAACCAAGCACTTACATAAACCCGCAGACCAAAGACAAAAGAAGCCATTTTTTGAGTCACAAAACATGACATGTATACTCCTGGATGTTTAAAACATGGATATAAACCAAGTAACTAAATGAAAGAGAAGCATGTTAATGTCAAACACATCACAAATACACTTTTTAGGACCAACTAGGACATAAACCAAGCCACTAAAGGAAGAGAAGCATTTCAGGTCACACACATCAGGACATGTACATTTCCCAAAACCAAGCATGTACACAAGGTATCTCAAAGACAGAGCCTGTTTACAACAACACATCAGGACATAAACACACGCAACCTAGTGTGGACACAAAACAAGTAACCAAAGGAAAGAGAAGGCATTTTAGTGAGACACACTTCAGGACATATGTACACCAACAGAAAAAGCATCAACACAAACCACAAACCAAAAGAGAGAGGGTACCATTTCAGGGCCACACACAGGGCATGCAAGGTGCATAAGCAGATGCCGACAGGTCTCGGCCACAAGGTTTGGAAACTACATTATCCATGGGATCAGACACAGTCTGGTTCCTTTCACAGAGGCATACTGAAGCAGTATGTACCATCAAAAGATTGTGCAAGGTGTGGTTGCTGCTAAGTTATTAGACATGCTGATGGTTTAACGACAGATGAGACACTGTGCGCAGGGAAGGTTACATGAGATGCAAGACACAGAAGTAAGAACTAGAATTTATGTGAGTTTGGCAAGTGCTGCCGCAACACACTCTCGTGGTGAAGGGGGCAAGAATTTGATGCGAATCGCCAAGTACATCGAGGCTCGTACAACATGTGACAGAAAATGGCCAATGGTAGTAAGGTCCTGTGACTGGGTCATGAAAAGTAGTAAAGTCTTCTGACTGGTGCATGAAATGATCAGAATGCGTACTTCCAACAGCCAGAAGAGCTGAAGAAAACCCATACTTTTAATTTGTCTAATGCCTGTTTCTTTGTACCTCTATTCCCTTCCCTCTCTGACTCCACACAAACGTAACCACTGCCAATTCTGGGGCCCGGCCATTGTAAAGCATGATGATCAGGGTTACCCCTTTGCACTGACAGAAGGGGGTCCCAGGGACTCCTTCACTGATGCTATAGAGGGTCCCAGAGGGGGTATAGACAGTCCCCTGAACAAAAATTACAATACGAAAATATAGTATTTCTTGCTTTTTTAATTATTGGCTTGGTAATCTGAACAATTTCAGAGTAAATGAATCTCTCTCTCTCTCTCTCTTTTCTCTCTCTTCACTGAAACATTTCTTTAAAAAAACATTTCTTGTTAGGTGGGGTTGCTGTAGATTTTCTTTAGGAATCGACGATTCATGTCTGTAGCATCTTCAGAAGATGTTTTTTTGCGGTTTTTTTTGAGGCCCCAACCACTGAAGCAACGACATATTTGCGAGATGCGATTTGCCGTGAACTTCCTTTCTGCTTCGTTCGCCTAGGCTTGTGCACGCGATTGTACAACTTGTGAGTCATCGAATTGGTTAATTAGTGGCGGCGGGCGCCACAGTCTGAATAAGTCAGCCGGTCGACTGAGTAAACCGTTCAGAGACGTGGGCCACAAGGCGAGCCTATCAGTGTTTACGCAGCTTCTCGGCTTACTGTACTTTCGCGGGCACACGCTGTCCTGAATTTGACGGCACGAAAATCGCGCGCGAAGCTTGTGGTGTGCTAGCTTTGATCATGACCGCGGCACGTTTTGGGTTCGCCTGATTTTGTAGTGCATCCCGCAGGACTCGCTACCGTTTTGTTAGTGCATCCTTTTCGCTCATAGGCGTCATGGACGCACATATGTGCGTCATTGGGAGCCCTGTGATGGTTAAAAACCATGCTGGGTCAGGTGGAGAGGATGATTTAATGGTCACGTCCGAAATTATAACTCTGTGGTACCCTGCCTAAAAACTGTGGTGTGCCAAAGTTATAAATTCAACATTATGCTGAACATTTTTATGCCATGTCAGCCTCATCACAGACAGACTACACAGACCATTAACTTGACCATTTAACCATACATGGTTTTCATGCTGACCAAAAACAATGTACTTTTCCCCCTGATAGTGTAATTTTGAGACAGGTCTGAGACCGTTCTTTCATAAAACAAGACAATGGAACAAAAGTAATTTCAATGTCAGAAACATCACTCAGATATGGGGAGTTGTAATTATACTCCCTGTTGGGCTAGTATACTTTCCATGTCAGACCATAGCATTCAACGGCATTAGTTAGCTCTGCCAGGCTGAATTTTTTGTGGTAAATGCAGTAATAAGACCATCACGTGACCCCCACCCTACTTCCGCCAGGGAAGAACCCGGGTGTAAATTTCCCTGTTCCTCATTCAACTTCGGCCCTGCCTAACAAGGAAAAGGTTTCATTGCCTGTCTCGCCAATACTTTGTTTTTGTAGAGATTGCTTGTGTGCTTGATTTTTCCCAGTGCTTTTAAACCCAATGGACAGTAGCAACCTTTTAAGGAAAAAAACCCTTCACACTTTTTTTTTTACACAATTGGAGACAAATTTTTTTAAATTGTAGAAGTTTACAAGTAGAACTCATGAAATTTGTGGTGATGATTGCAAACGTATCAAGATATTCTTTAGAAATAATCAAAGCACTTGACAAAGGGTGGCCACTGTAAACAACCATCCCTGTCCTGAAACAGCCTGCCCTCATTTTTAAAACTTCCCAGGTATCTCACATGGAACAAGAAAAAGGGGTCGCCCTCAACAGACAGTATAAAAGGGTGTAGTAAAAGTTTAAGGCTAAGCAGTCATCGGTTAGGATCACACAGCGATGGATAAAGATCAAGCAGAAAATAGGCTATGGCGCACAGACAATGATTTGATGCACAAGCCAGCCAAAAGTTAAAAGAGCATATGATTTGAGAGGAGAGGGATTGAGAGACCACATTTTCTGGATAAGACCGAAGGGATAAACTGGTCCCCAGGTCGTACCTGGACTGTTTAGGGTAGACGCCATCATCAATTTGAGACGACACTATCTACAGATACGACTATATGCCCAAACTAATCAACGATATATACCAACTAATCAGGGACCCTCCCACCCAGGGACCCTCCCATCCCACCCCCCCCTCAGCTTCTGTGCCCTGTGTGCATTGTCTCTTTCCAAGCTGCTCACTCTGTCTCCCCCATACATGACTACACTGTCACAGCCCAGCACCACAGTCCAATGGGAGCAATCAGTACTGAGCATCCAAAAGGAAATCCACCAAAGGCGACACTGCACCGGGCTGCCAAGCCACTTCAGTTGTGTTCATGGTGACCGTTCTGATTCAATATATACAGAACCATTTATGAAGCCTCTTCCGATACAATAACTGCACAACCAAGATTATGAAAAAGAGACTGGAAGGATTTGTGTTCTTGGAATAATTTCCTAACTAATGATAAGAGGATTAACATGCATTAGGGATTTGAATTACATGACAAAATTTCATCACAGGGTCAACAAACTTAGTTTTCCCTGTGGGAAATGTAACCCCTTCATTACCAGCAGAAAAGTTTCAATCTTTTGAGGCCAATGACACAATAATGAAGTGTTAACATAGGTCACAGTCAGGTTTTAAAGATATGGTGAGGACATGCTATCCTCGAATAAAGGCGTGAAACTCTATGGAAAAAAACAGTGACAGATAAGTATGGGTGCCATCTCAGTCAGTGATGATAAAATGGTGAAAGAGTGACAGCCACCAGCCTGAAGGAACTTCACCAACAGGGAACAGACAGAAACCACTCTCCCGCTGAATCTGATGCACCAATTTCTCGCTGGCTTTCAACTCCATCACAGACACTTCCTTTTGCTCTTTACCTTGCCTGACCCTCAATGGCAGGTCTCCTTGCTCCTCATTAAGCCCCCCATATACAGCTGCATCTTGACATGATCTGTCTCCTCCTAAAAGACTTTTACATGAAACAATGGACACTTTGTCTCAACATCAACCAGCTAAATACCAGTTCCTATAATTAAGCCCCCGATGTGGCCCTCTGCGGTCGGCTGGGCTATAAGCAACATAATCTTATCCCTATAATTATGCGAAAACACACTACAATGTCTTAGGACAAAGGTGACACGAAAAAAGCGGTTTTGCACCAACTGATGACAAACTGAAATTGAAGAATTTTGGATGACATTTCTCCTCCCCAGTAAAAAACAGGCTAAGGGGGCCCAAAATGGACAGCTAAAATATTACCTCAAAAAATTAACTTGGACACAAGAAGGTAATACCATGTTACCCCAAAGGACAAATGAACACACCACACACAAGATATAATGCAACCTCAATAATACCTAGGGATACCATAAAACTTAAATGAGTTAATTGGAACAGGATGGTAATATATATACCATACAGGACAAATAGAATACATGCGGGCAACAACCTACTACAGCAGTATTGGTGCTTAATACACCCATCTCATAAAGATGACATGGGAAAAGGACTTGATAACTTCCCTAACAGGAAAAAAAAGGCACCCCGAAGAGAAGTGATAAACAAGCACCAAAAATACGAAACATATGAATAACAAAGACACAAATGACATAAAAACATATAATAAGACATAAAAACATATAAAAACGGACCCTATAGCATCTTCAGTCCCCATGCACCCAAAATGACCAGACAAGGATGGGGGGGAAGTACAAACATGCTCTGGCGTACCATCCTTTCTTTTTCAATGACGCAGAAAGCAAGTTTCAGCAGTACAGCCTGGACCCAAAGTATCTTGTATCACCATATGACGCCACAAACTCGCAGGCAAGTGCCGCAAAACTGCGCAAAAATCAAGTGATAAGAAGAAAAAAAAAACCCTAACAAAATTTAAAAAAAAAACAAAAAAAAAAAATACAGACACGCACTTTCCGCCAGTAAAACCACTCGCACTGTGCTTGTGCTGAGCCTGCATTGAGGTCATTGCCAAAGTAGGAGCAGGAAAATGACACACAAACTGTGCTCACAGAGATCAGCAAAACCAGGAGTGCAGACAATTCATCACTTCAACGCTGCCAAACTTCGAAGCCATGGCTGAAGATGGCGTAACCAAGCGTGTCATTGAGGCCAGCATAAACGAAAGTACCATATCTATCTAGCCAAAGGAAGAGGGTATCAGGAGTGAGGAGACAAGAGACAAATCCCCACGTCAAAGATACGAGGGTTGTTTCAATTTAAGATGTCACCACCCCCTTAAAAAACGTACCTCTCATCTCAGCAACTTGAAACTTTTACATCCCCTCGAAGTATTCTCCGTTGGCTCGAATGCAAATTTCAAGCCTCCTACGCCAATTCTCAAGCGCCCTCTGGTAGTCGTTTTAGGCAGACCGGACAACTCTGATCTTACGGCTTTGGCGAGGTCTTGTACCCGTCAAACATAACGCCCAGCGAGCTTTTCCTTCAGAGCAGGGAACAGCCAAAGTCGCATGGGGCCAAGTCGGGGCTGTAGGGGTGGTCCAAAACTTGGATTCCTTGCTCGCTCAGGAAGGTCGTGGTGACCTTCGCCTTATGGACACTGCATTGTCATGCAGAAGAAGGGTCCTCTGGGTGCTGACGGTTGGGCGCTGCTCATGGATTTTTCCTAACAACTTTGGGAGCACAACTTGGGTAATAGTAGGAGGCAGTGATTGTTGATTTCTCAGGCAAAATGTCAATTGCCACAAGGCCTTGCGTGTTGAAAAAAATAGAAAACATTCGCTTGCGACTCTGGAATCCTGGCGAAGAACAACTGGTCGGTCTCCGTCAGGGCCAACCCACATGCGGTTGCAGCGTTTGTTGGGGATGCCGTAGAATGTCAGCCAACTCTCGTCTCCCGTCACTAAGTCACACATCGTTTTGGCCCATTGGGCTCAAACTCGTCGAGCAGTTTGCGTGAACATGCCACCCGCTGCTGCTTCTGATCATCGCTTAAGAGATGGCACCCATCTGCAGCCAGTTTTCTCATGTGAAGGTCTTTGTGCAGAATGTTGTTAATGGTGCCAATTGAAAGCTCACATGCCTCGCTTAATTCCCGCACAGTCGAATGTGGATCCTCCTCTATCAGTCTTTTCACAAATGCAATGTTTTGTTCGTTCCGAGCTGGTAAAGCTCGCTCTGCACGATTACCCCAATCAGATGGCCCCTACCTGCTCTTAATTGTTTGACCCATCTGCAAACTGTGCGGTAAGACACACAATCCTTCCGTAAACAGCTTGCAAATCTGCGTGTATCCTCCTACAATCGTCACCAAGTTGTAGCCTTGTGAAAGTGTAGAAACGAAATTGCTCATTGGTGACGTCCATTTTTTTCAGGCTCAGCTGTTTGAAACACAGTTGTAATTACGTCATACTCCGAGTTGCGTCATGACGTCAACTTTATTTTCTGCAATTCTAATCAGGTAAACTTTAAAGTTGTGTTTGGTATAAACATTTTTCTGTGCGGTGCTTCGTTTCCAAACGGCAAGCCTAGTGTCATCTTAAATTGAACAACCCTCGTAACACAGAATGCAACACCAAACAGGGACTCCACTCAGTGTGGGTCACAAATGACCAGACAGACGATAATGATTTCCACCCCAACTACAGCTCTCTATGTCAAGGGATCTCAGTCAAAATGGTGCAGTGAAGTGGTCAGACAGGTCCAATATTGTTAATGAATATGTAAAATGATAAGAGTGATTCACAGGTGTCATGTCTGCAGAAGAAGAAAGCATGAGGCTTGTCACATATCAGGGGAAAAAAAAATTCAAGCACAGAGAGTGTCAGTGTCATTTCAAAGGATGAGCGAGATGCACGAGCTGACAGAGGTTCCAGAGGAAAAGGCGAGTGCAGCAGCAAGCATCGTCACAAGACGGGAGCCTCCCCAACACAACTCCCGTCTTGTCTCACCCTGCTCTTGTGGGTCCACACACTTACGTCATTAAGCACCGTATCAACTTTACTCTTTTTTCGGGTGGGGGGTGGGGGGTGGGGTGGGATGGGCTGGTGGTGTGGTAGATGACAAAGATGCTTATCAGTGCAGGACTGCAATATCCCTGGGATAGATGGGATGGGGCAGACAAACCAGGAAATCAGACCCCGCTGTCAATCAATGATCTCCTTAACACTGGTTAGTATCAGTTTATTCAGTTGAACCAGTTCCACCCTTTAGAATACCAAGTAAAGACGGCGTTTACTGTCCTTCACATCTCTGAACACATATCAGTTTTTACTACAATCTAAAAGTCAAAAGGCTTAAACTGAAGAACTTTTTAAAAATCTAAAATGTTATAGTACCTCACACTGTGAGAAGAAGAAACAAAAAGGCTCTACCCGCTGTCAGGGGGTCTGGGATACACTTTTATGTGAGCACCCCAAAACATGATCAAGCGTCATGAGAGAGGCGAGAGTATGCAGATGCATGATAACAGTGACTCAGGGAAACCAAGCCTGCAGGCAGACGCTCCCCCACTCCCCAATGACAAAACCAACAGGAGACCCAGCGTCCTGGTACAAGTGACACACCAGAAACCCCACCACCACACAGCACATCAACAGTCTCCCTCAACACAAAGTACAAACACTGCAATGCATATCAGCTCTCAACACAAAGCAGAGTAGGAAGAGCAAGTCCAAGACAGATACAGAAACCCCATCCTTCAAACACAAGACAGGTCAGATATGTGGGGGGGGGTGGAAAGTCAACAACAAACCACACATATAAAACAGCCTCAAACATGAAAGTCATCGGTGACGTTGGGGAGGGAGGGAGATGGAAGGGAAAGAAGCAGATAACTCAATCCCACTTCCTTCCCTAACATAGTCCCTCTTCTTATCCCCCTCCCCTCTCAAGACAGAAACAAAACAATACAAAAGCAGCCCTGTTTGGGATGAATAAAAACGCCTGCGGATTGAACCGATTTCTCACACATCTTAGCAGCTAGGACTGGCGCAGACCCCCATCTCCACTCTCCCACCCACTCTTCCCCCAACTCAAAATGTCAAAGCATCACCGAGGACCAGTCTGAAGAAAATGCACGCTAGAAGTGCGTCAGGCAAGAAGGCAAAAGAGGCAGCCAAGACAGCTACAATTCAACACACACATTACAACCCCCCCCAGATCCAACGGAAGACAGTGAACAACACAAACAGAGAGGCAGGGAATGTAGGGCGAGCAGAAGAGAACATACAACAGGGGGCAAAGAGAGCTAATCCTGTCACGGTGAAAACAAGAGAAGAGATGCGATCATCACAGAGGAGAATGGGAAGCGTGTCAGATACCGGAGGACACTGAAGATGACAGAGGTGAGAAGACACACGTGAGACAGACAAAAGTCGTTAGTAACGGCATCATACGCAGAAACAGACAGCGAGACGGACACACATGAGGCTGCAGTCGAGGGGATGTGAACATTCAACATCATGACAAGACCCAAGGAAGAGGAGAAAAAGGATGACTATGATGCAGAAACAATCATAGGGCTAAGAGTAATAACCCTGGTGAAAAATAAAAATGAAGGAAGGAAGATAACAGCCAGACAGGACTGATGACATCCAAGTGCTGCGGGCAATGTATTCATGATGGCTGGGGCTGAAATAAAGAAAGGAGAAGGAAAGAAGGCACTGAAGGATTTGGGAGCACGGTAGGGGCAACAGGCATGTGAGTGGAAACGGGCTGACACAGCACACAGTTGTCATGAGTTACAGGCAGGTTAGCAGGAGGAGGCACCTAACATACAAGGGCAGAGGTGGTGAGGGTGGCTGGGAGTGGAATGGGAGGCGTGGAAGTGGGGTGGGAATGTGGGTGAACACAGGACTTACCTCCTCTAGTCGTCTGTCTGTCCCCCTAGCTAATAGATTGTTGAATTCCCGCTCAAGTACCATTCGTGCCTGTTACACACACACACAGTTCATACATGTACTTTTTTTTCTTTAAACTGTAACAGCCCTCTACTTAATTTCTATTTTACTGCCGAGGGCAAACAAGACTGTTTCTTCAGCTCACCAGCCACACTGTTGAATAGAAAAAGACAAACATACACGCTGATGACAGTAACTACACCTAAGCAATTTACAACCCGGAAAAATCACACACATGCACTGTAATACCATAACCATAATTCTGGCAGTTTTGTCATAATTTTGTCCAAACACACCATTTTCTTTTCATTGGACCGCACACAAAATCATGTTAGGTCCTGGCTGTCATTTTCAGCTCACCAACGTTTTGGATACTCAGGCTGTTTTTTACCATTCTACTTTGGACACGACAACTGTGTCTGAGAATGCAGCAAGTGTACAGAGCACACCGAAGTCAGATTTACAACACCAGTGAGCTCTATTTTCTTCCTCCCTTCCACACCCATACCAAATTCCTATATGAACAGTACCCTTTATATTTTTCACTAACGACCATTTACTGAATTCAAGCTGGTGTCAGTTAAACGTTCTGTCCACAAGATGAAGTGAAATAAGTGCATGAACTTGGCAAACAAGAAACTAAATGAGACATAATATTAGCAGGCAGAAAGGAAATAGATGGGCTGTGTGCCGCAATTTGTGTGTGCAAATGGGTGGATTTACATCTTTTGTCTGTACAAGAGAGAGAGAGAGAGAGAGAGAGAGAGAGAGAAGATTGAGACTGCATGTCTGCGTGTATGAGATATAATCTTTTCCCCCTCTTTCTCCTTTTCTTTTTTTCCCTTGTAAATAATGTCAAACAGTGTAATGCAATCACTCTGTGACTTGAAGGATTCCCCAATTCAGGAGCAAGTATACACACCAGTACATTCTATAACAAATTAAATGGGTATTCAGGAAAAGACATAACAGCAAACAACATACAGGGACTAGATTTAGCTCTCTTCTCTTTTGATTTTCTGCTCGAGTGTCCTGACTGTCAAGGGTGTAAGTCATACTGAGTAAGATTAAATCATTTATTGGACTGGCAAATGTGATATTTAAATTAGATAAAAACAATGTACAGAAAGCAAACTGTTTTGGACATCTCTCCCTGACAGTTTACATACCATATAGTAAGTAACATGCATACAGACATGTAGCGTACAAATGTGTAAACTGTCCATATGTTGTGTGTCACAAATCTGTGTGTTCTGTAGACATTTTGTATCAAAGAAGTGTAGGATTTGGCAAAGCATTGAAAAAGGAGTCCTTTATGTCAAAGTTACAAATTACATGTGGCTTTATATACATGTGCCCTTTGTAATTATCATTACTCTGCCCTTACTCAGTATTAACAATAATAATTGTCAGCTGCATGGCCCTTTGCAATCTTAGAGAATAAAATAAAAATATCAATATACACAGGCACATGAATGAAGGATATCAGTACTCTTTAACCCATGGAAATATGTAAACAAATAAAAACACATCAACTCTCAAAAACGAAGGTTCACTGCAAACTCTACTAACTGTAATGATACCTACGAATTCCCCATTCACAGGTCAATGAAAACTGTGTCACTGTACCACTGTCACCAAATACAACATCAAACGCCTGTGCAGAAACCTGTGTGTTTTGTGTAGGATCTGCAAAGCGAAGGCCAGGCTGTTATGGTTGAAGCTCTCATCCAGGGCTATCAAAGCACCGTGCACGCCAGACTCTATCAAGTTGTTGGCGTACTCCCTAAGGTTCACCGATTGCACCCACTTGATCACCCGCTCGTTGGACCACACCAGCACTCTGCACAAACAAGACAAAATGACATGAGGCACGGCGGTCACCTGCCTGAGTCAGAGGATGAATAGAGCTTTTAACTCACGAGCATTTTTCATTCCTGACCACTCGACAGACAACATACATGCCTTCCACTTCATTTGTACTTTAACAATGTCATGTTTCAAGTTCTTTCCTATCAAAATTGATTTTTAAAAAGTGAGAGACAGACAGAGAGAAAAAGAAAACACTGCTAATATCACATGAATGAAACGCTGCTGCTAAGTTCAGATCTCTCCACTTGAGCCCATAGCACACTTACTACGGTGGTAAGAACCGACTGCAGCTGAACACCCCCCCCTTCCCACCCCCTCCCTCAAACACCCACTCAATAAATGCCTTCTGATATCCCAGTACAGCACTTGGACTGCACCGCAGTGGCTGGCTGTAGACAGCATACTTACCTTTCACTTCATTGGCACTTTCCTCCCTCCTCCTTTCCAGTTCTTTCCTATCGTAGTTGATCTTCTTCAGGCAGTTGATGCCGTATTGTAAACTGGTTCTGAAACACAACAACAAAACCCCTTGTTAAAAGAAAAGTACTTTGTCAAGACCGATAGCAACCATGACGACAGTAACAACCTGAAGAATATCTAGGAGACTACAGACCTCTGCCAAGGCTGAACGGATCCTGGATCTGCCGTCTGATCAAGATCCACACCAAAATCTCACTCATTCTGCTTCGTCCCCTCTGAGATAACTCATGACTAAGTGGATGCTATGACAGCTGACTTTACAGACAAAGTATAGCGAGTGCTATCAGAGTCATTCCACAAATCTGGATAGTTTCACAGTCAGAAAATGCATTATACTGGTATGGAGTTTGAAAATGTTACATCAGATCCATTCAATTGTGTAAATGTAGACAATAGGCAGCTTGCTCTAGTGTAAATATAGACGATATGTAGCTTGCTCTTGATAGTAATAATGACAGCAAACCCAGCAGTGATGAAGATGTGACTTTTTCCTTCAACACAACTGTTTGAAAAGTGGTGAAACTCTGTTAAATCAAATGCAAATTTCATATTCATTATGCAAATTTCATATTCATTTACACAAGACCCAGACAAGAACACATCTCTTTACAAGATGATTCCCTTTTTCAATTCAGCTGCAATAAAGTCACACCTGCGACCTACTATCAACTTAGGTCAAAACAACCTCTCTTGAACAGTTTCATGAAGTTTTGTGGAGTTCTGTGAACTGGCAACCAAGTCAGAAATGGATTGATGAATTCATCCTAAGGGCCACATTCAAGACGTCCAGCACGTTTCGTAAAAATCTGTTGAAGAGATTTTGTGTGATCTTTCTAATGCATCCTGGATCCGTTGCTTGATCCTAATACACATCAAAATTCAGTGGGTTCGTTTTCAGGCCATTCCATCTTTCCACCAAGTGCTGTTAAAATCGGTTCATACATTTTGCATAATCCTGCTGACAGACAGACAAACAGACCAATAGTCATGGGTGAACACACAATCTCCATGGCAGAGCCAATAACAATACAGACAAACACACAGGAACAGAACCACACATCCATCCTGCCAGCCAAAACACAAGTACATCTGCACAAGATCACACAGGTGCCGGATGGATAAACTTTAACTAGTAGCGGCACGCCCCTGTCAGCAGTGAGGGAAAGGTTGATTTTAGGTGAAAATAGGCCAACTTCAATCAGGCAGTACTGGTGTAATACTGTATCTATAACGATGCTTTTTGATTCTGAATAAACCTTTATTTATCTACTTTATTCTCATGTATTTTCATTTTTGTCATGAATGCGTGAGAGAGAGAAAATCTAAATGAAAAATACCCCCTGGAAAGAAAAGTCAGCTTCGCCGTCAGCGAAATTGCCGACGTCCGCCGAACCCGAAGTTGGTACGTGTTGGAAAATCTCGACTCGCTTTACATATGCTGGACAGAGTGGTCTAAAAATAGTTTCATAATAAAGATCGAAGATTCCTCTTTAAAACAGTACAAGTTTCAAAATAATTTAAGTCCAGTATTAATTTGAGAAAACGAGTTGAAAAATTGGGTAAATTTCAATCTACTTTATCTCCAAGAAATACTGAATAAAGATATATCATCTTAGGGTGCGCTGGAAAGAGGATTTCAAGTCCAACACAGCGGTATGCAAATGAGCTCTATCCGTGCCATAGCCACCAATCGCAAGCCGGGAAAAGCGAGTGTGCGGAACGTCGCGAGGCACAACAATACAATCGAATGGCGACCTACATGGCAAGTGCGTCGGACCGACACATCGTTTCAAATGAATGGGACGTCCGTGTCCAGGATCTCTATGGTAAGTTTTATTTGTGATTATGGCAGATCGATTATTTAAGCACATCTTTCAAAGAAATGATCGGTTGAGAATGACCAGATTATGGTTAGTTTTGAATTAGAAGTGATCAAGTGAAAGTGTTAGGAAAAACATGTTCTGTACTCTTGTCGTCTTCCTGTCGAAGTTGATTTAATTTTATCGGAAGGCTCATTTTACCTAAACATTAACTAAATATAATTTCAAGATTGCACATTGTCGAATCGTAGTTTAATTTTTTATATAATAAAAGTTTGGGGCATATTTTATTAAATTATTTGACAGTATCGATTACCGAAGTGGAATGACTTTGGTCACAAGTAACAAAACGATCTGGTCGATCTTGCGCGGCCGTGTTCGTGCGTTTTCTTCGAAGTGAATGCGCATAGTGATCGTTTATTATTTTTGTTTTCATGCAATGATCTGTTGATTTCTGTCATTGTATGTGTATTTTGTAATAGTATTGAAGAAGGGGCAGTAGTACTTGTTGGATTTTTCTCGCGTGTATGAGCCCACCACATCATTCCGTTTATTATCTCTCTCTCCCTCCCCCCTTATACAACACAGTCACGAAAAGAACATACATTTTATGAAAAAGACTGCATTTAAAAAAATACATGATCGATTGTGTGTGTGAGTGAATGAGTGTTTTAGTTTGCTTTTCTTGTTGCTATTGTTAAGGTACTTCAGCACTTTGAGCTTTCTAGTATAAATATAAATGTATGGTGAGAAAAGTACTAAAGAAATGTTCCTTGTTAAAATATGCTCACTTAGATTATTTTCCAGTAAATCTCATTCACTTCATTGTAAAAAGGTTATATTGCAAATGTCTGTGATGTCTTGAAAACACACTCACAATCACATGATATAGGTGTGTGCGCGCGCGCGCACGCACACACACACACACACACACACACACACACACACACACACACACACACACACACACACATTGAAGCTCACAAACACCTCTTCCTCTTCTCCTGTCTTTTCCCCCCCACACTGACACAGGTGCACGCATCTGAGAAGCATGCAAAAAACAATGGAAGTCAAATGCTTAAAATTTTCCTTTCTTTCCTTGAAGATTACCAGTTTCATCGCATGAAGCAGTACCTCACAGCAGAAGGAAGGGGAGAAAAGTAGGCCTGACCAAGCAGTCAGTTGCCACCAACAAGCTGCTGCTTCAACTGGACTGTTTGAGACGGACCTGTGAGAAGAGCTGGATGAATTTCCGCCTTTGTTGACAAAGTGTGTGATGAAAACATTTTTGCACACACTACACTGAAAACAGAGGTCAACCATGCAATCAGAGGTGTTTCAACGTTATCCTGTGATGGTGATCTTCAGAGATTTTTAGAGACGGATGTCAGGTTCGAACTGGAAAGTAGAAATATGGTCACTTCTTGCAGAAAAAAGGAATCAAGCGACACCATCTCCTTTCACCAGATACCTTTGACCAGTCCCAGCTGTGTGAGGTGTCAGTGACAAATGGGTTGCTGATTGATCTGCTGATCTTCCAGAAAGAAGAAGGCCTGTCTCTACAAAAAGAGTGGTTCCACATGATAGGGTTAAACATTGCAGGGCTCTCTGACAAACAGCTCAACACAAAATTGGCCAAAACCAGGAAACCCTATGACAGTCTGTTGAAAAGTGCTTCCAGACCCAGCAGTCAGCAGAAATTGAAAGACTTTCTTTTGCAGCCTCCAGAGCATTTTGTATTAAAAAAGAGTCTGGAACAAAACTTATCCCCACTAGAACCCTCTGCCTCTGCAGTACATTTGTCAGATCCTCAGGTCACATATGAAGAAAAGACAGATAATGGGAATGCGGCTATTAAATTAGCAACACATGGGAGACAGTTAGCTGCTCTTCGCCGGCAACTGGAAGAAACACAGGCAGCACTCAAAACATCAAAATCAGAAGTTGACACTCTGAAAAACGTTTTGCATGAAGAAAACCAACGTTTGATGGCACTAGAAACGGAAATGGCTAAAATGATTGCTGATAAGAAATCATCAGATCAAGAACAACTTCTGTTAAGAGACAAGTTACAGAGAGCGAACAAAAAAATTTCAACAATACAACAGTCGAATTATTACAAAAGGCTAAAAAGGAAAGAAAATGATATGAAAAAAACAGAGCACATAATTAAACAACATCAAAGTGGAGGTTGTCAAAGAAAGATAAATGGTCTTAGACAAAAACTGAAGAGCAGCCAAACTACTGCATCAAATTTGAAAACAAAGATAATTAACATCTGAAGGAAAAAATGGAAGCAACACTATTGGACCAACAACATGCTGGTGAAGTTCTGCAAGATCCTGAAGAACTGCGCCTCAAAGATGAAAACGGGCACTTCAAACCGGAGGCAAAGATAGCAGTTATGGAGCTTGTGGGAGAGTCTGAAGTTCCTGCTCACAGGTGTGGTGCTGTCATCAGAACTGCTGCACGGCTGTGTGGTGCCAGGATTCCAGAAGGTGATTTGCCCTCACAAAGGTCAGCTTTACGCTTTGCTGACCAAGGCATGTGGTCAGCAAGTCTCATGTGGCAGAGGTCCTCAGAAGTCACGAGCACTGGGACTTGCACATTGATGGAACCAGCAGGAGTGGGAAGAGCTACATCAGTCAGCAAGCTACCACTGCCAGTGGCTCCTCTCCATGGGCTTTCTTCCTGTGACAACAGAGGACACCTCCACCCTTGTGGACATTGCCATACAGATGCTGGAAGAGCTGTCTGATCTCCATCCAGAAGGGGCAGCCCGTCTGTCATGATGCTGGACAAGCCAAGGAGAAGATGGTAGAAATTCATGTGGCCCAGGCAGCCAGAAGAGCTCATTGCTGTCTACTTTGAAGATGACTTCTTCATAGGGCAGTGCACAACATTCTGAGAGAGGATCAAGCGGAGGTGAACTTCATGACCAAGGCGACTGTGGGTAGAGGTGCCAATGCCCGCCATGTGTACCGATGGCCACACTCACTTGATGTGTATCCAATCAACTCCTCAGTGGTGTTTGCCTCCAACCTCACCCTGGCCCCATCTTCTTCATCTGGGAGGTCTTCTGTTGTGGACTGCCAAATGATCTACGCCAGAGATACGACGCATTCAAACGTTTCCTGTTTGAAAATCGTCTGTGATTAGCTTCTTTCAAGAAATGTCTGTTGTAAGTGACCTAAGGTGTTATTTGAAAGGTAGGACTTGTGAAGAATGTTCTTTTCAGTGAGTTCAGCTATCAGTGAACCTGTTGACATCATTTTCAAAAATAATGATTTTGGGTTTGAGATCTTTACACTAGTATTGTTAGTAGATATTAAGACAATCTAAATAAGCAAAAAGTTTGTCTGTGAAGACTTTCAGTAGTTTAAGTTATGCATACCACCATTTTAGATATCTGGTTAAAATTTGAGAGGGATATGACAAGTGGTTTGGAAAACATTGCAATTTTCCTGTTGACGTCTGTGGATTTTAGGTCCCCTAAGCATCATTTAAAATGGATTATGCAGGTATTTTTTTGCTTGATTTCTGTCATTTAACACTTACAAGACAAAAGATACCATTTAGAATACACACCACCAAGTTTGAAGTGAAAATCTGTATTAGTTCAGGAATTATGTCCATTTTTTCTAATTTTGTCGATCTACGGACTATTTGCCACTGTACATTTTGGCCTTTCTAAGCATATTTACACCTCATTAGATGGAACGTTTACAGACCCATTGAGCTGAAAAAAATTAGGCTAAGTCTATGCAAACTGTAACTCAAAAAATCTAAAGAAATCACTATTTGAGGTCATTTCTAAAATCTGTAGGTCCCCAAACATGGCACCCTCGTGCCGATTTGACGTTTCCGGAATTGCATGAAGTGCCATTTTTGACCACAAGCAAAAGAGGCAATTTGTTTTGGACAGCCCTGTAAATTTGTGTGCTAAGAGTATATGGTACACACACTCCAAATGCATAATATCTTATGTCTCACATGCATGTGTTCTTGCTGGGAGGCTTCAAAGATGCCATGTCACACTATTACATGCGAACGTTCGGCAAATGCAATATTAAAATGTCGATATCTCTTAAACTAATAAAGATAGAGCAGTAATTTTTTTTTTACTTTGTTTTGCTTTAAAAGTTCTATCTAAAAATCTTAAACAGAAATATGCAATTTGCAATTCAAATTTTGGCTGCCGCTACCTACTTTAACACTTTCGCGCTTGGGATGAAAACAGTCACACGCGCACAACTTGAAACCGACACTGCCTACATAAGATAAGATAAGATAATGTTGCTTATAGCCCAGCCGACCGCACAGGGCCACACCAGGGCTGTCACCACGTTAAAAATCAACTCACCATCAAAAAAAAAAAAAAAAAAAAAAAAAAAACCTTTCACACATCTCATTAAATGACATCGTCTAGAAACGCACCAGAAACTTCGTAAAAATCTTTTTTCCGTAAAATCTTACATCAGATGAAAAATGTTAATCTCTCTCAAAAACTCAAGGATCACATCAGGCGGGACATCCCTGAACAGGATCTTCATGGACTCCGCCGTAAAATGTTTGTGTCTCACATCGTGCAAGTCCCAACACTCTAAAAGAACATGTTTCATTGTGAGTGGCGCATGACATGGAATGCACCACGGAGCTTCTTCACTCTTTAAAAGGTAGGCATGGGTAAAATACGAATGGCCGTGTGCAGCCGGCACAGAACCGTTTCCTCTTTACGACCTCCCGACGTGGATGGGAGGAAGTCCTTAAGGTTTGGACGGATCTGAAAGAGTTTGTTATTCGTCTGTGTGTTCCAATCCTCCTGCCAGAGGTCTCTCACATAATCGTTAATTTTGGGTTTCACATCTGAGCAGGGGATTGAAATGTTGGACAGTTTCTCTCTTGTGGCGTTCTTGGCTAAACGATCAACCATTTCGTTCCCGCCGATGCCAACATGACCTGGAACCCAAGCAAGAGTAATGTTATAACCGTCCGCTTTCAACGTGCTAAAAAGTTCAAAAAAAAGTAAAAGTTCTGGATGCTGAAGGTTGCGGCCAGCTATGGCCTCCAAAGCTGACAGCGAATCCGACAGAACCAGAAAGTCCCTCCTCGAAGAATGTGAGATTATCTTCAAAGCCAAAACCAGAGCAGTAAGTTCAGCAGAATAGACAGAAGCATCTGAATGAATATGTCCAACAGTATCTGAGAAGGAGCGCCAGGGCAGTAGGCTGCACAGGCCACTCCATCCTCAGACTTGGAACCATCAGTGAAAACTTTTTGACAGGATGGGAATTTCGAACAGAGCTCAGCATACAATGCCTTGTACGCCAGAGAGCTGGGAGACTCTTTGTGAAAAGCTGCAAGATCAAAACGAATCTCTGGTGTGAAAAAGGTCCACGGAGGTTGATCCGGAAACTTGGAAAAATCGGAAACAACTCCTAGGTCTAGACCTGCATTCCGCACGTGAGGCCGCATACGAAGACCAAACGGCGGAATACATTTCGGGTTTGTTTTCAAACTTACTTTGGAACGGAGGGTCAAAGACACAGTCATAAGCAGGATTCTGCGGTTCTGAGAACAGTCGGACATAATAATTCAAAGACAGTTTCAGCCTGCGGTTGGACAGTGAAGGTTCACCTGCCTCTGCGTACAGGCTGTACACAGGGGTGGTGCGGAACGCTCCAAGACAGAGACGAAGCCCTTGATGGTGGATAGGGTCCAAGAGTTTGAGGTAAGACGATCTTGCGGAGCCGTACACAGCACAACCGTAGTCCAGTTTGGAACGGACCAGGGCTCTGTAAGGTGCAGCAAAGTTTTCTTATCAGCGCCCCAGTCGGTGTGCGCTACGACCCGCAGAATATTCAGTGCTTTCTGGCAAGCAGTTTTGAGGTTTTTGATGTGGCTGATAAAGTTCAGTTTCTGGTCAAAAATGATTCCCAGAAACTTGGCCTCTTTAACAGCTGGAATGGGAGATTTCCCTACTTGAAGTTCGGGATCGGGAAAAAAAACTGACGGAAATTATGGAAGTGAATACACTGCATCTTTGTTGGAGAAAAGGTGAAACCGTTTTCATCTGCCCATCGATGGATTTTATCCACGCAAAGCTGGAGCCTGCGCTGGATACTCGGGTACAGGCTTCCAGTTGCGTAGACAGCGAAATCATCCACAAACAATGAACAGTCTGAACCCTGCTGAACCGATTGAACAATGTTATTAATCTTGATGCTAAAGAGGGCAGGAGACAGTATGCTCCCCTGTGGAACACCCAACTCCTGCTCGTGGACATCAGAGAGATGGTGCCAACCCGGACCTGAAACTGTCGCTCTGCCAAAAAAATTTGAATAAAAAGCGGAAGATGACCTCGAAAACCCAGATCGTGGAGATCATGAAGTATCCCCGACTTCCAGGTGGTATCGTAGGCCTTCTCCAAGTCAAAGAAAATTGCCACTACATGCTGTTTGTTCAGAAAGGCGTTCCGAAGTGTAGATTCCAGACGAATCAAATGGTCAACAGTAGTCCGATGTTTGCGGAAACCACACTGTTCTTTCACCAAAAGGCCATCGGTTTCGAGTTTCCACATGAGCCTAGCATTGACCATTTTCTCCATCAGTTTACAGACACAGCTGGTCAAAGCTATGGGACGGTAGTTTGATGGATTAGAAAGATCTTTTCCAGGTTTGGGGATGGAATAATGAGGGCTTTCCGCCAAGAGGGTGGAAAGAAACCAGTAGTCCACACATGGTTGTATACCTGTAGCAGTATGTTCAGACATTCTTGCGGAAGATGTTTCAAGAGTTGATAATGAATTTCATCTATACCTGGAGAGGAATCGCTGCAAGAGAGTAAGGCAGATTTCAGCTCGTTTAACGTGAAAGGAAGATTGTAGTCTTCCATGTTGTCTGACGAAAAGTTGCAGGGTGATTTTTCTTTTAGGGCTTTGTTTTTGACAAAAGTGGCTGATTTGTTAGAAGAGGAGGAATTCTTTTCAATTGTTGAAGCAAGCAGATTAGCAACTGCTTTTTTTCTCCGTTATTAAAGAGTCCAAAAACTTGAGATGGTTCACAGTGGGACAGGTGTTCTTCCCTTGATTTTCTTAATGATGTTCCACACTTTTTTCTTGGAAGTTTTCGATGTCAGCCTGGAGCAGAAACTTCTCCAGGACCGACGTTTACTGATTTTAAAAGTGTGTCTTGATTTAGCACGGAGTTTCTGATGGGCTCGAGCGTTGGGACCCGAAGGTCGTTGGTACACCTGACGCTGAGCCCGTTTTCGAACTTTGGAAATTTGTTGGCAGTCTGAATCAAACCAGGTGTTTTTGGCATTTGAAGTTTATCGGAAAATACTGGAATACAAGCTTTAGCACACTTGATCATAGTGTTAGTCAGTGATTCTGCTGGTCCGGACTCTGAAGAAAATCAATGTCCTGGAATTCCGTAGAAATAGTGGCTGCAAATAGATCCCAGTTTGCTTTCTATAATTTAGATGTTGAGAGATAGAGACGTGTTCAGTTATTACGGGTTGTAAACAGACAGGGAAATGGTCACTTCCGTGCAGATCGTCATGGACAGACCACTCATAGTCCAGGACCAGCGAGGGTCACAAACCGACAAATCTAAACACGAAAGGGAACCTGTGGAAGAGTGGAGGTAAGTTGCAGATCCGTCGTTCAGACAACACAAATCCAAATCCGAAAGGACATCCTCAATTAGCAGACCTCTGGATGACGTACTGACACTACCCCAAAGAGGATTGTGACCGTTAAAGTCACCCAACAGCAAAAAAGGTCGAGGAAGTTCACCTATCAACTGACAAGGTCCTGACGACAAACCGGGACAGAAGGTGGAAGATAAAGGGAACAGATTGTCACAGTCTTGTGGAGAGTGACTCTCGCAGCTACAGCCTGAAGGGAGGTAGACAGATCAACAGGGCTATACAACAAAGTTTGTGTAGGAGAAGGGCAACACCGCCCGACAGTCCCAACGTGGATGGTTGTGCAGGTTTTGAAAGAATATTAAAGCCAGAAAGAGTGAAGGTCTTCTGGCTTTGAATTTGAGTTTCCTGAAGAGCCACGACAGAAGGCTTTAGAGATTGACACAGAAGCTGCAGCTCCTCAAAGTTGGAATTTAGTCCACGGATATTCCAATGGAATATTGTACTATCCATGGTGCAGAGGGCGAAAAGGAGAGAGATCAGGTCATCTCCTCATCAACGTCTGCTTCCAATGGAGTGAATTTATTTTGTAGTTTCACTGGACTGTGTTGGTCTTCAGACCTGCTGGCAGACTTGCCAACAGGTGAAGAAGGTCTGGATTTGGGAGACGGTGGAGGTTTCTTCCTCATCTCCACCATCTCCACACTGGTTGAACTCCCTTGCCCGCACGGGCACTGGACAGAGGAGTTCGAGGCTTGGGTGCTGGTTTTTTAATCTGCCCAGCAGCAGATGTTGTAGACTGCTGGGCAGTCTGAGGGGTGGCGGATTTTTTGCCTCCACCAGGGCAGTCACTTTGGGTTGGGAGGTGGTGGACCTGCTTCCACCAGAATCGACAGTTCTTCCTTGCAGTGTCTTGGAAAAGATAAATTCATCAGTCTGGCAGCAGACTGACCTAGTGGAAACTTTCTTTACGGCCGAAGCATACGAAGATGCTGTTGGCGTCTGACTGCCAACAACCTGTTTGCGGGCCTCAAAAAAGGAGATTTTCTTTTCAGTTTTAACTCGTTGTATAGTGGATTCCTGAATCCAAAGAGGGCAGTTTCGGGAAGAGGAGGGATGGTCGCCACCGCAGTTAGCACAATGTGCCGGATCTTTACACGGCCCATCATGGGTTGCCTTGCAGCAAACACCGCACACCTCCTGCCCAGAACAACGGTCTCTGACATGGCCAAACCTCTGACATCTGAAACACCTCAACGGGGACGGAACATACATTTGAACTCTGACGTTCAGGTAACCAACTTTGATGACTGGAGGCAGCACAGGGTTGCAGAAGGTCAGAAAGAGGGTGTTGGTGGCCACTATTTCTGCACCTTTCTTTACTGTCACCCTGCGCACCTCCGTCACACCCTGGGACGCCAGTTCCGTTTTGATCTCTGCCTCTGAGACACCTGTTAGATCTCTGCAGCGAATCACTCCCTTTGACGAATTTAACTGTTTATGGGGAGTCACCCTGATCTCCCTGTCCACTATTTTTGTTGCCCTCAACAGCTGTTCAGATTGCTTTTTAGATCGACATTGAATGAGAAACGAGCCATTCCTCAACCTTTTGACGGACTGAGGGTCACCTGCTAGACCTTGAAAGCCCTTTTGTATGGCAAAAGGCTCAGAGCTGAAAGGGGTCTTTCCTGCTCCGTCCCTTCCATCACGAGCCAGGAAGCCCAGAAACCTGTCCTCTGTCTAACCTCCGTATCGGAATCACTGTCTGTTTCAAATTCCCCTGAAATAGGGGATGCTGCCTTCCTCTTCCTTTTGGGGGGTAGTTTTTTGAAAAAGCCATATTTTGTTTATTGTGTTTCATCCCTCCCTTACCCACCCACCTTGGAGTCCAACTAAGGGGCCAGGCCAAGAAACCAATGTCTTGACCCCTTCCAGGCTTCGGGAGAGACATACGACAAACAGAAGCCACCAACCCTATCCCCCCTGATCATGCTCAACTCCCGGGAACAGAGAGCTGAGCACTGCAGGGGTTTACTTGGCCAGCAGGGAACTGTCTGTCTTGACCCAACCCCAAGAAGGGGAGCCGATTAGTACACCCGGGCCAAAGTGTACTCCCTGTCTAGGAGAGGTCCGAGCCAAAGTGATGTGTTGAGAGCGCTGGCCCTCTCAATCACCAGGATCTCATTCCCCTCCGACACAGGTCGCACCGCACGGCAAACGCGGCGGATCTTAAGGAGACCACAGAGAGAAAAGGAGTGTGGAAAAGAAGACTTGAAGGGGAGACGAAGATAGAAAAGGGCCAAATAAGGGAGGCAGAAAACAAGAAAAGAAGAAAGGCGGGTTACTCTTTGTCAGGATCCTCACCCTTAGCCTATCTGACATGGGAAGCCCTACCAGGGCATCAACTCCTTACCACGTTATGCTTAGGCCAGACAGCATCTTGGCTTTTCGGACCTAGAAGCACTTTGAAAAAAACCCAGCCTATTTCCAAGTATTGATGCCCCCGCCAGCAAAGCCTAAGGATCACTGGACCGCGCAAGCCCTCCGACCACGACAAGGTCGCAACCCCCGGAGGGCACTGCCTACATGACCTGTTCACCTAGCATACATATGAAGAAGAGGCACACAGTGTTTCCTTGTGGCAGTATGTGGAACAACCTGAATGCACAACACGGGAGCAATACCACTAACGAAGGAGGAGGAGACATGAGACAAGCAAATCCTCCTGGATGGAAATGACGAAACAATCAAAGAAGGAAAGCCAAAGCAAAAGCGAATGCTGAAATGTCCTACATTAACTCCTTTAAACACTGAAAGTGTCCCAGTTTTCAAGAAGCCATGTCCATACAAATTACAAAAAAAAAAAAAAAAACGACTTGGCCAGGGCAGTATGAGGGGGATGGGTGGGGAAAGAGAAGCTCACGATACATACACAAAACAATGCAGACGAGAGCCAACCTCTTTAGTCCATATCCACACCAACATTTCATGACTTGTCCCGGGGTCATACTCCATCTTTCCCTTAAGCTTCATTAAAAAAAAAAAAAAAAATCAAGTCTGCAATTTTTTTCTGTCTGCTAAACAAAGAGACACCGGCGAAAACCACCACTGGTGAAGGTAAAGATATCCCCCCCCCACCCCCCCCCTCCACCTTCCCTGTCCCCCTACTTCCAAGCGGCTCAACTCTGTGGTGCTGAGCCCTTCACACCGACCTGTGGAAGCTGTCGACCATCTTGAGCTGGCCCCGCAGGTCCTTCTTGGTGAGGTGGTCCAGCATGCGGGCGTCCACCAGCACTCCATGAAGTGGGAGCGGTACTGGGGCAGACCCAGGCTGGGCAGCCAGTCGTTGCCCATCCACTCGTGGTTCATGTCCCCAAAGGCCAGCGTCTGCAACAGGTGACACATCACCTGCCTGAACTCCCGTGTCCAACTTGCACACGATGAAGAACGCTTAGTACATTTACATGACAGATATAAATAGGAACATGTTTTACTTTGCTTAACTACTTGAACCAAAATTTGGTACATTTTGAGAAATACTAATCCTAACCATAACTGAAGTCTCCTGCAATGCTTAACCATTGTGCATCAAGGATTCCAACTGCATTTCTATATGACAAAGATGACTGATTTGCCAGCATGCATGTTGAAAGAAAGAAAACTGAGTTAAATTTTGGACATCAAAATCAGCTGCCAACTGAGAGATAAAAAAGAAGAGGAAAAAACCCCCATAACTTTTTGGGGGAAGAGTTACAATAACTGAGCCCTTCCAAAAAATCTTTCGTTATCCCAAAACACAAATTTTCAATGTGGACTGATAAAGTATTATGGAAAGGAATTCATCAACTTGATCAGAATGTAGAAACACAACAGTCCCAAAACATGCCATCCAGAAGGTTCCCCCCCCCCCCCCCCCCCCTTCCCCGCCCCCCCTTAACGTTTCTTTTCAAACTTTTTGTGTAAAAAAAAATTCCATGAATTTCCTTCCTAAGGATTTGAAAGAACGCAAAAGAGAAAATGCGTCAGATCACCTCCAGCTGGTGGAAGGCCTGGTCCAGTACCAAGAACTTTCGATCTGTCCACTGTCTTGTTTACAGTCAGATCACTTCAGACACACTCCATCCACCATGTCAAGAAACTAAGCCAAAGGAATCAGAGGAAAGATGGAGGAGAGGAGACCACGTACTGTGCGAGAAGTCTTGGAGCCGAGGACTTGTGAGGGACACCATTTCCTGGATGGCCAGCCGTAGTTTCAGCCGATGCAGGGGTTGAGATGCCAATCTCCCGCTGGATCTCTGTGTCTGACAGGGCAGACATGATGGCGCCGCTCTTCACGTTGGCCCGACAGGCCGCCACGTACCACGCCGGCATGCCAACCCACAACTGAGGCAAAACATACAGAGAATGATTGGCAGACCACACTTATGGAACGAAAGACACAGTAACATGGGTCACAAAAATGGGACAGAGCACATCAAAGCAAAAACCGTTTCATTTTTTTTAATGACATTTTCTTTCTCTCATTTCCAGTGCTCCCTTATCAGCTTTATTAAACACATTGTTCCCTCAGATACCTCCCACACTCCGCAACATCCACAGCAGGGATTTTTAAAGTTTTGAATTTGATGGGTGCACCTCATTGTTAACATGACATAATGAGCTAACAACAGCATCAATGGCCTTCAAAATGTACATCGCAACCCAATGAATGTGGATTTCTGTGCTCCGTATGAATGTGAGACAGTACTTTTGACCTCGTTGATTATGCTTTCTCAACTGAAATAGTTGCTTCTTTAGACAAATTTGATGTGGTCTGAACTTGATTTGGCTTTTCAGTTATTATTTAAAAACAACCAACCAAAAAAAAACCACACACAGTATCCTGGATTCATGAGTTCATCTGGTAAAACAGAAATTTCACTTGACAGTTTGACAGATGCAACTGTAAACAGAAAAGAAAGAAAAACTTATAAAGACAAATCGAGCAATACAGCGTGAAAATTAAATAAAAAAGGCTTTATAATCAAGCTATATAGTCTGAACATCAAAGTGTGGGGTGTTACCTCAGCAAATAAGTGTGACTTGTTCGACTTCCTGAATCATGATTTTGTGGAGAATTTTGATATTGGACAACAGGCATGGTACTGAAGGAAAATCATTTTTCCCTGAAAATGTTTGGGGGTCCAGGGGCGGTGCCCCCTGGCGGGGTCAAGGAGCAAAGCCCCTTGTGGGGGTCAGGGGGCAGCGCCCCCTGAAGCTGAAGGTTTTTCAGCAATTCTAGCCTGTAAAAAAGCCTCTCCTTGAACTAATTTCAGTTCTTCATACTAAGCAATTTCTGCCACAAAATAAGCTCTCCTAGAATCACTTTATCAGTCATTCCTTCAAACCAAAGGAGGTTTTAAACCCAAGTAGTCACATAGCAAAAATGAGTACATATCTACATTGCTTTAGGTGGCATACATTAAGTCAAATTGTAAACGTTTTACTTACTATGTCAGTGAAGCACACACACAGTGTACACACAGGAGACCCCTCATTTTGCACAACTTTGGTCATCATGTCCAGCACCACCAACACAGCATAGCACAGCACAGCAAAGTAGTGGTCTATTCATGTCTTGAGTTCCAGTTTTGTTTACTATGTTCAATTCTTTTATGATCCGTCTCCTCTACATTAGTTACTCCTTTTACTTTTTACATCTATCTGAATACAGTACAAAATGAGTTTAAGTTTTGTGTCTCTTTTAACGTACAAATTTTAAGTTATGTGTCTCTTCAGTGCAAGCAATGAGAATGAGATGACTACTTTTTGCCTGATTTCTCAGCCATCTGCTTCACGAGCAGAGCCTACTTTTTGTAATGTCCAAACCTCATTCTCTTTGCCTCCTGTCTGTAATGTTCAATGGCTTTTCTCTTTGAAGCCAGCCAAATGTGTTCCTTCTGGAACAGTTCAAACTTTTTCTTTCTTTCTTCTTTTCTTTCTCCAAAATGTGGTG
The DNA here is from genome assembly GCA_018398815.1 of Conus ventricosus. Taxonomy (NCBI): domain Eukaryota; kingdom Metazoa; phylum Mollusca; class Gastropoda; order Neogastropoda; family Conidae; genus Conus; species Conus ventricosus. The sequence goes on along the minus strand of CM031616.1, from coordinate 41,863,798 downwards.
GTAAGTCTATCAACTGTTCCAAGCACGACGAAAACGTTTCATTTTCGTGGCTCCTGTTCAGCCAATCCCATCGCCATTTGTTTGCCACACCAGCATCAATATCTCCTGTCGCAGAATTTCGCGGAACTATGTCTGTACGCTTTGGCATTTTTATTTTTTCCTTCTTTTTCTTTAATCTTGTTCAAATTCGATCACGTCGACCCAGAGCGGAAAGCAGTGGTGAATGTCACGAAAGCGCATGCGCAGAAGTAGTCCTGCTCAATGCTACTTCTCGCGAGACGAAGGCTTGAAGTGAATGACCTGAAACGAACTAAGTGGGCTGGTCTCGTCGGCACGGCTCGTTTTTTTTGTTTTTGTTTTTGCTTTTCGCGGATTTCCGCGAATTCGCGGACATGTACCATGCCTGGACAAGGATAACATTTTGCGGACGACCATATAGATAAAAAAAATGCAATAAAAAAGATTCATTTCAGTCATAATACCAAAAATTCTTAACATTTAAGCCTTTTTTTTTCTCCAAAATTTTAATACACAAAGATACATTTTCAAGTAATGTCTGTTCCAAAATTCAGCACTATTAAGTAACATAATTCGCAGACCGTTTATTCTGCTAACAGAGTGCAGCTTGCCCCCTAGTCTCAGTAGACCCTAGTCTCAGTAGACCAATCAGACTTCTGGAATGGAAGTGAGAACCTTACCTCCAGCCAGGCCACCACAGTGGGTCCGTTCCACAATGCAAAGGGTGTGGCCGCCTTCATGGCTTCTTCCAGCAGTTCATGTCTACGACATATCACATCAACCATGAGAAATGCATGCGCGTGTGCAGGCGTGCACGCGCTTCTGTGTGCGTGTGCGAATATGTAATGGTGTGCATGCGTGTGTGTGTGTGTGTGTGTGTGTGTGTGTGTGTGTGTGTGTAGACGCACATGCATGTGTGTGTGAGAGTTTGTGAGAGAGTGTGTCGGTGCATGTGCCTGCATGCACTAGAACATGTGTGCACATCAGAACATGTGAGAAACACTGACACACAGAGACAGAAATAAACAGTAAAGAAAGAGACAGAAACAAACATGGGAAAACAAAATGAACTCCAGACAATCAACTGACTTTTTCTTCACCCGGCGGTCGAAGTCAGACTGCCCTAATCCCACTGTCAGTTCGGAACCACTGGTGTCTCCGCTGTCATAGCCAGCTGCCAACAGCAAAGGGGAAAACATCGATCACATATGCTTTACATCCACCTCACCAAACTGAAACTAAATCTGTATTACGATTAAATAATTGTGGCTTAAGTTAGATGACACTGTCTTCAGCTGGAACATGCTTTTCCCATTGGTGCATATCATTCATGAGGAATTTTTTTTTCATAGGCTGTTTTGGGCATTACCTGTCACATGGTAAAACAAACACAACAAAACGGATGAAGTCACTTGAAAAAAGACAGACAGAAGAAAGTACTGTGCAAATTACAAAATGACTATTTTTTAACACCTGCTACAAAAATGCTACAATTCATGGCCAGCTGAGGGCAGGAACAAGAAATTGTGATTGTTCATGAGATCGAAAAGCTCAGTTTCTTTAGCCCATATTCCTTTTGGCCCATCTCGTATCTCGTGAGCTAAGGGATGGAAACAGATTGTTCAAAGACCCATAAAGTGTCATACTGAACAAGTTTTGAAGACGTTGATCCACTCAGGGCACTTGGGGCCAGAATTATATAGGAAGATTCAAAGAGCCTTAACAAGTTTCCAGTCTTTTGGTCCACTCAGGGCACTTGGGGCCAGAATTATATAGGAAGATTCAAAGAGCCTTAACAAGTTTCCAGTCTTTTGGTCCACTCAGGGCACTTGGGGACAGAATTATAAAGGAAGATTCAAAGAGCCTTAACAAGTTTTCAGTCTTTTGATCCACTCAGGGCACTTGGGGCCAGAATTATATAGGAAGATTCAAAGAGCCTTAACAAGTTTCCAGTCTTTTGGTCCACTCAGGGCACTTGGGGCTAGAATTATATAGGAAGATTCAAAGACCCTTAACAAGTTTCCAGTCTTTTGATCCACTCAGGGCACTTGGGGCCAGAATTATAAAGGAAGATTCAAAAAGCCTTAACAGGTTTCCAGTCTTTTGGTCCACTCAGGGCACTTGGGGCCAGAATTATATAGGAAGATTCAAAAAGCCTTAACAGGTTTCCAGTCTTTTGGTCCACTCAGGGCACCATTTTTCTGACAAGAGTGTAAATCCAGTATGCATCTATACCTGAGCACACATACAAAGGTGTAAAGAGTGGGAGTTATTTCATTGTTCTGCCATTCCAGGCTATTCATTCCATGTAAGAGAACACCAGAAGAAAGGAATTTAGCTCCCTTCTCTATCATACTATCCAATGGTTTCCTGATTAGCTAAAGTATGTTCGTGACAAGAAAGAACAAGGCACTTGTTTGAACAGGTAAGTATGAGGTGGAGAAAAAGTTAATTTCCTCTCATCTACACGCTACATAGAGCAATTTCGAAGAAAACGTGTATGTGTGTACATGTTGTCTGCATATGTGTGTGCTGAGATGTGTTGTGTTGTGTTGTGTTGTGTTGTGTTGTGTGTGTGTGTCTCTATCTGTGTGTCTCATACATGTGCGTGGTGTGTGTGTGTGTGCATGTGCGTGTGTGTGTGTGCATGTGCATATGTGTGAGTTTTGAGAGAGAGAGAGAGAGAGAGAGAGAGAGAGAGAGAGAGAGAGAGAGAGAGAGACAGAGAGAGAGAGAGAGAGAGAAGAGAGAGAGAGAGAGAGAGAGAATCTGTGTATGTCTGTGAATTTCTACGTGTCGGTGTTGAGCATCGTTTCATTTGCTGTGCGTTTTATTTTGCTTTCAATTTTGTGCATAAGTAACACACATAGATCAACATAAACTAGAACCCAAACCCGAACTTCACACTGTGTGCCACCTGACCCTCACTGACCTGCTGCCATTTCCCTGGCATAAGCCTCCTTGGCCTTCTTGTCCTTCTTGGAGAAGAACCTCCCCAGGGAGCTCTTGAGCCCCTTCTTCTTCGAGTGCTTGTGCAGCGAGTCCTGACTGCTGTGCAGGCTCCCCAAAGGACTCCCAGAACTCCGCGCCATCTCGTGCAGACGGCTGAAATCACACCACGCCAGGCTGTGTTTGACAGACAGTAAAAAGACAGTACACCATCTCCTGTAGACCGCTGAAATCACACAACCTCAGGCTGTGTATGACAGACAGTAAAAAGACAGCACACCATCTCCTGTAGACCGCTGAAATCACACATTTAGACTGTGAATGATAGACAGTAAAAAGACAGTACACCATCTCCTGCAGACGGTTGAAATCACACATTTAGACTGTGAATGATAGTAAAAAGACAGTACATCATCTCCTGCAGACGGCTGAAATCACACCACCTCAGGCTGTGTATGACAGACAGTAAAAAGACAGTACATCATCTCCTGCAGACGGCTGAAATCACACCACCTCAGGCTGTGTATGACAGACAGTAAAAAGACAGTACAAAGTGGATGTTCTGAAAAACCAGGAGACAGGTGGGGATGGGGAAGCGATTAAGGGGACTGCACCTAGCAACATCATAGTGCAAATGACTGATCGCAGCAGTTTGAGTGGACCGATTACTTGTGGCTCTCCTTCCACCCCTCACCCTGCATCCCTGGCTGTTTAAAACTCAACTGACTGGGGTTTCAGGACTTGCCTGGATGTACAATAACTACTTCGCTAACTGTTTCATCATGACTCACCTGGCTGTATTGAAGTAACAGCTCTTCCGGCTGTATGACAGTAACATAGTTTCATAATGGCTTGCTTGACTGCATGATGATGACTGATCTAGCTGTTCTATAAATAATAGTTCTCCTGATGTATGATAACCCATCCGGCAGTATCATACTCACACTGCAATAATTATAATGACTCAACGGGCTGTGTCATAACTCGGTTCTACTATGCCACCTCAGGACCATGTCACATCATGCCTGGCTGAATCGTAATGAATTGCCTGGGTATCATGATGACCTTCTGTTTGTATCATAATGACTCAACTTACAGTATCATAATGACTCAACTTACAGTATCATAATGACTTATCTTACAGTATCATAATGACTCAACTTACAGCATCATAATGACTCAACTTACAGTATCATAATGACTCAACTTACAGTATCATAATGACTCATCTTACAGCATCATAATGACTCAACTTACAGTATCATAATGACTCATCTTACAGTATCATAATGACTCAACTCACAGTATCATAATGACTCAACTTACAGTATCATAATGACTCAACTTACAGTATCATAATGACTCAACTTACAGTATCATAATGACTCAACTCACAGTATCATAATGACTCAACTCACAGTATCATAATGACTCAACTTACAGTATCATAACGACTCATCAGGTTATGTCATGCCTTAGCTGGTTTATCATAAAGACTCACATAGTGTTGTATCATGCCTTACTTGATTGTTTGACAATGACTTAACTAATGCTCATCTTGTTCGTGTCGCCTGAAGAAGACCTCAAAACGCGTCATGTTTTGTCTTGTAATCTGTTTGTCCCCGTTGTTTGGCGGACTCACTAAAAACAACTTTTAAAATTTGTTTCAATTTCCGCCGGCAGTCACCTCACTTTCAAACTCAACTGGTGTTGTGTTCTGTTTAACCTGATCCAACGACCCAACTACCTGTATCCCAATGACTCACCTGTTCCCATCAGAATGACTCACCTGGCTGTGTCACTCTGACTCTTAGCCAGGGCGGCAGCCACTCTCTCCAGCCGTAAGGAACGTGGTGTTGGGGGCGAGGACTCGCACTTGATCTGCCTCGACTCCTCCTTGGCTCCGATGGCGCTGTCATCACGGCTGTACTGCTGCAACACAACATCAACCTATGCACATAGCACCAGCATGGCAGCCCGTCACCAGCTAAAGTTTAAAACAGTAAAAAAAGAAGTCTAAAAAAAAATTGTGCAGGCAGAGCTACGGTACAACTGATTTTTCATCTGAAAAGTGAAATGATTGTTGGAACATTGTCAAAGAAAAGAGGGATAAAAATCATGAATCTTTAGATGGTGGGCCTTTTATTAAAAAAACAACAACGAAACAACCAGATCTTATGGAAAAAGTATTGTGGACTTTGATGATGCTACTCATTCATAATCTAAATGTTACTTTTCCTTCAAAATCCCCCCCCCCCCCCCCTTTCCTTATTCAAGAATTCAAACTTTCCTCTATTTATTCACAGAATGTTGTTTTTTCCCTCAAAAGATCTTACTGTTCTCTAAGTGTTAAACTTTCATCAATTTATTCACAGTCTGAATGTAATTTTACCGGCAAAAGACTTTCCCCTTCCCTCAGAGTTAAACTTTGCTACGACATATTAGAATTCTAACAACAAATTAGTCATACCTGTCATTTACTGGCTGCCGTCTTCACATTTCCACTATACCTAACAGTAACCTGGTCTTTTCACACTCTTCACTGAAAGTGCTGATACACTGTGGATGTGGCAGATACAGCGTGCAAGACATGAAAAAGATTCTCAAATGGTGCACAAAATCATGTTACGTCATCTACAATGATGATGCACCAAGACTAAGTCATTGCTGTTGTCCGCAGGGGCTTTGTAAGGTGAGATCGAGCATAGGCTGGATCTGAACAAGCACCGCTGCGACTCAGCAGCTGCTGTAAACCTTTAAAGATAGGACACTTTAATCCTGTTGGGTAGATGGAACAGCCGAAGACTGCGTCTTCCTCTTACAATCAAGGATATATCTTGTCAACAGTTAGAACCCTCTTTTCAGTCTAGGAAACAAAAGACTGCACTCTAAGACAGTACTGTGTTCGGATAACAACACAAAGATCAACACATCAATACCATCCCCCTTTGCTTTCCCCCCTTTATGCTCCTCCCAACCTCCTTTCTTAGAAGGAAAAAAAAAAATTCAATATTAGATCAAAAAGAATTAAAAACTGCTTTAAAGTAAATTAAAGTAACTGCTTGCACCTATGCTCTGTCTATGTACAGGTAGCCAGACAGGCTGTGATGTCTTCACCCAACGTGGAACACAACAGACAATGGAACCTGCAATCTCACCTCCGGGAAGCCTTAAACACTGGAACGTAAAAGCGAGGGGGGTAGTTATAACAGCGAGAAGTCTCATGAGGAGGTGCATCTAGAAATGCCAAAAAGAAAGTGTTTCAGAAAACCAAGCCTTCTGGAGGGAGGGAATCTGAATGTGCAGGATCATATGCAAGCGGTTTCACAGCACACAACAAAGACATTATCTTCACATACTGTTCAACCCATATTAACCCACTGGGTCATCACGACTATAGGATCCCCTGGCCGTAGTCTGTAGCCCGGTTTCCTTCTGTATGCGCTTGAGTGTGGATGTCACACACAACTTCTCCATGATATGCAGTTCATGATCTACTCCACACCCAGCTCTGTCCCCCGAATCTTCATTTTCTACATTGTTCTTGAAATCTGGTAGGTCAGACATCACTAAACCACACTTTTGTTTCTTAACATTTGATCCAAGTGTGGAAAAGTTCTAGAATAAACATCCGTGGCCACTTTTTTGTTTATTTCAAGGACAGGGGAAGTGACAGTTGGTGTATGTGTGCATGCATGTGTGTGAGCGTGCGTGCGTGCGTGTGCGTGCGTGCGCATGCAAGCACATGTGTGTGTGTGTGTGTGCATGCGTGCATGTGTGTGTATGTGCATGTGTGAGCGTGTGTACACGCGCATGGCAGGAAAACAGATGGTATCTCTAGTGCAACAGACAGCTGACTTCCCCATACATAACACAGCTGCATTTGTTGTTATACAAGTCGAACCTCACAATAATAAAAAAAAAAAAAGGACCGTTCTTCAAGTTTCAGCTCATCAGCACATCATATAATGCCGACTCGTCCATATGTGCTACACCACCACTTCTACACCATGAGACCACAGCACATAGGGATTACAGTTAGGAAAATCAATAAATCAACAAATAAAAGAAAAGAAGTGGGGACAGGGTCTCATGGACTAGTCTTTGTAGATGCCCGACCTAAGCATTAACCTTATGTGCTGGCCATGTCAAAGACACCTAACTAGCATGGTCTGTGCCACTACTACAGAATTTCTCTGTGTGCGCGTGCGTGCATCGTGCATATGCATATTCCAAAGAAAGCAGATCAGGAAGCCCTTGCTCCTTTTGAGGGGGAAAAGTGGGTCACTCTGAATCACATCAACAAATGCTACACACACACAAGACAACCTGACAAACAACTCTAGTCAACATGCAATAGAAAAAGTTCCAAGTGAAGTGTACTTGTGACAGAAATAATGTCAACTAAAGTGATTTGTGTGTGTGTGTGTGTGTGTGTGTGTGTGTGTGTGTGTGTGTGTGTGTGTGTGTGTGTGTGTGTGTGTATACTACTATATCATTCCCAGATTAAATCATAAAAAAGGGTTAAAAAGTAAACAAACAAAGGTATGCCTCCACCCTAACATGCGTGAACACACAAATTTCCACAAAGCAAATGCGAAAGAAAGTCTGTAACTAACAAGACATCAAGCAAATATGATTGATTCCATCCTTCTCTCTCTCTCTCTCTTTGTCTCTCTCTCTCTCCATGCAAACAGTGCAGCCTATCCTGGCACAGCGGACAAAGGCAGACATAGCACACACTTTGCAGAAGACATGGTACTCTAACAAGCAGAGAAAGTTAAGTGCCCCTCTTCTTTCCATGAAAGACCGTACTGCGCACAGGCATTTTTTTTCCAGTTAATTTTCATTTCCAATATAATTATATAGATATCCAAAAAAAAAAAAAAAAAAAAAAAAAAAAATCTACAGGGAAAAATAAAACAAACAAGGAAAACATAAGAAAACCCACCTGTAGATTCTGTTACATTCAGTTTTTACACTGACCCCCACCAAATGTAATATGGCACAGGGCTACCATTTGTACTGACAAACAGGGGGTCCCAGGGACTCCTTCACTGATGCTATAGAGGGTCCCAGAGGGGGTATAGAGAGTCCCCATGAACAAAATTAACCAATACAGAAAATGTTGTATTTCTTGCTTGTTTAATTGTCGGCTTGATAATCAGAACATTTCAGAGTAAATGAATGTCTCTCTCTCTCTCTGTGTGAAAACATTTCTTTAAAAAAAACATTTTTTGTTAGGTGGTGTTGCTGTAGATATTTCTTTAGGAATCGACGATTCACTGTCTGTAGCATCTTCAGAAGATGTTTCTTTGCGTTTTTTAGGAGCGCCCAACCACTGAAGCAACGACATATTTGCGAGATGCGATAGCCGTGAACTTCCTTTCTGCTTCGTTCGCCTCGGCTTGTGCACGCGATTGTTACAACTTGTGAGTCATCGAATAGGTTAATTAGTGGCAGCGGGCGCCACAGTCTGAATAAGTCAGCCGGTCGACTGAGTAACCGTTCAGTGACGTGGGCCACAAGGCGAGCCTATCAGTGTTTACGCAACTTCTCGGCTTACTGTACTTTCGCGGGCACATGCTGTCCTGAATTTGACGGCAGGCAATCGCGCGCGAAGCTTGTGGTGTGCTCAGCTTTGATCACTGACCGCGGCACGTTTTGGGGTTTGCCTGATTTTGTAGTGCGTCCCGCAGGACTCGCTACATGTTTTGTTAGTGTGTCCTTTTCGCTCATAGTGCGTCATGGACGCACATATGTGTGTCATTGGAAGCCCTGTGGCAGTTCAGGATATACATCTCAGGAGGCAGGAAAAGAAGGGACGGGGAGGAGGGGGAAGGGGGGGAAGGGGGGGGAGGGGCATAACCTAAGACTAGACTGACACCACCAGAAAGACAACATGTTAAGATGAGCAGCAACAATACCAGTGTCCATACTGGCTGCCAATGAGGAACAAACTCTGAACTCTTGCTGATAGGGTTATCTAACATGCAAAAAATAGAAGAATCCAACCTTCTATCTAAAGCAACAACACCACCACCTCTCTTCTCTCTACCCCCTCCACCTGTCCCTTCCTACCTCTACCCCCACCATCCTCTTCAATCTCCCCCCCCCCCCCATCCCCTCCTCCCCCTTCACATACCACTCTCCCAATATTCCCCGGATATGCACTCTTTCCCCTTGACATGCCCTACCATCTACCAGCTACAAAGTGCGCAGCATCAGAGAAAGCCCCCTCCCAGTGCAGGCATGCGGGCTACACTATACCTGGTCCTCTCCCCCACCGCTGGAAACGCTGGGCTGCTCTACCTGCAAGCCACACCATGCAGAACCCAGGTCAAACTGAACACAATCGGAACAACACAGTCAGGTAGGTTGGTTAGTTAGTCACTCTAACAACGTTGTCAGCAACAAACACATTGGTCAGAGCAAAATCAACCTGGTTGAGTAAAAAATCAAACACAATGGTGAAACAGAAACGTTCGAAAGATAAATGAACAAGGTGTATCTTATTAACCCATTACGAAACAAAGAAAAATGTCAAATCAATGGAAAACGAACCCTGCTGCAACTGTAACTAATTTCTTCTACATTATATACAAGACATGCCCGTATACAGGTAACAATCAAACCCGAGTGAGACTCTAGCGTTATTTGATCAGCATGGCACTTCAGATGAACCGTAGTTGTGGTCATGACAACCACACACAATCATGCTTCACGAATGGCTGCTTGAGTTAAATACCATGGCTGAAAGTTCCTGACAGTGGCAGGTTTGCTGTTGAACAATCGATGACCTGAAGAGTGTACACTTTTTCCCAATCATCTGACCCCTAGAATTAGGAATACTGAGCGTAACTTACATCTGGATATTACGTGGTGAGCAATGTATCATGCATCAGCTCAGACAACGGTCAAATGCACTGGCAGTTAGCCGCATACTGAACAACTTGTCGTCATGCAACAGCCATTTCCAAAGCTCATTAGTGTGTAACATCCCAAACTCTTCATGAAATATCTGACAGTAAACTGGAATCCAAATGCAACAGCTCTACAGGATATCTGGGACCTGAATTTATTGGCACAGAACATATTTTCATGGTAAGATTTAGTTTGTTAAACAAGTCTTTCTTCGGAGATGAGTGATCAAAGACTAACACTTTCAAACCCATGAGGATTGCACCTCCCTTGATAAAGCAAAAAAAAAAAAACAAGAAAAGAAAAATAAAAGGACAAATCTGAGATCAGCAACATAGTCAGCTCCACTGCCTACTCTTTTTCTTTTTTTGTTTTGTTTGTTGAGCGTTGTCTCAATATCCAAGCCACTTCAGTGGAACTGCACCAACAGCACTCATTCCAGCTCCCCATCCATAGTCACAGTCTGGCTTGTCCGTCCACAGCCTTAGCACCAGCAACCCACAGGGAGCAGTCAAAGTAAGTCGTCATGAGGCAACACACCACAGCAGACACTGCACGGCTGCCGAGTCGCTGGATGTTCAGTGGCACCTGTTCTGATCCAACACATGCATGACACCCCCTACTGCGCCCCCATCTAATGACCTTAATTGCTTATCCGCAAAGCAAGCGTGAGTGAGCTCTCCCTCAAGAGTCCCCATGAACTTGCCCATACTGTTGACTCTAACAGAAGGATATCAAACCGGAGAACAGGGCTGAAGGGCCACAGGATTTGAGACTTTTCCTTTTTTTTTCCCCATGCTGATCGATGACCATGAGGATGATGAAGATGCTGCTTCAGATTTCTGTTCTGCTTCCAGACAGCATGACAGGGCAGTACTCTACACTTACTGTCATAAAATATCCAGGAGTCAACCAGGCCCCGAGAGACACTGACACTTGAAGTGTGTTCAGGAAATCTGACTAACACTCTAAGAGATGCATCCATTAAGAGGATGAAACTCAGCCGTGTGGACTGAGCCACAAGCTAACTTGACTCTGGGCAGGAGCCAGTGGTCTGTGCCTACACCTTGTAGCAGGCATGTTTCCCCACAGACTGTTTCCCACAACGCTGGTGTATTCTAAACACTTGTTTGAGTCTGGCAGTTTCCATCACTTAAAGCTGAATATCTCTACTCAGAGGATGATGTCTATTTTAGCATGACTAGAAGAACGGCTGGCACAGGGCAGCGGAGAACCCCCAAGGTCAACCTCACTCTGGAGGACCGAACCTTGTCACATGCAGGCCTGTCTCTCACACACCACGACTAGAAGACAGAGGGGTGCTCAGGAGAACTCAGACCTCTGCCAAGGTTGAACAGATCCTGGATCCACACCACGGATCCATAACTCTTACCACTTTGATATTTCCGTGCTAAATTATTTTAACAGAACTGGGTTATGGCAGTTTACTGATCATAAAGTGAAAATCATACGTGAAAATGCATCATATCATATATCACCATATTGGTAAATGTCTTAAGATCTTTAATTTGTAAAGAAATCTGCAGAATATGATCAAAGAAAATGTTTGTGAATGCTAGAACACTGTCAGTGGAAAAATATCGGGGCATGGCATGGGTAACAAAGGGAGTGAACTGAAAAGGGTTAACACCCTTGTCCTTGAGCCTGTTCCTTCTTTTCTCCAAGTTTCAACAAAACTGGTCCCATAGTTTTGGGGTAACTTTGCTGACAGGCAATGCGAAGTACTTAGAGTATTTGTTGTAAAATATGCACAAAAACACACCTGAAGTATCAGAATGATCAGGTCTGCAATAATGTCTACTTCTAAGAGTTCATATTCACGGAGTGGTACGAAGCGATGCGATTTCCATGCAAAACTTTGGACCAGCTGATGGTGTGGTGATGCCCATATGTTGGATGGGAACAGTTACCAACATCAATAAAGTAACTCAGGAGGGTAATGTCTTCTCTGGTGAGTGAACTGTTCTCCATGGACTACCTGTGGAAGAGCTCCAACATGTGGAACACAGGTGTGGTTGTGTATGGGAAAGTTAGGAGAGTAGTGTGTGAATAATGCCACTTGGAAGGTTGGTGGGGGGGGGGGGGGGGGGCATTTAAGTTCAGACAGACAATATTTGAAAAAGAAAAGAAAATAGAGCAAGTAAACAACAACAGGAAAATTATTTTTTCATCCCATTTTCTCCCCAATCTTGTTCCTCCAGCAAATTCCTATTTCATATCAACAATATCTTCAAGAATGTAATGCCTACATGGTGGACATCTAATTCATAAATCATAATAATGGGCTCTAGCTTTGAAAACAAAATAGAGGAAAGGGAGGAAAAAGAAAAAAACCGCAAGATATGTAAGAGGAAAGGGAAGGAAAAGAAAACAGGAAAGATAGAAAGGAACGAAAACAGAAGCTAGAAGGAACACATATAAAAATATAAAACCAAATACAAAACAGAATGAGGACAGCACAGATCCACCACTGAGCCGACCATGTCATGGTGTTTATGACATCATTATCAGGAGACCAAAAGTTTTGTACCATGGCAACAACCTCTGTGCGATGGCCAGAAATTTGCCACACTGGGCATATGTCTAGCATAAAGACCTGAAGTTATGTACAACGGCTAACAATTTTGCCGAATGTCCAGAAATTTTTACTAAGTCTCTCAAAATTCTGTACAATAGCCAAAAGTCGTTTTTTTTTTTTCATAGTGACCAACAGTTTTATATAATGGCATAAGTCTTGCACAGTGGCCTGAAATTTTGATTAGTGGTGAGAAAATTTGTACAACAGCCAGAACTGCCCATAAAGTGACCAGATGTCTTACATAGTGACAAGCAGTTCTTTTTGTAGAAGCCAAAAGTCTCGCACAGTGGCAAGAAGTCTTGTATAGAAGCCAGAAGTCTTTCATAGTGGCCAGAAGTCTTTAGTTATGTTCAGAAGTTTTGTAAAGTGACTGAAAGTCCTACATTGTGGCCAAAGTTTTTGCACAGTGGCGGAAGTGTTATAAAGTATCTAGAAGTCTTGCATAGTGGCCAGAAGTTTTTACATAGTGACCAAATGTCTTCAATAGTGGCCAGAAGTCTCAACTGGAAGCCAGAAGTTCTGTAGAGCGTCCAAAAGTCTTTGTAATGGCCAGAGGGTTTACGTAGTAGCCAGAAGTCTTTATTAGTTGTCAGAAGTCTAATACAGTATCCAAAGTCTTTTGTGTGGCCAGTTGTCTTATATAGTTGCTTGAAGCCTTGTGTAATGGTAAGAAGTCATGCGTTATGTTTAAAATGCTTACACAGTAGAAGTCTTCTGCAGTAACCAAATGTCTCGCACAGTGGCCAGAAGAGTTACATACATTTATAGTGGCCAAAAGTCTTAATTAGTATCCAAAGGTCTTGTATAGTGGTAAGAAATGTTATATGGTATTTCAAGGTCTTGTTACAGGGCCTGAATTCATACATAGTAGCAAAAGGTCTTGTTTAGTGACCGGAAGTCTTACATAATAACAGGTAGTCTTTCACAGTACCCAGAGGTCTTAAATGCTAGCCAAAAGTCTTATACAGGACAGAAGTTACATTGCGGAAGTTTTCTATAGTGGCCAGAAGTCATACACAGGAAAGTCAAGAGTCTTGTATAATGGTCATACACTGAAGCCAGAAGTCATATATGGTGGCCAGAAGTCATACACATAAGCCAGAAATCTTGTATCGCGACCAGAAGTCATACACAGAAGCCATAAGTCATGTATAGTAGCCAGAAGTCATACATGGAAGCCAGAAATCTTGTATCGCGACCAGAAGTCATACACAGAAGCCATAAGTCATGTATAGTGGCCAGAAGTCATACACAGTAGCCAGAAGTCATGTATAGTGGCCAGAAGTCATACACAGTAGCCAGAAGTCATGTATAGCGGCCATAAGTCCTGCACTGTGTCAAGGAGCTTCATACAGTGATCAAAGTCTTCCATGATAGCAAGAAGTTATGCATAGTGACCCAAAAGTCAAGCACAGCAGTCTTCTGTTTTGTATAGTGGGAAGATGATTAGTACAGTTTTGTTCAGTTAACTTATGCCCGTCATTTTTGTGCACAGAACATTTACTCGTGCTGCTTTGTTACTCACTGACCTAGCACACGTTTAGACAAAAGACACACAGAACAAACAAGGAAACATCCCTAGAAACCCCCAAAAGTTCCACATCTGCCCCATATGCCTGGAAGTGACAACATACATACAGCAACAAAAAACAGACTCGTTTAGCTTTTTGGTATTGAACATGGTCACACAAGAACATACAGACACAAACACAGGTCATCTCAATGTAGCTGATATATAGAAGAAAGTCTTTACTAATTCCAGACAACTTATGATGTACCTCATAACAAGATGGCCACCGCACAACTGACTTATGAATTAACTTGGAATAGCGAGTACGGTCAAAATCCTATTGACAACTTCGATTACGTTCTGTTAAGACTGTGTTCTTAAGCTTATCTCTCTTGTATAATTTCTATTAAGCATTGAACGGGCATTGCCATGCCACTAAGCTGGAATTTTCAGATTGTGATTTTCACTGTTTTTTCTGAATGTCCTTCAAGGCAACCAAGGCTCGAGTTATTTTGAGTACCGAGTCAGAAACTTGTTAGGTAAAGCTGGAAGACACAAACATTCCGTACTAACACAGAGGTCAGCGGACATGTACAGCAGCCGTCAGTTTTGTACAGCGACCAGTGGTTGTGAGCCAGATGGAACACACAGCGTTACCTGTTGGGCGGAGGCAGCAGCCTGCTCAGTGGCGGTGGCCAGCTGGGGCTGGAGGAAAGAGTAGGTGTAGAGCTGAGAGGTGGTCATCCCTGCAGGGCCTGGACACACACACACACACACCGCCAAGGGAAGACAATCAGTGATCAGAGCCACCATACACACACCATTCCGTTCGTTCATTCCGTACCTCCAGATTTCTCACTTCTGTTTGCCAAGGACATTGTGTCTTGATATGGATTTGTTAAAAAAAAAACGGTGCAACAAAAATGACCCTTTAACCAAGTTGGGAAAATTGCAACAAATTAAACCACCGCTCATGGTATGCTGAGAATACAACCCTCAACTCCCCCCCTCTCTCCCCCTTAAAACACAAAAAATAACAATAAAAATGAAAATCAAATAAATAAAAATGAAATGGTGGACTCCAGGAAACCTCACAAAGAGGAAAGTTAACAGACAAAGCACCTGTTGCACAGCATGCCTCAGTTTAAACCTGTATCCTACTGTGACAGCAATGTGCACACTGACCCTTCTCTCCGTATCTAATAGACTTACGTTATCCAGATGTCTTCATACTTCTTTGTGTAAAGTTGAATAAACAAACAAAACCTTTCACAAAGGTTCACAGACATATACCAAGCAAACAAAACCTTTCACAAATGTTCACAGATATACTGAGAAGAGAATCATGTACACAATCTTAAGTATTCCCTGCTGGAAAACGGTTCATTATACGGGGAAGAAGCTACAGCAATTTTTCAACATTACAAAGCAAACCAAAAACCGTACACTTTGAAAATCGATTCATCAGTCACATAGAAAAGCGAAACAAAACTTCCTTCCCTTATACAGTCAACCCTGCTGTAGGGTTAAGTTTCTGTTTAAACACTTCAGCACTGTGCCAAAGTTCCTGCCCAGATATGCGCAGTTCAATGCAGAAAAAGTCAAAGGCCTGCTGTCTTTTGCCTTCCACCCTGTCCCCTGCTGCTGGCCATCTCCTTTTGAGGCAGCTTGAAAGTTTGAAGTCACTGAAATCTTCAGCGATGCGCAGAGAATGGTTATGAGGCACGATTCCAAGCTTGTAGTGTCGACTCATCCAGCACGCTAACAGGTTTTTTACTCTTCTTGAAAAAAAAAAAAAAGAAAAGAAAGAAAACAGAAAGAGAAAACTTGCAATCCAGATCACGAGAACCGACGTATCAATGCATGTTAGTACAGCAAGGTAAGCGAATACATGTACAGTTAAGTCAAAAAGGAGATACAAGCTTTCCATTACTTGAAAATGGACAAAATCCTAAAAGTAACATTTTGTGTGTTTGTTTGTTTTTCACCTGTTGTGCTGATGAAAGCTAGGACATCATCCAGATGCCCCAAAGATGATTTTCTTTCTCTCTGTTTTTTTTTTTTTTTTTTTTTTTTTTTTTGGGGGGGGGGGGGGGGGGGGGGGAACGTCACTTGTAAATCTGTAATGCCCCACCATCAACATATTTCCAAAACGTTAAAAAAATACAAAACAGATAAAATACTAACTGGTCTATTACAACAACAAAAAAAAGATAATTCTGCCAGTCACTGACAAACCTGCAGCTTTTCTTGCAACAAAGCCAAGCTGATACAAAGAAATTTCTCCTAGCAACGCATACTTCACCCTAAGGATGATACTGCTTGTTGATTTTCATGGCTATAGCATCACTGTCAAGATACCAATGCATGCAACTAGCCCATGTATGCTGCATAATGTCTGCAACGCCCTGAGGTGACAGCGCTTTGAGATGAGAAAAATGAAAAAGCACTTTCAACACACCACACAGATGAAGCAGCAGAACTTATCAGTTAACTCCTGAGCATTCTACATCAAAGAAGCAAACAGTGTCAACACAATGACAGCCTTCCAACATGAAAACAACCCAAATGTACGCATACACACCACACACTAATCTGTACTTGCACAAACAGCCACGTGTGCACAGGCAAACAATGACTTCTTCCCACAGAAACAAACCACCATTTACACATACACAGCGACACAGGCACAGATAGCGGTTTCTAGCTCAACCCAAAAGAACCATCTGGAGTTCACACACACACACACACACACACACACACACACACACACACAGAGATTCAATCTCAATTCACATAAAGAAACCAGCACACATACACACACAAATTCGATCTTAAATCACATAAACAAACCAGCACACACTCACACACACACACA
>CM031616.1:41761355-41846823 GCA_018398815.1 Conus ventricosus | reverse complement strand
CACACAACATTTCTGGCCCCTTAAACAAAGCAACACTGTCATACAACACAACAAAGCAACAACCTACACTGTCATACAAACAACAAAGCAACAACCTTCCCTGTCATAAAAACACAACAAGCACAATCTTCACTGTCATACAACACAACAAAAAAAAACCCACAGTCATACAAACAACAAAAGCAACAATTTACACGTCTAAACACACCAAAAAACAACTTACACTGTCATACAACACAACAAACCAAAAAACCTTACACGTCCAAAAACAAAAAAAAACAACCTTACACCATAAACACAAAAAACAAAAACCTTAAAACTTATCAACCAACAACAAAAACCCAACCTAAAAACCAAAAAAAGAAAAACCTATCCCCCTTAGGGGCCACCACATAAAAAAGTTCAAACCCCCCCAAAAACGTTTATAAAAATTCACACAACAAAACCCAAATTTTGCCTCCACCGGGGAACACAAATTTTCCATTTCCCCCAAAAAAAAGGGGGGGAAAAAATTAAATTTTTGGGGGAAAAATTTAAAAAAAAAAATTTTTTAGGGGTTTTTTGTTTGTCCCATTCTCCCCCCCCCCAACCTCTTCCTGTAATCGCCCCTTCCTCTACCTTAAACACCCCCCCCTGAGCTCTACCGATTTTCCCAAAACAAGAGAAAGATAAATGTTGTTCAACCCCACTTCTTCACCACCGATTTTTTGGGGGGAAGTTGCCTAAAAGCCCTTTTCCCCCTGTGGCGGAAGAGAGAGAAGAATCACCGGCAGAAGACAGACAGAAAAAGGGAAAGGAGACAGGAGAAGAGACAGACAACAGAGAGGTGGCAGACAACACACCACCAAGCGCATAATTTCTGTTCTCTGGAAGTAAGACGCATAACCAAAAAATAAGTTTATCTCAAAAAAACATACTGGCGGGGTTACCGTTTTTTAAACAAATTTACTAAACTTTTAAATTTTTAGTTTTGTTTAACCTATTTTTTTTCTTGGCGTTTTAAATAACATCATTTCGCGCAAAACTTTTTCAAATATCTTTGTTTTTCATGAAAAAAACACTCTTTCGTTCTCAAAATTTTTTAAAAAACTGATTTATTTTTTCGGGGAAAAAAAACCACACATTTATCCCCATGTCTTCCGCTGAAACAGTTTCGAAAAAGTTTTCTCTTTTTAACTAGTTCTTTCTGCGGAACATCACATAATAAAGTGTGGGGTTTCCCTTCAAACATCTATAAACTTTTTCTAAACACTC
Organism: Conus ventricosus; assembly: GCA_018398815.1. Classification (NCBI taxonomy): domain Eukaryota; kingdom Metazoa; phylum Mollusca; class Gastropoda; order Neogastropoda; family Conidae; genus Conus; species Conus ventricosus. The sequence goes on along the minus strand of CM031616.1, from coordinate 41,845,569 downwards.
ACTCAGTTTTTGTGGGATCAATAAATATTGTCACATCTTCCCCAATAAACCTTCTATTAGATATCTTTGTTCCTTTTATTTTGGGCAAAAAAACCAATATATCAAAATTATAACGATAAACTGTTTGTAACAGGTCGGGGATAAATATTGTTTTTCCACAACCAGTCTGTCCCAAATAAAAACAAGGGGGGGTTTTTTGTCTAAAGTTTAACTGTCCATATTTTATAACAAACAAAATCAAACGGGTTTTTTTTTTATCATTCCCTGTTAAAACTTGTTCAGTAAAAAAATCCTAAAAAGGTCTAAAGCGTAAGATTAACCCAATTTCAGTTCTGTAAGATTGTTTCTATTTGACTAATATTGTTTTTTGTTGCTTGTTGTTATGACCTTAAACCCTCCCCATTGTGAGAATGACGACGGAACTTTAAGTTTTTCAACTCAATTTTGCCAGAATTAAAATTCCTTTTGAAGGCTCACAAACCCCCCCAACCCATCCCCCCCCTTCTTTTAAGACAGAAATTTCTATCATTGTGAACGAATTCCTAATTTCATTTGCGGATGAACTGAATTTTGTAGAAGATCTTCAACCCGTTTCTCTTTGGGGGGTGTCGTTTATTCCCTAGGGCTTTTTTTAACCCTTTTTCCGACATTGTCGTCGGGCAAAGATTACAAGAAAAGGGGCCGGGTTTTGAATGTTTTTTCTGAAACTTTTTGATGGCAAAAAATATTAAAGGGGTTATGAATTAAAATTTTTGTCCCTTCAAAATAGGGTTCAATGCCTTTGAGGCAGGTTTTCGAACTATTTTTATATTATACGGGCCCAAAACATTATTTGCTTCTAGTTTGCGCAGTTTTTTATTTTTGGAAAACTTTTTGCTGTCGCCCTCCTTTTGCGTTTAACACCATTTTTTGTGTACTAAAAACCCATACAATGCCTTTTTCACCATTCTTTTTCAAATCCCCAACGCTGCAAGGTCTTTTTTTTCAAAGGTTATACCCCCCAGGGGCTAATGTAACCCCGGTTTTCGGGCCCACGCCCCCCTTTTTAGTAATTTTATTATTTTTTTCCAAAAAAATGTGTAGGTTATTGCATTTACACTTTCCCGCTTGTCTGCATTTTTATTTTAAAATGATCCAACCCCCCACAAACTAATTTTTTAAACTTAAATGGGGAATTTTTAAAATTTCATAATCGCAATATGAGTTTTTCCCCCCCGCCGGTAAAGCTCTTAAAAAATTTGAGGCCTTCCATCAAAAAAGTTTTCATCAGTGCCACTCACCCAAAAATGAACATAAAGTAATAAAAGTAATCAAGATCGGCGGATTTTCCCCCAAAAAAGTAGTTTTGTTTGGCCAACAAAAAATCTTTTGTGACCTAGTGTCAATTTTAAAAAGCCTAACATTTAGCAAGCTCTTTATCAAATAAGAACTGCATTTTCATTTTTCGGAAATTTAATATTTTTTTTAGTTTGCATTTTTAAGTTTGAGATAATGCCAAATTTTACTCATTCTTTTTAGTGAGCAAAACCCGTAAAAACCATCAGGTATTGTTAAACGGTTAGTTTTTTGGGGCCCCCGAAACTTTTTATAATCTTATTTTTTCCCTTGGTTCGCTTATTTTAAACCCCTTCTTTTTTGAAAAATTTTTCATGGGCGCGCCCTTTTTTGGGCCCCGCAATTGTTATCAATAGCATGTTCTAAAAACGAAGGCGGCCTTTGAGTTTTATTGTTACAAACTTTTTTTAAAAAAAAAATTTTAAAAAATTTAGTGCTTTAAAATAACTGGCCCAAAAAATATTCTTTTGGGCCCCGCACAAAATTTTAAAAATATCAACGATACTCTTGACATTGCGTGCCCCAACGCCTCTTTTCAAAAAAAGGGGAGTACCCATTAAGCAAATCTTAACCCCCCTAGAAGCGAGCACATCCGAAAGCGTGGTTTATCCGATGCAGTTTTATAGAACCATTTAAAATTTTCTGGTTTTGCGCATCAACGGTGTGGGTGGCGTATGCTGATTTTTTTAAACACCCAGACCCTTTTTGGTGGGGTAAAGTGTACCGTTTTCTTTCTTTACCCCTTTCGACGATTTTGGCGAATTGCAAGCGCCATTCCCCAAATGACAAACCTTTTTAAATCCACTAGAAACAAAATGACAGAAGGCTTTTAAAAGGATTGTAACGAATTCAAATTAACATAAAGAAAAATTTTAAAAAAAGTTGGATCATAATCAGGGAAAGGCGTCATTTTTTTTCAGGCACGCACAGAAAGTTAACTTGACCGGGCTTCTCCTTTAAAAAATTGTTGGCCCTGTCCATAGAGCAAGACATAAAACAGCAGGACAAAAAATTCTTAACCTTAAGGGCCAACAGGGCGGGAATAGAACGAATAAAGACTTTTCGTACTTATTTTTGTTTTTTGCGGGGGTTCCAGCACAGGCAAGACGGCATAACTACCTTCAACTGCTTTACCGAAAAAAACATACTTAAAATTAGGGACCCCAAAAATTCTACATTTGATTTACCTTCAAGATTAAAAGTCCCAAAAATGTTTTACAATACGCAAGATCGAAATAATTTTGCTTTTGGAAAGGTTTTATACTGCTGCCTTCGACCCGACCCGTGAAAAAAAAAACTATAAAATGAAATTCTTAAGCAGGCATTGAAAAAAAAATTTGGGGGAAAAACACTAAATCTGACCAGAAAAAAAAAAACAAAAAAAAAACCCCAAAGATTAAGTCATCAAATTTTCCCGAAGTCCAAACCCCAAAAGCATTGAAGACCTCTCAAAAGCCGCAGACTCTGTTCGCGATGACCTGAAATGAAAAAAAGCGCTTGTTTTTGGGTTAACTCCAGGATATTGTCTTTATCTTACTAATAGAAAACCCAAACTTTAAGAGAAAATGCCCAAATGCTGGGCCAAAAGCCAACAATTTTGCTTGCTAGCAAAACCCAGCTCCATCCCCCAAAATTTTCCCTGGTAAAGCGTTCCCCCGGTTTACCAGCTAATTTTTTTAAAAAACTTGCAAAATATTAAGCGTTTTTTAAAACCCATGATTTATCGGCATGGCGGCGGGGCACGAATTTCCCCCACCACCACCTGTAATAGCCATCACCAGTTACTTATTGCAATCCTAAGGCAGTTATAACGCTTGCTAATGTGACTCCATGCCCTAAAAATTTTTCTTTTCGTTCTGCTACTTTGCGTCTTCAAAAAAATTTTTTTCGATAGTTTCTCTTTTCTATTCACTTGAGTTCAATTGGCCCGGGTTAGTAGTTAGCACTTCTAGTCTTGCGACTTTCTTTTTCAAGATCTTTTAGTCTTTGGTTATTCTTTTTTTAAATATCGGGTTCCAATTTGGGGCGTCATCCCCAAAATTTTTCTTTTTCTCTTCTTATTCCCATCTAGTTCACCTATTTTTTGCAAAATTTTTTTTTAAAATTCCCTTGATGGTTTTTAAAGCATGAAAAGGGGCCTTAAATTTCGCATGGGTAGGGTGTTCTGTAAGTTTTTAAACGCTGTTTCTTCCAAAAACTGGTTTTTCTGTTTCTATGTATTTATTAAATTGCCTGCTGATTGATTTAATTTTTTAAAGTTCCATGTTTTGCATTTGGTTTCGTGGGGATTTTTGTAGTGTGTTTTAAATTTTAAAATGCCTCCCCCTTAATTCGGTCTAGCAATGCCAACGATTTTGACTTTCACCTGGCTTTTCAAAATGAACCCACACTAAAAACTTTGATGGGTGGGTTTATTTGTAAGCCAAAAAGTTGCCCTTTGACGTTTTTTTTAACGACAAAGGGCCATCTTCAAAATTCAAAATCATTTGGGTCATAAATTCGGAGGTTCTTGGCCTAAATTTTTGTAAATTTTCGACCGTATTCTTTAAATTTCACGCGCAAGAGGCGTTGAGCGATGCTTTAAAAGGGGGATCATTCACCATGCCCCACGATCAAAAACATCATAATCTTCTTCCCCTTCAATTCCTCCCATTTTTTTTAAATAATTAACTTTTTTTTTTGTTAAAAAAATGCCAAAACAAACAAGGCCCGTTTCTTGACCCCCTAGAAAACGAAAGGCCCCATGGCGTAAAGGGGAAATAAGGGAATATTATTGTTCCAAATAATCCATTACATTGATGCAGACAAATTCTTACTGTAAAATTTCCAGACTTAGGAGCGGATAATTGATTGTGCCAGGCTCGGGCTTCTTACTTTCAAAAGAGCCGTTCAACAACAACCCAAACGGGACAGTTGTACAAAATTTGGGAGGGCAATCGTAAAAAATTTCTAAAAAATTGAGGGCAAAAAATATTTTCTTTACACAAGCAGAAAATTTTTTTAAACCTATTCTGTCAGGGCAACGGGGAATAAAGGGGAGATCTTCCCTTTTCAAGAATCGAAAATAAGAAGCAAAAAACATAAATAGGCCGGAAACTAAAGACGTCAAAAAGTATGTACCCCAAAAATTTTGCGTAGGAAATCGTTTTTTTTCCATCCCTTAATTTTTTAGTTGTTAAAAGCCATGCCCATACTTTAAAGAGCATTAAAACAATTTGTCAAGAACAAACTTTTAATGAATCAAACGGGTTATTAATCCAACACCGAACAAAGTACCATTTCTGACTCCGTTGAGTTTGACTTTGTTAGAAAACCCAAAATTAGCAAGCGATTGCGCCCAAATATGAACACATTTCCCAATAATTACGAAAGTGATTCATCATACAACTACCCCAAAAGCAGGGCAGACACTATTTGGAATTTTAGTTTTAGCGTCTCAGAAAAGACGTTTTAAAGGGTATTTTTTTTGCGGCGAAGAGAAAACCGTTCAAAGAAAAGTGAAAAGTTTTTTAATCCAAAAATACAAAGTAAAATGTTCGATTGAGGGTAGCCTAACCAAATTTAACGCTAGCGGCTTAAATTTTATCAGCATTGATAAAAAAAAAAACGTTTGGGGGCGGGGGTGAAGAATCCAACAGTAGACCTTGTGTCTAAAGATTTACATCTTCACATTTTAGCTTGATGATATTTACAACAATACATTTTAGGGATTGACCTAAGGTCAACAGAGGAAAATCATTCAGGGAAGCGGGAGACTGGGGGGAGAAAAACATTCAAATTGATAAAGAAAAAGAACCCGATAAACCGCTTAATGTAAAATTTTTTTTTAATATAGATCGCACTGAATATTGTAAAGAACAGAAAACAGATGTATATACAAAATTTATTTTTCATTTTATAAAAACAGTCTGTTTCGGGTTTATCCAAATGTCCCTACGCCCCCGCCAAAAGAAGAGATAGGAAACCCTAAAAAAAAAAACCTTTAAAATTAAAAAAAACATTTCCCAAAAACAGAAGCAGAGCAAGCCCTTTCAAAATACGAAAAACCCAAAACGAAGGTTTCTGCGCTTTAAAATGCTGTTACCTATTTTAATAGGAGCATCGACATAAGTGCCTATAGCGGGAAGGGTTTTTGGGGTTTTTAGCAACAGGCATGGCGCACCCGCATTTTACCTCTAAGGTTTGTTTTTAGCTTCGGCCTGTTTTCATTAGCCGTAGGGGGGAGCCAAAAAAATAAAAACAAACCCAAAAAGCACACCATGGTTCAAAAAAAACAGCTAAACTTAGCTTTTAAAGACAATAAAAAAGCGTTTTTGACCAAAACCCGGATGAAAAATTTTAAATTTTCGTTTCCCCGGGCCGATTTTGATGACTACAAAAGACAAAAAGTTTTCTTCAAAGAAAGGCAGGACAATTTTTTCTCAACAGCCAAACCCCCGAGCAGAAAAAAAAGGAAATGTTTAAAAAAGAAACGAACATTAAACTCTTTCTAAACCTCACTTTAAAAAAACCCAAAAGGGGTTTTATACTTTATTTTAAGAGTCCAAGCCAAAAAGACCGTGATAGATCTGATTAAGTATTTTTTTTTAATTTAAAAAAAAATTTTTTGGCTTAAAAAAAGAAGGCGCTGGCTAAGATTATAGGACAAGACGAATTTTTTTAAGGAAGCTCGAGAGGAGCGTTTATCAAGAGCAGAATGATTTGATTGAAGTCTTTGACCAACAAACTCAGGCAAGTGTTGTACTGTATTTTAAGTTCCAAGTGAACTAACAATAGACCCCCCAGTTAAAGTAATGTTAGCGTTTTAAAAACACTATATAACAAAAAATGAAAAAAATCTAGAATTTGGGGGTTTAAACTAAACAACAGCTATTCTTTCCCAAATTTACTTAACACCCTTGGGCAGACGTCTTACAATTTTAAAACGCTGCCCGCTGAAGAACTAAAATAAAGAGCTCGGGGTTGGTCAGAGGCGAAGTCGAGATTAGTTTAAAAAACGGGCAAAGTATGCACCGATTGTGGGAAAGGCTTACTTTCCGTACCTCGGGAGGGGTTTTTAAAGAGAGCATTTTTAAACAAAAAAATTCCAAAACAACAAATGTTTCATTGTGGCGTTCTTGCAAGGCTGCATCATGCCCGCGAACCGCAGGGGGTGACAACTACCAAAACCCCAAAAGTCTTAATTTAAATGGAATATCCTTTCCTGTTTTGAGCCCAAAATTTGATCGTTGAAGAAAAAAAAACCCCCAAAAAACTGTTAAGATACACAGGGGAGGGAAACAAATTTGGGGGCCAATTTAAAGGCCCCCAAGAACATCCAACAATGGCGAACCCCAAAAGTCAGTGGACAAACCCCAAGGGTTTTCGCCGAAAGGGCCTGCCCCATTACACATGAACCACAAGGGCCAGATTTTTAGGCATACTTAAAAAAAACATAACAACAAATTCTGCGAAAATGTTTAACAAAAATTCCACTGTGCAAGCCGCAAATGAACAAAAAAACATTGTAAAATTTCTGTAGACTGAAAGACAGAACAACACGCCCCCCCGGACTAAATTTAGTTTTAAGAACTGGAAACGGCGAAAAAAAGCCCTACTTTTTCGCGCTTCGGTCGCTTATTGTTCCTTATGAGGGCCCCCGCACCACAAAAATTCGAAAAAACAGTCTTAAGATAATCATAAATTTTGTTCTTTGCCTTCATTTTTTGTTAGGTGGGAGGGCGTTATTCGGCCGAATTAATAGGGCCCAATGCGCAGAAACATTTTAAAAAAACCATCAGCAAGTGCGTAACGCCGTTCTAAAAAATCTAAATTATCTGAAATCTAAGGGCCTGAAGCCCAAAACAGTATGACCAGCCACCATTTTTGGATTTGCGGTTAGGCTAATCCCCAAGAGTGTAAACCCCCATAAGAGCCCCATACACATATGGAAGTTTAGGGGTGCACGCACAGTAAATGTCTTCAACAAAATTTGACCCCAAAGCAGGGAAAACGCCTGTATTCTTTCACAACTTGCGAGGTTTGACCCACCTTAAAATGAAACAGGGGGACATGTTTCAGGGTCATGCATTGCCATCTCAAAAGTCGGTTTCACTTTAAATACAGTCTTTTTATGACTTATGCAAACATAGGGGATCTTTAGAGTCAGGGGCTATGGTTTTTAAAGTCCCCCCCAAAAAACAGAAGAAATTTTGACCCACTCTCGTTAGAAGGGGGGTTTTTTCCCCTTATGAGTACATGGCATTGGGAAAGGTTTGCAAAAGAGACGCTTCCTCCTAAAGGCGCGTTCTTTTCTATCTTAGGGAAAGGACTCAGGACTCTGATTTCCAGCAGCTCAAGATCGGGAAAAAAGTAGAGTGTAAAACGAGGGGGAACTATCATGACCCCTACTTGATGGAGTTATGTTTTTGGCGGACGTCTTTGAAAATTATGGGAAGACCTCATGAAACATTACAGTTTGGATCCTGCGCAAACATTCTGCCCGGGGGATGAGTTGGATGCTTTCTTAAATTTTTGGAGTACAGATTGATTTAATGCGGATTTCCCAAATAAAAGATGTTTAAAACGGATTGCTTGGAGGAATTAGTATGGGTCGCTCATTACTGTAAGCAAAAAACAAATACTGGACGACATACCCAAGAAAAGGTTAACACTTATGTATTTTAGATGCAAAAAATCTGTATGGTTGGGAAATGGCCAAAATCGCTTCCTTACGCAACTTTAAATGTCACGGGTACGAAAAAAATTAAAAAAAGCATTAAAGGGGTTGGGCTTTTAAAACGCCTGACAAAAGGGGGTTCATTCTAGAATTTGACTTAGAAATCCCAATGAACTCCAGCCCTGCTAATGACTACCTTTTGAAAGCAAAAAGTCAAAAGAGGGATCCAAGAAAACCCCCTAACTTGTCCCCTAATCTCGAGGAAAAAAAAAATTATGTCTGTCTTCAGACTTCTAAAATTTTTTTTAAGAAGGGTTTAAGTTAACAGCTTCCATCCAAAATTGCTTTTGATAAAGAACAGTTCATGAAACCATACTCATGAAGAACCGCCTCGAAAAAAATCCACGTGTTTAAAAAAAAGACTTTTTCAAGCTGTGAACAACGCTGTTTTGGAAAGACTAGGAAATCCGCACAAGCCCCAAAAGATTTAGTTTTAGTCCCCAAAAGAAACGAAGCAATTAAGTGATTTAAAAACCCTAATTATCAGGACTTCAGAAGATTTCAGATCACCTTTTTGGCATAAGATAAAAAAAAAGAAAGTCAAAATTGGAAAAACCCTGTATTTATTGGTTTACGTTTTAGAATTATAAGTTTTTGATGTTAAATTTCTTTATGACTATTTAAACCCCTATCTGAGTCCAATACTTTTTCACAGAACAGATAGTTTTGTTATTGATTTCCCCACTAAGACATTATAAAGACATGGGAAAAGGAATCTAAAGGGGAGCAGGATGTTTATACATCGATTCCCCAAAGATTTCCCTTTTTATTCATCCGTTTAAAAAGAAGTTTTAGGAAGATAAGGGTGAATTTCGGAAAGTGTCAAAGGGGTATGGGGGTTAAAAATCAAAAAAAGTACGATTTCGAGCCAGGGGAAAATCATTAAAAAGCAAAGGGAATATCCGCAGCGTTGTCAGTCAAACCCTATCACATGACAAAAACAAAGAAAATTGTTTGGGAAAAAGACTTTTATCATAAACGTAAAAAAATGCGATCTAATCACATGGTCAAAACAAATGTTGAACAAGAAGTCGTTTAAAGAAAAAACACAAAAGTGTTTTGTTAAACCAGAGTTTTCTATGCAATTGGGCACTGGAGAACCGTAAAATTAAAATTTAAAAAGGACGTGTCTGGCGGAAATTTTCTGCATTCTTTTTACAAAAGTTTGAGGACTGGTTGTTTTGTTTGTTTTTTTATCCCCAAATAATACACGGGCGGATTATTTTTTCAATTTTTTTTTATTTTTTATGGACCACCCAAAACCCGGGTCAGTTGCCCCCGATGCGAGTCCCCTTCTGCTTCCCCCCAAATAAAGGTACCTTACTTTTAAACCAAACGGGAAAAGTTTTTCCGGGTTAAATGGAGTCTTTTAGCAACATTTTTTTTTTTTCTTTTGATTGTTTTACGGTTTTTGGGCCCCTTTAAAAACTTATTTTTTCTTTTCGCGAAAATGAGGGCAGTCTCTAACCCATTCTTGTTGCGAGAAATTTTCAAAGCTCTTGTTACGGTAGGAGAAAAGTCTTTCGGCTAAATGTTTTTTAAAATTTTCAAAATAAAGCCTGTGCTGGAACTCCCCCGGGAAAGCCTCCTAATGTAACTCGTGTTTTTAAAAATAAGATTCATTGGCCTTTAAATTTTTTTCCCTATCAACTTAATCAGCGGGATAAGTTAGTGGGGCCCGTTGGATATCAGTTGTATAGCAACAGCAACGCAGAAGCATCTTTTGTGTTAAGGCTCCCTCTTTTTATCTTGAAGCCATGCAATGCTGTGAGTGGTACTTAAAAACTTTTTCGTCTAATCCAAAAAGAGGGGGAAATAAGAAAATCCTTTGATGGGTGTCGTTTGGGGTTGTATGACAAAGTGTGGGCTCTGTACGCCTAGGGGCAGGAAATAAATTTTCCAAATCGCTGTTTAATAACCATTCTTTTGCTGTTTGTTCACGATCCCCCGCTTTGGGTTAGCTTTTTAATTGCTTATGCCCTTTCCAATACCTTTGGGGGGAATAAAGATTTTGTTCTTTTTTTATTTAGCCCAAAATTAGTGCAACAAAAACAAACGGTCATACCCAAAACTAAACCCGTTTTTTTTGCATCTTTTGTTTTTCTGTGGTTATAAAGTCACTGAAAATTTTTTTGGGGCAAAGTCTCGTTGGTTTGCCTGTTTCTAATAATATTGTTTTTTTTGCTTTGATCAAAATTTTTAAAAAGTGTAAGCTGCTGCCCCTGTCTTTTCAGGGTCTTAAAAAAACTAACTGCCAAATCTCTGCCTTTCTAGGGGTCTTTGCACCTAGTTTTTCCCCTAGCTCGTTATGTCTTTTTTTCTCGCCGCATTCCCATTTTTCTAATGCGAAAAATTTCTTCCCCTAAAAGCAAGCGCATTTTACCACAGCGCCCCTATCATTATTGCGGGTTTTAAGCCATTTTTTTAAAGTATTTTTTTTTTAAATATTTAAATTCTGGAAATTATCCTTCTTAAATAGAAAACTTCGTAGCAACCCAAGCGCAAAAATACAATCAGCTTTGCTGAATCCCAAAGCTGTTTCCAAGTCTGCTGGTTTTTTCTTTAAAAAGGCTTTACCAAGCATTGATATCCTACACTTAGTCCCCAAAAAACACAGAGGAAAAGGGTTTGCAACATTTTTTTTGGTGCTCATTTTATAAAATAAATAATTTATAAATTTTAAAAAAAAATGAACAGTGAGATCACTCAGCTACAGGGAAACCTAAAACCTGCCTAACTTATGAATGACCCGTTGATGATCAACTATTATGCCCAAAAAGGAGAGGCTGTATTTTTTGGCAGCATGTGGGAAAACAAAACGTTCCCGGAACTGAATTTAGCATTGAACAGATTCAACAAAAGTCGCGCAAGACATTTTAAAGTATCATAACAGTAAAAAGCGCAGCTGGGTCAAAAGGGAAAAGTGGGCAAAAGTTCTTTGTTTGTACACAAATAGTCATAATTGCTCCCATTGATTCGAACAAGCTTCTAGATTAACGCAAGATCCCGTTTTTTAAAAAAGTCATTAAGTCTCAGGGTGTGAAATTTTTATTTTTAAAAGATTTGAACATTATTTTCGCCGCGATCATGGGATTTAAAAACTTTTATCATATAATTTTGTTTCCCTTAAAAAGAACGAGTCGGAAAAATCATCAGAACCAGGGAAAAATTGAACAGGGGGAAAAGTAACCAACTAGAAAAACAGCAGAAAACGCGAATCAGGTAAGGCCATTAAAAATCCTGGGCGTGTTGAAGCGGGAAAAAAATTACAGATGGGAAAAGACAAAAAAAATTAATGTTTTTAAAAGAATATGATCACAGAAAACATAACACCGCCAACGCCAGAACAAGTTTATTCAATCCCCTATAAAAAAACCCTGTGAACAAGGGCCCCAAAGTTTCATGGAAAATTTTAAAATTTAAAAAGTTGCCCTTTTTGGGGCCCTTGCGCCCGTTGGGGGGGATTTTAGGAAAAATATATAACAATGGGAACAGAAACGAAAGAAGTTAAAAAACGAAAACCCTTAAAAACAGAAAAAAACAACTGCACGCCAAAACCCCCAATAACAAAGCTCATTTTTATCCATTTTTAATGGAAAAATATTTTTAAAATTTTTTTTTAAAAAATCATGCGTAAAAAAATGATAAGTCAATAAAAAAAAGACCCTGGAGTCAAAAAAGACCTTTCCTACCCGAATTGAAATCAAAGCGGTTGCTTTTGGTGTAAAAAACCTTCCTTTAAAATCTATGCGAGAACGCTAGCAAGACACCCAACGATGACGGTTTTTTGAGGGGTGTGTGTTAATTAACATTTCTATTTAAGATAAAAACAAGCTTGTATTTTTTTGATAATTATAAGATTTAAATTAATAAGACTTGGTTGACTTAAAATAAATTAATCGAATTATCAAGAAATTTATCAAAAATATTAAGAACTTAATTAAGAACTTATCAAGAACTATTAAAAAAATTGGGGGTAATTAGAAAGACTTAAGGACAACTTTGAAGAAATTAAGTAAAAACTTGAGAAACCCTTTTTAAAAACTTTGAAGGAAATTTGGGGGTGCTGCGTGGGGGGGGGGGTGGGCAGGTGGGGGTGGGGGTGGTTCATGCGTGGGGGCAGGGCAAAACAAACAACAAACACACAAAAGACAGTCCGGGGTGGGGGGGGGGGGGAGTGCTTTCGTGGGTAGGCCAAAACCCACAACAAACAAAAAGTGAACTCCCGGGGCCCCTTCTTGCTTTGTGACTAAACAGGCTGGTCCCCGCGCAAAATCAATCCAAAACCCCCAAATGATCACATAGGGGCGTTTGGCCAATTGCCGCTGAGCTTTGCTGGGCTGCCGCGCTTTGATCAAGCGATCACAAGGGGCGTTTGACCCAGTTTCCGCCAACTTTTCATTGTGACCCATTGGGGGCAAGCTCACTAGGGTTTTTTGGCCTAGTTTGCCTGCTCCTCAGTTACGCAGTAATTGCGTAGCCCCGCTTTTTTTGGCAGCTTTAAAACGCCAGTAGTAGTACTCCCGGGATTGATTTTAAAGCATTTTTATGAAATAGTCTGGCCACACACACCCCCTCCCTACTGGGAATTTCTAAGGGCTGCCTAACCCATCTATTTTTTCCAGAACATTCGAAAATGCCATTTAGTGTAAGGCACACTTTAAGGCAGATAAACTATTTTTAAAAAAGAAAAGAGAAAATATCCACTTAAAACACAGTCAGCTTGCCCAAAAACACTGGGATCGTAGTTAAAAATAATCAAGTTAAAAACAAACTGAGAACAATACAACCCGGTCTTGCTGCCGTAGCGGGCACAAAGTGGAGTGACACGTAAAATCTAGAACATTCGCTGCGACACCTAGCGCGCTGTCAACCTAAAAGAATAGCCCCCCCTCACCCCCACCCCCCCACCTGGCAAACCCCCTTTGTTTTTTATTTTTTGGTCCTTGCCTGCGCTGTGTGAACGGAGGGCGCGTTCGCAGCCGTAAATTTAAAAGGGGTTTCGGGCCCCGTTTTCACCTATCTGTTTCCCAAAAGTTTTGTAGGTTTAAAAATTTGTCAAAAAGTGTGCGATTTATGTTAAAAATAAAAACTTTCACCATCAAAAGTCAAACACGATTAAAACGTACCCTCTTTTTCATTTCCTTTAACCCCAAAAAACCTTTAAGAAGCCGTTCATTTTCCCAAAAGCAGTTATTCACTTTTTTTTGTTTTCAAAAAACAATCTCTCCGGTTTCACAAAAAAACCCGTTAAAGTAAAAAATTTTGGACCGATAACAAAACCCGTTCTTCGTAACGTTTTAGCCATTTTTTAAAATAACACAAGTAAAACACGTGGTCCCAAAAAGCGCAAGTCCAAGAAAAAGGGGACCCAGTCTGTCACGGGCAGCTCGATTGGTTTGTGACTGGGAAACCCCGAATTTTCTGATGCCAAACCCATTTCAACCCCACCGATGTGCTCGTTTAAACAGGACAGGGAGGTCAAAAATGGGGCGGCCGAATTAAGTGATCAGATTTTACCCCGTGTACAATTTGTAGGTGGAAATTTTTCAAAGAAGTGTGCGGATTTTATGTCATTTAATGGGAGAGAAAGAGTGGTGTGTGGTGTGTTTTCTGCCCGCCTCTCTGCTGTCTGTCTGTCTTCTCTTGTCTCTCTCTTCTTGCCGTCTCGTTGCCGGTGATTCTCTTCTCTCTCTCCGCCACAGGGGAAAACGGGTTTGGCCACTTTCGCCCCAAAATTCGGTGGTGAAGCAAGGGGGTTGAACGACATTTTTCTTTTCTCTGACAAACTTTCTCTTTGCTTGTACCTATTTATATAAAGGGTCACTTTTTGAGGAGGGGGCGGGGGATTTTCCCTCGTCAACCTCCATTTCTCTCTACCATCAAAGACAGCCAACCAAACAGCAGGTCAGAAACCCAATTTTCAAAGACCATTAAAAATCCCAAAAAAAAACACCCCAACCCATCGCTGCCCTTTCCTGCAGCCAAAGCTTTTTTTTCTTCTTTTCGATCCCCCCCCCCCCTATCATCGTCCTTCAATGAACACAGCATTGTTTTAACTCTCCCCTTTACAAGGTCCTCTTGCAAGAACACAATCTCCCCCCCCAGTCAATCGACTTTCATTTAATAACACTGTTTAAATCCTACCCCCCCCCCCCCCCCCCCCCCCCCCAATTGTGTTTCAATAACAAGCACTATCCAATCTCTCTTCAAGCCAAACGTCTGCAAAAACATGGCACGTTTTCCAAATCTTCCCCCCAAACCAAACAGCTTTTTCCCGAAATGGCCGTTCCAACTCTTCCCCCCCCCAGCCCAAACAGCTTTCACGAAAATATGTTCCAGTTAAGTTGGCCCGAAAAAAACAAACAGGAACCACCTAAATCACTTCCCCAAAAGAGAAAAATAGTGGTTTGAACTTTAATAAATGCATTTTTGTTCTAATGATAGGTTTGTGTATAATTTATAAAAACACAAACCCCACAAAAAAAAAAAGATTAGGAATGTGATTTTTCCGCATTAAAGGGCACTTAAAAATTCAAATATCTGAAAATAAAACGCAAAATTTTACCAATCAAATTCCGTTTCAAATTTAAATCCCCCTTGCTTGAAATGCTTTACTTTTCACACAACTTCTTGTACCTCTTTGAGACAAATGGGGCCCCGATTTGCATTCTTTTCCCCTAAGAATTCCTAGAATTATTCTACAAAACATCACTCAGCATTTCAGAGAAATGCTTTATCCCCTCTGCATAACATTTTCCCCTGCACATTTACAAAATTGATAATAATAATCATGGTTTTTAAAAGGGGGAATCGGGGAGCCTAAAAAATTTTTTTTTGCCACTGCTTTCGAATTCATAGGTTTAAAGCCCCAGTTTGTAAAATAATGCTTCTTCTTCTTTGTGTTGACATAGAAACTAAACATGACTGATGTTTTCAGCTATGTCGTCCAAGACAACGATTTCAAAAAATGATGAAGAAAAAAAAATTTAAATTTAAACTCCCCTTTTACCGCGAACACAAAAAATTGATATGGCAAGCAGCCTCTCATCACCTGCTATAAAAAACTGTGCAGTTTTACGTTAAAGAACATTTAAACTATTTTTATCACCTCAGTACCAACTAAAAACAACAATTTAACACTTACAAATACTGACACGTATACACCTTCAAAGGCAAACAAATCAACTGTTCCCCCAGTCAAAAAAAAAAAAAGCACTTTCTGACTTCATGTCAGCGAAAAACGTATTTGGGGGAATAACCTTGGTTATTTTAACAAACAAACACCACAAAAAGGCAGAAAAACAACTCCGCGAACGGGGAGCTCTTCAAAAAATCCGAGGATAAGGCCCAAAATGGGGAAAGGGGGGAAATAGAAAAAGGGGAATTCACAGAACAGGAGGGAGGAAACGGGGGGTTAGAGGCAGGGAGAGGGGGGAGAGAAAAGTGAAACAACGGAGGCAGACAGACGCAACTGACCCTTTAACAACAGAATAACCAACAAAACCGGCACACAGAAAAAGGGCACGGCACAAGGGGTGAGCCCCAGCAACTTTGGGCCCTTCTCGTTTTTCCCTTTAAATAAACCCCTTTACCAGACACCTCTGCCCCCCGTTGCCTTCAGAGTTTGTTTCAGACGGCTTTGGTGAATGACGCTAATTTCCCAGAAACAACAAAACCCAGTGAACTGACGCTAATTCCACAAAACAACAAAAACCCAAAAAACATACTGAAATGCGAAAAAGACCTCAAGAGCAGACCCCCAAATTTTCGAGGAAAAACGAACCCACAGTTCCCGGTTTGGGTTTTCCCCTTTAAAGATGGAGGGGCATCAGACGGGAAACAAGAGGGCGGGGAAAAACAAACGACAACCCTGCAGTTTTCATATCAATCAAAGCCCTGGAGAACAAAAATGTCAGTTTCGGTCGAATATGAACAAAAACGACCTCTTCAAAAAGCCCTCTGATCTGGTTTTTTCAATGAAATTTTATGGGTTTTTTTCTCTGACCCCATTCCCCTTCCCCAGGTTTTAATAAAATCAGTTCAACATTTTTTTGCAAAAAGTTTTAACAGACAACCAACCAACAGACTGGGTCAAATACCATCTTTTGGGAGGGGTGGAAAAAACAACAAAAAAAAACAAAACACACACACCCCAAAAACCACACCACTCTTATTTGGAAACACACAATTCGAAGCAAAATTTTTTTTTCAGCATAACGACCTAATTTTTTGGAAAAAACTGTGACATGAAACGTAAAAAAATTAAAAAAAAATTTTTCCCGTTATGTGCACCCCCCCTCACTCCATTCCAAACCTTACCCTCTTGCTTTTATTTTTTTTTTTTTATTTTTTATAATTTTTTCCGTCAAAAAAAGGGGGAATGGAAAGGGGGGGGGAACGGGGGGGGGGGGCAAGTAAGGTGGCAGGAGTGACAGTCCTGACCAAACCCCAAAACCCATCACAGGGGTTTTTGGGTGGCCCCCCCCGCTCTCCAGCATCGAGGGGGCAACAAAACAACAGCGCAAACTCCTTACACTCCCCCAAACTAAACACCTGTGTAGTCTTCTGGGGACAACTGTTCACAGACTTTCCCCCTGGGGCCCTGCCTCTCCCGTTTCTGCCCCCTTTGGGTGCAGCCACCACTCAGCGCCCCCGCTCAGGGGAAAGAATGACCCTGATCAGATTTTAAACCCCAGGTTCACGGGGAAACAGGGCGGCAGACAGAAAAACACCCAGCGCGGGCTCAGCTACTGTGTCCTCCCATTCTTCATTTTTCAGTTAAAGTGAAAGGGGAACCCCGAAATAAACAACTTAAGCCAAAATGTGTGGGTGTGGGGTGTGTGTTGTGTGTTGTGTGTGTGGTGTGGTGTGTGTGTGGTGTGTGTGTTTTTTTTGGTTGGGTGGTTTGGGGTTGGTGGTTGGGGGCCGCGCGCCCCCATATGTGTGTGTGCGCGCGCACAAATTTTGTTTGTGGCAGTGTTGCATGCATTACAGGAGTGCATTTTATGTGTAGCCCGTGTGTAGTCCTTATTTGTGTGTGTGGTGTGTGTGTGTGGTGTGCCTGCGGTGCGATGGGGTGTAGGGGGGATAGAGAGAGAGGAAAATGGGGGACAGGGGCGGAAGGGGAAGGAGGGAGAAATAGGAGGGGACGGAAAGAAAAAGACAGAAAGAACATACAGACAGAAAACACACAACTTGCACGCCACAGAGGATATTGTCACTTTTGAATGCACTACCCTGTCTCAAAATCACACAAAGAAAAACAGGGACAGAGAGGCAGCTTCTTCACTCGGGTTTACTCCCCCAAGCCACCATAAGCAGAATTGGATTTGCCTCAAGTTGTCCTTGGAGATCTCACCTTCTTTGTGAACACACATGCTTGCAGGACTGCGTTCTCCCAGGTGTCATTTTCTCTGTCTAAACACAGCTTGGCACCCCATAAATTGTCCCAATCCTTTCAAAAACAAAATAAAAAATTTTGTCTTTTTTTCTTTTTTTTTGTTTTTTTTTTCAAATTTTTCTCAAAGCTTTTTCCCACGTAATGATTTGGAAAAAAAAAAAAAAAAAAAACCCCCCCCCCTTCTGCCCCAAAATGTTTCCCCCCCCCCCCTCCGCTTTTTCCCTCAGCCCTTCACCCCCCAACCCCACTATTTAAAAGCACCATATTCTGATATTTTATGCCTTTGAGGATTGGGCAAAATTGACTCCTCCTAAAAGGGGACGATTTTTTTTTTTTAAAAAAAAATTACATCTTTTCCGCATCAATCCTTAGATAAGATTTACCTTTTCCCTTAAAAAAAAAAAAAAAAACCATTTGACAGAATGCAAGTCTGACATTTTTCTTACAAAGTTTGTTTTTGTTTTTTTTTAAAGTCACGCCCTTTCTTTGACTCTACACAAACATTTTCTTGTTCAATACACAAATTCTTGGCAAACAGTAATCCCCCTTTTTGGGAAATTCCCTAATCCTTTCTTACAGATAAATAAGTTTCTTATACCCAGCCCCACCGCAAAAGGGCCCCAAACGGGCTATCCTTTTTTAAAAACAGGCCCCAATAATGAGTAGACAAGGAAACAAACCATACAATAAGTGCAGAAAGAGTCCAGTGCCTAACAAATGCTTTTCTGTGCCCAAACCCCCCCTGTTTTGAGCACCCTGCACAAAATTAAACAAGGGTTTTGAGGGAAAAAGGAACCGGGAAAAGGAGGGATGATGCCCCTTTGGGAACAGTTTTATAAACTCAACTACTTATACAGTTTGCTTCTTTATTTTGCTGTCTATGTCATTAATATAAATCTTCAAAACAATTAACATTTAAAACAGTCTTTATTTTTGATGTTACAAGCACTCTTAAATTTACCTACCGTCATTTGCTTGATGTATATGCGTTTTTAACTAAAAATTTACGTCTAATTGACACACACCTCTTCTTTAATAATTAGTACAACCAGTCCTAAATGATTCATTTTCATATTAAAGTGAAAGAAGAAGAGAAAAAATTTAAAAAAAGAAAAAAAAAAGCAAATCTTGTCTTCCCTTTTTCAAAAAACCCTCTTTGACAAAAATACAAGGAGAGCATGAAAAAAACTGACAATAACACAGGAAAAAAAAGTCTGAATACAATTATTATTGACTGAGCCTTGGGCTATGATTCTGAATGGAAACCGATTCCCTGAAACACTGAACCAACAATTCAATCAACTGTAAAAGATCAGTGTCAAACTGGAGCTCCACTGTCACGTTGCAAACTGTCGCTTCCACCTTGTCTGTCGCTGACTGGCTACATATGACTTGATTCAATGTCTTCAGGTGAACCGTGCCGGATTCAGTTAAACCTATCATGTTAAATCTGGCCAATTCTATATCGTCTATTGTTGATCAGGCATACAATGGATACGTCGGTTCCTTCCTTTGTTGAACAATTGTCTTTTTCAAATTCATCATAATCCTAATTTGTTGTCCTGACCATAATGGCTCGGTTGCGTCAAGAATTTAAATCATTGTGTGTGTTTAAACCCTCTTGTGTTCATACATATGAAGAGCAGTTGGGGTCTGCAACAGCAGGCAAGAGTTTTCATGTTTGTACATATGCATTTGTTTAATAAATGCGCAGACCTCCGAGCTTCACATGAACATGCTGCCGGCAATGCACATTAATGCACTGCTGGTAATGCACATTAATGCACTCGTGGTAATGCACATTAACGCACTGCCGGTAAGGCACATTAACACACACTGCTGGTAATGCACTGCTGGTAATGCACATTAACGCACTGCTGGTAATGCACATTAATGCACTGCTGGTAATGCACTGCTGGTAATGCACATTAACACACGCTGTTAATGCACATTAACGCACTGCTGGTAACGCACTGCTGGTAATGCACATTAACACACGCTGTTAATGCACATTAATGCACTGCTGGTAATGCACCTCTGGTAATGCACTGCTGGTAATGCACATTAATGCACTGCTGGTAATGCACTGCTGGTAATACACTGCTGGTAATGCACATTAACACACGCTGTTAATGCACATTAATGCACTGCTGGTAATGCACCTCTGGTAATGCACTGCTGGCAATGCACCTCTGGTAATGCACATTAATGCACTGCTGGTAATGCACCTCTGTTAATGCACATTAAAGCACTGCTGGTAATGCACCTCTGGTAATGCACATTAATGCACTGCTGGTAATGCACTGCTGGTAATGCACATTAATGCACTGCTGGTAATGCACATTAACGCACTGCTGGTAATGCACTGCTGGTAATGCACATGAATGCACTGCTGGTAATGCACATCAACACACTGCTGCTAATGCACATTAACTCACTGCTGCTAATGCACATTAACACACTGCTGGTAATGCACATTAACGCCCTGCCGCACTGCCCGAAATTAAGGTTGCTCAATCTGTAACCTCATCAGTCTTAACTGAATGCTCCCAAAAGCTGCTAATGGTGCAACACGACATACTTAATGGACACTACTAAAGGCATACAAAAGAAAAGGATAGGAACAGCTCCCCTCCCCCCTTCCCTCCCCTCAAAGCAGCAAACACATTTAGGGTGCACAAATAAAGCCTACACACTAATCCACTTCATCTACGTACAACAAAGTTCAAAATTAAGGAAAAAAATAAAATAATGGAGAACTTAGGGGAAAAAGACCCATGAAATTCAGTCTAGACAAGAAGAATGCAACAACTATTACCAGTAAGTCCTGACCTAAATAATGGGGATGATGGCTGAGCAGGGTGTGACAGTATGTGGTATAAGAAAATGCTGAGCGGAAGGAGAGAGGGGAGGGGAAAAGGGACTGGAGGAGACACATAAAACAAGAATCGTTTCATTATCCACAAACGCACTGTTATCAAAACAGTAAATTACACTAATATTCAGAGCTGCCAACCCCAAAATTTCTTCCCAGTACTATTCCTGGCTTTTCACAGTATTTTTCACCATCTGACAGTATTTTCCGACCGGAATTAAATTTCACGCGGCGTTTTGATTTCTTTTTAACCAACTTATTTTGTATGCACTTTTCTTTTTATAATTAATAGTGATTAAAAACTATTAGCATAAGAGATTGATCAAGACTTACTCTTTGACAATAACATACAATTTACTTACTTAGTCTACTTCTGCTAGAAAAAAATACTACTACTATCACACACACATACACAAATTGAGACACAGAGACATATATACTTAGCTCCATTAAAAACGCACGGGTCCGAAGAACAAAATAACTCGACAGAGGTAAATCAGTTAGGGGTATGAAAACTTTAATGTTGAATGACAAAGTTATGAACAGAAAAGAGTGCGCAATGGACAACATGTGCTGAACATTTGGCGTTCAGTAATCGCAAACACAACTGGCGTCAAAAAAGCAAAGTCACCATTCAATACCGGGTGTGGCCAGACAGGCTGGGCATGAGCGTTGCGACAAGCACATGAAACACGGACAGCTGAAGACAGCCGTGGCACGCCGCCAACCTGCCCCACGTAACAACCAGGAACTGATTCAGGCTGTGCAGGACGAGTGGAATCGGATCCCGCAACACAGGCTCATGATACTGGTGCGATCCATGCGTCGTCGCTGCACGGCTTGTTTGGCAGCCAGAGGGGGACACACCCGGTATTGAATGGTGACTTTGCTTTTTTGACGCCAGTTGTGTTTGCGATTACTGAACGCCAAATGTTCAGCACATGTTGTCCATTGCGCACTTCTTTTCTGTTCATGACTTTGTCATTCAACATTAAAGTTTTCATACCCCTAACTGATTTACCTCTGTCGAGTTATTTTGTTCTTCTGACCCGTGCGTTTTTAATGGCGCTAAGTATATATACACGAACATTTCAAACCACCACAGTGACAATACACATACACACATATGTATACAAAGAAAGAAAGAGCAGACCAGCATAAGACAAAGACAAAACTGACAATTACACACAAAAAATAATCTTAAAAGGCTTACCTTCAACTTGATAGAAGCTTTCTTTCACAATAATTTGAGCAAAGTGAATTGTCACTTGACTTAATCAGTTTTTGTCAATGATTTTAAAAAGTGAATCATTAGAATGTCTCTTTGCATTTCTCACTTGACACTCAATTAATTATTGTCACTATTTTTAAAAAAAGGAACAGCTGTCCGGCATGATCAGCGGCACTGAGTGCAATGTTGTGTTCAACCAGAAAGTGAGCAAACAGTGTTTCAGCTCTTATCACCGACGACTCCATTGCTTTTTCAGCTGGTGAAGGGGTGGTAAAAAAGTTTGACAGTTTGGAAGTCTGTCCAATTGCAGCTCCTTTCTGCTTGTGCCTATTTGTTTTGACGTGGGACGAAACATCGTTGATTCCACCATGACTTATAACGAAGTCTAAGTCACAGACGGTGCACCTCGCATACAGTGGTCCTAGTTTTGAGGCAACAATGCATGGAAAGTCCTTGGAATATGAGGGACGAAAGTGCTGTTGTCTTGCTGGGTTTTTTTTTTTTACTCCCCGAGGGTTGAGGCTCTTCACTTTTTCTTTTATTTGCGCCGTTGTCCATTTTGATGATGAAAAACGATGATGAAATTCAGAAAACCAATGTGCTTCTTCTGCCGCTCAGTGCTTACACTACGCTTAGGGTTCGCGGGCTTTCTTTCACTTGAGTCAGCACATGGTCCATCAGACCTATCACGTAACTGAGTGGAGCTTTTGTTTCCACATTCGGAAGAGGGGGGTGGGGGGGGGGGGGGGGGGGGGGGGGGGAGGGAGGTTGGCAAGCAGGGGGGTAGGATGGGCATACTACTTGCCATCCTCCCCCTCCCCGCCCCCCCCCACCTCTCCCCTCCCCCCCCTCTCCCCTCCCTCCTGCTAGCCACAGCAGTTGCTGCCTCAGCTGCTAAGGGCCATGTCGTCTGCTACAGGGGTGGGGAGAGAGAGGGAGGTTGGCAAGCAGGGGGTATGATGAGCATACTAAAAATAGCCACAGCAGTTAAGTCGCTGCCTGGGCCATTCCTTAACACATGTCGTCTGCTACAGGGAGAGACAGATGGAATTTCCTGCCCTGCTAGTGGTCTGCTAAGGCGAGAGCTACACAGTAAAAGGAATCAAGGATGGATGGAATTTTTTTTTCAGCTAGGGCCTACCTAGTCTATCAACTATATGTGGCTGGCAGAGGCCTTTTTCTTCTGTCTCCTTGTAGGATCCCTTTTAGCACTACAAATCTGCTGCCTCGGTAAAGCAACAAATGGCCGTACCATTTGCGCAAGTTCGTCACCGTATTATTTTGGCTCGACCGTATCACCGTATTTTTGTAAACTCGCCGTGACAAAATACGGCCGGAACGTACTGGTTGGCAGCTCTGAATATTTCCCCCAAAACAATCTTGTACAGCGGTTTTTAGAATTTCAAGCTGTCTGCAATTAAAAACAGTCCACAAACAATACAACTGCCTTTCATCATCGTCATTTCGCTATGTCCAGGATGGGTTTGGCGGACAGTAATTGGTAATAAAACAGACAGAAGATGTGAGAACAGACAGGAAATCACACTGCTAGGGAGAACATAATAATGGACAGAAGAGAAACAAGTGCCTGAAAGTGCCGATATGTGGGAAAACAACCGGGACAGAGCATGGATGCTATGTAACTCCACCTCTTGCAGAATCCTGAAGAAAAACTTGGGAAGGCAGAGAGACAGAATGCTGGTGATCAGAATCTCTTCAACCACAGATTTTCCAAAAGATAGAGAGGAAAAATGATACACATGGCCATCACCACTAGTCAACTACAGCAGACCGACACACCACTCGCACACCAAGGCAATATCAACACAAAAGACTTTTACTAGCCCCACTGAAACAGAAGGTCAACAAAAACTACTAACCCAGACAGCAGTGACTGAATTTGGCCACATGCCCGGAAAACTGAAACTAAAACAGGCTACACACTCATACAACAAAGTAAAACAGTAAATAAAACGTGGCTGCACTCGTAAAACAGAAACGGTGGACGACGCATGCAACAGCAACATGCAAGAACTACCAAAACGGGCGCACCAAACGAGACCAGAAATCGGAACACTGTAAAGGGCACAACAGCGATCCCCCCCAACAATTCCAGCGTGCAATCTACTACGCCCGGGACAGGATGATGACCACAAGGTTGCCACAACACCCAGCAAGGCAGCCGACATCGCTGACCAAACTTACAGTGTGATATTTGTGCAGCAAATCGCGTGACTGAGAGGAGCGGGGGGTGGGGGTGGACCGGCCGCTAAGCGGGGGCGAGGAGCGCTCGTACCCCCCTCGCCAGCGCGAAGCAATAGCGTCAAGACTACCGGAGCCTACCCTGCTCTCCAGTTCGTCCGCTCGCTGCTCCGTGGACTCCTTCTCCTCCTGAATCAGCCTGCAATCAACCAATCAACAAAGGCATTTCAGCAATGCAGTTTAACTGGCTTTTCACAAAGATTTTAAACCCACAGATATGAATGCATAACCAAAAAAAAAAAAAAAAAAAAAAAAAGAAAATGCAAAGAAAGCGTAGCATACAAACTATCCAGGTTAATAGGAATGTTAATAACACGATAAACTGATTTACAGTGCACATTTTTGCATTTCCGATCAAATTACCTTCTTTTTAATGAAAAATCCTTTCTTGTAAAGTCTGTTTTTATACGAGCTTTCACCTTTGACAAGCACATTTTCTGTTATTGACCTATTAAACACATATCTTCAAATCAGTTGTCTGAGGTGATGTAACTTCAAGTAATCATATTAGTCTGTCCAATTCTCTTGCTACCTCTCAATTCTCCTCACCCACCCTCTTTGACTTGCCACACAACTATCTCCCATTTTCTTTTTCTTTCTTTTGTTTCATTAAAAAAAAACCTTTTTCAAATATTATCGATGCTAGCATGTGAAGGGTTAGATCATTTCAACACCTACAATTACCTATGTGTCATGGAACATCGTGGAGGAACCCATCTGATCAATATATCAAGGACTTGAGGAATCAGTACTGTTTTACAATGATGGTAAAACTGAAATAATATGCCAGCACTACTGAGTACAGCAAAGCAGACACTCTGAAAGGATGTCACAAGTTAGCTAATCCTGATCAGGGATGGAGAGGGGTCAGCGGACATGTGTGCACTATTGACAGTGTTTAGGTCTGACAGTAATTCAGTGTTCATGACGGTTCACTTTCCTTGCAGACAGCCTGCACAAAGCTGGCACCTGACGACGAAGCTTACACAAAAAACAGCCAACCGCAGGCAAAGCACATGAACTGCCATCCTTTCATACTGATGCATCAGTGTTGATGCAGAGCTGTGATGCAGAGTTGAAGCTTATTTTCTATTTTCCTTGAATATGAACAGGTGCATTTCTGCGTTTCTGAAAAGCCTCTTCATCAAAAGCTGAAGACGATTCTCACTTAAGTATAATTATAAAAATAAGTGTTAGAGAATGAGTATTTAAACATTAACATATTGATTGCCAGAATGAGTATTTAAACATTAACATATTGATTGCGAAACTATAATCAAACAGAAAAATCAAAAGAAACAAGTTGTCACATTAGTCAATACAGTCTGAACATTTTCCCACTTCTCCTTATTTCTGGAAAAGATAAAAAGAACACAGGGAGTGGGACAACAAATATCAAGGATATTTCAAGCACCTGCAGACGAAAGCTTACAGGACAAATCACCTGCATTTACGCCCGCAAATGAGGAGGCAAGAATGGCGAAAAGCTCAACCGGACCAAAGCTCACAACCCTCCGAATTTAACTTCCTTCATCCTCTCTCTCTTTTTTTTTCTCCTACCTTTTTTTTCTTTAGCGACATCATTATTCCCGTGCTATCTTCAATCAAATCTTTGCATAAGAACAGGAGAAAGAAATTCCTCAGCTTCAATGTCTAAGCACCTGTATACAGCAAGATGGTAACAGGCAATAAAAAAACAGTTTTACAGAATGCGCTACAGAGAAGGGCATACTTGAGGAGAAACTCCTCTTCTCACATTTCTTTTTCTTCTTTTTTTTTTTTAAACCTTTCTGGTTCTGTAACCCCACTGCTGTTTGTAGGTTTTGGCATGCTGTTGAGGAAATAGACTGGACGCAAAGAGATTTCTCTTGTGAAAATTTTGGCATGCTGTTGAGGAAACAGACTGGACACAAAGAGATTCCTCTTGTGAAAATTAACGCCAGTCAATCCTAATTGGTCAAAGCATTCAAATCGGCACACTCAGACAACATGATGGTTTTACACTCAACAGGTACTATTACAATTCAAAAACATAAGTCTGACAATTTGCACTGTGCAATGGCCCCAGACCCACCTGATTTCATTGTTGATGGCGTCTAGCTGCTCCTGCAGCATGAGGGCCAGGGTCTGGGCATCCGTGTGGCCCGAAGGGGACAGCAGGTCCACCGCCCCAAACAGCGATTCGTTGTCGTCCGTCCCCTCCGTGTCGCTGGCGTCGAAGGCCTGCTGGACGTTGGCAAGCACATGGGCCTGCTGCAGCTTCTCCCACTCCTGTTCGTTCAGGGTGTTCACCTGCACAAAGAGCATGCATGCACATCACATGATGGTAGTCCTTCGGATCCGAAGATGACGTTAGCGACATCACATACATATTGTCAAACACACACCTTCACACTCTAGATCTCTTCTTCAAATCTTGCCGACGAGGAATGATTTTCAACACGGAAATATATCTTGAAAAAATATGGGAGAGATGAGAGCTATGACATAAGAGTCAACAAACGACCAACCCGTCACGTATCCACCTTTCCTCTAGTGGTGCACACCGAGTCAACAAACGACCAACCCTTCACGTATCCACCTTTCCTCTAGTGGTGCACTCCGAGTCAACAAACGACCAACCCTTCACGTATCCACCTTTCCTCTAGTGGTGCACTCCGAGTCAACAAACGACCAACCCATCACGTATCCACCTTTCCTCTAGTGGTGCACTCTATCAGCTGGGCTCTGTGCTACTATTTACCTTGTTGGGGTCCTCCACCATGGCCTGCTCCCTGCCACGCTGCTGCCTGCGAGACACGTTGTCCTCAAACACATAGCCGGCCCTGCACACACACACACAATACAAAGTATGTAACAATCACTATTAGAATATCATACATGGCAACATCCATACACAGCATCCCTACTTTTTTCCACTTGTTGGTCTTCTCGCATGCTTGCTGAAGTTTGAAGAAGCTGTGAGCACACTGTATGTTTACACAGCTTTTGGACACGCACGACCGCCCGCTTGCACGCGTGGAGCATGCATGCAGCACGCACGCACGCACGCACGCACGCACCACGCACGCACGCACACACACACACACACACACACACACACACACACACACACACACACCATTTGTCAGCACTTTTGCTGAAAGGACAATTCCTCATCACTCTCACTCACTGTCACACTCAATGTGAGTTGAAAAAACGAAAACAAAAACTTTTTTTTGGCCTTAATGTGAAGCATTTGGTGCACAGCAGTCACTAGCACTTCAGCAGATACCTGGTTAAGCAGCATATCAATCCTCAAGCCTTCCGAAGTAACATGTATGGGAACACATCCTCAACATCCATAGTTGTTAACTGCTAATTGGTAGACCACCTGATAGGAACTTAAAAAGCTTATCCAAGTTTACTCCAAAACCTAACAGGAACACAGGTCTTCATACCTCATAAGTTGTTGAATCTGCATTCGCAGTGTGTCCACCTCCCGTTTGTACTGCAGAACGTCATCATTGGATCGCTCCTGAAAACATTTGTTGTAAAAGTACAGTCACATTGATCAATAAACTGAAGAAGTTTTACAACACGCATCATCGTCATCTTCATAATCACCGCAGCTCTCCACTCATTTGTTGTTTTTCTAGGCAGCACTTGGATTGTTTCATCTCTCTCTCTCTGTTTGTTTCTTTGTTGTTGTTTTGGTAAATTCTTCATTGAAGAGTTTCATCTCTCTCTCTCTGTTTGTTTCTTTTGTTGTTGTTTTGGTATATTCTTTATTTCTCTTGTTGGTGTTTTTAAAATCTATTTTGTTGTTGTTGTTATGGTGGTGGTGCCGGTGGCTTATTTTCTTTCTTGTTTGCGAAAGGGGGTTGGTTGTGTGTGGTTGCTTTCTCTCTTTTTAAAATTTGTTTTCTTTCTGACTTGTTTTTCTTTTCTCTGAGGGATGGTGATGGAGGGGAGTCTTACATTTCTCTTTTTTTTTGAGGAACACCAACACATAAGGGGGGGGGGGGGGGGGGGGGTCTTCTAGGGTGGAGGGGGTCTTTCACTTCTCTTTTTTGGGGGGAACACAGGGGGGGTGTCTTCTAGGGTGGAGGGGATCTTTCATTTCTTGCTTGTTTGTTTGTTTAAAGGTCGCTTCATTCTGGAGGGAGGTGAGTGTGGATGGATGGGTGGTGGTGTCTTTTATGTTTTTTCTTCTTTTTCATGGTTTCTTTTTTCAATTCTATCTCAGTAACACACAAACATGCTTACACAAACGCATACACACTGATACATTACCACAAATGTATACATGTGTGTGCCTGACCCTTACACCATGTCCTAAATAAAAGAAACTCTGCGTTTTCCCTTTTCCAAAATCATTCCTTTAAAAAAACAAAAACAAAAACAAATGCTGCAGTAGCAACAAAGTAGTTATAACCAAAAACTGAAACTCCACACCAAGCAGCACACTTAATCATAAACGTTGTAAAACATTCTCCGCTCTCCCAGACCAAATATCACAATAATCCCACCAAATGGCTGAGCACTTTTGCCATGCGGATGCTTTAACACAAGGGACACCACTGGAAGACAGACACCTCTTTGTTGTTTGAGTACCCAAGTTAAAAAAGCCCTTATCAGGAGCATTTTCCCATTACTTGCACTTTAAACAATAAGTGAGAGACCTTCTTCTGACACACAATGTGCAAGCACACATCCAACAAAGGACTACCAAATCACCTGGAAAAAGCTACATTCAACATAAGCCTGTTCCAAGGGTTAAGTACACAGAACACAATTTCCTGAAGCAACAAAGCACAGGAAATTGACAGCTGAAGTCTTAAAAGCCTAAACAGCTCCAAACACTGATCCGGGGATCAGTATGAAAGGAGGACCATGCAAGCCACCAGGGTCCCCCGCCCCACCTTTTCCTGCTGTAGCTCGTCCATCATTTTGCGGACTTTTTCCAGTTCCTGGGAGAGGGTGTTCTTTTCCTCCAGGGCGGCCATGCGTTCCTTCAGGTGGAGCTGCAGCCGCTCGTTGGATTCTGACAGGAGTCGATCAACCGTGGCCGACAGTCGGGCGTTGTGCTCTTCATTCATCTTCTCTCGCTGTCGGGCCTGTAAGACATGGAAAACATCTCTCCCCTCAACAATGGGCCTTTGTCTCTGGGATTAAACGATCGAAATGAAATAATCAATCTCAGTAAAGTTCCTGTGATGGAGTGATGAGAAGTTCACTGACTGACACAAACTATGTGAGCACATCATGCTTTAGTACACCCCCATACATGTGTAACACATACAGTCTTGTATGTATATATATAGAGGGTAGCATGTACACAGTCTCTCTCTCTCTCTCTCTCTCTCTCTCTCTCTCTCTCTCTCTCTCTCTCTCTCTCTCTCTCACACACACACACCATTATCATCATCATCATCATCCTCTCTCAATTTCTCTCTCTCTCACAAACACACACATAAGCACACACACACTTCCTTCACAGTTGTAGTGTGTGTGTGTGTGTGTGTGTGTGTGTGTGTGTGTGTGTGTGTGTGTGTGTGTGTGTGTGTGTGTGTGTGTTTGTGAGCGAGAGAGAGAGAAATTGAGAGAGGATGATGATGATGATGATAATGGTGTGTGTGTGAGAGAGAGAGAGAGAGAGAGAGAGAGAGAGAGAGAGAGATAAGATAAGATAAGAGAATATTGCTTATAGCCCAGCCGACCGCAGAGGGCCACATCAGGGCTGTCACCACGTTAAAATCAACTCACCAGTCATGGAAAAAAAAAAAAAAAAAAAACAACTTTCACACATCTCGTGAAATGACATCGTCTACAAACGCACCAGAAACTTTGTTAAAAATCTTTCCGCTGTAAAATCCTAAATCAGATGAAAAATGTTAATCTCTCTCAAAAACTCAAGGATCACGTCAGGCGGGACATCCCTGAACAGGATCTTCATGGACTCCGCTGTAAAATGTTTGTGTCTCACATCGTGCAAGTCCCAACACTCTAAAAGAACATGTTTCATTGTGAGTGGCGCATGACATGGAATGCACCACGGAGCTTCTTCACTCTTTAAAAGGTAAGAATGGTAAAATACGAATGGCCGGTGTGCAGCCGGCACAGAACCGTTTCCTCTTTACGACCACCCGACGTAGATGGGAGGAAGTCCTTAAGGTTTGGACGGATCTGAAAGAGTTTGTTATTCGTCTGTGTGTTCCAATCCTCCTGCCAGAGGTCTCTCACATAATCGTTAATTTTGGGTTTCACATCTGAGCAGGGGATATAAGTGTTAGACAGTTTCTCTCTTGTGGCGTTCTTGGCTAAACGATCAACCATTTCGTTCCCGCCGATGCCAACATGGCCAGGAACCCAAGCAAGAGTAATGTTGTAACCGTCCGCCTTCAACTTGCTAAAAAGTTCAAAAAAAAAAAAAAGTTCTGGATGCTGAAGGTTGCAGCCAGCTATGGCCTCCAAAGCTGACAGCGAATCCGACAGAACCAGAAAGTCCCTCTTCGAAGAATGTGAGATTATCTTCAAAGCCAGTACTAGAGCAGTAAGTTCAGCAGAATAGACAGAAGCATCTGAATGTATATGTTCCAACAGTATCTGAGAAGGAGCCCCAGGGCAGTAGGCTGCACAGGCCACTCCATCCTCAGACTTGGAACCGTCAGTGAAAACTTTTTGATAGGATGGGAATTTGGAACAGATCTCAGCATACAAAGCCTTGTACGCCAGAGAGCTGGTAGACTCTTTGCGAAAAGCTGCAAGATCGAAACGAATCTCTGGTGTGAAAAAGGTCCATGGAGGTTGATCCGGAAACTTGGAAAAATCGGAAACTACTCCCAGGTCTATACCTGCATTCCACACGTGAGGCTGCATACGAAGACCAAACGGCGGAATACATTTCGGGTTGTTTTCAAACTTACTTTGGAACGGAGGGTCAAAGACACAGTCATAGGCAGGGTTTTCTGGTTCTGAGAACAGTCGGATATAATAATTCAAAGACAGTTTCAGTCTGCGGTTGGACAGTGAAGGTTCACCTGCCTCTGCGTACAGGCTGTACACAGGGGTGGTGCGGAACGCTCCAAGACAGAGACGAAGCCCTTGATGGTGGATAGGGTCCAAGAGTTTGAGGTAAGACGATCTTGCGGAGCCGTAGACAGCACAACCGTAGTCCAGTTTGGAACGGACCAAGGCTCTGTAGAGGTGCAGCAAAGTTTTCTTATCAGCGCCCCAGTCGGTGTGCGCTACGACCCGCAGAATATTCAGTGCTTTCTGGCAAGCAGTTTTGAGGTGTTTGATGTGGCTGAGAAAGTTAAGTTTCTGGTCAAAAATGACTCCCAGAAATTTGGCCTCTTTAACAGCTGGAATGTGAGATTTCCCTACTTGAAGTTCAGGATCTGGAAAAAACTGACGGAAATTATGGAAGTGAATACACTGCGTCTTTGTTGGAGAAAAAGTGAAACCGTTTTCATCTGCCCACCGATGGATTTTATCTACGCAAAGCTGGAGCCTGCGCTGGACACTCGGGTACAGGCTTCCAGTTGCGTAGACAGCAAAATCATCCACAAACAATGAGCAGTCTGAACCCTGCTGAACTGATTTCACAATGTTGTTGATTTTAATACTAAAGAGGGCAGGAGACAGTATGCTCCCCTGTGGAACACCCAACTCCTGCTCGTGGACATCAGAGAGAGTGGTGCCAACCCGGACCTGAAACTGTCGTTCTGCCAAAAAATTTTGAATAAAAAGCGGAAGATGACCTCGAAAACCCAGATCGTGGAGATCATGAAGTATCCCCGACTTCCAGGTGGTATCGTAGGCCTTCTCCAAGTCGAAGAAAATTGCCACTGCATGCTGTTTGTTCAGAAAGGCGTTCCCAAGTGTAGATTCCAGACGAATCAAATGGTCAACTGTAGTCCTATGTTTGCGGAAACCACACTGTTCTTTCGCCAAAAGGCCATCGGTTTCGAGTTTCCACATGAGCCTAGCGTTGACCATTTTCTCCATCAATTTGCAGACACAGCTGGTCAAAGCTATGGGACGGTAGTTTGATGGATTAGAAAGATCTTTTCCAGGTTTGGGGATGGGAATAATAAGGGCTTTCCGCCAAGAGGGTGGAAAGAAACCTGTAGTCCACACATGGTTGTATACCTGTAGCAGTATGTTCAGACCTTCTTGCGGAAGATGTTTCAACAGTTGATAATGAATTTCATCCATACCTGGAGAAGAATCGCTGCAAGAAAGTAAGGCAGATTTCAGCTCGTTTAACGTGAAAGGAAGATTGTAGTCTTCCATGTTGTCGGACGAAAAGTTGCAGGGTGATTTTTCTTTTAGGGCTTTGTTTTTGACAAAAGTGGCTGATTTGTTAGAAGAGGAGGAATTCTTTTCAATGGTTGAAGCCAGCAGATTAGCAACTGCTTTTTTGTCTGTTATTAAAGAGTCAGAGAGAGAGAGAGAGAGAGAGAGAGAGAGAGAGAGAGAGAGAGAGAGACTGTGTACATGCTACCCTCTATATACATACAAGATTGTATGTGTTACACATGTATGGGGTGTACTAAAGCATGATGTGCTCACATACAGTCTTGTCAGAGAGAGACAGCATGTGTGTGTGACTGAGTATGTGAATGAATGGGTGAGTGAATGAGAGAGAGAGAGACTAAGTGCATGCTAGCATGCATGCGTGTGTGTGTGTGTGTGGTGTGTGTGTGTGTGTGGTGTGTGTGTGGTGTGTGGTGGTGTGTGCCGGTGTGAATGAGTGAGTGAGTGCGTGTATGCGCATGCGTGTCTGTATGTGTGCCTCTGTGTGTGTGAGAATGTTCCAGATTGCAGCATGCATGTTAGAATTCCATGTCAGTTTTTAAACCATTGGATGCTCTCCCTCCCTTCTTCTGTATGGTGCCAACATGGCAGGTAAAAATGCTTTTGAAGTGAAAATCTTCTTTGAAACATGAAAGACATCAAATATGAGTATATTAAAAACATAAACGATAACACCCACCATTTACAACCACTCCAACTAGACTTTTTAAACCACAGATTTTTACTCAATCTGGAAATAGGCAAGAAAATCCAATAATGGTCAAATCATATTACAAAAAAAAACAACAACCCAAAATCCCCGTGCCATCTTCCTAACTCCAAGACACTCCTCCCCCGTAGCGTAACTCCCATCCTCTCACCCCACCCATCGTTCCATCCCTCCCAGCTTTCTCCTCTTACGGCTCAAGGACCGCAGTCCCAGGAACCAATCAATATCAGGACGTTAAAGGGTAACCCACCAAAAGAGACGCTACTATGTGGCCGAGTCACTTCGGTAGCTTTCAGTGGTACTTGTTCTGATCCAACATACACGGGGACACAACCTCCAACCCCCCTCTACTGACGACAGTAAGTGCTTAGTCATGAGACCAGCATGAGTAAGCCTTTCCCCACCAGAAGGCACCAGCACATCCATATGATGACAGCCTCCATACACTTGCTGACAGCCATCGCTCTGACACGAACTTATCAGGGGCATGGGCATGATGATGGGAATCGAACCTGATACCATTACAAGAGCAAGGCATGAGGCCTACGGAATTTGAGCCTCTTTTCTGTGTCATAATGATCAACGTAAATGATGATGGGAAGGACAATGCAATGACGCAACCGAGTTTCACTGTCATCTAAGACTTCCCACCATTATCAACGGTTCAATTTGCAACACTAAACCAAAGCAATCCAGTATCTACTAAAAGGATTTGGTTCGACTCATTGACTGACAATATTGGGGATGCCAAGCTGTCCATTAAGCCAAATTGACTTTGGCACCGCCCGCCGTCATTACTATTTATTGTGCTGATTGATTTTATTGATTTGGGCGCATGTCCACCGCTATCTGCATCTGTGGAGTCTGCAATGGCATCGTTTCCGTTGTGATGATTGATTGCATCAATTTCACGACCACTTCCGTGAAGAGGCCGGTCTGAAAGAGGGTAGGAGGGGTTTCGGACTGCATGGGGTTTGGTGCCATTTTGATTGGTTGGGTGAAAGCAAGTTCTCTGATTGTGGTTTGGATTGTATATCAGCATTTCACGCATGTATACATACGTGCATGCATGTGTGTGTGTGCGTGCGTGCACACGCATGTGTAGTTTAATCAGTTCAACCAAGGATGTCTGTGTGCTTTCTCTGTATACTTTCCCACATATTTCTCTTTGTGTTCAATGACCTGTAAAACAACACTCTTCCTTTGACCTTATCTGCCTTGTTCATGAAGCACCCACCTCATCCTGTCAGGCCAAGGCAAACAACAACCTCCTCCAGAGACTTGCCTCCCAACCTACCTTCCTTATTTCTCCCATGTCTTTCCCCCCCCCCCCCCCCCCCCCCCCCCCCCCCCTTTTTTCCCCTCCAGTCACTCAACCATCCGGGAGCCGGAATAGCTCAGTTGGTAGAGCGCCAGACTCGTGATCCTGGGGTTGCGGGTTCGAATTTCAGTACAGGGGGATTTTTCCCTCGGAGTTAACATTGGTTCTGACTCCATTCCCCATACAGTCCTTCGAATGAGACTATAAACCGAGGTTCCGTGTGTGAACGCACGCACAACATCTTGTACACACGTAAAATCCCATCACCAACTTTCGGAAGAGAAGGCCAGTTTGGCCGTTGGTATGGATGACACGTTACACATAGCATGCACCTTCCCCGAAGATGGAGTATGGCTGCCTTAATGGCGGAATAAAAAACGGTCATACACACAAAACTCCACTGCCTGTCTATACAGGCAGTGTCCGCAGGAGTATCAGCCTGCGTACGCAGAAAGAAAAAACTCAACCATCCTCCATTTCTCTCCAAATCCCCTGCCTTCCCCCCCGCTCCTGAAAGTGTCCTCAGTGCAGGAACGGGACACACAATTACGCAAAACGTACAAATAATTTGTCATCATGCATCTTTCAATTTTCAGAGCTCTAACTGCCACTCTGTGTGGCCCAAAGGCTCTTCAAGTACAACCCTCCATCCCTTCA
Source organism: Conus ventricosus (assembly GCA_018398815.1). Taxonomy (NCBI): domain Eukaryota; kingdom Metazoa; phylum Mollusca; class Gastropoda; order Neogastropoda; family Conidae; genus Conus; species Conus ventricosus. The sequence continues at coordinate 41,810,754 of CM031616.1, read as the reverse complement.
TACCCAATCCCGTCTACCCCCATTCTCACACCCTCACCCTCCTTCTTTCCCTTTGTCAGTCGAAGATGTTTGCAGACCTGTGCAACCCAGTTTTTTTTCCCCCCAATGCTGGGAGTTTCTGTCATCACAAATTACCCCCCCCCCCCCCCCCCCCCCCCCCCCCCCCCCCCTCCCCGACCCCTCTTTCTCTCCCCCGAAATCTGAAGCATTTGGGAACTAGCCTTTCTCTCAATAGGTTCTACATGTTAAGGCTTAATTAAGGCTACCCATAATCCTCTTACAGCAGGCCCAGAGAAGTGGTTAGCGATACGCGCAAGCAAACAGGACTCTGGAAAAGGAAAATAGTAGGAAAGCGAGGTGGATACCCACAACAGATGAAACAAAGAAAGCGTGTTCTTGTGAACTGTAGAAACACTTTATGTCACTTACAACGGTCAAGTTTTAATTGGTAACATGGAATCTTCAATGCACGCTTTTGGCAGTCAACAGGGTGTACACATGACACTCAAAAGTTGAAGGGGTTCACTAGTCTGACTGCCTTTGGCCAACAAGGAACCACAGGGAAGGCGGATCATATCTGCACTGACCCCCTCCCTCCCTATGGCGCCGTCATGACAACGCTCATCAAGGGTTCCATCATCATTGATCATTCATATGCCTCATCACGCATCCCCTGTCCCATACCCTACCCCTACCAACCCCCCAAAACTGGAACCTACACCCCACTCCCTTTATGATGGCTCGGGCTTCTAAGAAATCCCTCCCTCCCCCCTTCCACCCACCCCCTCCCTGCCCCCAACATTCCTTCCCTCTCTCATTTGAGAGGGCAGAGAGGGGCAAGCATTCTGAAGCCCTATCCAAAATCCTCTTCTCTCTCCCTTGTGGTCCAACAAATTGGGGTAAGGAACCTGCAGATACCAAGTCTATGCTTTGAGTCTTCTGATAAACAACTCTCTCTCTCTCTCATACATGCACGCACGCATGCACGCGCACACACACCAGACCTGTTTACCCTAAAACTAGTACTTTTCGACAAAAGTTAGTGTACGTTCCTACAAGGAGTGCATACAAATCTATTCAAATTTTTGTGGAAGCGAGTGGCGGTGGTAATGGTGGGATGTGGTGTGGTGTGTGTGTGTGTGTCTGCGTGTCTTTGTTTTTCCCTGCCACCGCACGGCAGAGTGATTCCAACGCACTAACTACTGTAATTATATGTTCTTCACACACAAATGTCTTTTACACAGGTTCACGGGCATACTTTCAGACAAATTCATGCTCTCTCGTCAGTATTTTTTTATATATTCCATGGCCTGCAGTCCACCTTGTATTTCCTATGTATCTGCATGTTACAGAAGCAAACACTGCCAGATGCGATTTCACAAGCAAGAGTTAATGAGTGTTGTTGCTCTTTGTTCAAAGCACCCAAACTGGCATACCAAATCAACAGCATGTTTACATTCTGCAGGTATAACTGCAGTTCAATAATTTACTGTCTTGATTTTTTTTCCCCTCTACTTTCTTCTCTATCTTTTTTTTAATCGTGTTTATCGTGTCTTCGCGAAATATGAGTACAAAATATGGCAAAATCATATGGGTCTCTCTCTCTCTCTCTCTCACACACACACACACACCATCTCTCTCTCTTTCACACACACACAATCATTCACAAGCTCACTCTCTCACTCACTCACACACACTCTAACACTCTCCCTTGTCCCCTCCCTCCCTCCTCTCTTCTGAGATCCCATGAGCAGCATGCCCACGGCACACGTAAAAGAGCCAAAGGCAAGTAGGGAGCTAGCCACACATGACGAACATGTGGATATCACCGACCAACTGTATGATGGCCATGGGGAGGACAGCCCCAAAGCCACACACGAACTCTGTGGAATCTTGAAAAAGAGAGAGAGAGACAGACACAGACAGAGGGAGACTCACGCGTTGCAGCTCAGCCTCCTTATCCTGCAGATTCTGTTCCAGAGTGACCAGCTTCTCTTCTGTGGACCCATGCCTCTCCTCTGCCTGTGACACGTTACACACATCAACATCTTCATCATCATCACCTTCATCCTCATCACATCTATCTTCAGTGCAGCTGTTCCTTTCCTTTGCCTGTGACACGTTACACACATCAACATCTTCAGCATCATCACCTCCATCCTCATCACATCTATCTTCAGTGCAGCTGTTCCTTTCCTTTGCCTGTGACACGTAACGTCAACATCTTCATCATTATCACCTTCCTTCATCCTCATCACATCTATCTTCAGTGCAGCTATGCCTCTCCTCTGCCTGTGACAGTTAGACACATCAACATCTTCATCATCGTCACCTTCATCCTCATTACATCTTTCTTCAGTGCAGCTGTTCCTTTCCTCTCCCTGTGACACATCACACACATCATCATCATCATCTTCTTCTTCTTAATCATAATCATCAACACCTTCATGTTACAATCAATATCTTTGGCAGCAGCAGTGTCATATGCATCTTCTGCGGAGCCATGCTTCTTTTTTTCCCCATCATTTCCATCATCACTATCATCATCAACATCTTCTGCCAAGCTGTACCTCTCCTTCCTCTGTCACACACATCACAGGTGGGAGGGTCCATGCCCCCCCCCCCCCCCCCCCCCCCCTCCGCCCACCTACTGAATTTCAGGGATTTTTGCTTTTCCTCATTTTTACACACAGGATTCTTATTACAGTAACTACCTGTAACAGGCTAAATGACAATTTGATTTTAGCACACTGACACACAATCAGCCACATCAAGTTTGGCGTTTCTTGAAGGCTTTACTTTAAATTCTAGGACTTATCCACAACTTGGGCCATTAATTCTGACTTTCCAGTTCTGGAAAATTATCATTACTTTTTCAAAATTCCACATTTCATGACCTCTTTACTACAGTGACAATAATCTTATCTGTATGCCATTAGTGAAACCGCCCCAAATCACCTTCATTAACAGAAGACTCCTCGCACTGACGACCCTTTCCTCATGGAACATAAAAAATTCTGGAACATTCTTCTCTCTCTGTAACAGACTGACTTTCTAATGAATGCTCCTCGCCCCTCCATTTCAAACTTTTCCTTTTCTTTACTCTGAAACAGGCTTCTCTCCCGAAGAGATCGACTTTCTAATGAATACTCTCCACCCCTCACCCTCTTTCAAAAACTTGCTTTTTCTGGGACATTTTTCTCTCTGTTCCCCTGCAACAGAGTCTGCCACTCCAGAACTGGGCTCTACAGTCGCAGAAACTCAACTGGCTGATCCACGGCGCAGCACAATGGTCTCTTGAGACAGACGGATGCCATACATTTCTCTTTGAAACAGATTCACTTCCTAATGAATACTTCCTTTGTCTGAAAACTTGCCTTTGTCTGAAGACTTACTTTTCTGGAACAGTCTTCTCTTGTAATACATTCACCGCCACATGAAAACTCCCTTTGAGACCTTTTTTTTCTAGAACATTTTTTTTTCTCTCTTTGTTACAGCTTTACCTCCAAATTACGACTTGCCCTAAAGACCCAGTTTTTAAGGATGTATGAGGACAGTTATGCAGAGCTTCGGCAATGTCATCTATGCAAATTTGTTGTTCACCACCACCATTCTTGTTAGCCATTCCAGCACCTAGGCACCATTACCTTGATCTGCTTGTCATGAATTGCCCAGATTACCATCAACAAACCACCACCACCATCATCACGTCCATCCTCCCTCTCATTAGTCTGCTTCATAATTTTCTTCAACTCTCGGTCACCCGTAGTTCCACCACTATCCAGCACCACACCCATCACCACACCCACATTAGCACAAATCGACTGGCATCTGTCACAATCTACCGAACCCATCACATTGTTTTGACATCACCATGACATCAAGGTTTTCAAATTCATCTCTATGGGTACCTTGAATATGCTACAGAAGAGAGTTTTCAGACCCCACTGCTATTCGGCATGGCAAGTTAAATGAGGCATGACTCACTGAATGACAACAGTTCTCTCGAACTGATCAATGCTAAATGGAAATCTCTATTTGTGTGCGCAGGCGGGCATCTGAGATTGCTCTGAAATAAGGCGAGGCATGAATTAGGCTGCACTATAAATGACTGACAACAAAGCAAGCAAAGTTCAAACTGATCATCTCATTTTGACCTCCAATGGGGATGTCCTATAAATGGTCTGAAAGGGGATTCATGTAAAATCTGAAATATCTCCTAGCTAAGATTCACTAGTCCATCACGTGTATTCAATACCCATACTTTTGTGAATTAATTGGTGACAAAAACTTCCTTCTTTAGTATCTTTCAGAAGAGGTTTTACATTTCTCAAATCCTTTCAATGTTTTCAAATGCTAATTATAAACAAAAAGTCTTAATTGTCTCCACCAAGGAAATCACACTTTGATCTGATTCTGCTGGTCTGTTTGTTTGAATGTTAATATGATTATGCAGAAACTACAAAACTGATTTTACGGAAATCTGGTGGACAACTGGAATGGCTCTCAAGGCAAACCCAAAAGATCCTGATGTGGATCTGTACAGCCGATCTGGATCATAGGACAGATCCAGGATTAATGTTATCTTGGTGGAGATCTGCGCTCTTCAATCTGCACTATCAATTATTACTAAAATGATTTCAACATCTCCAGAAAAAAAAAATTAGCAATGATTTTCTGGTAAAGCAAAGACCTCATTTTTACTTTGGCATTAGGTGAAACTCATTTTAGGGCAAACGCAGGCATCCATGCCTCTCTATACTTTTCAGAAAATAGTTACTGCTGTTTTTGTAATAACACCAGTGACAAGTATTTGTGTGGGCACTGTTCAGAACATAGAAGTAATGTATTTGTGACCGAACTGCAAATTCTTGTGAATATAAGCAAACATTTCCTCTGTTTTATATATGATATCTTGTATAACAAACAACAGATAGATTTACACAAGTAGTCTCATTAAAAAGAAATTTAAAAAGAAAGAAAAAGGTTGCATTAAAAAAACAAAACAAAACAAACAAAACCCCACCAGTCTCAATGTTCAAGCCAGTTTGGACAATCAGGGGCAATTTTTCTTCTTTTCTGTTTGTTTGTTTTGTTTTCTGTTGTTTAAAAATGAGTTCTTGAGCATAATCCAACAGTTTATTGTGGATGCAAACAGCATATTGTTTTCAAGCTTTTGGCATCCCTATCTTTGTGCTTACATTGTAGCAAAGCAATTTGCTATTCAAGTTACATTACTTCCCAATCATTTAGTGAGAGAGAGAGAGAGAGAGAGAGAGAGAGAGAGAGAGAGAGAGAGAGAGAGAGAAAGAGAGAGAGAGAGAGAGAGAGAGGAGAGAGAGAGAGAGAGAGAGAGAGAGAAGAAATTTGTTCAAACAGGCCCTGTTTGCAACACACAGTCAACAACACCTAACTGCGACAACTGTTCAATGATGCCATGTGGGAGAAATTCCTCCACTGATGAAATCTAGTCCTCCAATTCACAACTGATACCCACTTGAGGCAATTTTTCAGCACTACACAGTCGAGGCAATCACTTTTTCAGCCATACGCTGCTGTGACATTTTCATAGCTCTACTCATTCATAGCTATTTCTCTGTAAACATATAAATAAGGCAATTTCTGTTGTTACTTGGTTATAGCTGTTGTCATCCCAATCAGATATCTCAAAACAGCCTTTCTCCATTAATACCCAACCATAAAGCATTCCTCGTTCATTGATGCCCACCTGCAGTGCACCAATTTCACATTGCTCCCTTTTTTTTTAGGTGAAACAAAGTTGTACTGATTTGCCTGCGACATTACAGCAATTTCTTTGCAATTGCTTGTTAACCCTCAGGAATATTCATGTCTTATAAGACACTTCACTCATGACAGTTCTCGCTTTACATACTTTGTGGCCAATTCTCCACAGCCCTGAGCTACCGATCTGCATCATGTTTTTTGGTCATTTTCCCTCCAGTCACAGCTGTTCTGTTCAAAGACTCCAGTCCTTTTTTTTTTCATTAAAAAAAAAAAAGGATACGCAGCTGTTTACAGTCAGTTTTGCAGCAATTTCTTTACAAACTACTTCCTTAGTAAGAAAATACAAGTGAGTACAATTTACCCCAAACATGCCAGTCCTCTTCCCCTTTCCAACTCATCTTCCATGCTTCTCAGTCAAATTTCTCCAATACCTGTCATCTCGGCTCCCACACAGGGACCCAAGTTTTGTCCCACTCAACCAAAGCAGGGAAGTCTACAAGGAGCAGACAGTATCATCCTGAGGCACCATTGAAGGAGAAACTGCACTGCTAGCTGCTCAGTCATTTTTGTGGCAAAGCAGGGAAGTCTACAAGGAGCAGACAGTATCATCCTGAGGCACCACTGAAGGAGAAACTGCACTGCTGCCCAGTCATTTTTGTGGCAAAGCAGGGAAGTCTACAAGGAGCAGACAGTATCATCCTGAGGCACCATTGAAGGAGAAACTGCACTGCTGCCCAGTCATTTTTGTGGCAAAGCAGGTAAGTCTACAAGGAGCAGACAGTATCATCCTGAGGCACCACTGAAGGAGAAACTGCACTGCTGCCCAGTCATTTTTGTGGCGTTCAGTGCTGCCTGCTCTAATGCAACGTATAAGACGCCAGTGACTTACGATAATGATTGCTGTACATCATGTCTATCTCTGTATCACCAACAGGCCCCATGAACTTGCCAACACCAGAGGCTGACACAAACTCAGCAAGGAGTGGAATGTTGAGAGCAAAATCAAATCTAAGTCACCATGACAGCAGGGCAAGAAGGGCCGAGGATTTGAGACTTTTCCCCCCATCTAAGTAGATATAATGATCAATGAAGATGAAAATGATGAAATTATCCTGTGTAGCTTTTCTTCTCTACGACTGCATAACTGGGCTGCACTTTCGATTTCCTTTCATACTACATTCTGGCATCAACCAGGACTATGAGATACAGACACCTGAAGTGTTAGGAAATTAGAGCTATACTCTCAGAGACAATTTCCGTCGAGCCGAGACACTCAACTCTGTCATTCCAGTCTACCCATTTGGGCCTACAGAACATTCAGCTTTGGGTAGGAGTCGGGGCTGAGAACAACACACATGCGTGCGTGTGCGCATGTGCACGCACGCACGCACGCACACACACACACACACACACACACACAAACACCACACACTACACACACACACACACACCACACACACACACACTACACACACACACACACACACACACACACACACACACAAATGGCTGTCATAGGACAAGAACCAAAGACCTCCCAGCTTACAAGCCTGAAACACCGACTACTGCAGCTGGTGATAAGCCAACAATTTTTGGTTAATAGTTCAGTCTTGGCTATTGTACAGGAGAATTCAGTCACATCAATTTCATGTACACATCTGCATGATATCAAGCAACAGAAAGCAGTGCGACCCACTGCCATTGCTGTTAAACAACAATGAACACTACAGCATGTCCAACCATCATGGTTCATTCAAAGCAAAAACACTGCAGAAAAACTCTTTCACTGACCCAGACAAGACACAACCTACTACAAAATGAGAGGGAAAAAAAGGTGAGAAAAAGAGGAAATGTATGAAATCTAAGTCTATCAAGAATCTAAGTCTATCAAAAAGGTAAAAATTACAAAAAGAAGTAAAAAAAAAAAGTGTGCTGCTAGTGCAGTACCACACCCTTGGACAACAAGAGAGCACACCAGAAAGAGAGGTGGTGACAGCCGACACGATGGTTATCCAGTTCCATTCTCCAAGTGCAGAACATCCATGATCATGTGACGAGAAACAACACACACCACGCCACTCTTATACCACTCGACAACATAAACCTTTAAATTCACGCGCACACACACACACACACACACACACACACACACACACACACACACACACACACACACACACACACACTACCATACAGTTGTCATAATGAATGTGCTCAAAATGTACTACACAAGACACCATACTCTTCCATTTTTCCTGCAAACTGTTAATTCCAAGAATACGAATGTAATGAAATTTTGTTAACAATTTATCCCAATACACATAATTAGTTTTATTATTCCACTGTAAAATATGCTAGATTTGCTTTCAACCTTCACATGAAACAATACATCAGTTTAGACAGGCTGACCGACAATTGATAAAGGGTTTAGATGAAATCAAATTTTCCAGAATTCACCCACTCCCAACCCTCTTCAACAATCTCACCTGGTTATAATTTTGCTTTCTCAAACAGTGACAGAAAGCAAACTGTGTCTTGATGATAAACAAACAAAAGGGTAAAATACTCTTGTAAAACACTTTACTTATGGTGGCAGTCAAAAATTTGTGCTTAATGTTATTTGGAGAGTGAATAACAGGCTACAGTCTGTTAAACAAGTCACCATCTCCACACTCAGATCAACAGTCTCTCAGCTACAGCCTGCTGCAGACGACATCCTCTCATAATCTGACCAATAGTTTCTCACCTATAGTCTGCTGAAGACGACGCCCTCTCCATAATCTGACCAACAGTGTCTGAGCTACAGTCTGCTATCGACGACACCTCTCCATAATCTGACCAACAGTGTCTGAGCTACAGTCTGCTATAGATGACACCCTCTCCATAATCTGACCAACAGTGTCTGAGCTACAGTCTGCTATAGATGACGCCCTCTCCATAATCTGACCAACAGTGTCTGAGCTACAGTCTGCTATAGATGACGTTCTCTCCATAATCTGACCAACAGTGTCTGAGCTACAGTCTGCTATAGATGACACCCTCTCCATAATCTGACACACAGTGCCAGAGCCACAATCTGTTGACGGAGATACCCTCTCCACAGTCAGACCAATAGTGCCAGACCTAGTCTGTTGAAGAAGACACCCTCACTACAATGAGACATACAACGTCAAAGCCGCAGCTTGGTAGAGAAGACACTCTCAACAGAAAGACCAACAGTGCCATAGCTGCAGTCTGTCAAGAAATATACCTTCTCCAAAGACTGCTTTAAGAATACTGACAAGTTTTCAGGAGTTTTCCAAGAGCTGGCGTCTGTCCACGAAACTGTCAAGAAATGTTGCTGTGGAACAGGCGTCTTTCCACGTTACTGTCAAGAACAGTGTTTGTAGAATCTGCAGCTTTTAATGACAGTATCAACATCAATGGCTGTATAACCTTTCTGTACTACCAAGAACCGTGGCTGTTGAATCAGCATCTTTCCATGATGCTATCAAAAACAGTAGCTGCAGAATCAGTATCTCATCTGATACTATCAGGAACAGTGGCTGAAGAACTGGCATCTTTCCATGACGCTATAAAGAATATGGGCTGTAAAACTGGTATCTTTCCATGAGGCTATAAAGAATATGGGCTTTAGACCTGGTATCTTTCCATGACGCTTTAAGAACATGGGCTGCAGAAATGGCATCTTTCCATGACGCTATCAAGAATATGGGCTGTAGAACTGGCATCTTTCCATGACGCTTTCAAGAATATGGGCTGTATAACTGGCATCTTTCCATGACGCTTTCAAGAACATGGGCCGTAGATCTGGCATCTATCCATGATGCTTTCAAGAATATGGGCTGTATAACTGACATCTTTCCATGACGCTATCAAGAATATGGGCTGTATAACTGGCATCTTTAAAAGATGCTATCAAGAATATGGGCTGTATAACTGACATCTTTAAAAGATGCTATCAAGAATATGGACTGTAAAACTGACATCTTTCCATGACGCTATCAAGAATATGGGCTGTGGAACTGGCATCTTTCCATGACGCTATCAAGAATATGGGCTGTAGAACTGGCATCTTTCCATGATGCTATCAAGAACATGGGCTGTAGAACTGGCATCTTTCCATGATGCTATCAAGAACATGGGCTGTAGAAACAGTGGACTTTGGAATCTGTATCTTTCCATGGTACTTTAAAGAACAATGGTTCTAGAATCTGCATCTTTCCAGACTGTCAGCAACAGCATCTGTCCATCAGCCTGTCAACAACAGTGTCTGTAAAATCAGCATCTGTCCATCAGCCTGTCAACAACAGTGGCTGTAAAATCAGCATCTGTCCATCAGACTGTCAACAACAGTGTCTGTAAAATCAGTATCTGTCCATCAGACTGTCAACAACAGTGTCTGTAAAATCAGCATCTGTCCATCAGACTGTCAACAACAGTGTCTGTAAAATCAGTATCTGTCCATCAGACTGTCAACAACAGTGTCTGTAAAATCAGTATCTGTCCATCAGACTGTCAACAACAGTGTCTGTAAAATCAGCATCTGTCCATCAGACTGTCAACAACAGTGGCTGTAAAATCAGTATCTGTCCATCAGACTGTCAACAACAGTGTCTGCAAACTCAGTCTCTGTCCATCAGACTGTCAACAACAGTGGCTGTAAAATCAGTATCTGTCCATCAGACTGTCAACAACAGTGTCTGTAAACTCAGTCTCTGTCCATCAGACTGTCAACAACAGTGGCTGTAAACTCAGTCTCTGTCCATCAGACTGTCAACAACAGTGGCTGTAAACTCAGTCTCTGTCCATCAGACTGTCAACAACAGCGGCTGTAAACTCAGTCTCTGTCCATCACACTGTCAACAACAGTGTCTGTAAAATCAGTATCTGTCCATCAGACTGTCAACAACAGCAGCTGTAAACTCAGTATCTGTCCATCAGACTGTCAACAACAGTGTCTGTAAACTCAGTATCTGTCCATCAGACTGTCAACAACAGCAGCTGTAAAATCAGTATCTGTCCATCAGACTGTCAACAACAGTGTCTGTAAAATCAGCATCTGTCCATCAGACTGTCAACAACAGCGGCTGTAAAATCAGTATCTGTCCATCAGACTGTCAACAACAGCAGCTGTAAAATCAGTATCTGTCCATCACACTGTCAACAACAGTGGCTGTAAATCAGTATCTGTCCATCAGACTGTCAACAACAGTGTCTGTAACATCAGCATCTGTCCATCAGACTGTCAACAACAATGTCTGTAAAATCAGTATCTGTCCATCAGACTGTCCACAACAGTGGCTGTAAAATCAGCATCTGTCCATCAGACTGTCCACAACAGCGGCTGTAAAATCAGCATCTGTCCATCAGACTGTCAACAACAGCAACTGTAAAATCAGCATCTGTCCATCAGACTGTCAACAACAGTGGCTGTAAAATCAGCATCTGTCCATCACACTGTCAACAACAGTGGCTGTAAAATCAGTATCTGTCCATCAGACTGTCAACAACAGCGGCTGTAAGATCAGCATCTGTCTATCACTGTCAACAACAGTGTCTGTAAACTCAGTATCTGTCCATCAGACTGTCAACAACAGCAGCTGTAAAATCAGCATCTGTCCATCAGACTGTCAACAACAGCGGCTGTAAACTCAGTATCTGTCCATCAGACTGTCAACAACAGCAGCTGTAAAATCAGCATCTGTCCATCAGACTGTCAACAACAGCGGCTGTAAACTCAGTATCTGTCCATCAGACTGTCAACAACAGCGGCTGTAAAATCAGCATCTGTCCATCAGACTGTCAACAACAGTGGCTGTAGAATCGGTATTCTGCCTTCATACTGTCAACAACATGGGCTGTGCACCAAGCCTACAGACCGTGAGACTAAACACTGAACTGTGTAGAGGGTTGTGAAGGCAATTTTTATCTTCACTTTCAATTAACCCATAGCCTGCCAACTGATTTTCCAGTCTGTATCAGTGCACACTGACAAAAAAAAATTGACCTTATGCAAAAATTCAAATGTACTGTTTTCTTTCACTCATAATTTTTAATCCATTTCAGTTAGACCTATAAAAGTATATGCCATCAAAAATAAATAAAATCTGAGTCCTGTACAATGTTTCATAGTATACATTTGCTTGGAAAAGATGGTCCTTCTCTTCATCAGAACCGCACAAATCTGCCAAGTTATGGTCATTTGCATCAACTTCTCTCAGTCTGGTGTTCACCAGCTGCACTGAATTCTCCATTTCCACCGTCTTGATTGTGTGGTTCTTGCAAACTTTGCACAGTGTGAAAAAGCGCCGAACAGGAATCTGATGCACCTTGACAGGAAATTTAGGACTTGGAGGCCTAACTTGACTTAATGAACCCACTGTTGGAATTTTCTATTTCAGGCATACAGAGCAAAAGTTATGATTTCTCTGACTTATATGAAAGAGAGCTTCAAAGGCAAGGAACTCTCATTCTGAATCAGCTAGATTTCCTGGTATGCAGGATGAAAGACTGAGTGTCTTTGCTCTGCACAAACGTAAGTTGGCACAGCACAGCGATCTGAGCTGAGGATCTGTCTATCTATCTATCTTAATCAATCTATCTATCTATCTATCTATATGTATGTATGTATGTTGTGTGAGTAGAACCAGTAACCATGATACCATCAAGATAGAGCTGTAAAACTGGTGGAACTACAGGCCTTGTGCCCTCTCCAGTCAACTCTTCAAAATCATGGGCACCTTCAAAGAATGCTGAGACCTTAACTGCCACGGAGACACCCCCCCCCCCCCCCCCCCACCCACTCCCCTGATCCCTCTTCACCCCTCCCTGATATCATAGCTCTGAAATGACCCCGAAAAAAAAAATTGTCTCCCATGAAATGACCCGGAAAAAAACTGTCTCCCAAAACATTTTCCAAACATAACAATTTTTTTTCATAAGTTTTAATTAAAAAAAATTAAGATTTTGAAACAAAATTCATACAATGTTGATACTGCTTCCTCTCTACAATTAATCAATCTTACATGAAGCAGAATAAGGAATGGATAACCTCATCAGGGCAAATGTCAAAATCGAATATGTACAGTCTACTTCATTTCATATGTGGCACATAAGATTTCTGACTATGAGGTCTATATATCATACGCAGCATATGAGAACTCCGACTATGAGGTATGTGAAACAGACACGATTCACAAACAAAATTACATTTCACACTCACAAAACAGTGCAGTTATAAGAACTACAGAGAAAGGAAGAAAGGAAGCGATGAACTTGGATCCAGAGTCTAGCACTGCTACTACTACAGAGCAAGAGAGAGAAAGAGCAAGCAAACGAGGAGAAAAACAGATACACACCACACGTGTAGGATACAGTCTGAATGACAGCACTACATGTTCCAAAGTGAAAGGTACATGGCCATCGCCTCTCTGCTGCCCTCTGCCCACACTGGAAGCTCTCGCTACACAATGCCGACCCTAATGTTTAGTTACACCACACCAGACTCAGCTTCTGCAGTTCTGTAACAACAGCTTTCATTGGTCAGTGTTCATGGGGCTGTAGTTCAGCTGACCATGATCAGTTGTGATGATACAAGACTGCAGAACTCGGTGTCACTATATTATAGTATGCTTCATCAGTCTCAATACTGATACAGTCAAGACCTGTCTGCGACAGTATAAAATTCTAATGCACAACGCATTTAACAAAAATTTTTACGTGTGAATTTCTCTTTTTCCTTTTCATTGAATCATGTGTGTAATACACAATCAGAAGATAGATAAGATAATGTTGCTTATAGCCCAGCCGACCGCAAGGGGCCCACATCAGGGCTGTACACAATCAGAAACGAGATATAAACCATGAAGAAAAGGAAAACAAAACAGCACCATGATTTTTTCTTTTAATCTCCGGTGTAGGTACAGAGCTTCAAACAGGACAGGTGAGTACAAGTGAGCAGAGAAATGAGGCAAATCTCAGGTGTTACTCACTGCTGAGTATTGTAGCTCAGGGCTTCCCTCCCAATGTTTCCTCTAAAGACAAGTCAACATGGAAATGGTACAGTATTCACACTGTATGTCAGTATCAGCCCCTTATTCTACGGCTGAGCTTACGGTAACGGGGGATATTCGGGAAAGAGAGGGATGGATTACGAGGTATTATGATCTGAACAACACTCCTAATCTTTTCCTTCTTTGTCTGGATGTATAGGTCTCTCACATGTCAAACACCCTCACAGGACTTTTCCATTCATCAAGAACTATTTCTTTCACCAGAATATTCATTCAACAACATGACAGTTAATTTTGCTCTGTGTGCTGAATTTGTAGACTGATCCCTGCAATGGATACTCATATGCTGATGCAGGTCTGAGATACTTTGCTCAGTTCCCATCCTTAGCTGAAAACACTGTAGCCCTAATCCATTTTTCAGTTTTAATTTCAAACGCCACAGCTACTGCCATCAGAAGAAATCGCACAGACAAAAGTTAGTCCTGACATGCTTATGTAATGAAAATTTTGGTACCAAACAAAACGAGAAGGGAAAAAACCCAGCAATTTCCCATTTAACTGCATTGTATATTTCTTGACCCTGATCCTTTTTTTCAACATTATAGTAGCTTCCCAGCTCCAGGAATCTCCAAGTACTTTTTGTACTCTAAATAAGGTTTCTAGGACTTTTCAAAACTGTACAAAACATACTTTTCTGGAGCAATGTCAAAATAAACAATATAAGAGATGCAAAGTTATGCTACTCTGTGCAAATCGAAACTCTACTACTACTACGTTCATGTGTTAATGTATGATTTTCTAGGGTTAAGGATGCTTAAATGAAAATAAAGAATGTCAATGATTTGTTAGATCATACTGACAAAGTCGCTGAAGACCAAAAAACACTAGTCTGTGCCTAACACACACTCCTTCATGTCTAACTATAGAAAGAACTGAGAACAATCACACTCTGCATCCCTCTTCACCAACTGCATGATCTCCCATCAAGTAACAGAAATCTTATGCACACACACAAAACATGGAAAAAAAAACAGGCACAAACAAACCAATCATACAAATCTTCACCTCTTCCAGAGTCAATAATGTGCAGCAGTATCTTGCTCACAACAAGACACCATACATAGGACAGCCAATAAGAGAAAACAAAAACAAAACAAAACAAACAAAAAAAGAGAGAAAGAACTAAACACCTCTCTCGGTTCATAAACAACAAACTTCCATCACTTTCCTTCTTCCTGCACCCTCTCTCTTCACCACCCCCTCTTTACTCTCTCTCTCTCTCTCTCACTCACTCACTCACACACAGACAAAGACAGAGACCAACTCACATGGGACAGAGCCTCCATACGCTGTTGAAGCTCGGCCTCCATGGTGGGCAGGGCCTCTGCTTTCTTCAGGTACTGCAGCAGCCTCTGCTCCTGCAGGTCCAGCTTCTCCGTCAGCGATCGGATCTTCTCTTCTAGCTGAAAGCACCAGCCACAGAAGGCACCATGTACACACAGTCACTATCACTTGGATCGTTTACTTCAGCACTAGCCACAGAAGGCACCATGTACACACAGTCACTGTCACTTGGATCGTTTACTTCAGCACTAGCCACAGAAGGCACCATGTACACACAGACACTATCACTTGGATCGTTTACTTCAGCACTAGCAACAGAAGGCACCATGTATACACAGTCACTATCACTTGGATCTCTTACTTCAACAGAAGGCACAATGTACACTAAGACACTATCACTTGGATCGTTTACTTCAGCACTAGCAACAGAAGGCACCAATGTGACCATGTACACACAGTCACTATCACTTGGATCTCTTACTTCAACAGAAGGCACAATGTACACTAAGACACTATCACTTGGATCGTTTACTTCAGCACCAGCAACAGAAGGCACCATGTACACACAGTCACTATCACTTGGATCGTTTACCTCAGCACTAGCCACAGAAGGCACCATGTACACACAGTCACTATCACTTGGATCGTTTACTTCAGCACTAGCGAGAGAAGACACCATGTACACACAGTCACTATCACTTGGATCGTTTACTTCAGCACTAGCCACAGAAGGCACCATGTACACACAGACACTGTCACATGGATCTCTTACTTCAACAGAAGGCGCTATGTACACTAAGATACTATCACTTGGATCTCTTACTCAAGTCTGAACGCATGCCTGTGTGTGCGTCTGATGTTATGCACTGACACACACACACACACACATGTGCATGCATGCAACCATAAAAAAACATAATCACTGATACTAATATTCATTATCCACTTACATACAGGCACACATGCAAAACATGCGGTCATAATGACATACTACATTCTAGAACAGCTCAAAGTATGAAAAATGGATGAAAAAACATCGTATACAAAAATGACTTGATTCTACTTTTACCAATTGAAACATACTTAAGTTCATACATTCATACAGTTTTCTGAACCACTGTTTATCATCACTATCTGATGTACTTGTCTGTCTGCTTCATCCAATCATAAGGATGTAACAGTCTCTGATATGATCTCTTGATACTCATGTTTGGATCTCCCATGGTTGCTGATGTCTACCACTGATATTAAAGCCTCACTAAATGAATGAGATACAACCTCAGCAATTTTCATTTTGCTGCAATCACAAAGTGAAATACCATGAAGAAAGGATTAAATGTGAAAGTATCATAAATTTATTCAATTTTTCTTCCTGTCAGCATTTAGACCTTTTAGCAACAGCTACGTAACTACTATCACTAAAAATGAAAAGATATATGTTGGCCTGTGCTAGCAAATTATACATTTGCAGCCAGAAATATTTTTTCGTGATTAAATTCTCTGGTGAGCAGGTTAGTATACACTTTTGCTTTATGATCAATAAAATGTTTATTTCATTTTGGGGGGATGTCCTCTCCAACAGCAGGCTACCAACCTAGCAAACCTGTTATTAAAATGATAAGATTACTTCATACAAATTACTACGAAAGTAAAATACTTTAAAGTGTAGTACTTTGTTTAGCACAGTTACTGGTTAACCAAAACCAACTTTCTTTTGTTCAATGAGAGGGGTGGTGAGCAGATATTATGATGTGTATGTGTGCATGTGTGTGGAGCAGATTCTATGGTGTATGTGTGCGTGTGAATGTGTGCGTGTGAATGTGTGCGTGTGTGTGTGTGTGTGTGTGTGTGTGTGTGTGTGTGTGTGTGTGTGAGTATGTGTGTGTGTGTGGTGTGTGTGTGTGTGTGTGTGTGTGTGTGTGTGTGTGTGTGTGTGTGTGAGAGTATGTGTGTACGTGTGTGTGTGTGTGTGTGTGTGTGTGTGTGTGTGTGTGTGTGTGTGCGTGTGAGCGTGAGTGTGTATATATGAGAGAGAGAGAGAGAGAGAGAGAGAGAGAGAGAGAGAGAGAGAGAGAGACAGACAGACAGACAGAAGACAGCCTTAGCACCTAGAGAGACATACCGCCTTAATCTGGGCGTCCTTCATGGCGACCTCATTCTCCAGTTTGTCGTTGAAGTCATGGACTGACGTGGATTCTCGCTGAGCATTCAAGTATCTTGTCTCCAAAGTAGCTATCCTTTCCTCTTGGTCCTCTTTCTGTGCCTGAGACTGAAATACACACACCACCATCATCCACCTGAATTACACACACCACCATCATCCACCTGAAATACACACACCACCATCATCCACCTGAAATACACACACCACCATCATCCACCTGAAATACACACACCACCATCATCCACCTGAAATACACACACCACCATCATCCACCTGAAATATACACACCACCATCATCCACCTTCACACAGTAAAACATTGGCATGTGTGGCAGTCTCTTCAGATGTACTTGCCATCATTTTGGAGCTTTTCCCACTTTCATTTGGCACAAATCATGTCTGCTGTTATTTGCATGTGTGTATGATTTTTTTTAAATCACCGGATCTAAAAATAGGTTCAGGTTCTAATAAAAGAAATAAGTATTTTACTACTAAAAGCAGTTTTACGAAATACTTACCTGTGCAAACAAATGCTACTATGGGCCATATGCAAAGGTTTCCTATGCTTAATCTGGAGATAACATGATTTGTCCCCGTTCTCCCTCATCAACCCACAAAGTCAAAGGCTATAAGAATATCTTTAAGAAAACTGGAGACCTTTATATGGTCTGAGGATAATATGGTGGTGTTCGTACGCTCCTTGAAACTCCTGGAATTCTGACAGCGAATTTCAAGGCCTTGAAAACCTCTGAAAATCAATAAAATGTGGTTCTGTTGACCAAACCTCCTTGAAAACCTTTGAAAATCAAGCCATCGGCTCCAAAAATTTTAATGTGGCAAAAAGAAATGGCAGTTTGATTTTTCAGCGTTCAGGTTCATGGAAAATTATTAATTTTTTTTTTTTTTTTTTTTAAAACATCGTCGCCATTTATGGTAACACTGAATATGTCAAGCAAAGACTTACCTCTCTCAAGTCTCTTGCCAGTTTAACAAGCTGCTCTTGGGCTTTGCCAAGGTCTTTCTGTGCAGTGCCTAAACTCTCTTCCAACTCTGTGCAGCGGTTGGTCAGTTCCAGAACACGCGTCCTGGAGGAGGTCAGCTCTGTGTTCTGTTTTTCCACCGTTTCTTGAAGTTCGATGACCCTCGTGACCTCGGAATCTGGGTCAATGGAGCCATTGGAGAGGCGCTGAAAGAGGGAAATGAGCATTCAGATTAATATCGATTTGTACATTTGTGAAATGTGTATGGCCAGCTGATCAACATCTTAGCCAGCAAGTTGGCCAACAGTGTTGTCTTTAACTCTCTCTCTCTGTCTTTCTTTCTACCTTACTCCCTCCTTATCTATCAACCTATCTATCTCTATCTGATCTTATTCTCTGTACCTCTCTATCCATCTGTCTACACACACTTTTTATATTATCTTTATAATCATTCAAACTTATCTTCCTTTTTATTTTGAATGATGCAAGGCACAAAGAGAGTCTCCGATCCATACACTTTTGACATCAGTCAATAGCAGATTTAATGCCCATCATATACCCTGAATGCTATGCATGTACACATAATACACATACATTACGAAGTCTGAGTCTTAGATGAATGTACATCATAATCATCGATTACATTAAGATAACAGCCTACAGTCAGACAGAGGATAATACAAATCACTTACTCCAGGGAGTAACAAAAACATACTGTGGGCTACAGTGTCTATGGGGTCATGTATACCACTTGCTCAATACGTTAGTTGTGACAAGCTAAGGAATGCTATCCCCTGCAGCTGACAACGGCTTGATGCAAAATGTACACAGATGTACAGGGCCATACAGGGCACATGCTACAGGTTGGAGGCCATACCCAGGACCAGTCACCATTAATCACTGAAAAAAAAACCAACAACAGAAGGATAAGGGCAAGATCAAGAAGACTCTCCAAGACCATCCTCAAAGGAATGGCACAAGGCAGCAGAATGCAGGTTAAGTCCAAGTGGACCAGGAAAAGCTTTTCCACACCCTCTCACACTTGCCCACAACCGTCAGAGGTGAAGGCAGTGGTTAAGGGTATTGCCACTATGGCTCTGGTGGGCTTCAGGACCGTTAACCAGCAAAATCTTGTGTGCTGTCGATGGTTAGCTATTGCCTTATATATCAAACAATGGTTTAACCCCTGACGATGGTTAGCTAGTGCAGTATATATCCAACAATGGCTTAATCCCTGACGTTGGTTTGCTATTGCCTTATATATCCAACAATGGCTTAATCCCTGAGTGATTGATTCAGCTTTGTCAGTCATAAATGAACGAACTCCGTATCCTAGAGCAGTCTTGGATAATGTAAAACAAAAATATTGCTGCCATTCACAGTTTGTCAAAATCAAAGTTTATTTTCCCTCAAACAAAAAAAAATCAGCTCACACACACACACACACACACACACACACACACACACACACACACACACACCTCTCACACACACACACACACACACACGAGAAAAATATGAAGAAAGTAAAGCAGCCACAGAATGGAGGAAATTTTGATACAGATTTTCCAGATGGCATGGCACAGGACACCATTTCAACTGAAAGACCCCCCCCCCCCCCCCCCCCCCCTTGCCTTCAGATGGAGTCAGTGATGACCAGCCAACCCAGACCCTACCTACCTTGGGGTACAGCTGAGCAGCACGGGGATGGTCTGCTTCGTTGAGCTGGGCACTGTCCACAGAGCCTGTCTTGGACAGCCGAGCCTCATCCACACTGCCGCTGGAATGACGCGACTTGCTCTGCTGCTCTCGCAACGTGAACAGCTGAAACAGGTCCAGAGGTACATGCAGACTTCCCGCCATGTGAAAGGCTGTCAAAATGTAAAATGAAAACAAAGCGTTTTGGAGGGGAAGGCATTTACCGTTCCCTGCACAGATGAAAATAACACCTCTCTTTCACACATGGTTTCTATTCACTTGCAATCTTTCCTCTTGTATTTAATCTGTTTACTGTTGTTCCACCCAATTCCACCTGTTCCAACATACTCCACTACTACTGATCTACCCTACTCCACCCATATTCTGTTCCCATAAAGGGTATTTGGGGAGCTTGGAAAATCAAGATATGCCATTTGAGGACAGCAGTAGTTCTGGTGGTCATTTTCAAAATACTTCCATTCAACGAGAAGAATGTAAAAAAAAAAAAAAATCTTTTCAGCTGGAGTAAAGTGTGACCAGTTACAGTGATAGATGACTTTCCATTCAGAACAACTAAAGTGTGACCAGTTACAGTGATAGATGACTTTCCATTCAGAACAACTAAAGTGTGACCAGTTACAGTGATAGATGACTTTCCATTCAGAACAACTAAAGTGTGACCAGTTACAGTGATAGATGACTTTCCATTCAGAACAACTAAAGTCTGACCAGTTACAGTGATAGATGACTGTCCATTCAGAACAACTAAAGTGTGACCAGTTACAGTGATAGATGACTGTCCATTCAGAACAACTATGCTCAGATCAATGGTCTGGGCATCACTGAATCAGTAATCATGGATGAGGAGGGCATGCACACTGCACGGGAGCACTTGCACTCACTTCAACTAGTTCAAGCTTTAACTCTAATGTATAAGATGACAACTAAATGGAAAATCTGCTTTGAAAGCATGCATGGCTTACAGATTTAAAGAATGCAAGTGATCACAATAATTAGTTATAATCAATAAGAAAAAAGACAAATGCAAGCAAACTGCATCTACTTATAGATGTTTATATAAAGTTTGATGTGATTAAGGTTTAACGTTTATTTATAATTTCTAAAAAAGTTTCCTTAAAGTTTGTTTGACGCCTAAAAAATTGCAGCATACCAAAAACCTGGTAGTTCAATTTGTTAGTCAATTTGAATGACTGAGACCTGAAAATTAACTACTCATTGATACTGGCCCTTTAGACAATTCTGTGACATACGTCCATTCATGTTCCAGTCATCCTGAGAACAGAGTGACAAAAAGATAGGATGGAACACAATATCTTTCTCCACCAAGTTTGATCTGTGCATCGTGTAGAAACTGATATACACACTGCTCAAATGAAAGCACAACTGAGTATCCTTCTGCACCAAGTTTATCTGTAGACTCAGTAGTAGACTCGGGAGAAACCAATACACACACTGCCCAAATAATAAAAAAACGACTAGAGCACCAATCTGTTCTGATAACCAGAGACTAAATCATGTTCCGCCTGTTCTTCCCACTTCCAGGCAAAACATGTGAAGTCACGTGCATCATGACTAACGCCATTTCTGTCCTGAATCATTGACAAAAGGCAAACTACCCCACCTGCAAGAGACTCCACAAATCATCATGTGCATCAGAATGGCACTGCAGTGGTTCTCCTCCAACTGCAGTATCCAAAGTAACAAAGAGGAAGACAGAACAGCACAGTTGGATGCACAGCGTGAAACAAAAGAAAACTGCGAGCCTCATAGTGATGACCACAATCACAAAATCTCTGAACAAGACACCACAGCCACTGGCCACTTATCGTCTGCTGACCAGGCAGGAAAAGGTAATTGTTTTCCACCTCAACTGTTTGAACAAACACCTGGACATATGCTTCCACCTTTTGCCATCCCTCCTCTGCTCCTGTGGAGAAGCAGGCCAGACCAAGAGGCCATTCTTCAAAACTGTGGGGCCCTTCAGGGGTTGTGAGAGGAGACATGGCCAAAAAACACACACACATAAAACCCCAGTTCTTCTGTTCCAATAGCAACAGGAACCACACCTTAACAGAATATGTTTTATAAAAAACTGTAGAGCACTGGTAACATACAAGACAAAATGAATATCAGCCATTGTCAAGTGATGCTTAGCGACATGAACTGCTGACTTGGAGGTTGAGGTTTAAGTCTCACCAGAGGCATTAATCTATGGGAGTTTTCATCGCTTGGCTAGCTCCTACCCTGACTCCTAGTCTGCTAAAAGCTCAGAAGGACAGACTGGAACCATACAATTAAGTTTCATCTGCTGAATGATTGCAACTCTGAGAGTGTAGCGCAAAGTTCCTGACCAACACTGAAAGTGTCTGTATCTGTCAAGCCTGGCTGACACCTGGATGTAAATGAAACATGGAGTATAACTCTGTTGTGCAGTCTCTGACCAGAATGGTACCCAACGGTATTATCTTCATCGCCCTAATTGATCATCATTTAGAAAAACAAAAAAGAAAAGAAAAGAAAAGAAAAACAGAATGGGTCGGAAGATAAAACAGCAAGCATAATAACACCAAAAAAAAAAGAAAGATAGAAAGAAGAAGAAAAATTCCAAAACTCATAAATTTATAGAGAACTTGTTCGTGTTTGCCCTCGACAATCTTTTTCTCCTTTTTTTTGTTTTTGTTGTTGGTTTTTTTGTTTTGTTAGGATTTCTTTAGCATTGTAATACAAGTCACAATGCCTACTGGTAGTAAAAACTAAAAAATATGCAAATTAACAAATCCATCTTGCACTGCTATGGAAACTATCTGATAAAAGGTACTTATCTTGTGACATCAGCAGTGCAACAAAGACATTTTTGATTTCAACAACACATAAACCACAAAAACATTTAGGAACCAAGCTCACTAAGGAGAGGGGTGGGATAACAATGTAAATCAAATACAGATCTAGACACACATGGGGGCAGAAACAGAGGCATGGGCTGACAGGACGAAAGCTCAACAAACTCATGAACAGATTCCCTGTAGACCCAACGCAAGCACGCACGCATGCACGCACACACACACACACACACACACACACACACACACACACACACACACACACACACACACACACACACTCACACAAGCACATGCACACACATACAGTTGTCAATTTCCAAGAGTCCAAATTCGGGAACCACAGGATGAAGGGAATGACGTTGGTTGGAGATAGGGGAGTAGGAGAGGAGTAGCAATGAAGCTTTTGACCAAAAGCATCTCTAACCTCTTTATGTTGCAGTTGACAAATATGCGGTTTAAAAGGAACATGCATTTTCCCAACAGATAGAATCGTCAACATCCACATATTCTTTGGGCTTTATTCTTTATTACTATATCACTCCTCCTCAAAAACGATCTCTAAAACCCTAAGCTTGAAGACAACATTTTGAAATTCTGGATTTTTGGACTAAATTTTGGATGTCAAAAACAATTTCTAAATTTGATAAACTACAGAAACATTCGGGAAGGTTGACACCTATGCACGCACACACGTCTGCACATGTACATGCACACACACATTCTATAAACACACACACACACACACACACACAGAGCCTGTGAGACCTAAATCAGTCCCTCCACCACAATGAAAAAACAGAACCAGACGAACACCATCATAGAAGCGGAAAGCTGATCCAAAAGCAAACTGCCCTCTGCGCAGGTTAATTGCCAGTGCAGACACACACAGTTAGAGGGGGCTCAAAACCCAGTTAGAGGAGCTCAAAACCAACTGATCAGGGAAAAAAAAAATCTTTATGAAGAGGATGGTGGGGAAAAAAAGGGGTGTTGGGAGGGGGGGGAGGAGGGAGGGACTGCATTATTGCTTTGGCAACATCCATCTCATCGTAATGCATGAACGGATCCAGAAGAGTTGGGAGGGGTGGTGGGGTGGGGAGGGAGGGAGGGAGGGAGGGGGGGGGGGGGGAGAGGAGTCGGGGCAGCACAAACAAGGCATTGCCCACTGCACAGTGCTCTGTGCAGTTGAAGAGCAGGATGGGGAATTCCCTGACAAGGCTCAGTCTGCTCCAAATGGAGCTGCCATCAATCACATGGCCATCACTTCCATCCCTCTGGGCCAGAAAACTAGGCTGTTCTAGGGTATGGGCCAATTCATCCAATGGAGAAAGAGAGAGAAGAAAAGAGAGGAAGGATGGGAGGAAGACAGAGAGAAACGGAGAGAAAGAGGCAGAAAAGTGCCGAAAGAAGGAAGGTGCATTGTGATTGTGTGTGTGTGTGTGTGTGTGTGTGTGTGTGCGTGTGCGTGTGTGTGTGTGTGTGCGTGCGCACGCGTGGGGAGGGGGGGGGGGATTACAGGGAAGAAAGAGAAACACAAAAGGAGAGGGTGAAAAAGAGGGCAGAAGAGAGAGAACAAGAGAGAGAGAGACAGGAGGAGGATGGAAGAGAGGGGGGGGCGAGAGAGAGAGAGAGAGAGAGAGAGAGAGAGAGAGAGAGAGAGAGAGAGAGAGAGAGAGAGAGAGAGAGACAAACAGAGGAACAGACAGACAGAGGAACAGAGACAGACTGAATAACATATTGACTAAGATTCAAAGAAAGTGGTCAGTAAGAGACAAACAGACAGACTGAATAACATATTGACTAAAATTCAAAGAAAGTGGTCAATAAGATGAGTCTAATGTATAAAGGGGGGAGAAAAATAACATAATGAGGAGGCACAGCAGGTGGTGGAAGGGTGGAGGCAGTGTTATAATGGAAGGGTGAAAGGAATGAAGATAGGGGACACCCACAACAAACAAACCAGTAATGTATAAACTGATTCTTTTTCTTTCTTTCTTTCTGCGTACGCAGGCTGATACTCCTGCGGACACTGCCTGTATAGACAGGCAGTGGAGTTTTTGTGTGTATGACCGTTTTTTATCCTGCCATTAAGGCAGCCATATTCCATCTTCGGGGAAGGTGCATGCTGTGTGTAACGTGTCATCCATACCAACGGCCAAACTGGCCTTCTCTTCCAAAAGTTGGTGATGGGATTTTACGTGTGTGCAAGATGTTGTGCGTGCGTTCACACATGGAACCTCGGTTTATAGTCTCATTCGAAGGACTGTATGGGGAATGGAGTCAGAACCAATGTTAACTCCGAGGGAAAAATCCCCCTGAACCGAAATTCGAACCCACAATCCCAGGATCACGAGTCCGGCACTCTACCAACTGAGCTATTCCGGCCCCCGTATAAACTGATCAATGCCCATAGAGAGACAGAAAGAAAGAAAGCATGGGTAACTAGAACCGACTTAAACCTCCTTCTATGACCAGGCTAATGCATTTTGTTAGACCCACATTGCCTTTACGGTCGATTAAAAGTACAACCGATCACTGAAGAAAGACAGTAATAACCAACGAGTTGAACCGAGGAGGGACGGAGAGTGTGGGGTTGGGAGAATGCAGGAGAGAGAAAGAGTCAGAGAGACACGAAATAGACAGAGAACGCAGAGGGAGAGAGAGGAGAGAGGGGGGATGGAGAGGCAGAGAGAGAGAGGAGAGAGAGAGAGGAGAGAAGAGAGGGGAGAGAGGAGAGAGAGAGAGAGAGGAGGAGAGAGGGAGAGAGAGGAGGAGAGAGAGAGGAAGAGAGAGAGAGAGAGAGAAGACGATGGCAGACGAGAAGAGACGAACAAAGAGGAGAGAGAGAGAGAGAGAGAGAGACGAGTCAGACAGACACAGACAACACAAGAGGAGAGAGAGAGAGAGAGAGAGAGAAGAGCAGAGAGAGACACGAGAGAGAGAAGAGAGAGAGAGAGAGAGAGAGAGAGAGAGAGAGAGAGAGAGAGAGAGAGAGGAGAGAAGAGAAAGACAGAGACAGAGAGAGAGAGAGAAGAGAAAGACAGAGACAGAGCGACAGAGAGAGAGAGAGAGAGAGGTGAGAAAAGAGAGCAAAAGACGTAGCTCCAGAGAGACAGGGACAAACACTGGAAAGAGAGCACACAGGTCATAATCCCATCACAGCCCAAAGGGGCGGGAAGCCAGGACCAGGCAAGACGACCCCCATGATCTCAACTTTCTCAGGGCCTCTGTTCAACACTAAGCCATCGTGGCTGCGCTGCGCACCACCACACCGCACAGGGACACGCACAGGGACACGGCCCAGCCAGATCTGTTGGCTGACTGCCAGGGGCCAATCCATAGTCAATAGCCTTTTGATCGTGTTTGAGGAGAGAGGTGTGAAAATCAATTTGGATTGCAGACAGAAAGAGGCTGGGTGGGGTTGGGGGGTGGGTGGGTGGGGAGTGAAAAGGTGGGTGGGGCTGGGGTGGTGGTCTACCATAGGGATAAGGAGAGGGACAGAAGTAACGGAGAAGGAGTGAAGCAGGGAGGATAAGAGAAAGAGAGAGAGAGAGAGGGAGGGAGAAAGAAAGAGAGAGACAGAGAGAGAAAGAGAGAGAGGGAGAGAGACAGACAGACAGACTCACACACACACACACACACACACACAAACACAGAAAGGCAGACAGTGAGACACACAGACAGAAGGGTGGGGTGGGGTGGGGTGGGGGTGGGGGGCTGGAGGAGACTGAGTGTGAGAGTGAGAGAAAAATGAAGAAAGAAGTATGGACAGTGTTAAGGATACTGACAGGGATACAGAAAAAAAAGAGGGAGAAGGAGAAAGAAATGTGGAATACCATAGGGACAGGGGAGCAAGGGACCCATGCCACATGGTCTTCATGAACTCAATCATTGCTGTCATCACATCACCACAGAAGGACACACCCACACTAGATGTATGTACACACACACACACACACACTCATAAACACACACACACACACACATTCATAAACACACACACACAAATGTTAACGAACAGACTAAAACACTCATCACACAATAATAAATGCAAGCTTGTAGGTGTACACAGTCATGATTGGGAGCACAAAACATTCACACACACACACACACACACACACAATCTCACTCACACATTCACAATCTCTCTCTCTCTCACACACACACATATCATACAAGAAGTACACATGTAAGCACACATACAAATGCACCCTCACTAAAAGAACACATTCAAGCACACACCACACACACACACACACACACACGCACACATTTCAAATATGATCAAATAAAACCAAGGTATTCTGAAAATTTACAGATAAACTGATCATCCCATTTGTGCCACTTCTAATTAACCAATGTTCATGTACACAAACATATATGTACAGACACACCAAAAACAGTTAAGCACTGCACAGTAAACGACAAGAAAATTTGGAAGACTTTTTATTACTTGGAGAGAGGAAGAGCTGAAAGGAGAAATGATGAGAGAGAGAGAGAGAGAGAGAGAGAGAGAGAGAGAGAGAGAGAGAGAGAGAGAGAGAGAGAGAGAGAGGGGGGGGGGGGGGGGAACAAAAAGAGAGGCGGAACAGGGAGAAGGGGTGTTCACAAAATGAGCAGTCTGTCAGACCAGATATATTGATCAAAATAACATTCACTGCGAGTCATTCTAACACACAGGACAACTCACACATACAGAGAGAGAGAGAGGAGAGAGAGAGAGAGAGAGAGAGAGAGAGAGAGAGAGAGAGAGAGAGAGAGAGAGAGAGAGAGGGAGAGAGAGAGAGGGGGGGGGAACAAAAAGAGAGGCGGAACAGGGAGAAGGGGTGTTCACAAAATGAGCAGTCTGTCAGACCAGATATATTGATCAAAATAACATTCACTGCGAGTCATTCTAACACACAGGACAACTCACACACGCACACATACAGAGAGAGAGAGAGAGAGAGAGAGAGAGAGAGAGAGAAGAGAGAGAGAGAGAGAGAGAGAGAGAGGAGAGAGAGAAAGAGAGAGAGAGAGAGAGACAGAGAGAGACAGAGACAGAGCCAGAGAGAGCAGTCTAGAAAAAGACAGCAGGTCAAACGAAGCATATTTCCTCTCTTTGTTGATCCCAGCCTCACATAACAGGGTTTCCCCTTTCAACATTCCCCTGCCCCACTCTCATCCCTTCCGCCCTGCCCCTCTCCCTCCCCCTGGCTCTCTCCTGCTGCCTTCCTCTAATCCCCTCTCTCCATAAAGCATATCATTCCGGTTGCTGCCATGCAGAAGGAAACCACGTGCAAAGCAGTCTCTTGACAAATCACAAACAAAACCAAGTGAAACTAATACCAGTCATGGAGAGGATGTATGAGAATTGACAGAATGGAAACAAGCTTCACCACAAGCAGAAAGATGCCTCTCAGTTTGGTGCGAAAAACAAGAATGTGTGATGAATCACACACTTTACCACTTATCATACATCTAATACATAGCTGACAAGGGGGTATTTGGGTCACTTTGGTGACTTTTCAGCCCTGATGCAAACTCCTGCCGTCATCAATCAACAGCCATATGCCACTATCGGTCAACCAGCTCATCAAATAAGCAGAAATTATTACCAAGTTTATTCATCAGAATATGCCCCAGTCTAACCGAAAGAACCTGTGCCCCAAACGCTTCTGTCTTTTCAAGTTCTTCCCCTGCTCCCCTCTCCTCCCTCCCCTCCTCCTTGCCCAATCAGGGTCCTAACTGCCACACCACCCTTTCAATCTCCCCCGCACACAACCAAACCAAGGTTAGTCCTTGCACAACCTCATTAGTCTTCCAGGAGCTCTCAATATCTGGTCATCATATAGGGCTACTCATCCAAGGAGACGCTGTACTACAGCCTGGTCATTTTAGTGGCTACCAAACCTTTAGCCTAATACCAGTGACCCACATGCAAGACATCCCAGTTTAACCTGAAGGATTCACGACTGACAAATCTTGTTTGAACTGAAAGAATTAATAACCAAAACACCTTTTTTGTTTGATTGTGTGCTTGTTTGCTAGTTTGTTCACAGCAGCGTCCGATCCACAGCCACAGCCTAGCTTGTCGCTCTTAACCCCAGCACTGGCAATCCACAGGGAGGAACCAGTGTCAACTCAGCATGAAGCAAGCCACTAGAGGAGACACTGCACTACTACCGAGTCTCTTTGGTGGTGTTCAGAGGTGCTTGTTCTGATCCAACCTCTACAAAACACTACTTACTAAGCCCCTTTTTGATGACAATAACTGCTTAGTCGTGGAACCAGCATGGGCGAGTTGTTCCTTCAGAGGACATCGCCATGTCCATCCAACAATAGTCGTCACAAAATTGCCGAGACGGTGACCCAGACAAAACCTCACAAAGGGCATTGACACAGAGAGAAGACTGAAAGTGAGGTCACCATAAGACTAGAGCTGGGCATGAAAGGCCACACAATCTTTCATGTTATTAATGTTCATCAACGATGAGGATGATGAAAATGGTGCTATGGATTTCCATTCTTGTCTGAGACTACATGACAGGGCCACACCCTGTGCTTATTTTTACAACCCATCTAGGTGTCGACCAGTCTGAGAGATACAGACACTCAAAAAGCTGGTCAGGAAATTTGAATAACTCTCTAAGAGATCCATCCATTATGTGGATGAAACTCAACTATGTGCTGTCAGTCTTCTCAGTTGAGTCCATAGCAAAGTGAACTCTGGGTACTCTGGGCAGGACAATCTAACAAATAAAGGGCTCTGATAGGAATCGAACCCACAACCCCCCAAACCAGGAGTCTGCCACCTTAACCACTTTGCCATGGCAACTAGTTAACAACAGACCTAACTTGACACCAAGATTTAATAACTGATGCATCCCAACTTAATACAACCAGTGATGGTCAATGCAATATTAAAGATCGAATGAATGAATCTTCTGTTTAACGTGGTACAACATCAAAGATCCCCATAACCAATGTATTCAAACTGCGCACCTAACAAATACATACCACTTTAACACTAAAGATTCGATTCGAATCAAATCCAACTATAATTTGAAAATAAACAATGCACCCCATTTAAAATACCAACACATCTTACTTTAAAACTAACAATGCATAGTCACTACATCCTATTCTGACTTGTCAAAATTCGTTTCCTATGTTTCCTTTTATATTAAATTAATTAGAAGCTTTTCAAAACAAAACAAACAACAACAAAAAAGAAAATAACTAGTATGTAAATGTAGTTTTCAACAAACGAAATTCCATGATCCAGATTGCCATTTTCAGGTATTTATTTCATCTTTAAAAAAAAAAAAAAGGCTATAATTCAAATGTTGAACTCACCTCTTGATTGGCTGTCGCCAACTCCTCCTCCAATTGCTGAACCCGCTCTAATGCGACTCGTAACCTTTCCCGCACCTAGGAGAACACAGTAACACTGCACTTAGTAAATGAACCACACCATTCACGTCCAACGTCAGACAAACACTTACATACTTGTGAAGTCCTGCATTTTTGGAATGGAAGGCTGGCTTTTTGTGTGTTTTGGGGTTTTTTTTTTGGTAACAAACACGAATCCACAAAATCATCTTCCATCCATTTGCAACACCTCCTCTCTCTTTCTTTCCTCCTCTCTCTCCCTCACTCCTCTCTGCTTTGCCTCTACAGCAGAAATATATGACTGGTCAAAGTATGGTTGGTGGTATCTTCAAACAGAAGTTTTGCTCAACAAGAAAAACACTGACAACACATAATTTGAATACAGATTAATCATCCACACCCACCAGGGATGACACCTTCACCTTCATCCATTAGACAGTCACAGTGGACATGCTGATAACCGCCGCTTGTAGGCTGTGTGACCAGGAAAGAAAAAGGGTTGTTAAGACAGCGAGGATGTAATACATTGCGAACCCACACTGTGGATTTCATCGGCAGGCTATTTATCGCCTCCTGGTACAAGCTAATCCCAGTACACCCTCACACAGACCCTGGGTGTCAAATGAATTTATTAAACTTAAAATAAAAAAATAATAATAATAAAAAAAGTCCTAAGAACAGAAGGGGAGGGGTATTGGGAGAAGAGGGACAATGTATACCTACCTACACTCTACAAACTGCATTGTGAATTGTGCTTCTGTACACGGCACCCTGGACTTAAAAGTGTCCAGGGAATCCGTGGCAACAGCTCCTTGAGACAGTACATTCCAATCTCTAATGGTGGCTGGTAGAAGGGAATTGGTAGACAAGGATAATGTTCCCAGTAGAGCCGTGGATAGGGACTGAACACTACACCGACTAGGCTGACATCACCAAACAAAGACGGGGCAGCAAAAACAGTAATTTTTCCTTTGGACAACAGTGTAATTTGCACTCTCAACATCTGACTTCAAACTTGGTGCTTTACCACTATGTCAGCCAGACACCGTCTCAGAGCTGCCAAGGTCTCAAAAGCACAAAGTGTAGCATTCTGACATGTATAAGAGTAGCTTTCCCAGTTCAAGTGCAGCACTCAAGAAGGAAAGAAGGATGGGGTGTGAAGGAATCGAGATAGGAGAGGGAAGAAGAAGCAAAGCCACTTTTCTGCAGCACTGCTGGTTTGATTTAATAGCACAGATAGTCAAATTTCCATAAATATGAGAGAGAGAGAGAGACAGAGAGAGAAAGAGAGATAGAGACAGAAGTGTTGCTTGCACACAAATGTGTGTGTGTGTGTGTGTGTGTGTGTGTGTGTGTGTGTGTGTGTGTGTGTGTGTGTGCGTGTGTGTGTGTGTGTGTGTTCATACACGTGTGCAAGAGCATGGATCCATGTTTACTCTTTTTAAAAAATAAATCAACTGAAATTAACATTGGCTTGATTAACCGACTGATTATTTTCTCTGTTTTTTTTGTTTCCTTTTATTCTCAACACGCTTTTTAATTCAATTTTTTTTTCTTTTCTTAAATGATTCAATTAACATTTATCTGACAGCACACAAAAGAGAAGAAAAGAACACCGGAAAATCAAAAGAAGAAGAGAAGCCATCCTAACATTTCCCAACGTCTACCATTCTCACGTCACTGCCTTCAGACCATACCGTCCTCTCTCCCGTGTATGTCTGATTGTGCAATAATCCCTTTAAAAACATCAATATGCTGGAGGATATCACTGCCATCCTATGTCATCATCAGCTTCACGCTTCTTCCATTAACCAATAAATCACCACCACCCATCGTAAACAGGTCCTCGGACCAGGAAAAATAATTAATCACTCAGCCGATCAGCATGCCACATCCAGCTAATCCGGGAAAATGAGAGGTCGTCTAGGCAGAAAAGGACAAAAGCAGTTGATAGTCGGCAGATGTAGAAGCTTCTAGAAAGTTTTTTGAGGATCACATTCTTTTTCAATGTAGTCAAGTACACTGCAGCTCTTCTAAATTTTCCAATGAGTGGCTTTCAAAAGGCTTTTCATTTCCTGGCACAAGAGTCTGAGAGTGAAAATACTGCCACCAGGCTGACAAGAAATTCTTCATAGATTTTCTACTTGTTTTTTGTCTTTCTTAACTTCACTTTACTTTTCAGATTATAAGCCTGAAATCCCAACCAAAAACATTTGGTCTGCACTTTGAGATCAGAGGGGAAAAATTCGATACTTCATTTTAACTCATTCCGGATGACTCACGAGTTAACTTGCAACAAGGTGACCATCACATCAGTTGACTTACAACATAACTCAGAATTGCGAAAGTGATTCAAATCCTTTGACAAGCCAGTAGTTTTCAGTCGGGACTGTTCCTTCAGAACACTGAACCTGCATCATTACTGTACTTGATTCTCTTGATTGTTATTTTAACTGTGTGTACCATTTTTCTGTTATTCCTTCCAGGCAACCTGGGGCCACAGGGTTCAGTTTGTTTAGCCAACTGAATCAGAAATGGGTTAAAATATCAAAATTAAGAAAATTCAAAACTATCTATGGGAATTAACACCAAGAACAGTATAAATTCCCTATAACAGCATTTCCTTTTAAAATGAAAACGAAGACAGATTTTGAATTTGTGGGCACACAAAACACTGTTCAACTTTTCAATCAATTAATTGGTTGCCTAAACTTTTTGTCTGACTTATAACGTTCATGTTCTTTTATTACGGTTAAATTCATATTCTTCTGGCATGGCAAATAAAATAAAATAAAATAAAAAAAGACCGGAAGTCAAAAGATGAGGCGCCGCCCTACATTTTTGTCAGACGCACTTCCATAATTTCCTCATCAAATTGGTTTTGAATCCTACAACCATTCCCCATATGTCTGATTGTGCAATCATCTTTTCAGAGAGCCAACGCAGCTGAGCATAATATTCCCATCACTGTAATCATCGGCGTCTCACTCCATCCATCAACCAATGAATCACCACCACATGTCATGGACAGGTCAACGGACCAGAGGGAATAATTCATCTCACAACTAATCAGCACGCCAGATCAAGACAATGCAGGGGAATGATGGGTCATCCATGCAGAAGCTGATGATAATAGTTTACATAATGGGCAGCGCAGCTGTCAAACCTTCTCTGATAATTTCCAGGATCAAATTCCATGATGGCAGTAAGTGTATGAGTCTTATCGATTTTCGGTCTGACCGATTTCAAAAGGTTTTAAAATATGTCATTTTAAAAGGAAACATAATATTTTCATCTGGTAAAAGGCACAGTAAAAAGGTCACTAACATGTCAATAACAATTGTCATTGAAGAATTTATGTCTTTATTCTTTTTTTTCCCTATTCTGTGTACCTGCCCCTAAACCACCCTGAAACACCTGGATTGCTCTTTAGATGCAAAGTGTTTGTGCAAAAAAACAACAACTGTCCAAATCCACTGATACTAAAAATTCAATGTAAACATCAGAAAAGAAAAATAAAATGCAAATTCAGCAGTATGCATTCCTTACAAGAATACTTCCTTACCTTAAACTGAATACCATGGTGGACCTTATATCATGGTGGATCTTAAATTTTTTTTCTAGACTTGGTGACAAATTATTTCAATCCTTCAATCTATTACTCGATTCACTCCCTCATTACTACCTGTTACCACAGAGTTTATAGCTTCTAATTTCCCATCTATAATGACTGAGAAAAAATAGTAAGTGACTCCACGTCTGGTAATCAACTTTTGAAAAAAAAAGTGCTGAGGGATACATCAAAATCCAAAAATCAACATCTTCCTTAATTCCATACATCAGGGGTTCTGGTCGTTGACAGTTCTATCCAGCAACAAAATGGACAGATTTTAAACATTTCTGTAACTGCAGATTTTAATACACAACTGGCCCCGATCTTTTGCAATACGGTCAGGTCAACGTGAAGAACTTAGGCACAAATCAGCCACGTGAGTTTGGTGGAAGGATCCTGGAGTGTTTCTGCTTTCCTTTTGCTACAAAGTAGCAGACTTGCTCATGACATTTCACAGGAACTTTATCAGGTTCGGTGGAATGCAGCATAAGCCCTCTTTACGTCAATTACATTCTCCGAGATCGTCATCCCTATCAGGTGCCTGTCTTGGATGTGATATTCACTGACTTCCATTCCCTACTTTGGCAGGCCAACTCAGACTTTGGCACCTGACTCTAATACTACCCTCTCTCTCTCTCTCTCTCTGAGAATAAAATCTTCTCCATCATTAACATGTACACCCTTGGAGATTTTCCATAAAGTTTATTTTTCATCCATAAAATATGGAGAATTTTCCATTTTCAGAATCCTGACTACATGGAAAGTTGGAAAAGAAAAGATTTACCAAAACACATGCCGCTGACTGCCTTTTACTTTAACATTGCTTAGTCCAATTCTTTCCCTTTCCATTATGGCTCAATTTACATTCATCTAAAAAGAAGCAATGAACAAACAAATAAAGAGCAAAAAAGCCCACTCCAAGCCAAAACAGGTAAGAGAAGCAGCTATTCATCAGCCACCTTCTAAAGTGTCAGCACCTCAGTGGCTTTCAATCATACGTCCACCTCCTCCCTCCCTGCCTGTCTGTCTGTCTGTCTGTCTGTCTGTGCAATCGTCTTTTAAAAACAATCAATACAGCTGAGGGTATTGTTCCCAGCATATGTCCTCCTCAGCGCCTGCTTTATCCATCAGCCGATAAATCACTGCCACGGGTCGTGGACAGGTCAACAGAGCAGGAAAAATGATTCATCACACTGCCAGCCGGCAGGCCACATCAAGGGGAATGACGGGTCGTCTATCAGTGCAGAGGCAGGCAATGGAGGCAGAACTTATTAAGGAAGCTCTTCCAAGATTTTCCGTAATCAAATTCTGAGGCAGAGCCTACTAAGGAAGCTCTTCCAAGATTTTCCCCAATCAAATTCTGAGGCAGAGCCTACTACGGAAGCTCTTCTGAGATTTTCCGCAATCAAATTCTGAGGCACAGCCTACTAAGGAAGCTCTTCCAAGATTTTCCGCAATTAAATTCTGAGGCACAGCCTACTAAGGAAGCTCTTCCGAGATTTTCCACCATCAAACTCTATTTCATGGTATCCAGGGTGCTGCCGTCCTTCAGCACGTTCTATTACAGCACAAAGAACGGTCTATGTTCTTCCCAGTCGACAGCTGTCCATTGAAATATATCTTCAATTAACTTACAGAAACGTGTACCCAGTTTTGCTCTGTTTTGCCTTTCAATAACTTTTTCTTTGTAAACAATGCTCTGAAAACGACGTCGCAACATTTCTATTCAGAAACATGCAGTCCACACAACACTAATACGCGACCAATCAGAAGTGTTCCATGAAGCTTATCAGCTCCATTCTCTTTTGTCCCTTTGTTCTCACATATATATGGTGTATGCATGTAGGGATTCACCATGAAGACTATTGTCATTTATGAGATTGAAAAAAAAAAGGTGCATTGTATTATTTCTGCAAAGCTTGTCGACATAACAGAGCTTGTGTCAGTCAGTACATCATGCCAAGGGGGGGGGGGGGGGGGGGGGGGGGGGGGGGGGGGTTGTAAAAGGATAGAAGACTACCTTGTTAACTAAAGACCACATATGGAATTTGTTTATTTACCCCAATTTAAGTAGCCCACCCAACCCTACCTCCACCTTAAAAAGGAATGTCTGATCAATGTCACTTTCATTATACTGACTCTTCAGTTGAAAGTAATATGTAATATTCCAACTTCTAAATCTGGTGTGTGTGTGTGTGTGTGTGTGTGTGTGTGTGTGTGTGTGTGTGTGTGTGTGTGTGCACGCGTGTGCATGTGTGCGTGAGTGCGTGCGTGTGTTGTGAACATTGTGTACCAAGTCACGTGCAAAGTTAAAGGCAAGCAATCCATCACTTCAGTCCATTCTCCACTGCCAAAGAATCTGTGTGTGTGTGTGTGTGTGTGTGTGTGTGTGTGTGTGTGTGTGTGTGTGTGTGTGTGTGTGTGTGTGTGTGTGTGTGTCTGCGTGTGCGCGCAAGCGTGCGTGCCTGCGTGTGTGTGTGCCTGCATGTGTGCATGATTCTAATATCAAGAGCTGAACAACTACAGACACCATGCCTCTACAGAAGAACAGAAGAGAGCAAGGAAGAAGGGGAAAGAGAGGGACGAATCTTCTCACAACTATTTCAATTTATGCACACCTATTCTCTCTGAAGGCAGCCCTGTGAAAGAAAAGGCAGCTTCTGCACCACTGTGATGAAAAGTTCCTCCTGCTTCCGCTGTATGCGTACAACAATAACACCAGTATGCACAGAGCGAACACAGCCACACATACCCACACACACGCACAAGCATACACACACTGAGTGATGCAGGCATACATGCCTGGTGGGCCCAGCAGATGAAGCATTGTTCTTTTGAGTCAAAAAACGATCCAAAGGCCTTGGACTCTTCACACAGCCCAGTTTTCTAAATCCATGCAGATTCATTATCTTTGAAGTCCTTCAGACAAGGCTTGAAACTGGGGTCCCATGTGTGACTGAATGCATGTGCATAAAAAAAATCTTTAAACAAAAAAAGGTGTGTGTGTGGGGGGGGGGGGGGGGGGGGGGGGGGGATATTTACATGTATATTGAATCCCAGTCCAATGTTTGTAGAAGATGAAGGTATCACGTAGTGGTAGGATGGATAACCCCCCTCCCCCCCCCCCCCCCCCCCCCCCCCCGCCCTCACACACACACACAACACAACAAATAACATCCACTCTAGTCATCATGTTTAGATGGAATGTGGATATCTGAACGGAGTGATTTCAAAAGAGTCATGAACACAAAAAGATTTGTGAACTGTGAATCTTGGAGTTCTTGCTGAGGAACTAAGGAGACACATGCCAATAGAATTCATGTGCATCTACTGACTGAATTCAGGATCTGTTTCTGGTGAAAATGTGACTATACAGCTTATGTTCTCGAGTACTGAATATATTCATGTCTTTGTTCATGAGTGTATGGGAAGATGCTCAACCGTTCTCTGTCTGTCTGTCTCTCTTACACACACACACACACAAAAAACACACATACACACAGACAAGGGAATGCACTATCATGATCTTCTGTTCATTTAAACTCATACATGTTCACTGCTGAGGCAGGGTGAGTTTGAGGGAGGGTGGGAGCTGGAGGATGGGGAGATGGGGTGTGAGGCTGTAGGGTAGCTGTTTTCTGTTCAAGGTCTGTTTCTTGTTTATTTGTTTCTTGAGAGGAGGGGGGTGGGGGATGAATGAAAAAGAGCAGCTTAGTTTTCATATCCTTGAATTGTAAGTAATTTTCAAGCTTCCCCAGCCATACAAACGGAAAGCAGTAAGTATTTTATGTATGACGGCAGTTTAATGAGACAAACATTGGTAAAATAAAGGCTACAGTAACAAAAAACAAAAAACAAAAAGGCAAAAGATTACAGACAGCTAATACTGTTAGCCAACTCTGGATTACTTCAAAATGAATTGCGACACATTTCAAGACAATAAAGCGAACACAGACTGCTAAAAATGAAATCAAACTGCTCTGAGACTCTTTCTCTATTCTGGAAGGCAAGAAAGGAGCCTCTTCATTTTCTTTCCTACTGACCCAGCACAGGGGTGGTCTGGCAAATGAATAAGGGAGCTTTGAAAAAAAATGAAGGCGCTCAGTTAAAACTGATCTACCAACTAGACTCCCTCACCTACATTACTCATCATTCGAAATCAAAATTATTCATCACCAAAATCAAAGTGGGGACTTGGTGACTTCTAATCCCTGAATCATACAGTGCAGAGTGAAGTAACCGCTTGTATTCAAGTATGCAAACTTGTTCAGTGCCTTTTTGCAGTTTGACACCAACAGCGAATCGTAGATCGCCAAGGAAAAAACCCAACCAATGTGCACGGGTGGCGATGTTCCATGATCAGTGACCCCTGCAACCCTCGCACCTCAGCATGATCTGGAAGTCAGAACGCACTGTAACGCGCGTGACGATCGCACAAACATCCCCAGACATGAATAAAACAACAGCCTGGCCAGCACTTGGCCTCACCACTCCCAACTACACAGTCTGAGCAGAAAGAGAGCGAGGTGGGCAAAGGATGGGGGATAGGGGAACCATGGAATGGGGGGAACCAAAGTCCAAGAACAAGCCACAGTGTTTTATTTATGGCGGTAGGTCTGACGAGACGAGAGTTGTTTGTGAGCTAATGGACAGCCTTCCAACGGTGGGATTACTCTACATACGTTAGCCATCATCAAGGTACAGCGGCTATCGCAGTACGCTCCCTGTCCAGACAATACAGTGTGTGCATAGCCTGCCACTGAATTAATGGTGGACTCATGCACTATGCATCGTCAGGATCAGATCAGACCCAGCTCATATGAATAACTAATCGGATGTTAGTCTATCCGTGTCACAACTACTGCTCTTAACTGATAATGTTGGTAGAACAGTCACTGAGCTGCCAGAACAGAATAATACTGGCATGCCTCTCAGATGTCAAGTGACAAAGTGGAAAGCGGCATTTGGTTCTGAAGGAAAATTGAAGTTCACACAAAAAACCTCCATCTACTATTCTCTCTCTTATTCTTAACCTGATTTTCTCACCTCTGTCAGCTTTGAAGAGAGCATTCTTTACCTACACCTCTTTGCCTCCACGTTTCCCTTGTGGTGAGCAAACTCTGTTACAATTAGTCTTAGAAAGCTGACTTTACTGGTCTTAGATCATCCACCTCACAATGCATTCTCTCCAATGTCTCCACTCAGAGAGATCCGACATTAGCCTGAATGCATATCGTTACACCAGTCTGAGGAATAGAATTCTAACACACAAAAGCTGCCCAAATAATTTCTGCTTTTTTTTTTTTTTTAAATTTATTAAATCTCCACCTCACACACCCTCCCTTGTGTTTCTCTGTCTCTGTCTCTTTTATGTGACAGACTCTAGATACCTCATGCCGCACGTCAAATGTGGTCCCTGATGCTGGCGCGGGCAGCTTTCTGCAGATTCAGACATAGAGGCACCACCTAAAGATCAAAAGACTGTGGAATCTCCAGCAATCATCCCCAGAAATCCTGACACAATCAGGTTTCCACAGCAAGGGAGTCTTCACTGGGAGATAATTCTAGTGTGGACACAGAGAACAATGCTCAAGACAAACTTTTACAGGAAGTGACTCGTTACTGGGAGATAATTCTTCTGCAGAGACGGAGAACAAGGCTCTTGACAAACTTTTACAAGGAGAAAGTCTTTAATGGGAGATAAATCTAAAACAGACACAGAGAACTATGCTCCGGACCAAAAAAGCCTGTGCAGGGAGAGTCTTTAAATGGGAGATAACTCCACCATAGACACTGAGAATAATACTCCATACTTGCACATCCGTCTTTTAACAATGAGAGACTTTACTGGACAAGTCTTTATCAGAACATTTCACTGTATGCACTTAAGGCTCATATGAGGGAAGGATTGATAC
This sequence comes from Conus ventricosus, assembly GCA_018398815.1. Taxonomy (NCBI): domain Eukaryota; kingdom Metazoa; phylum Mollusca; class Gastropoda; order Neogastropoda; family Conidae; genus Conus; species Conus ventricosus. The sequence goes on along the minus strand of CM031616.1, from coordinate 41,771,046 downwards.
TGAACCAGATAATATACCCAGACATGAATAAAACTAACAATCTGTTTCCCCTAACCAGCCTCCACGTTATGTGAACAATACAAGAAGGAAACAGTTGCTTTATTTCACACAAAGCTTTGGTAGATGTAAATGGCGTTTTAGACATAATAAAGGCTGAACAGGAAGAAGGGGAAAGAGAGAGAGGAGCGACCAAGGCATCTGCCCAGTTTGTAGACTGAACTGGGCAAAACCAACTTTGGCATATATACCGTTTTGTAGACTTAAGTGGGTAAACCAGCTTCAGCATATATACTGCTTTGTAGACCAAACTATGGATTCTCCGTCCAATTCTTGGCAAGCTGAAAATTCTGAAGCTGTATTTTCATCCTGTTTTGTCTTTTGATTACACAATTATAAATCTATGTAACCTAAAATATTCATTTCACTTGCCAATATATCACTGACCATTTATACTGTCTCGGCAGGCACCTTTTCATCACCAGACAAAAGTACCAGTCTGCATTACGTTGCAGTCATGGACATTATACACCATAATTTCTGAGCCCTATCTTTTAGCTGAATGCAGATTTGCTGAGTGGAGCAGTTGTACGCCTCTCTCAAGTGGTTAATACACTGATTTTACACAGCATCTCCTTATTCCAGCTCCCTCCCCTCCACCCCATCCACCTCACCTTATCTCACTTACCCCTTTACCCAACCCCCTTCCCCCCACCTCCATCCCTTCTCCCCCCAGCCATCATCCCATATCCCCCCCCCCCCCCCCCCAACATCCCCCCTTCCCTCCAGATCTGCTCCTGACATGTATGACTGACCTTTTCATCCAGGGCCTTGTGATGTTCGAACAGGGACTTGAGCGCCTTGAGCACCTCCACCTCACTGGACACACCCGCAGGTGACGACGCCTGTCGCTTGACCACCGTCATTCTGAGGGAGCGCTCGTGTCGAGACACCAGGCACTCCAGGTGTTCCAACAACAACTGAAACAGGTCAGGGATGGCACGTCATTATCCCGAGTTACCCTCTGCTCCAGTAGTGCAGTAGGTTTGTTGTCGGGGCACCAGGTTGTCACTAACTTTTACATCATAACATTGTCCTTTCCCAGTCTCATCTCCTGTGCCCTCACTGGCATCATCTCCCCGTGCTCACTCTACCCACCCTTTACACAGCCAGGCTCACAGCAGGTCATGGGGAGCAATCCATCTCTGGTCATCATGGGGCAACCCTCATGAGGGGACACTGCTCTGCTGACGGGTAGTGCTGGGTGGTTCTTGTTCTGATGCAACACAGGCAGGACATCATCGATACAGCTCCCTACTACTTCTACTGCCATGTCCATGTAACAAATTCACCCATACCAGTCAACCTGACACAGAAGTCACCAAGGGCATCCCTCAACATCCACTCATTCTGAGCATCCGAGGCTGAGGTGCTCCAGTTCATTCTTTGTGGTCTCTGCAGGTAAAGCCACCATCTGGTTTAATCATGGCTGGTACAGTTTCTGCGATGATTATGTTTCAACAGTTGTTACTTTCTAAATAAGAGTTGCGCCTGAAACAATACAAGCTGCACCTGAAAGAGATTTTCTTTTTGCATGGGTTGTGTGAAGATGGACAAACAAGCTGGCTGGCTGTCTGTCTATCTGTCGTTCTCTCTTTCTCTCATATTTGTTGTTTGTTTGCCCTTGCCCTGAGTTAACTGTTAACAGTTACAGTGTAACACATGCCTAAACATCCAGTTCATACTTGCATATAAATAAGGTAAGGTAAGGTAATGCTGCTTATAGCCCAGCCGACTGCAAAGGGCCATATCAGGGCTGTCACCACATTGAAATCAATTCACAAGTCATCAAAAAAGCAAAAAAACAAAAAAAAAAAAACATACCATTCACACATCTCTTTAAAATACAAACATAACATTAAAATAAACAATCTGTTTGCTTACATAAAACACATACAGAATATTTTCCCTTTCATCGACATAATAGTGTATGTTGGGGAGCGGAAAAGGGGATGTTTCTGGGTTTGTGTGTACACATGGGTGTGCGCATGTATTTCATTTCCATTCTCTTCAACACGTTCACAACCGATTTCTGCCACCGTCACCATCCAGCCACAACCACCAAACCGAGATTCAGAATGTCCCCACCCCATCTCCCCTCCTTGCCTCCCTTCCTCCCCACCCACCCCTCCAAATGCAGCCTATCCTCCATCTCTCCCTAGAACTACAGACCTGTCATATCTGCAGACCAGAAGTCTGCCACGCTCCCCAGAGCAGCGGAGTCTCCAAGACCTAACGTTCATCAGTGACAGCTGACAGGACTTCTGCTGGCACTTAGCTGTGTCGTACAATCACAATATACAGCAGCTTGCTGCTCTGATACATTAATGACAGTACCACAGACTGCTTGCAATTTATCGCAACAATTCTAATTATTATTCTTGTCACCATTCAAGCTTCATACTTGAGATGAGGCACAAAATCTACATCATTTTTTCTTTCTTTTCTTCTTTTTTTTATTTTTTATACAAACCTTTAATACTTGATAGAACTAAATTTCTCAATTCGATATATGCTGATGACAGCTGTTCAGTCACACTAACAAATTCTTGAAAATAACCTTACCTTTATTTCAGAGCAGACTATCCATCTTAATCAGTAAAGAAGTAATCACTATGATGCTCAGATACATAGGGTCCCATTTTCTGTTCTCAGTTTTTTCCAAATGAATAACAAAAAGTTCCTACGGTTAATCTTTTCCAAACCTTTGACAACCATACCAAACCCTGTTACCACAGCAGATTAGCAAATTGAAAAGGATATGCCACCAACCAAGGCCAGCCATGTTCACATTGTCCTCATACTGTCCAACAGTCTTCGAACGAAAGGTGCTTCCTTTTTACCAGAATCCACTGAAGTACCATACAACTTTGATATATTGCACCAAACATGTAGACTTCTCTCTTTCTCACCCAGATTTTAAAAAAGGACTTGTCTTATCCTAGCGGAACCAGATTCCACTAATTCACCATTAATAAAACATCATACATGCAGGCTCAATTTCTCCTCACACACACCAATGCTGTGTATTGATTTCCTTCAGTATTCATTCCTCAACTCTCTCTCTCGCTCTCATTCTTTTTTTTCTCTCCTTTTCATTCAAGGGGAAAAAGGGAAAATCTTTAAGGGAAGCTCAATCATAATTCATGTGCTTTTCCCAGCTGAACAAGGGAGGTCTGTCTGAGTGACTGCACAGGACAGAGACAGTATGGCAAACGATGTTTAGCACCTGCTGGGAATTCCGCTGGATTGGTTCCGGCGTGACGAGCACACTGACAATGACCTTTTCAATTCCCCAGTGGATCTAGAGTGTGCTGGCCGCTATTCTTACATGAAACTGGCCCTCGTTATTGGCCGATTTTCCCCTCACTGCTTCCAAAGCAGGGCACAAGTTTCAGTTAGTTAATTCAAATGCCGTCGGCACTGTGATGCTTGACACTTAATAATGCCAGAAAATGATTGTGATTTTCTTCTTTCTTTCTTTCTCTCCATTATCTGTGCTTCATGTATTTTTCTCTTACTCCACAGATCTAAAAAAAAAAAAAACTTTTTTCAAAGGAAGACAAAAAACACGCATGATCAAAAATTCTGTATTTAAAAATGTGGTTATTTTGAAATAATTGAAAAACAATCAACTCGGACTCCTATTCAAGGCTCAAACTTATTATTATGCATCTGACATCAACAACTGAATCTTAAAAAATTTTAAAGGGCGGAGAGAGAGAGAGTGAGCGAGAGAGAGAGAGAAAGAGAGAGACAGACAGACAGACAGACAGAGGGAGATAGTGAGAGAGAGAGTCCTTTCTTTTAAATGAGGGGAAAGTGGAACAAACATAACGATTCTTTTCTTCTTTTTCTTTAATTATCTTGACCAATGACAATGGGAAATATAACCAAAAAACAAAAACTTAACGGCAAATTTTATACAGCACCTCTGAAACTATCAATTGTTGTAAAGTGCATAAAACAATATTTAAAAGAAATGATAAAACCAAGCAAATTCCAAATGGACACACAGTGTGGCCCACATATGCAAAGGAACACACACGCACGCACGCACGCACGCACGCACGCACGCACGCACGCACGCACGCACGCACGCACACACACACACACACACACACACACACACACACACACACACACACACAGAGTTGGGGGAGAGAGGAGGGAGGACCTAAGGGGTGGGGATGGGGGTAGAATGACTTTTGGAAAGTGCAGGGAATGAGGAAGAAATAGAAGAGAGAAAGACTACAGGGAAAGTGAGAGCGGGGGGGGAGAGAGAGAGAGAGAGAGAGAGAGAGAAGAGAGGAGAGAGAGAGAGAGAGAGAGAGAGAGAGAGAGAGAGAGAGGGAGGGACAGAGAGAAAGAGAGAGAGGGGGGGAGAGAGAGAGAGAGAGAGAGAGAGAGAGAGAGAGAGAGAGAGAGAGAGAGAGGAGAGAGATTTCTGCTCTTCCAAAATGCATGGAAAATGAACCAAGAGAAATTTATTGGAAAAGTTTCTACCATCCCTAATCACAAGCCAAGACAACCAATCTTACCCGTGTGTTATTCCTTTCTGCTTTCAGTTCAGCTATCTCTTCCTCTCGTTCCAGCAGATGATCCCGGACTTGGTTCAATTCCTTGGTCACTGTAGCAAGTTCCTGCAACAGAAAGCAATGTGAGCTCTCTTTATTCAAGGCTCCTGTTGGCACGCAACACTGGCTCTCGGCATTGATAATTAACCATTGGTTCTCTTTGTTGTTTATCCACCACCGCTTCTCTTTATTGATTATCCATCACTAGTTTTCTAAATTACCTGCTCTTTATCTCAAAAATAAAAATGCTGAACACGTTAATATGGAGGTAACTGTCACAATCAATTCAAAATCAAGTGTCATCATGATACTGAAGAGAATGCTATCTGAACAGATGAAGAATGACACAGGCATCCTGCAGTATCTATATGGACTGGGGGAGACAATCTGGTGACTTCTGGTGAGCTAATAATGTTGAAAATTACAAGGCCATAAAAGTCTTGAAATCGATTTCAATGGTCACTTGTATATATACACATTTTCTGTCATTGCTGTCTGAACGTGTAGGGGGAAGGGGCACACTTGGAACTTCTTTACTTTTTCTGAGTTTTTGTTTTTGTTTTTCTGTCTGTGTGCCTCCTATCATATTCAACAAATCTGTACAATTATCACAATCATTAAAATCCATATTTCACTGGATATTCATTTGTGTGCTGGGTAGGACATCACCTTTTTTCCTGACCTACCTCCTGGCAAAACCACCTGCCCAACAGTTGGTGGTAGCTTTAAATTCTACAAAGTACCAAATGAAAAGGACACTAGAGAACATCGTTCAGCTTCATCTGCCATAGCGTCAGCAAACTGCAAAACCCAGACAACATGTATGTTCCATTGTAACCGCCAAAATGATGTTGATGTCTTAAGCAGTACATCAAAAAGCACAGTTCCAGGAAGTTACATCTAATCAAATGATAATCTAATATGGGCAATAAAACGCTGAATTCTGATCTCTTCACAGCAGGTTGTTCTTGCCTGGTAGGCAGGTCACAAAATTCATAAGTAGCAGATGCCCTCGAAAGTCGGGCAGCCATTACTACTTCATCATAGCATATATCATATGGTAACTGAGGCGAAGTGGACATATATCATATGGTAACTGAGGCGATGTGGGTGAGCATTATAGCTCCTTCATAACTTCAACAATGCCCTTATCTTCAGTGCTTTCTCTTCGCCTGCATGTATGTCGTTCCTGCCATCAATGTTGGGCTCACAAGTGTCATCAACATCGCCATCTTTGGTGAAACAAGAAGTGAGGGATGAACATGAGCGTCAAACGGTTCTTTTATTTCAAATCCAATGGGCACTGTAAAATGGTGTTCAGCGATTCACATGTATGGTATTGTTCTTTTCTTTTCTTCTTATTATTGTTGTTGATTTTCATATCAAGCTTGGTGACGTCATGTCAATTCCACCTTATGCAACAAACCATAAAGCCTGGCATTAGGCAAGTACGATTTGAGAAACAAAAGATCTGTATGGGGAGGGAGGGAGCAGGAGGAAGGATGAAGCAGAGAGAGAGAGAGAGAGAGAGAGAGGAGAGAGAGGAGAGAGAGAGAGGAGAGAGAGAGAGAGAGAGAGAGAGACAGACAGACAGACAGACAGACAGACAGAGGCAAGGACAGAAAACGCTTTTTATGGCCAAACAACACATTGAAAGGTTTTTTGTTTTACCAGGCCTTCAGGGGCTCAAAAAAAAAAAAAAAAAAAAAAAAAAGCAGGAGGGGAGGGCAGGGGGGAAGGAGGAGGGAACGGGTAGAAAGAGGAACAAAACAGTGAATTCTTCTTTTCACACACACACACACACACCTTTTTTTGAAAGTAATTTTCCTTTAGTCAGGAGGTCAGTCCGGCATGGAGGAACACACAAAGACAAAATAAAATCTTGCAGTAAAAACACCAACCAAGACCTCCTTCCATGGATCTTTTATTATGGGGTATCTCTAAAGTAAGTGATGTAAGGGGGTGTATTAAAGGATGGGGATGCCTGATGTGACAAGGCCTTTGGCACCAGCAGATCAGTTGGCATGCCCTCTGGCCACACCCTCCCCTTCCTCCTCTCTTCCTTCTCCAATCCTGCCCCCCCCCCCCCTTTCCCCCCCCCCCCCCTGTTCCTCCCCATCCACCATCCCCTTCAGGTTCCTGGAGAAGGGCCATTTTTGGCCGGCCTCATTGGCAGCTGGTCTGAAGAGCTGATATAATAGGGCCCCATAGTCTCTGGGTGGCTGGCTGGGGGTTCAAGACAGTCTCAATTATACATTGTCCCTTCTGCAAGTCACTTTGGTGTGCACTGCCTCAGGGCTGTTCTTGGATGGGAGGGGTGGGGGTGGGCAAGTGGGACAGAACCAGGAAAAGGGAGGGATTAGTGTGTGTGAGAGAGAGAGAGAGAGAGAGAGAGAGAGAGAGAGAGAGAGAGTGTGTGTGTATGTGTGTGTGTGTGTGTGCGCATGCGTGCGTGCGTGTGTGTGTGTGTGTGTACGTGCGCATCTGTCTGATTGAAGTAAAATTTACTGTTTTATTTCTCTTTCTCCCCCCCCCCCTTTTTTTTTTTAAACCCATGAAGGCACGGTAAAAGGCTTTCAACTTAACAAATGCCTAAACTTGCATTGACAGCCAACCTAGAGTGAACCATCCAAAATGACAAATGAGTTTCACATCCAAGGCTGGTGACCACATGACTGGCAGACTGCTATCCTGTGAACTCATCTGTTGTAGCCACAAATGGCAAAGCCAGGGAAAGATGCAACACAAGAACACAGTCTTTTCCTTGCACTTGATGGAGACTCATTACTGTGACAAAGTCTTAAGACTCCAAGACAGAGTCGATAGCTGGTGAAAGTTCAACACCCAATTGAAGTATCAAAAGAAAAAAAATCATCAAAATATCAAAGACAGGGAGCATAATCCTTTTCATATCTAAATACCGATATCTGTGTCGGCTGTTATCAATTCACCTACTCTCCCTGTCTCGCCTTGGTGCAGAATCGATGTAGAATCACAGCTTCCTCTATCAAGAACAGTTGTTTTGAGTTTGTCTTCAATTTCAATGATTCCTTTAAAATAGGAATGCCACCTGCTGTGAACAAAATAATGTTTGTAAAATCCAATGTATTTTCCTGCTTCCTGGTGGGGTTTCAAAGCTTTTCAGAACCTTTCTGTGTGTCATCAACTAAGGAATTAATTCACAGATTTGTACATACTGTGTTAAGTATTTTTCATGTCATGCTTTGCTGCATTTGTATAACCTTTGTTTCTCCTGTTTATTGCACACCTGTTGATCTCTTTTGGAGGCTGCATTAACAATTTTCTGGGGGGAGATTGGTGCATGGTTACTGAGTTAGTGTGAAAGTTTGACAATGACCAAATCGGTTTCCATGAGCTTACCTATCCAGAATGTGTTTGATGACACAGTAGGCCCTCTGGTTAAGTGTATAAACTTCAAACTGCTGAAGAAAACTCATGGCATTGCACACAAATAAGAAAATATCATTGGTAAACACCCACCCCCTTCAAACACACACACACACACACACACACACACACACACACACACACACACACACACACACACACTCACTCACTCACTCACTCACTCACTCACACACACACACACACACACACACACACACACACACACACACACACACACTCACACACACACACACACACACACACACACACACACACACACACACTCCCTTCCTCTCTGTACTCTACTACACAGTTTAAGCAGAGTGCAGTTTGATCTGGCAGTGGATTTTCAAACTTTTTTCTGCATCTTATTTTCCATTTCCATGTTTGACAACCTCCATTTGTATGGGAAGTTTAACTTTGGCTTCACTGTCTAGTCACCAGTAGGGAGTTCAATGGACAGCTCAACACTGTTCAGCTGTTCTTTCCAACTCACACATCAGAATATAGTAATTACTGTGCAAGTTCCTCTCCTGGATGACCACCACTAAAAATGCAAGAGTTGTGAACCATAGGGCTGCAAACTGTTTCACTTTCTCATTTAAATTTTCATCATTATGTCTCATAGAATTCTGTTCATAGAAATGCACAGCCCTGATGTGGCCCTTTGCGGGTCGGCTGGGCTATAAGCAACATTATCTTATCATAGAAATGCTGAAAAAAAACCAGGCTTTTCTTTTCATATTTTACTATAACATTGATCACTGCCTGCACCCAAACCTCTTGCTCTCTCTTTCTCTTCTCTCTCTCTCTCTCTCTCTCTCTCTCATTCACTCACTGAGTCATGCATGCATGCACGCTCGTGCACACACACATACACATATCTGCATGCATGAATGCACATGCATGCGTTGTGTGGGCGCACACACATACAAACACACACACACACAGCACTGTGCCCAACTTTTTCCAGAAGGCAAATTACACACACACGTGCTCATACATACATACAGACATACTCACACACACAGCACACGCATGCGTGCACACGCACACACACACTCTCTCTCGCTCTCTCCTCCCTCACACACACACACACACACACACATTCAGATGTTTGCAAATTTTCCCAAGTGGAACTCTCTCTCTCCCTTTTTCTCTCTCACACACACACACACACACACACACACACACACACACACACACACACACACACACACACACACACACACGGAACTTCAGCCTCTTGATGGAAGCTGGAAGAGTGCATGTGACAAAATAACAGTGGTGCATAATTGAGAGCATGGATCCAGCCCTCACAATAAAAGAAGCCACAGGGACAGAGGTTCTCTATCAAACTTTAATGAGCCAGGCAGCCCAGGAACAGTGTCTAATCAGCAAAGTCACCCTCGCCCTTGCTGGCTCCCTGGCTCTCTCTCTCACTCTCTCTCTCTCACTGACTAAAACCTTTTAGCAGCCTCCCTGTGCATCAAGCACTGTTCAATATGTTTCACAGATGAAATCATTGGGCAGAGCCCCCTCCCCCCTCCCTCCATCAGCCGGCAATGTCTGAGCAAAATGAACAGGTGCTTGAAGATAAGACAGATCTTAAAACATGTTGAGGATTTGTTCACCAGAATTATTTTCGA
>CM031616.1:41718855-41758855 GCA_018398815.1 Conus ventricosus | reverse complement strand
AAAATTGCATTTCTTGTTAAACTTATACTTTTTTCCCCACTCTATTTTCATTAGAGTGCAAACACTTCACCAAATGTTGCATGACATTTTTTCTTTCAAGCTAAGTTGTTTTACAATCATAATCTTCTCAGTGACAGCGTAATGACAGCCCCTTCCCTCCTACCCCCCCCCAACCCCCCCCCCCCCCCCCCCCCCAATCTCTCCCATTCCCCTCTTTCCTCCTCCTCTGCCCTCACCTTCTTCCCTTCCCAGCCCCCAAAAGCAGAAAATGAAACTACAGCACACACACACACACGCACACCAAACACTGAGATGTCTCTCTCATTTAAAAAAAAATAAATAAATCAATGATAAGATTCAATACAGAACAGGCAAGGTCCATTTTCAATGTGACAACTGTGCAAGAATGGGCACAGATGGCGGAAAAGCATGACACATTATAGTAATAATGCTAATATATATCTTGATGTGCTTTTCTTTGTCCTACACCGATTCAAAAGGTCACAGAGCACAATGTACAGATTTTTTTTTTTTTTTTTTTCGGCTTCCAAGATTATGGAAATCAGCTGACAGAGTACAAGTGACACTTTTCAGTTTCATGACAGCCAGCCAATCACATACAGGGAGAACCTTTGAAGGACTTTCACCACACAGGGTTTAAAAAAAGAAAAAAGAAGTCCCTTCTTTCAAGATTATCAGGGGAAAAATAAGAAGCAGATTTACAAAACGTTACACAGAGAACAGGTACATTCATACTGACTTAAACACAGAAAACTAGACTTGCTGATGTAAGCGCGTCAGCGAATGAACTTCATCTATTGCAATCATTTTTTAAAAATTCACAGAAAAACATTGTTAAAATATTGCTTTAAAATGAAATATATAAACAGCACCCATTCGAGTGTAACTCTCATAACTCAGTTGCCAAACTATCACAAAGACAATCAATTAAAATACCACAGGTTTATGCAATTGCCAAATTAAACACGTGCTGTCACATCTGCCGGAATTACTATCCATCAATTGCTATTTTACACCGATTTTTACAGATTTCATTGGGATTTTGTTCTTAAGAAGAAAACAACAATGACAAAACAAAACAAAACATTTTCTACTTCTCAGGCTTGCCAGCTTCTGCAGATAAATGCAATGGAGATGAGTGGAAAGTATGATGAAAGGTGGGAAGAAAATAACAAGTACTGCTCTACAGCACCTATTTCACATCATTTTAAAAAAAAAAAAAAAGAGAGAGAGAAAATGATGTGCTTTCAACAATATTTCGAAGTTTTTCATTCACATTACCAGTGGGGGAAAAAAAGGAAGTGGCATTCTGAAGATTTCCTGCAGTGAAAAAAAGAGGAAGTCGTTCAGAACAAAAAAAAGAAAGAGAGAAATGAGCTAAAAGGAAATCATTTATTTAAAAAAACAAAAAACAAAACAAAACAAGGGGCAATTGACATGCCTAGCTTTTGCTCTGTAACTTCACATGCACTTAAAATATACACTTAAAAATTTAATATGTGAACCTAATATGAATTGGCACAAAAGTCTTTTACTGATGCAGGACTGTTATGTTTAGATAAACTGAAACTCTCTCCACAATCTCTCCAATGTGGTCTGAGAGTGATATCGGTGAGCAGACAAGTGGGCAATCACTGATAAATGCTTTAAGTGCCTGAAGACTTCTGTCTTTTTTTTCCCCTCACACACACACACACACACACATGCACCAGTACCGCACACACACTGTCGCCTTGCAGACTGCAGTAATTGCTCCTCACACTGAACAAGTGGCAAGCTAAACAAGAAATAGATTGAATGCACCCAGCTCTCGGGAGGCGGAGATTTGATTAGACCCTAGCTGACCGGATGGGTGCAGAGCGGTTTTATTACTCCCCCATTTCTGGTCCCCAGTTCTGGCAGTCCAGTTTCATCAGGTCTGCCTGTGATTGGCTTCTGCCAGGACACACCGCAAAGTCCTGTCAGTCCGTCTGTCGGCCTGTCTCCACTTTCACTGGGTGCAATTCGACTGCCGCCTGACCAGGATTGACACACACAAGACCTCTGATATGAATCACCCTGATATTGTGTGTGTGGGGTTTTTTTTTGTCTCCATCCTTCTTCTTCTTCTTTGGAAGCAAGTGTGCTATAGATGTAGAAGATAGCGTGTTTTGTAAGGGGGGAAAAACACAGTAAAGTGGATTTTGCAAGAACACTGATGTGTGTTGAAAGAAAATGGTCAACATTCTTAAATAATCTACTGAAATAATCCTCACCAAAATGTAAGTTTTTCCTCAACCCCTGTTTGGCTAGCACACTGTACTGTGTCAAACTCATCCAAACCCGGACTTCTCTGAACTTTTTGTTTCTCTCAAAAGAGACAGACAGAGACACAGAGAGAGAGAAAGAGAGACAGAGAGAGAGAGACACACACACAAACACACACAGTGACCAGGTGAGATAAGATAATGTTGCTTATAGCCCAGCCGACGCAAAGGGCCACATCAGGGCTGCAGTGACCAGGTGAGTGAGTAGTTGAGAGACTGAGGGAAGAACAGTGAGGGTGGGGGATGTGGGTGGAGAGACAGACACAAAGAGGAGGGGCAGGGAGACGAGAGAGGAGAGAGAGAGAGAGAGAGATGAGAGAGAGAGAGAGAGATATGGAACTTTCAAAAGGGAGAGAGTCTGATAAAATGTACCAGTAACACAGAAAGAGAGAGGGAGAAAGGAGAATTGGTGACAGACTGACGCAGAGTGAGAAAGGGAGGTACTAGGTAGGTGGAGGAGGACAAAGGTAGGAAGAGTGAAAAATCCAAGAGAGAGATAGTGACAGAAAGAGAGAGAGAGATCTAGGAAAGAACACCCGATAAATGAAGAGAAGAGGATGGTGGTAATATGAATTTGGGTTTCTGTTAATTCTATGTTTGGATTTTGTTTGTTCATCTATTTTGAAGTCAGGAAAGATTTTAGAATTCCTCTTCCATTCAACAATTCAATCTAGCAAAAAGTTGTTACAATTCACGTTTGCCATTCCTAAGAAAACGTCTTTTCAACACTAAATCTCTAATGAATTAATTGAAATGCGGCACAAATCTTTTTTCTTTTTGTCTTTCACTTTTCAGAAGTCTTGACATTATAGAATATACACATCTGCCACAAGTGCAAAAAGTCTTAGCTGTAACTAGAATGAGTTCAGCGGAATGGAGCAAAAAAGAACATATAACAAAAAAAAAAAAAAACGAAAATAAAAAAAGTAATGGAGAAGCACTTCAACCATGTAATCCCCATCAACATGACCCCGTCTCCTCTTCAATTATTACACCAGCGGGCGAGCCAACACAAGGGAGGCAAGTCTTGACGTGTGTGCACCACAATTGTTCTCCTCTGCACTCAACAGAATTCCCAGAGAAACTTACCGTGGCAATGAAACATGCAAACATTAGGGTGGCCAGCCACCTCCAATAAAAGCCAGCTCGCCCACTTAAGACATGCTCTCACATGCCTAGGTGATGTAGGCTGGCGGGTTGGTTGGGAATCAATACTTTAAAACTAACCAGCTTTCGCAGGGCGTTTGATTCATCCCAGCTCAGCAGACTCTAAAGGCCACACAACTGATGCAAGGTGACCATTTCAGATATATAGTAATAAAGTACTGAGGAAAGAAGTAAATAAAAAAAATCAAATACAAAGATCCCCATGACTACCTGAAGCATTATGTCACAATGACAGAGGTTTCTGAAGTTCTGGCCTTTTCTTTTTCTTTTTTCATTGTGTTCTCACCAAAGCGGGAGGGAGCTTCTCCTCTCGGTCATTCTGTGTCAAGCTCTCCCTAGAATTTACTTTGCCCCGGGCCCCTCCGTAGCGTTACTCTAAAGTCGTTCATTCCTTCCACCCATACACCACCAAACGCTACCTCATCTCATCACGGCCATAGCCCTCTAGAGGGAGCAATCAAATATCAGGTCATCGTAAAACGTTCCCACCGGAGACGACGCTGCACTGCTACCAGGTCCTTCGAGTGCTGTTCAGTGGTGCCTGTTCTGAGCCAATGTAAGACATCGCCCACAAAGCTGTCCCGCCAGTTGCAAATGCATTATTCATAATAATAACAATAAAATGACAGGCGAGTGTTCACGACATATCAGTTCTGTCACTCACTTTCTCTTATTTCTAGAAATATGAAATACATTCAAACAAAACCATGAATTATATTCAAATAAAATCAACGCTACGTCTCTTTTCTTCAAGTTGAACAGTATAAACAGGCCATAAAAACCCTTGCAGGAACAGTTTTCGAAACCATGCGGACAATGTCTCAAATCCAGAAACCTACTGGGACTTCGGCAGACTCCAGTCAAATTCTTAGCTTGCACCACAAGGAATTAACTTTCTGAAAAGGAAAACAGACTGCACGACTGCCACTAAGCCAGCAAGGGCTACCCCCTGATTCATCCTAGACGTGGATTCTCCATGTTTGCCACGATTAACTGCCAAGGGCACAGTAAAATATTCAGTTATCAGCAAGTGAGAACACCACACTGAACGATTACCATCCCTCTGGTGTTAACATACATCCCACATTAAAACGTGCATTGTATCAAAGGGAGGCAAGAGACACTGACTATAGCAAAAAAAATGTGTACAGTCAAGTACATTTGACCTCATTCAGAAATGCTCAAATTCCAGTTGACATGAATGGATGGTTTCGTCACGGCAACATTATTTAGCTGACCTGAAATTTGTAACATGTTTAACCTAGATTCGACCAACCAAGAATCCTAACGTTTTGGTCCCTTCAATTTCCAGTTAAGTGCTCCACACAGTAAATGACAACATTGTTAAGGACAACAGGTTGCAAGTTAGGGTGTGGTTCTATCATGAAATAGGCACGACAAATTATGTCACCATCCTGTCTTCAGTTTCTATGCCTATGTCGTCATAAAAGCAGATCTCCCCGAAGATGGAGTATGGCTGCCTTAATGGCGGGATAAAAAAGGGTCATACACACAAAACTCCACTGCCTGGCTATACAGGGAGTGTCCGCAGGAGTATCAGCCTGCGTACGCAGAAAGAAAGAAAGAATAAAAGCAGATACAGGAAAAAAAATGCTTTCTGGCACATATTATGCGAGAATGACAATGCACTTAATTTCTTTCTTTCTTTTTTTAAATTTTTTAACTAAATCTGTGTCCTGTAATCTGAAGTTATGAAAATTTCAACATTCTGGGAAACTGTATGACTATGAAGAATTAAATGTGTCTTTATTACGCTCAGTCGATAGGGTCTTTTTAAACCACTGATGACTTTGAACAGACAGACAGACAGACTTACAGACAGAGAGACATATACTCAGACAGACAGACTGACACTGAGACAAAGGACCAGCCAAAGGGAGATTCAGAGATGGGAGGGGGGGTGGGGGGGGGGGGGGCAAACACATAAACATACATGCAAACAACATAACCACATCACAAAGCACCTTAAATAATTTCCTTCTGTGAAACTGAAAGCAACATCAAATTTTACACTGCTTTCCACTATTCAACTAAGCCAGGTCAATTAATGGGCAAGTCTTCCAATACCTGAAACTCTAAATTCAAGTATACACCGTGTATGAAAACCCAAGTAGTAATAAGACCCTGTCATCCAAGTCAAGTGTTCAGTGTAACATGGAAACTCCAAAATCAGTGTCCATGTACCATTTACAACAGTCACAGAAGAAGTTATGAAATAGGAATTACCAGTACATGAACGATGGGGCGTGGCATCTGTGTGAAAGAGGGAGAGAGAGAGAGAGAGAGAGAGAGAGAGAGAGAGTGTGTGTGTGTGTGTGTGTGTGTGTGTGTGTGTGTGTGCGTGTGCGCGCGCGCACGAGTGGAGAGGGTGGGGAAGGGCAGGAGGGAACTGAAGAACAAGCAGCAGCAGCTTAGAGGCATTGAATGGGGGTGTGGGAGGTGGAGAGGGGCGGTAGGGGGGACCCCAGTCTGTCAAGTCTTCTTGATGACATTGTCTCCTTTGAGCTCCTCAACATTATCTTATCTTATCTCTACTCTCTCACTGTGTGCATATCAGTGTGTGTGTGTGTGTGTGTGTGTGTGTGTGTGTGTGTGTGTGTGTGTGTGTGTGTGTGTGTGTGTGTGTGTGCGTGCATGCATGTGTGTGCATGCACATGCACGCGCCACATTTATGCACAAGTATAAGTATACTTGCATGTTTATAAATCATGTTATCAGAAAGGGTGGGAGGCATACTGGTGATGTTTGCCGCTTTGTTGCGAACGTGTCATTATTTCCTGGGCATACTATGTCATATATGGTTAAAGGAATCAAAAAAGAAGAAAAAAATAAAATAAAAAAGAAAGAAAGAAAGCAAGAAATCATTTTCTTTCTTTCTTAGTTCAAATTTAACATATGTTTCATTATCAACCCAAGGTACCTATCACCCAACTCAGTAACACCATTCTGTTATCAACCCAAGGTACCTATCACCACACTCAGTAACACCATTCTGTTATCAACCCAAGGTACCTATCACCCAACTCAGTAACACCATTCTGTTATCAACCCAAGGTACCTATCACCCAACTCAGTAACACCATTCTGTTATCAACCCAAGGTACCTATCACCCAACTCAGTAACACCATTCTGTTATCAACCCAAGGTACCTATCACCCAACTCAGTAACACCATTCTGTTATCAACCCAAGGTACCTATCACCCAACTCAGTAACACCATTCTGTTATCAACCCAAGGTACCTATCACCCAACTCAGTAAACACCATTCTGTTATCAACCCAAGGTACCTATCACCCAACTCAGTAACACACCATTCTGTTATCAACCCAAGGTACCTATCACCCAACTCAGTAACACCATTCCTTTCTTTTATCCACTGTACAAACTTCGGATTCCCTTGTGCTCGTTTCAAGCGTAAACGACGATCCAGCCTCGCGGACATCATGTATATCCGTTAGCCATGGGTCACACTTCACTCAGCCTAGAGCCACACAGTCAGATGCAAGTCCACACCACAGTGAAACACACCGAGTCCGGTAAAAGCCAGGGGGGTGACCACAAAATGCTCCAGGCCTCTCCTGCCAGGGGCCATCAAAGCCTTCAATGGGCATGACCTTTCCGCAGAGCTTCCAGAATTCTTCTCAACTGCCTGATGATGCTGCATGAAAACTATTCAACATCACAGGTCTCCTAGATTCCCTTCCATCCAAGTATGCAAACGGTTTAACGCACCTGTAGACCTGTATTTTCTTCCATTGACGACTTTTCATGTGCATCAAACAGACTTCAGGTATTCACAGCACACTGTACATCTTCCTATCACTGACGATCTGCCTAGCACGTCTTGTGTTTTCAGGGGTAGCAAACACACTCTTCAGGCAGCAACAGCACACTATGATATGTTATTCTACCATGCATCAATTTGTCTATGACATCTACTGTTTTCAGGTGCATCACAGACATCAGGTCAATTCTGCCCACACTCCGTATGCTCTCTACTTGTGCATCATCTGCACTGAGAAAGTCAAGTCTTTTCAATGAAAACTCCCATTCCCAATGTGTCTTGTCATGATTACTCCCTGATGAATGCCCATATCTCCATCATGGTACCAAATGAAGCTAACACAACGAAGGCTCAGAGATGATGTCAGAATATCAAGTACACGTTCTTCACACTTATTTTCTTCAAATACTATTTCATGCTCTTACTTCGACAATAGCTCTGCTTGCTGCAACTTCACTGATGAATTTTTTTTTTTTTCAAATTACATACATTGATGATGTCAATCACTTGTAAAATCAAAATGCGCTTTCATCATAATTTGATTTTCCTCAACTGAAAGAAAAAAGAATCCAATCACACACAATAATTCTTTAAAAACCAATCTTCGAACTCGAAGCCTGTACAAAACACAGCTTGAGATTTTTTTAATACCACCGCTATATTTCAAACCAACATACAAAACTACTTTGATTCAGATCCCATTCTTGTACGTAAACTTAATCCAGAACCAGGAGTGAACAGCTTCTGCAAAGCACTCTATGATCAACACACACACAGTTCTGTCCACGGAATAAACAAATTTTGTTTTTAACCTGATAAAATAAGTTATGGGATAAAAGAAAAGAAACAATGCAATCAGTGAAAGACAAATCCACTAAGCAAGGAACCACACACATCACTTGTGATCTTAGGAACCACACACACCACTTGTGATCGGCCTGAGCCAGGCAGTGAAAGCACTCAAACCCAGTGAAGCACGACTCCTTCCCTCCATCCACCACACCTCACTCTGGTACTGTGAGAGAGGCCGCCGTCCAATGACAGAGAGAAGTGAAACGCCGATCAAGCACTCAGCCGCTCTGTGTGCGCTCCCCACTGCAGCACCGCCAACATTTGATTGATCATTTAGGCTTTGTGTACTTCCCCACCCTCACCTGTGGCCTGCTCTCTCGGTCCCGCTTGTTCCTGTGTGCAGCCAGACCAATGATGCTGTGTGGTAAATTTGATAGAGCCAAGAGCCGGGGCTTCCTCATAGAAGTTAGGCTGCTGTTTTAACTCATTTTACTCCCTGCACTGTCTCTGATAAAAGCGTATGTACGTCAGAAAGGAAAGAAAGAGGTGGGAAAGGGGAGGGGAGTGTGTATTGGAAGAGGAAGGAGTGTAGAAGGCAGGCATGCCGGAGGGGGGTGGGGGGGATGCCGATCAGGACTGGGTAGGCTAAGGGATATGAACAGGAGGGGGGGGGGGGGGGATGCCGATCAGGACTGGGTAGGCCAAGGGATATGAACAGTCTTATTTGCGGATTCTTCTTTGATACCTCAACTTAGATCTTGAAAGCTGACATGTCTTTTCAAACTCTGATCATCCTTTAAACTTACTATCAAAGCCTTTTTTTCTTTCCTCTTTTATCACCTAAAAATCTTCACTTTTTTTTTTTTTTTTTTGCACACTGAGGTAGAAAATCAATTCAAAATGGCTGTGCCTTGTCAGCAATAAAATCTCTTCGCATGAATGGATTTAATTTCAAACAGTGTTCCCCCAGATAATCATAACCATTTCACAGCCAGTAACCTGACCATGGTAAACTGCTGTTTGCAGACTGCACACGCACACACACACATGTGCGCTTGCACACACATGCACACACACACACACACACACACACACACACACACGCACACACACACACGCACACACACACACACACACACATGCAGACAGGCACACACACAGACAAATGCACACACACACACACACACACAATTCTGTGTCTTTTAATAGTATCGAGTGTCAAGCACAAACACACACGCACGCACACAAACACACGCATACTCACATTTAGTACCAGAAAACAAAAAATACTGAATGCAGTGCATGCATACACATACTGATGTGTGTGCGTGCGCGCGCGCGCGCGCACACACACACACACTGGCACCCCACGACAAACACCCACTAACTCGTCTGCCAAAAAGAAAGAAAGAAAAAAAAATAAAATAAACAAAACTAAAAAAAAAGACGGGAGGCTAAATCCAATAAAACATGCGGGGTCCCTGGCCAAGTCCTTGCACCCACAATGACGGCACGCCATCCCACCCCCACCACCACCCCTCTCATCCCCACCCCTAACCACCAGAAGGGAAAGTAACACTGCTACCTACAGAGTGATGTTTGCTCTGCAAGGGGGGTCCATCCACAGAAGGGGACCGGCCTCTGCTGCCCGCATTGGGCCAGCCCCTCGCTGATCAATCAATACGCAGAGCAGCAGCGGCAGCACTGGGCTAAGGGCATCGCCTGCCATCATCAAAGTTTAAAGGGCTCGATTAGCAAGGCACAACGACATGGACCTCCATTGTATAGCGATGCCAACAGAAGAGCTGCTGGACTCTGCTTCTCTCCTGGCATTGTGCTCTGGTGGCTATTCTGGGAAGAGCTGGACAACTGCTTGCTTACAAGTCAATAGGGGGAGGGGAGGGGGAGGGGTCACACAATCCGAGCACTGCAGTCAAGTTAAGTTGTTTATACCCTGGCCGACCGTGGGGCCCTATCAGGGATGAAAGCACAATGAAACCAAAACATATTAATTTGAAAAAATAAAAATTGTGCTAACCTGACCACAGAGGCCCTCCATGGGATGAAACCAGTTTAAAACCAGAACTAAACATAAATCAAAAACAAACAAGCAAAACCAACGAAGGTCAATCACTTAATGCCAGCCATCGACATATAGTTAACGGCCTATTTCTCAGAACTGAGTGTGCTAGAGGCTCTAATGAGAAGACCCAAACCACACAGTCAAGTTTCATTGCTATGTGATGTATCTCCGAGTCCTGAGTGAGTTCTGCTCCTCCTTCATGGGCAACACTGCAGGTGTCTGTATCGCTTGGGCCTGGTTAATGGCAGAGGAGGAGTGGCGGGGTTAAAGGAAGTAAGAATGGTCCTTCACAGCATTGTCTTCAGCCTCATTCCTCATTGATCATCATAAAGAGATAAATTATACATCAATAAAATACATGAATATGAAACCTAAGTCTCAAATTCTGTAGCCCACAGAAGTAGACAGATTAGTTGAGATTATTTACATAGCATACCTACTTTATGAACAAAATGCATAATTTACAGATGATACTTGAAAAGTTGATATATACATACTACAGATGTTGCCTTTGTTTAAATATTTTTATTTATAAAAATATCATGTTTCTTTAATTCCAATTCATTATGATGGGCAAAAAATAACATTCGTTTAATTCTAGCTGATTATGATAGGTAAATAATGAGGCTAATTTTTTTTCCCTCCTTTTTCTTTTTCAAAACAAAAACCTGCTTCCAACAATCCGTGAAGAAGCAAGGCCGCAATGCAAAAACATTATTAACCTTGACAATGACCTCTGAACTAGCCTCTGGTGATGCAGCTCAATAATGAAATCCCTGTGGGGACTCACAAGTGGCAAAGGTACATTGAATAAAATTACCATCAGCCTGGGGCAGGACTGAGGTCCACTTGGAGGCTCTGAAACTGGAAGCAAGTCAAAAGCTACTGTATGCCTGGTGTACTGTGCTGACAAGGAGAGGCATGTAATACCATACATCAGAAGTGCAGACGTGAAGGACAGAGGTTTTTTTCCCCTTCCTAAATGCTGCCCATGCATCCATGTCCCACCATCCCTGGGTGGGAAAAGAGAAGTGCGATGTGCGATAATCTTGATGAGAGAAACTGAAAGATCTCAAGTCCTAGAATCAAATCCCACAGAACAGCATTTTTCCCCTCCTTCATCACACTTTTAAGGGGTGGTCTGTACCAGAGCACACTACTGGCTCTGTATGCCTGTAACACCTCTTCTCCTCTGATGTAACTTGTTATCATTGTTTTCACAACGGAAAATAACTGTTTTCTTCAGGGAAACAGTAATAACAAACATTAACAAGTGACTTCCCTTTCTATGCTGGTTTCCTTGGGGATTCTTCCCAAAGCTCATAACTTTTTTTTCTGAATTAATGTGGAAAACCATTATCATCCTTCAACACCACAGTGATAATACCTGTTTTCCTTAGAATTTGTTTATCATCTCTGCTTCCATGAAGGATAATATAACTATTTTCCTTTGGAAACAGTCATGGTTCGAAATTTCTCTATTATCAACTTTTTATTTTATTTTAAGGATACTATTTTTCTTCAGGAAAACAGTTTTAAGGCCCGTGAAGCTTGTGTGCTGCTACAGGTCTGGATGCTGGCCCACTGTACACAGCAACTTGGGACTGTATTCTGCACCGTTCTGGTCACAATCGATTTCCCCATGTCACACCCACGTTGCTCTTCGTGGGGACAGTGTACTCCCACAAGACAACTCAAACCTTTTCTGTTCTCCCCCCTTTTTTTTTCTACCTTTGTCACAGCTTACCAAAGCCTTTTTTCCCCAGTTAATTAACAGATTTTTACCAAGGTGAGCTTCTTTGTTGCCCATGGTTCTCTGGTGTGCGTTAAGTGCATGCTGCTGGCAGGCAAGACCTTGGTCTCTTGTCTTAGCAGAAAGACAAGCCCAAGATTTCCACTCCAAGATCAGTGTCAAGGAAGGAGGGGTATGAGTGTAAGGTTCTGGCAGCAGGATGGGGAGCAAGCAGGGGGGTCGGGATGGGGGGTGAGAAGCCTAAGTATGGAGGGAGGGGGAAGGGTGGTGAGGCGAGTGAGGGGAAAAAAGATGGCCTTGGTGTGTGCGATTTGAGCCAAGGTCTCATGGTTTCAAAGTGGGTCCTCTCTGCTCTTGGCCATTATTCCTGTGCTGTTTTGTCAACCTTATGAAAGCACTCCCATGACAAAAACCTTAATCGATGACCTTTTCGACTGATCTTTGTCGACAGAACAATTTTTTATTCCCAGTAATAGAAACATCTTAATTTCTTTCCACACTATAAAATGCTTTTACATTTCCCCGTCAAAAATTAAAAAAAAAATTAAAACAATAAACACACTGTTATGAATCTCTGAATCTGTGTATGTGTGTGAGTGTGGGTGTGTTATGAGTCATGAACATGTGTGTGTGTGTGTGTGTGTGTGTGTGTGTGTGTGTGTGTGTGCGCGCGCGCGCAGGTGTGTGCACGCATGCGTGCGTGCGTGTGCGTGTGCACGTGTGTGCCATTCATGCTCATGCACACGTTCAAGGGTTTTGTGCTATTTTACCTTTATATATGTATGTATGTATTATTATGTTATTACACAGACAAGTAGTCTGCATGTTTGCACATATGAATGTGTGCCTGCAGCCAGCCACCAGCAAATACACTGGTGGTACTGCAGACCAAAAGGACCACATCCATGTTAAAATGATGTTTTAAATGGTCCAAGACAGACCTCTGTCAGTTATGAAAAGTGGTTTTGACATAACAAACCATGCTTAAACTAGTGCATACAAACTCGCTTGTTAATGGCACATCATTGTCAGAAACATGATCCGCTAACAGACACAATTGCGAGCACGTGAATACGCATTCACACCGAGTGCACACACAAACACCCACACACGCAAGTACCGGAATCACAATATCATTAGATGTAAGGTGTCAGAGCATAGCCATTAGCAATGATCCGGAATTGATTGGTGAAGTGCAGGAACTGAAACGATCCATCTTGCTCCTTCTTCCCCTCATGTGTAACTTCTCACACCCTTTCTTTTCTTTCAATGCTCTAGCCCCTACTGTAGCTTCACGTGTTACAGGATTTTAAAAAGAGAGAGAGAGAGAGAGAAAGAGAGAGAGAGAGAAAGAGAGAGAGGAAGAGGGGGGGAAAACAGGCCGACTGCACGAATGAGAACACAACAATAAAGGCAATAAAAACAGGAAGGTGGTAACCTGATCCGTTCATAAAAAATACATGATGTTTCTTTCCGTAGGGAACGCCATGATAAAGTGCCCTAATAAACTCAACATGATGGTGAGCATGGAGGGAAAGATGGAGCTTTCAGACAGAAAAAAAGTACTTTTTCTGGGAAGAAGTGGTGTTCTGGAAGAAGACTGTTTTGTTTTGTTTTATTATTTTTTCATTCTAAGTCAACTGTTTTTATCTTTCGATTTTTGCCCTTTTTTTTTCAGTTTACGCACAGCTCTGTTTACTGCAGCAAACAACACATCTGAGCTGTGAAAGAAAAGAGCATGTGAATCTTGATTAGTGAGTCCCATTGACAGCATAACCAAAACTCTGGTAATATTGTCACATTCTTGATCTCAATGTGCATCTAGGACAACTATACATGCATTGTGTCTTTGGCTGAACATCCGGGTGGCAAGAGTGAAAATCAGAACATTTGAAATATGTCCCTAGTTTTCCTCATGTCCAAGTTGCCAGTTAGGGCTTGTTCTACGGGACAACTCAGACAGCCGATTGGCTCCGCTGTCAGCAGAAAAATGTGGGTGACCTGGGTTCTGTTCTCCGGTTTGGTATACAATTTAAAACTGTATCTTAATGACAGCTTTAGAGGAAGGGGGGAGAGGGGGGTGGGTATACTACTCAATCTTTTCTCTGTTTACTTCCTTTCTAGTTCTACTGATGACAGAATGCATGCAATTCAGATCAAGAAGGCACAAAATATCAAACGCTTTTAAACTGCTGTAGAAAACAGCATGGAACACAACAGTACATGCATGCAGGTAAAATCACAAATCACAGTCCCAAGTCTGCACAAACATAAACTCCGGAGAGAGTAATGTGTCAAAAGCAGATGCAGCTTCAAGCACAGGTGACAACCTGTGCTGTCCTCTCATATAATCAGGATTACTTAATCCTTTCACTCCATCATTTTGGCACTGGATACCAAATCCTAAGCACTAGTGTGAAAGGCAACAAACAGAACACAACTGGAACCTGAAAGCATTATGACAAGAACTTAACATGCTGTTAGCAGCCTTCATATCCACAGTCAAAGTAGAATTTATTTCCATTCTCTTTAAAAGTTCCGCATCATTTGGCCTGCTCAACAATGCTATACAGTGACAACAGAACCTCTCGCTGTTTTCTTTTGCTCTGACTGGTTCCTCATCACAGCTGGGTATACTACAGACAGACTGAAAGCACAGAATTGAAGTTCATCCCTTTACTGGATGCATCTCTGACACTGCCTGACAATGTTAATTGTTACACAAATGTTGTGACAACGCTTTTGTGACTGTACTTTGACTCATGCCAGCATAGTACAAAAGGAACAATAAAGTGTAGGGTGTGGCTGACCTGAATGAGCAGTGCAGCAGTAACACCCCTTAGAGGGCATGGAAGATGGGGACCCCCCCCTCCCTCCCCATCAGTTGGAAAAAAAACCAACCAATTTCATAAAAATCTCCAGATGTCAATCAAATAAAAATCCTAAATGGGAGGAAGCTTATGCGAGTTTAATCTAGACAAATGTAGAAAACAGTTCTACTCACACACACACACACACACACACACACACACACACACACAACACACATACACACTGACAGTCCTTTTCTTTCCCCTACTTGTAGAACTTTGTATTAAAGCACTTTCTTTCATTGAATGATGATCTGTAATTCATCACAACCTCATTAACGATCAAACACAATAAATGAAAATGGTGAAGAGACATTCTACACACACATACCGACACAAATAAATCCATTCATCCATCCATTCATAACACGTTCTTGTTAAACAGGCCTTATAAAGAAATGGAAGTTTTAGCACGAAAGTTTCAATGAATTCCCCAGTACTTGATATTCTCCTTCAAATGATTGCACACTCATACTAGTTAATCCCTCACAGTTCACTGCAAGTACAGTCCAACTTTGCATGACAGTGGTAGGTATGACACGTGCTCTTCAAAACTTTCTTCTCAAGAGAACATGCACTCATGGAGAACTGTACCAAGAAACCTTTCATCAAAAGTGTTTCAACAAACAAAAAATCTCTTTTCAATGACTTTTTTTTCTATAATCTTTTTTTTCCTTTATTTTGTTGTGTCTTTTACTGTAAGATTTAGCTCCCAATTCAGATCCAAGTTTTACAGCTGACTGGGAAACCTGGAAGTAATCTCTCAAAGACGCTACTGTACTGTACGAAATATTAAATCCTGTTTGTTATGTAATACTAAAGAACCAAAGCTTTTCAAGCTTTGGGATCTTCTACAATCCATCCATACAGAAACAGAAGGACCAAGGAGAAGATATAGCACAGATTAACGCGATAACACAGCTGTGCTTGGAACATTAGAACTTTAATTTCTCACTTCAAATTCTGTCAACTGAGACTCAGTTTTCAACTAAGTCTTACAGATTCTAAGGTTTGTGTTGGCTGGTTATTTATGGTTGTTCACCAAGACTTGGTAATAAGGAGGTACCAGGATGGGGTGAGAAATATCTTTATCTGCAGCGCCTATCACTATTCACACCTTTGAGAGCTGACCAGTTCCCCACCCCCTACCTTCTTCCCTTCCCCTTCTCTAATACCGATAAATCGTTGCAGAAGAACAACAGTTTGACACTAATCCACTAGCCAGTTCCTGTGACCATCAGCCAGTCTTGTTTGCACAGGTTTGAAAATACTAATGCAATCTCGATTAGCACTTATAATTACTGGTAATAGTTTCTGCTGGATCTCTCTCTCTCTCTCTTCCATTCTCCCCCTCTCTTCTGCCTGCCTGTCTTAATCTAATGTAGGCATGCACACACGCGCGCGCACACACACACACACGCACTCCACAGATTCTGGAACAGTGCATGTTCTCTCTCTCTTTCTCTCTTGCCTTTCTTGTGTACCAGTAAGGTAATGCTGCTTATACTATAAGCCTAGTCAACTGCAAAGGGCTGAACAGGGCTGTCACCACGTTAAAATCAACTCACAAGCTGTTAAAAAGAATTCATTCACACAACCAGGAACTCATCCACACAACCCTTTAAGATACTTTCTTCTGCACACATACACACACAGACTTTGGAGCAGTCCATGTTTGAGACATGGTAACTCCCTTCCATGCAACTGTCTGAATGGCTAATCTTAAAGTATGGTTTAAAAAGAAAAAAGGGAGACACAAGTTGAAATGAATGGCATATTAGTTAAGGAGTTCCAGCTTGCATAGTTCATCAAGACTCCCCCTTGGACAGGACTGAAACCACTGACAAGACAGAGACAGGAAGGGAGAGACGGAGAGACAAACAGGCAGACGGACAGAGACAGACAGACTGGAGAGAGATGACAGACAGACAAAGAGACAGACACCAGCAGAGAGATAGAAAAGTCCCACATAATCAGCAAATCATCATCATCATATGGCTTTCTTTGCTGCCTCTCTATATTCTTCCTTTCTTGTTAACAGTCATTTCTCCTCCCCATCCCCCACCCCTCCCTTTCCACTTTTCTTTTCTTTTGTCTTTGACAAGAGTGTATCTTAACAAATAAAATCTGACATTCAAGAACCAGCACAGGATTTGCAGTGCCTAGAGTCAGGGCATCTCAGCCACGTTCGATGCCAGCACTCCAAGCCACTATTTTCATTGGTTCTGTTTGATGCCATGTTATGGCTTTGGATTTGTCGGTCAACACCCTTTGCACTGCAATCCTGGATACTGTTGTCTTCATCCTGTTCTCACCCCAGCCCACGGCTGACTCACAACTGGGACCCTCCGCTATGAAGTGATTTTCATGTATCACAAGGGAAAAGTGCTGCACTCTTTTATATTGTGCAACATCTTTGTCACAACGGATTCCTACGTGTGAAATTTGGGGCAGCGCATTGCCGTAACAAACTATTCTTCATTTGACATCTTTGTCTGTCAAAGTCAACTTAGTGCCAGCAATGTCAAGGAAATTGCCGTTTTTGCCACGGGTTCTTTCACGTGTGTGCAAAGGAGCATGTTGCATATTTAAAAGAAATGGGAGATAGACATAAAAGAATAAAAAGAGTAATTTTAAGAAAAACCAAGTATTTTGATGGAGACTTAATTTGTATAGGGAAAGTCTGACCTACAGGGGTGTTTTACAGTACAAAATGCAAACGTGTATTACATCATATTATATATTACACTACTCTACATTTAATTTCATCCTCTCATCTTTAATAATGACTTTATTATATCATATTCTGTTATATCACATTATATTACACAATACTATCATAACATAATATAAAATCACAATATATCAAACTCTACCTATTTTATGTCTTCAAACTATCTTGAGTCTGTCAGGACTCTCTAGATGTCCTCAAAGAATCCGACTCTCACACAAAGTTTTCCTGGGGTGTTATCATTGAAACAAAATTCTTATAGATTTTATTTCAATAATTAAGAGTGATTCACTGACCATACTGCCACATTCTACTTAAATCCAGAAAAAAAAATCTAAACATATATGTGATGCTGCTTGTGAAATTCATGGACAAGCGCACAGCTGTACCAAGAAAAAAAAGAAGAAAATTATTGGTAAAATGTGAAGGTTCAATTTGGATTGCCTGCTTTAGCTTCTGAGATGTGTGCATCTAAACTCTATAATAATGATGATGACAGTTAATCTATATGATACTGATGATGACCATTAATCTATACTGAACTAAACTTAATTTAAACAAAAACTGGGGCTGGCAACTTGTTCATAGTTTTCGCATGCAGCACAATATACATCTATCGATTATCATAATATTTCAAATTTGCCATATTCTCAATCTTGAAGTCATTTCTGTTCAATCAACAGCCAGCACATCAGCTCCTACTACAAAATCCATGATCCAGAGCCGCTTCATTTTCTGGCTGTAGCTCTAATTCTAAACAGAAAGTTCTATGCTCTCGAGTCATTTCATGAGGTTAGGTCACTCTTCAGCAGCAGTTCTGTCCCTACCCTTTCCATCAGCCAAGGGAATCAATAGCAATTTAAACTCCCACTGTCCTTTTCATTACTACCACAGTGTAGATGGGCCAGCAACCCCCTCATGCAGAAAGCCCCATCAGAATCACAAAGTAGTCATTGAAGAAATGTGAAAGGCAACGATTTTCACCCAGATTTTCACCCCGGCATGCAGGAGTCAGGAATGGATAGAATATATAGGAAACTCAGGCCAGCCTAGTGATAAATGATGGAAAAGTGGATGTGATCTAACCAGCACCAGGGCTATCTGGTGGAAAGGGCATGGCAACAGGTTACACTCTGAATACCACCATTGATTAGCCTCGACCTTTGACCTTGCAGATAGGTCATGTTCTCACTGCAGCCCATCACTGTGCCAGCTTTAATGAGGATGCGATGTATTGTAAGATGCAAGGTTTACCGACCAATGAGATGTATTGTAAGATGCAAGGTTTGCCAATCAATGAGCTTTTCTACCACAGATTTTCTGATCACAAACAACAAAGGAATCCTTTAAGGATGTTTGGGGGGGAGGGGATGGGGGGGGGGGGGGGTGGAGGGGGAGACATGCTGAAATCATGGGAAACACTGAATATGTGATGTTAAGAAATATAGATTTTGTCGCGGTATTGAATTTTCATGACATTACATGCAGAACGCCTTTCAGCTGATGGTAATTAAACTCTTATCACACTCACATATGAAACCTTGCACCACTCTGCCATCTTGTGACCATGAAATAAAACAAATCAAGCCCTCACAACTGTCAGTGTAGAAAATCACTACACTGGCGATGCCAGATGAAGCCTGAACACATGTATACTAGCATCTTCTTGTGCTTCAAGTTTAATAATGCACTGTATGACTTCATTGTCAAACCAGTTTTCTCTCTCTCTTTTTTTTTTTCTTTTCCATTCTTCATTTTTCCAAACTAGCAGAAAAAACACACCAGAACAATGACAAGAACGGGGTAACATCCCTTATATGGCCCTCGGTGGTCAGCTGGCTAATGTTACTTATAAGCAACATCACATCTCTCTCTCACTGATGAGATGCCCTAAGGGCAATCAGTTAAACCAACAATTCAAATTTCAATGCTATAGTATTCTTCATTAATATAATGCCAGGGTACAAGGTGTGAGTGAATAGCAAACTGACAAAGCCACACACATGTTTAATTATACACACACACACACACACACACACACACACACACACACACACACATATACACACCACACACACACACACACACACACACACACACACACACACACATATACACACACACACACACTGTGCAGAGAACATCTTAGCGTGTAGAGCAAAACTGAGAAAGTGCTTTACGAAAAACTGACAAACACTAGAGAATTCTTCACTGAGGGGAAGGCAGACAGAAATGTTGCACCAACACATGTCTTAGTCAAGTGCAGAGAGTGAAACTGATCAAGCCCTTCAAGAGAAACAAACTGATTCTACAGAACTTACTATTCATGTGTGCAGCCAGGGAATAACTTTTGAGTGTGCTGGGTTTCGCTCCCATTCTCGGACACCATTTCCATAAACTCTGTTACTCAGAATAATGTGCATTCTCTCCACAAACTATCAAGAGCAAGACTGTAAATATTCCTCAGATGAGTGAATTGGAAGTGAATGTTTTGGGGCTTATTGTACAGCCCCCCCCCCCCTCCCCCCCCCCCCCCCCCCCCCCACCCATCCCATGCTGATCATGTTGCAGTCCTCCCTTCATTTCAGGTAATATTCACGTTCCGGATTAGATTTCCTTATTTCCTTTTTTAAGCTTTTTTTGTGATGGTGTTCATAAGGAAGTTTTTGTTTTTGGTTTTGTCAGTCGCAATAAAGTGATTTAATCATTTTCTAACACTGTTAAAGCACAAATCTCATTGATTTTTCCTTTCTCTTTGCTGGGTGGACTAAGGGAAGTAATTTAATGCAAGAATTCAGTGGTGTAACAGATTTCTCCCCCCTGAAATAACAGACCACCATTATTATCGGTCAATATTTGCTTTAGGAGAAAAAATGTTCACAGAACACTAAGAGTACATCCTCAATGCCAAATGAGTTTGGAATGTTGCTGTGTGCAGTAACTCTGAATAAATTTAACCTATTACAGACAGATTTCAATATACTGAATTCTGAGTACACCTGCAGCTCTTCTTTAACATCAGAGCAATTCAGAATATTTCCATTATTTTCACTAACCCCCATAATCCTCCCTTCTATGCCTTCATTCCTCCTCCCCTGCCCCCCCCCCCCCCCCCCCCCCTTCCCTTCCACACCACACCTCCTATCTATGTTTATTAAAAACTGTCTAAATCACATTTCAATCAAAGATTTCACCAACATTCTGATTTTAATTTTTGAATGCCTTCATGCACAATATACCAGAAGTGCAACATAAAATTGTCAAACTTTTCAACAACAAAAACAAACAAACAAAAACTTCTATGGACTATGTTCAAACTTCTCCGACCTTGTGGCAGTCTGAGTGATATACTATACTATACTATACTGACTTCCATAAAAAACGCGAAAGCAAAACAAGCTGAAGGTTAGGGGCGAATTTTATTGGTCACAATTGCACAGAGTGGAAGCGAGAATTCAACATGATTTGATTCATTACACCGGTAATGTATGAAAATGTCATCAGCAATATGTCTTTGTGTGGAAAATCCAAGGTCACGTGACAAACCAGCTTGAAGTCCTAATACCGTGTGTGGCCACCATTTGCATGGACAACTGCTTGACACCTGCGGCTCATTGAGTGGACCAGGTGGTTGATGCGTCCCCTTGGCACACCAACCCACACATGGACGATGGCCTGGTGAAGTTGAGCCGCTGTTGCTGGTCGTGGACGCAGGAGGTCCAACCGTCTGCCAAGTTCATCCCAAAAATGTTCTATTGGGTTTAAATCGGGACTGAGGGCTGGCCAGGGCAGCACATTGACGTTGTTATGCTGAAGAAATTGCTGGGTGGCCCTGGCTGTGTGTGGTCTTGCATTGTCCTGTTGGAATGTCCAGTTTGGGTGTTGCGCAAAAAAAGGAACGACATGGGGTCTGAGCACCTGGTGGATGTAGCGCTGTGCATTGACACCCTGTCCGCGACCAGGACCAATGTTCTGAAAGATGACTGGTCCTATGGCGTGGTTAATACCACACGCCAAGCCCTGACCTGGAACCCGCAGGGAAAGAGAAAGAGAGGCCGGCCTCGTAACAGCTGGAGACGAGACACTGAGGCGGAGTTGAAACAACAAGGGACAAACTGGACTGGAATGACCAGAACAGCCCAGAACAGAGTGCGATGGCGAAAGGTCGTTGATGGCCTATGCTCCACCGGGAGCGACGGCCATAAATGATGATGATGGCGTGGTTAATGCCAATTGCACCCATATCATAACGTTCGGGCCTCCCCAGGGGTTCCGGTCTACCACACAGGAGTCGGCATAGCGTTCACCAGGTCGACACCATATTCTGACACGACCGTCAGCCATGTCAATACAAAAACGGCTCTCATCTGAGAACAGTATGCGTCCCCACTGCTGCCTGCGCCAGTTGATTCGGGCTTGTGCCCACTGCAGCCTGTCCTGCCGGTGTCTTGGTGTCAGTACTTCCGGATCCTCTGTGAGGACGCCTACATGCCAAGGCCCTGTTCTCCTGAAGACGCCGCCGCACAGTGGTTGAGGCTGATTCAGGTGCTGAGATTCCACGCACTGTCGAGCAGTGTTAGTGGCTGTTTGCCGCCGTCCCGCAGATGGGTTCGAACAAAAATGGCGATCCCTCTCTTGAGTTGTAGTGACCCGAAGACGGCATGGCGGGGACGATCATCAGTTGGTACCATGACTCGCATGCGGTGCTTGATGCAGACGATAGATGGTTGAGATGTGGACGTTAATAGATGATTGGCGACCTGCTGGCATCCGCACCAGCCTCAGATCGCTTAGGGCTCGAATTGCAGTCCCTCTCGGCTCGTAGTCTGGCAATCTCTTAGCGCTCAGACAGCAAGTCGTTGTCTTGTACCTTGTAGCGTGCTGGCTTTATAAGGGCTGATGCCTTGCATACTTGTCGCTGGTTAACTTTGCTCTGCATGGTGTGCACGTGCTCACATGCAGCAACCAGGTGCCATTTTTGTTGACCCTCCACTGCGGGAATGATGCGTTGCTCACACAATTTTTTCACTGCACGTTGAGTCTTGGACCCAAACAACTTGCAACAATGCGTTTCATTATTGTATATTCACCCTTTTCACGAAAAATAGCCTTTCAATTTTTCGCGTTTTTTTTTTTTTTAATATGGAAGTCTGTATTATACATATATATATATATATATATATATATATATTTTAATTTATATATATTTATAGATATATAGTGTCTCTATTTCACAACCATTTTAGAGCACAGAACACATCAGCAGTGTCCCTGATGAGTCCCTTCAGCGGCGAAAGGCCCTAGGAGGTAGCAGGCAATACAATGAATGTGCCTTCGAGAGGGATTTAACGATGGTTCCCGAAGGCAGCTAGTGAAGGGTTCTGCATATTTATATATATGCCCACCGTTTTCTTCATACTTCTTTTTTTTTTTTTTTCCTAAGTTCAAATCTTTGCCAAGTCATTACTATAACGACTGAAGAACTCTTAAACCTGCACTGGTGTTTCCCCCACTAATTAAATTGTTCAGCATTCTATGTTTGGGGCAATCAGTGATAGGTGAAAAAAGAAATGAAACACCCGAAGGTGCTGGCGACGACCCAGAGATGACTGTCTTCACTGCCTTTGGTCAATCAGTGGGAGATTGCATCTCTTAGGGAATCCAAGTAAAGGTGTTCTGTACAATTCTTAGCACTCACAATGCTTGGGTTATTGAACAGCAGCAGTGACACTCAGCTGTTCCATATCTTTTATGATCTCCTTGCATCCTTGAATGGATCCTCAAGCATAGGCCAAAGATTGTCCCCTATATTTTATACTGTTTGAATACTGCTTTTAGTTTTTCAGCAACTTTTTTCAGTTTTCTCCACACTTTTGTTTGGTTCCATTTTACTACCCTTCACTGGCTGCTTTGAGGGTGCTGTGTAGGATTCTTTTTGAACCTTGGTGGTAGAGAAAACCACAGAATTATGGGACTGTGGTTGTGGTCTCTATTTGACACAAAGCACAGAAAACAATCTGCCTGTCTCCCTGATGAGTTCCTATCCAGCGGACGAAAGGCCTAGGAGCAGGCAATACAAATGAATGTGCCTTCGAGGGATTACAATGTGTTCCCTCAGGCAGCTAGTGAAGGGCTTCTCATATTTATAATATATTCCCCCGTTTTCATCATCTTTTTTTCTCTTTTTTTCTAAGTTCATTTCTTTGAAAGTCAATACTATAACGACTGAAGAATTGTTAAATTGCACTTGTTTTCCCCACTTCTTAATATGTTCAGCATTTATATTTATATTATATAGATATCATTTATATATTGTGTGTATGTGTGTACTGTGCAAAAGAGGGCAATGGGTTGGAGTTTGGGGGATGAGTGGAGTGCAGAAGGGATGAGTTTTTGCTCTTGCTGTTGGTCCTGTTTCATTTTCAGCGGTGCACTGAAATGTTCGAGCGTGTGTGAATGTGCTGTGTGTGGGCCTTGCATGCCTGTATATGTGCTGTGAGTTTGTGTGAATGTGTGCATATGTGGCATAACATTGGAAGTGCCTCATGAGTGTATTGGCATGTATACCATGTGTCAATGTGCACATGTATGTTTTCGGTGTATGGGTACATTTTGTTAATTGCTACAAGATATTACTGTAATTTTGTTTTTGTGTGTTTTTTGAAGGGGGGTGGTGGGGAAATGGTTTGTACCTACTTTGTTTGTTGTAGGGGGTTGGGGGGGGATGGTTTGTACATAACAAGTGGCTTTTTGTCCTTTTTAAATGTGTGCATTGCCTGCATGCGTGACTTGTGTTAACATGTGTGAAAGTGGGACAGTGGATGGGAGCGGAGAGGGTGAAAAAATGTTAGATCATGGTGTGAACTTAAAGCATTTCCCCTGGCAATGAACAATTTTCTTCACACGAACATGGCATTTTTATAGATTTTAATTAGACTTTGAAAGTTATGTTAACATTTCACATCAGTGCTAAGCTTCTAAATTTTACATTGAGATAAACTGACAGAAAGTAGAAGTTTATCAATTCTTTATCTGGAAACTTCATTTCATTGTAAAATGCATTCAATGGGCAGTGGTAAAAATTGTGGCATTTGATATTATGTTAACTGAAAGTGATAAACTGATGCCTTTTCCATCTATGTCTGAAGTTTTCAAGGGTTTTTGAACGCAGGAATCCATTGGTTACAGATTTTTGCTTGAATTTGAAGAAATTATTCTGAGAACAACATGGGAACAGAGTCAAGCTTACACAGTCTGTGAATGACCTATTGAATAAAAGAAACACTGTTTCATGCAAGACGATTATTGTTATTGTAGGATTGTTTTGGGGGAGTTGAGGGGTAAGGGAGAAAATGAGGTTTTGATCTAAACCTAGTTTATATTAAATACTTACCTTTCTCATTAAATATTGATTAGATCCTATTTCGGGGACGAAGTCGCGATGGTCGACTATTCATTTGTATCGTTGCTTATAATAAGACAGCCCAGTCCCCTCTCCCGCGCTCTCCTCTTACGGTGTTCCGTTCTAGCGTCTCTTTTATTTTCCAGGCTATATGCCTTAAGCGATACCTCCCTGCATATTACGGGACACAGTTGCGGGACGGATGTCTGGTGGGTTTACGGTTTTTATGAGATGGGTAAGTATTTTATATAAACTAGGTTTAGATCAAACCTCATTTATATTTCTACAACCATCTCATTAAATAATTGCTGACTAAACTGCAAGGAAAGGGGGGCTGTGTTGTCCAATTGAAATCATTAATCAATTGCAGCTGAACTTCCAGTTATACTTCCAAAACAGGGGATTGGGGTTAGTACACTCAATAACCAACCATTTGTAGACTTACCCCTAGTTCCCCTGCATTCTGCCCTTATTTAGTTGTCTCGCGGTGACTGCTGCTTGGGCCGCAAACCATTGCAGTGTAGTCTCAGCTTGCCATCTTCAGACCTCTGGGCGATATCAACAGGTAGTTGGTCTACGTAGAATGAAGGTGATTGCCCTATTACGCCGCTTGCATGTCGTGTGCCCAGAGATGTTGGGAGGCGGATGCCATAGTTGTCGCACTAGGCTCTTATCTCATGTGCTCTAGCCTTCAAGTTTTCTTGATCGCACGAGACTTTGACCCATCATCCAGGGTGAGAGCTAATACGCTTGTTTGATTGTGGTCTTTAACATCTGGAGAACGTTGCTCTGGAGATATCGATGTGTAGAGGTGTTGATCGAGAGAAGAAACAGTGCCCTTTGTGGAAACGACCGTAATTTGCTTGACCTAGCTTGTATTCTTTGAGCGCTTTTCACGGGGCACAACGCCACAATCCAACCCTTCTGGATCTATGTCCTTGAGAGAGGGTTAATCTGGTTGGTAGGCGGGAATAAGTCCTTTGGATTTGGTTTTGGCCAGAAACTCTGGCAAGAACTGGCCGCTGATCGAGCATTGGTTGTATGTGCTACCCCGTTCTTAAGGCCAGACGGTTAGTGATTTCTGACACTCTTCTGCCCGTCGCCAGTGCCACCAGAATGCCGTTTTATATGTGAGCTCTTTGAGAGGAATTAGTTATTATCTTTGAATTTCTTTCCCTTGAGGTAGTTCAGAACCACTGATAAGTCCCTTTGGGGGTAAGACTTGTGTGACCTTTCTTGGTTAGGTTCGCTGCTCCCCTGTTAAGATCTGTCCCGCTTTGTCTTGCGTCACGTCTTTGTTGACGCTGCTCTTAAACCGAAGGCAATGGACTGCTCTTCTGTTTTGAGAGGAGACTGCGAAAGGTTTCTTGAGTGGAGAAAATTTTGCCAATATGGTTGACAATGTGGCGTGCACATGGTTTGAGAGGGGTCTCTGACCTTGTTTGATAATCTTTCTTTTTTACACATTTTCTTGCCAGTCTTCCCAATGGTGGTTGTTAGACTCTCACTGGTTTGAGGGTTTATGACTAGCTTTATCAGCTGATAGCGCCTTTCCCAGTCTCCTTTAGGAGCAAGTACGTGCGCTAATATCATGCGTGCAAGTTGGTGTTGCTGCGTTGGCAGGTGTTATCCCCGACTTGGTGCCTGATGTGCTTGTTTTGTAGTCTCAGGTCCATTGGTTGTCGTGACAAGCCTTGTAGTAGCGTGGGGGGATGGAACCACTCTTTCGTTCGGCCTGAAGGGGGTTACCAGATGAGATTTTGCTTCCCTCCCTCTTTGCTTGCGCTAATCACCTTGGGGGATGAGATTCAGGGGAGGGTAAGCGTAAGCTAACAGGCCCTTCCAGTTGGCACTCCATCGCGTCCATTTTCCATGCCTGTGGGTCTGGGACTGGCGAGGATGTAGGTGGGAGCTCCGCATTGATTTCGTCGCCAAAGAGGTCTACATGTGGTCTGCCCCACTTTTCCCAAACCACCTGCAGTTGCTCCTTGACTATAAGTCCATATCTGAGGGATGATCTTGTCCGGGGCGGCATCAGAAGGTCCGCCATTATGTTCGCATGCCGGCTAGTGTTTCGCCGACAGATTCCACCCCTGGGCATCGCGTACACTGAAACAACTGCTCCGCTAAGATTGAGAGATTGGGGGCATGAGTGCTCCCTGTTTGTTTATGAGAGACACCACTGTGTTTGTTGTTCTGACCTGACTTAAATCTCTCCTGTCGGGATCCAGACCTGCCAGCTCTTGGAGGGTTAGGCGCTACCGCTCTAATTCCAGTCTGGTGATATGGTAGCCCTGCATCTTCCTGTCCACATGTCCCACTGACTGTGGTTCGTTCATGTGTACTCCCCAACCGTGTTCCGACGCATCTGTGTACACTGTTGCAAGAGGCGAGGCAGAGTGATTGGAGTCGATGCCTTCAGCAAATCAGTGGTCGTGACACTGTTGGATTGTGTCCTTGAACCAGGGTTTGTATACTGATTTTTGTGTTCCAACGATCCCTGACCTGGGAGAATCGGCTGGCTATTCCCGTTGCAGGGGCCTCCCTCTTGTGAAAGTTTCCAATGGTAACAGGGGGGCTAGGACTCCATCCTGCCTAGTACCGCAAAGAGATTCCTGGGCTGAGACTGACTGGAAAGTGGTTGTAACTGGTTAGTTGTGTCAGCAGGGCCTCCACCTGGCCTTGCTGGGTTGGACCGTGTAAGCTGTTGTGTCGAATTTCATCCCCAGTTATGTAAACTTCTGGAGGTGAGTAGTTCTGAACTTGTCTCTACCTGACACAAAGATATGGTCTTCTGTAAGCTTGCGTAAGACCGTATTTGGTTGAGGCACTCAGTCTCTTCTGACCGCTGAAGTAGCCAGTCGTTACAAATAGGTATGTAGCCTGATCTTGCGTTTGTGGTATTGGCTACAAACCTCCATCACACTCTGGGGAAGACGAATGGTGATAGGCTCAATCCGAATGGGAGTACCGGTACTGGTAACCTTTGCACCCCCATTCGAATCTCAGCCATTTCCTGTCCCTTTCTGCAACCTTATAGGGAAAGTTGGCATCCCGAGGTCTAATGAAGTGGCCCAATCGTGTGGTGTATGGATTCTTCCTGATGTTGTTCTGGGGATTCCATCTTGAATTTCACTTCTTGAGGGAAAGCGTTGAGGAGGAGACAAGTCACAGAATGGGACGGTATCCTCCTGAAGGCTTTGGGAATTGCGAATAGCCCTGCTGTAGACTGCCGGGTGATGACATTGGTTCTTCACTCTTCGATAGCCCCTTTCTTCATAATTTCCCTACTGCTCGTCTTCTAAGAGGTCTGTTGTTCCCTCGATTTGGACGTGGGAAAAGATATGGGCTTTCTTGCAGTGTCGGCTTTCCTTTTTCCAAAGGAGGCGTAACCCCTCTGCACGATGGTTTTAGACCAGGCTGACGCCCCATTTTCTTCCACTCTTGTACCTGAGAACATAGGGGCCTTTGAGTGGAAGCAGGAGTAGGTCGTTCAGTCACCTCCTCCCCCCCACGCCCTTTGCCCTTGTGAGAAAATTTCCTTTGGGTGAGGGTTAGAGGAAGCTGGTGTTTGTTGCATCTTGGGCCTGCAGGTGTTGGTTTGTGGTTGGAACTAGGCGACACTGCTCCGGTAAGAGGTACTGGGGCGATTTTGAATGTCCTACTCTCTTGTTTTTTCTGGGCCGTTGTTAGTTGGACGACCCGAGGGAGCGTTCCCTTTTCTTTCTGGGGTACCTGAGGAGGGAGCGAGTCGAGGCCTCCGATTCCATGTCCGTTTTTGCTTGCTCATTTGGACTCTTCAAACATCCCTTAGAAAACACACTCTATTTTAGCAGTGTGTGCTGTTTCCATAGGAATGTTAGTGGATTCCAGGGCTTCTCTCTCATCTCCATTTTTAAACTGGCAGCAGAAGGTGACCTGTGAGCGTCGCCGCCGTCTCGCCGCTGGTGAATTGCTTTTCATGCATTGTGTCAAAAACTCTGCGGCTTGCATCTTCTTTCCATGTCTGTCTGCACTGATGTACGTTTCGGGGCTGTGGGGTGGAAGTGAACTACTACACTTGATCATTTGCATCTATATGAGTCAGAGCACTCTGAAGGCGAATAGATGGCGTCTTGCTGGGCCTATTTCTCTTGAATAGTTCTGGAGGGTTCTCGTGTCGGATCTATCTTCAAAAAGTTTTATGTCTCAGATTTCTCTCGGGGCAACGAAGCGTGGGCGGCCATCATCAGCAGGAAAGGTGAGATTTGGTCCCATGCTGGGTATGATTTCACTCCTTTAGGGGGTCTTGACTGATTCATTTGTCCTTAACATAACTGCTGAATGTCTTTTGATGCAGTCGTCAATTTGTTTCACACTCTTGAACACTTTCTTGATGGTTTAGATACCTCTTCCCCCCACACCTGTGTGCCCATTCATCCTTAGTCTTCTTCTCTTTGATTCTTGGCAGAATGTCAGGACCTCGGGCACATTTCAACCGCCTTTTCTATGATTGTGAGCCTTAAATTCCTTTATGTTCTCCTAAGACGAGTTTTTCTGCGAGGATTCCTGGTCCATCTTCCCGCTCATAGAGCTCTGAGCCCCTTCATCAAATTGTGACTCACACTCCTCTTCTTCTTCACGGACCTATAGTGTGTTTCTGGTCCCATGGTAGACGGTCCCTTCTCGTAGGGAAATCTCCATATCCATCTGGGATAGTCTTGCGTGAAGTCTGTGTAGGCTTCCCTGGTTTGCCTAGTCTGATCTTCCCCTTCTTGCGCGGAATCGAGAATGGGTCGCGATCAGTGGACTCAGGGATTCTTTGCTCTACTGTGTCCCTATCGACTCTTCTCTACTGGATAGGGTCGTTTGTTAGGGATTTTCGATGTGGTGTTGTCCTCTGGAACAGGCTTACATAGAGCACTCTGTGAATTTTCACCTCTGTGTTGGTGTCCCTTGGACACTGGCTCAGAACTGTGGGCACGTGGTATTCCACTTCGCTGCATGTTCTGGAAATCCCTGTGAACCGGTCGTGTAGGCCACGTGGTATCTTCGTTGTTAATGGTGCCCAACCCAGCCTTCGAGTGAGTTCGCTTGATTTCCATGGCACTACCCCTTGTTGGTTCGTAGGACACTGGGCGTGGCTGATTCTCAGTAAATCTTTCCAAGGAGTACAGGTTATTGATCACTCCGTGGCGTATGTCCTTGGTTCCTCAGTGCCTGCTCATAATTAAAGAGTCCGGACGTGTTTGCTGTCGTAAGGGAGGTTATCCCGCAGAACTGGCTGCCATTTGTAGTTGTGGAGAAAGCCTCAATTTCGCCTTGAGCGTGCTTGTGACTACATCGTTGACTATTCATAGATGAGCCATGTGAGTGCACTGCGCCCATTCCTGTGCGTCCGCACTATGGTGGCGTGTGCACTGGGATGTATCTGGGGTGTAGGGCATGAGTACTCTGACTCCTTCTCTGTTGCGCCCGACTTATGGTCACGTGATTGTGCGCTAGTTACCCTGGTCAAAGTGCGTTCGCACTGGTACTTGACACTAGATGGCTTCTGTACGTGCGTTGGGACGTAGCATTCTGTCCTTGCGTTGACGCGCGGCGCTTCGACGGTATAGGACCCTGACAAGTGCATGCCACTCTGCGGTCACATGGGTGCTGTAGGCACCGGTCAACTGGAAAGGGCTGTTTTCACCAGAGGATTCTCTCTGAGCGTACGGTTCAGTATGACCAAAACTCGAAAGTTTGGCTACTGTCTCGAAAGTCCCATCAGACCTGTCGCCATTGAGTGTATCCGCCATATTACAGGATTTGTTTGACGTTGGCCGCGTGCTTCTTTGTAGAGGTTGTTGTCATTTCTCTTGCCCCTGCGAAAACTCTTCTGGACCATTTGCACGGTCGTGGTGGGGCACGTGGTCGGTTCTGTCGCCATTTTCTTTTCTGGATTGTTCTTCTTCTTGCCTGTAGATTTGGTGGGCTGAGTGTGGAGAACTAGACCCCTTATACCCAGTAGTGACTGAAAGGTGGTCCGTGTTTCCACGTGGCTCCTACTGGTCTCCTTCTGCCATTATGCTTTCACTCTCTTAGTTCTTCAACCCAATAATCTGACCACTAAACACCAAAATGAGTACCCCAATACTCTGAAGTAGGCCTACTGAGTATTTTTGAAAGGGACTAACTTGTGAAACTTTTTAACTCTTTGTGTGACGGCTAGCTCTATGGCTCACTAGAATACAGCGAAAGAGAGAGCGTCCGGTAGGTCGGTTTCACACTGTCACAGAGTCGCTGTGTTTCATACACTCAAACTACACCAGTTTATGTCCACAGTTGTATCCTGACGATTGTTTCAAACACGTTCTGTGGAGGGTTAATTCCAAAATTTCTATTCACAATCAAAGCAAATATAATGAACGATCTCACCTGAGTTCTGGTTTAAACCTCTTGTCGCGTTCTGGGAAATGAAGTAGTGTGAGGGCTTATGATAGTACCACGCGTGTGGAAACAGATCCCGTACGGTAGCTGGCGAAATAATAAGTGACGTAGACGGATACACCGGAAGAGGAGGTGCGCGGGGGAGGGGGACTGGGGCTGTCTTCTTATAAGGAATCGATACAAATCGATAGTCGACCATTTCGCGACTTGTATCGAAGGATCTAAGCAACTTTTAATGAGATGGTTTGTATGAAATATAAAGGCAATGTTTGTGTGTGTGTGTGTGGGTTGTGTGTGTGGTTGTGTGTGTGTTTTGTGTGTGTGATGTGTGTGTGTATGTGTGTGTTTGTATACTATAAGTGTGTGTATTTCTTAACAAGTGAGTCTTTTTTTTTTTAACTTTATCAAAACAGACCCTCATTCTGCTCCATGTGCCAAGTTAACAATGCGTCACAGCAATTCCTCAGTGATACCGGTTTGATGATTTTTAAAATTATATTTTCCTTTAAAGCCTAATCAAGACTGTGACTTTATTTTTGTAACAGTGAAATAGAGCTTTCTTTCATATATTGATGATAAATGTTTTAACAGTCAAAATGATATTTTATTGTTGGTTGTTTGAGTTGGAAAATGACTTAATTCGAACCAAGGCGCATGTTTCAGTGCTTGGAAGAACGGCAACAGGGTTGGTTCGTTTCTTCAAATTAACCAAATGAAATCGACTGTTAGTAGTGCTAACTGATATGATAGACACAGGAAGGACTGTTTTAGTTGGCTCACTCCACTAATTAAAAATTCTCAGGAATTTGGTCGTAATTTATTTTTTAGAAGGACCGTTGCATCATTCTTGCGACGTGTCCTGAGTGGTATGTTGGGCGCCCGCGCATCCTCTCATCTGTGTGTTGAGAAAAAAAGGTAAGGTAACGTTTGAGGGGATGGAAAAAATTGGGTCACTTGTGTTTGATGCAGTTTTGTTCTCGTTATCTTGTGTCAGGTGAGTTCACAAGTGGGGTAGATGACGCTAAAACTTGTACAGACAAACGCTCACTCCCTGGTTAACTTGCCAGACTAATAACAAAAGGCCTTGGCTATTGTGTGCACATCACAGTGTGCACGAGTGTTGTGTGTTTGCCTTTAGCGTTGAATATCACAGTGGACAAGACGTAGACGGTAAGATGATCTGAGGTTTTGTTAACCTCAACATTGTTCTTTCTTCCTGTCACACATGCAAGTGGGCTTGTGTTGGTGTAGCACCTCCAGGTAAGTACTTTGTCTCATTTATCAGCAGAATTTGGAAGCAAACTAAATTGCTCTCTTCCTCTTTCTTTTTTTACTTCTTGAATTTTTAAATCATTTCTTTCGCGTCTAAAGAAACCAATTTCATCTGCTATAAAACATACAAAACAAAAGTGAAAAAAAACTGTAATGGTTTGCTTTTTCCAAGTGCCATTTAAAAAATTCAAATTTCACATGAACATAAAGCAGTCATTCAAAATCTCCGCAAACGCCATTAAATAATGAAACTGAATCAAAAACTAGAAGCGAAATTTTAAATTCTTTTTTTTCCCTCTAGAATACTTTTTATATGCCCTTTTCGGTGGCCTCTCTCTCTCTTCTCTCTCTCTCTCTCTCTCTCTTCTCTCTCTCTCTCACACACACACACACACACACACACATATGCCACCTGACACTCACACTGTTTGGACATGTGATTAAACAAAATATCACATACAATACTTCACATGTATCAGTGTTATTGCAAATCCTCTAGTAGCAGTTTTTAGGAAAATACTATTGGGCAATCAATACCTCAAGGAAGAAAAGTTACACGTACAGAATAAGAAGAAATGATGGTTTGAATTTATGTTGTTGTTGTTTGTTTTATTATTATCATTATATGTTTTAAATGCACAAGTTTGGTGCTTTGCAATCATGTAAACTTTCAGTTCAGAAAAACCAAAAAATAAAGTGTTTATGTGTTAACAAAATTATGGAAGCTTTCAAAACCAGCATAATCTCATGACACCATCATTTGAATAAAAGGAGCTAGAGCCAAAACTGTTTTCCGTTCAATCAGTGAAGTGAGTGGTGATCGTAATGACACATTGACAGTGGCTTGCGGTGCAGAACTAATGAAGGCTTGTGAGACTGATGGAGAATTTTGTTCAGACTGCATAGCTCTACAGTCGATCAATAGGTGATAAAGAGTTCTTTCTTACCCTTGTGACTCTTCTGTATGTGATTTTTTAATTGCTCAGAGGTATACTAATCTCTTGTACCACTGTTTCTTCATGATCTCCAAAAACACTGGTGTGTACAAGTATGCTTCCCCATCTTAAGTGCAATGGTTTCCACAAATACACACAATCAGGTTATATTCTCCTGCCTAGGCATACATTCACACAGTCAGTGTGACATCCACAATCTGACAAAATGAGCATAAAAATAAATCAATGTATTATAAATTCATATGAAATTGTTTACTAGTGTCTATGTGAAAATATTTCTTTAATCAACTAATAACTCTCTCCTGTATCCCATACCTGTGTGTGTGTGTGTGTGTGTGTGTGTGTGTGTGTGTGTGTGTGTGTGTGTGTGTGTGTGTCCTTCCGCCTCCTCGTTGTAGTCGTGTGTATTTATTTATATGTATTGGTATGTGTATTTATATATATATATATATATGTGTGTGTATGTATGTATGTATGTATATATATATATATATACGCCTTGGCTTAAGGCTGTGTCAGACCAATTGACATAGGCCAGAACACCAAGGCTACATCAAAATGTTGTTATGCTCTGCATAGTTATGTGGGGATTGTCTTCAGTCGTGACAAGCTCCTAGCATAACATTATCAGTCTCCCAAATCCCCCGAAGTCGGAGTGTGGCTGCCCATGTGGCAGGGTAATCAAAAACGGTCACACACGTAATGTTCTCATCCCCAGCTGATGCATTTGTGCCGTAGTGTTCAAATGCTTCGGCTGTTCGGATGATCCCTGGAGTCTTTTAGCCAGGGTACGACAACAACAAACAACAACATATATATATATATATATATATATATATATATATATATATATATATATATATACAGCCCTGATGTGGCCCTTTGCGGTCGGCTGGGCTATAAGCAACATTATCATTATCATATATATATATATTGTGTGTATGTGTGCATGCTATTTTCTCAAATTCATAGAACCTGGTATTACTGTATTGTCACTATAAGGTTCTGTGTTTGCCTGTTTGTTTGTTTGTTTGTAACTGAAAATGAAAAACAAACCTCCTTGTAACTACTATTTTTCTGGTTTTTTTCCTCATTCACTCGTTCAAACTGAGTAAAGCACAAAGAAAAATTGCCAGATTGTAACGATTGTATTTATTATTCATAATTACACATTTATATATTGGTACATGTACTGGACATACTCGTGTCAAATTGTTTGTTAAATCCATGTCGAAGGATGAGTGCCTGAAAAAAGAAAGGGTGAGGGAACTGTGAAGTGGAAGGATGAGAGAGGAGGAATAAAACATATTTTTTTAAAAATATATATATATATATATTTCTTACATCTTGCCATCTAGAACCAAATCAAATCGAAGTTTTTATTTGTGACAAAACCATTGTTAACCAATGAGTTCCA
Organism: Conus ventricosus; assembly: GCA_018398815.1. Classification (NCBI taxonomy): domain Eukaryota; kingdom Metazoa; phylum Mollusca; class Gastropoda; order Neogastropoda; family Conidae; genus Conus; species Conus ventricosus. The sequence goes on along the minus strand of CM031616.1, from coordinate 41,723,867 downwards.
GGGAGTTATTGCCCTTTTAGTTTCTATGCTAGATCGAAGCTGAATTCAACCCCTCTGTGAGAACAGTCCAGAAACATGAAAGACAAGCCAATCCATATGTTTTGTTGACAGAAGTAGGAAGAAAAGCAGTTATTTTACATATATGGCTAGTGAGTAAAATATGCTTGCGCCATGCCCCCTTATGTTGGTGACGACACCTCAAGCCCTCCTTCCTGCATGCCAACATGCTGATTCAGAATCAACTTCTTCATGGCCTAATGAAGAAATCAGTCAACTGTCAATATACTTAGCTCCACGGCTAGTCACCCTAAGAAATGCTCACATTCATTTCACTAGTATGCAAGCATTGAAAGACATGTGATTATACAGCCTATGGCTCATAGCCAAATTTGGCCTTTATTGATAAAGGTGGTCAGGTACTCATCGCCAACAGGAGTCAACTGTACTGCAGCTGGGTTTTAGTGGTCCAGCTGATGCAAATAGGTCAGCTATCTAATTCAAGTGTGCAGTTCTAAACACTCTTAGTAACTTAGTTTTAATTTGTGGACAAATTCTCATGACAAAATTGGTGTATATAACTAAGAGGTTAATACGATAATACAGAAGAGATGTAGTAGAAGGGGCAAAAAAGGAAAAGGCTAAGCCATATAATTCATGCTGTGTACATTCTGTTTCTGAACAAACTTGAATTTCTTTTGTCTAAAAAGCTTTACTTTAGGTCCTGCAATCTTCATAAAACTAAGATAAAAAAGACCCTGTTCAAAACCATTCTTTGGTGTGCTCTGTTACTACAAAGTACATTAAATGATTTTTTTATAACCCAAATCATAACTTCTCACATGACTGTGTATTCACACTCACACTAGTCTAGTACGTAGTAGACAGTCACACTCAGACTCTGAAATTATCTGGAACCCTTTCTTTGGACCGCTGTATGATCTGAAGAACATTCAAATATTTTTGTGTAAATTCCTTTATTTCAATTCAGAGTCACAAATATTTCCACTTTTCTAACTACAAAAATTATAGTACCGTGACCGTCTTAAATCAAGAATGAGCATTAAAACTCACACAATGAAAGAAAAGAAAACAAAACAGGGCAATATACAACTCCGGTCTTGTCACTGTCATTAGCATCAGTGCTCGGCTGAAACTGATTGATATTTGTGTGACTTTATTCAAGCTTGAAAGGCTGTGCCAGTCTTGAATAAAAGTTACTCTGTGTTAGGTTTCTTCCTCTGTCGCCCAAGTACCTCTCTGCTGTTTCGCAGACTGCCTCATTGAAGCTGTTTGTGAGGTCGTTGATGTCACTGTCCAGGAGGTTGAGTGCCGCGAACCGCCCCCCGAGCTGTGCCTGGAATGCCTCTTCTATCTCTGGGTCTTTTAACTTCTCCAGGTCAAACTTGATGCGTGGCTGCGCAGCTTGGTACTTTTTCTTCAATTTGATCTTCATTGTGAGCAGCACGAGATCGTGGTCGCTGCCTATATCAGCTCCGGGGTATGTCCTCGTCTTTGCTTTATTGATGCTTGATTTGAAGCGCCGCGGATTGAGGACAAAGTCGATCTGGTTGTGAGTCATTCCGTTCGGCGCATGCCAGGTTGTTCTTCTTGACAGTTTGTGGGGGTAAAGGGTGTTGGCAATGGTGAGCCGTTGGGTGCAGGCAAACTCCAGAAGGCGAAGTCCCCTGTCGTTAGTTTCCCCTGTGCCGTATTGACCCACTGTTCCAGCCCAGTCTTTGTAGGCATCTGGGCCGACTTTGGCGTTGAAGTCCCCCTGAACTATGATGATGTCCTTCTTGGGGGCTTTTCTGATGGTGTCTTCTACTTTCTCGTAGAATTCTTCCACCGCCTGATCTTCGTGGCTGGTAGTTGGAGCATACACCTGTATGATGCTGATGTTCTTTGGTTTGGCTGACACACGAATGCTGATGATTCTGCTGTTAACAGGTGTGCAGCTCAAGATGCATCCAGTGATTTCTTTGCGTACGATGAAAGCTACGCCTTTTTCATGTAGTGACTCTTCGCCACTGTACCACATCTTGTGTCCTTCCTCTGTGATTGCTTCTCCAAAGCCTGTCCATCTTACTTCCGACATACCCACAATGTCCCATTGGTAACGTCTCAGCTCGTGCTCTAGTTCTTTTACTTTGCCGCACTGATGGAGTGTACGAACATTCCAGGTTCCAATGGTAATTTTCTCAGGTAATGACTTCCACTCCACTGTCTCCATCGGAGGAAGAACCATCAATAATCTGAGGTTCGCAGATGACATCGACCTGATGGGAGGCAGCAACGAAGAACTACAAGACCTGACAAAGAGACTGGAAGAAAGGGCAGGTGCATATGGAATGGAAGTGAGCACAGAAAAAAGCAAAGTCCTGATCAACAGCACAACCAACACCCATGCTGAAATCTACATGAACGGACAACAGCTTGAAGAAGTGGGCGCTTTCAAATACCTTGGCGCCACTCTCACCAAAGACGGTCGCTCTACAACAGAAATCAAGACCAGACTAGCGATCGCAACAGCAGCAATGGCAAAGCTAAACAAGATCTGGAAGAACAGGAAGATCAGCTTTCCTACAAAGATGAAGCTGTACAAGTCCCTGGTGCTGTCCATCCTGCTGTATGGCTGCGAAAGCTGGACCATGACAGCAGAGACCACCAAGAGAATCCAGACGTTTGAAACTAAACCGGAAGACAAACGACCTTGTGAGGAGCCAAATAACATCACTTGCAGGCCCCCAAGAACCCCTCTTGGCAACAGTCAAGAAGAGGAAGCTGTCGTGGTTCGGGCATGTCATACGCCACAATTCACTGCCCAAAACAGTCATCCAGGGCACGCTGGAAGGTGGCAGATGAAGGGGACGACAAGCCAAATGCTGGATGGACAACATCAAAGAATGGACCAGGATGGATGTCCCTACGCTGATGCGACAGGCAGAGGACAGGGCCGGATGGCGGTGCCTGGCTTCGAGAGTGTCTCTCATCTCTCCTCTACGCCCATCATGGGCAAGAGAATGATGATGATGTGTTAGGTTTTCTTATGGGAGCAAGAGTTACCCTACTTGTTTGTTGTTTACTGTTCCCTGCCTCATTTCATTTTCAAACTAATTGATAAACCATGATCTGTAGATTTTTTTTCCCTTTCTAATTCCCTCATTTCAAGATTCTTCATCAAGTTTCTATCCATCAACAGATCATCTTTTCCTACAGGATTATAAATTAAAGCATATATAGCCAACTTCCTGACATTCATATTGCCATAGGCCACAATGAGGGTACACTGTCACTAGTTTCCAAGTGCTGTACAGAAAACAACTTGAACAGGACAAAAGTATAGGCCTATTATTATTATTTATTGTTTAAGTGCAGCTCTGTGAAATTGACTGGGAAAAAGTGTATTTTGAGCATCTAGCTATCGACACTCTCACAGTATGATACCAAATTATGCCAAATTAAAGGCTGGTATGCATGATTCCAACAAAAATATTAAAACTGTAAAGCGAGTGAGTTTAGACATCTCTAGAGACATTCCCTCAAAACTGACGTTTCTGCATGAATTTGAAAACGAGGTTCCGATGACATCACACCAAAGGAAGCAGACGATTTCATTGTGATGAACATTTTACAGACGCTAAAGTGATCTACAATAAACACACAACAGCCAAAGGAATAAAAATCAAGCTGGCAAAAAATTTTGCGCTTGCAAATTGCTGAGATGCGCTCATTTTCACCAATTTTTTTCGTAATGTATACAAAATGGCGCCCCCCATTGTTATTTGGATATCTAGTTTTCTTGCGCAAGTTACAACCATGTCAAGAGTCTACATGTATCCTATACACTGGACTACAAAAGTGAAACTCACCTGAGGGGTAGTTGCAGACATCTGTTTCTGAAGATTATTTCTATCTTTTTCAACTTCTTGGAGTTTCAGCTGGTTTGATGCCAGAGCTTCTTGTGTCTCACGAAGACTTTCCATCAACTTGTCTCGTTCATCAAGCATGTTCACCATCAACTGCTCGAAGTTGGACTCGTCTCCTGAGCCCTGTGACTCTCTGTCGTTGGAGCCATCCTCCGAAATCGTTGGCATAACATCGCACATCATCTTGATGGAATTTTAGTTTTCACTTATCATAAAAAGAATAATTAACTGAACTTTTTCGTCTGACTCAACTTCTTCAGACCAAGGACTATCACTGGCACTCTGTCCAAACCTTCCGCACTGCGCGTCAAATAACGGTCAATTTAAGACTTCGATTTTATTCACAACACTGTCTCTTTCTTCCGTTTCATCTGGTACATGATACGTCCCAAATTAAAACGATAAGCTTTAACCTGAACCGGCCTTTTGGCCGACCATTTCTGACTGGAGCCATTTTCCATACATGTTGAAAAGTGTGTCATACCCACAATGCTTTTTTGTGTGTGGAGGCAGGGATAGTAACTCTCGTGGGGGAGAGTTGGCAAAAATCAAGATGGACCAACAAGCCGGCTCCAACCCTTTCAATATTTCTCTATAAATTTCCTTGTGTCAAGTGAAGTACTATGACACGGCGAAAAATAATAATATTACGGTTGTTTGACGCGCTTTGTGTGGTGGAGGTGGGACAAAATGGCAGGAAGAAGGGGAAAACGGCATCCAGACTACATGCACAATGGTTAGTAAACGTCTGTTAGGGGGGCAAAAAAAGTGAACATTGCACACGTGCGGAATATTAGACATGATGTGTTTGAGCGGTCTTGAGCTGCATCCACGTTTACCAACGTTAGGGAATGACGCAAAGAAGCTTTCTGAAATGTTTGTAGAGCATGATACCTTCATGACATTATCTTTTAATCAGGATGATTTGCTTAGGAGTTGGGTCAATCGCGTCTTGCACAGGATGTCTATTTTTATTTTTAGGTCTTGGGTTGCGTGTGTTTCTATTTTCATATATTCAGTTCTCGCTAAGAGGACAAAATGGCAGGACTCAAATGTTGCTGCGAAGGTATGCAAGCCGTTCTTTGA
>CM031616.1:41686355-41713855 GCA_018398815.1 Conus ventricosus | reverse complement strand
TTTGAAAAGGCATTCTCTTCCCTAACTCAGGTCTCACCAATTTTGATCGTTCTTTCTTTGCCATGTCAAAGAAGTACAAGGTGTTGTTAAAATAGGCTTGTAAACCAAGATACTTTGATGAAGGAAAGCTCATTTACAGAAACAGACTATGCCTCAGAAATCAAGACAGCTGTTGACAATTTGAACAGTGCGAAAATACGTTTGTGTGTGCATATGATGGTAAAATTGATTGTCTAAAAAATTTTGAAACTCCCTGGACTCTTGACAAGAGAGTCACTGAATGTCCATCATCTGTTAGCAATAAAAAGCTTTATCAAACCAGCCGCCGTGGCGAAGTGGTTAGCGTCGCGGACTCCCGGCTGGAGGTCGTGGGTTCGAATCCCATCAGAGTCCATGTGGGTTTTTTTCTGCCCCGACCGGCTCCTACCCAGAGTTGAGTTTGCTGCGACTCAGTTGGGAAGACTGGGACCACACAGTCGAGTTTCATCCACTTAATGGAGCGTTTCTGAGAGTGTTGCTCAAATTTCCTGACCAACACTGCAGGTGCCTGTATCTCTCTCGGGCCTGGTTGACGCCAGGATATATTATGAAAGGAAGCGTAGAGTACAGCCCTGTCATGTAGTCTCAGACCGAAATGGAAATCCGTAGCATCATCTTAATCATCCTCATTCCCATTGATCAGCATTAAAAAAAAAATAAAAAAAATAAAAAATCTCAGGTTCTGTGGCCCTTCATGCCCTGCTCTCATGTGACCTCAATTTCGATGTCCTCTTCACGTCTGTGGCCTTGGTTTGCTTCCGTCGGGGTTACTCGGTATCGCGAGTCCATGGGGGCTGTCGTTGGACGGACGTGGTGGCGCCCTCCGGAGGGAGAGCTCACTCACGCCGGCTCCGCGACTAAACAATTATTGTCGTGAGTATGGGGGCTTAGTAGGTGGTGTCCTGCGTATTTTGATCGAACAGGCGCCACTGAACACCACCGAAGTGACTCGGCAGCAGTGCAGTGTCTCCTCCGGTGGGTTGCCTCTTGACGACTTGACATTGACTGCTCCCTGTGGATTGCTGGTGCCGGGCTGCGGCGGGGCCAGCCGGGCTATGGCTGTGGACGGGGTGTCGGAATGAGCGGTGTGGGTGCACTGCCTCTGAGGTGGTGCAGAAGTTGGGACAGCAAAAAAAAAAAAAAAAAAAAAAAAGCTTTATCAAACTCCTTACTTTGTAGTGCTGTGCAGGTCCTCACATGTGTGTGTGTGTGTGTGTGTGTGGTGTGTGTGTGTGTGTGTGTGTGTGTGGTGTGTGTGTGCATGCAGGCATTGTGTGCCTGCATCTGTGTTGTGTGAGACGAATGCTTACTAACTAATACTACTCTTTTTAATTCATTTTACCAGTAGTATTTGTAACATTAGGTTAGATACATCTGTTCAATTGTGATTACACTTAAACCGTGTCAGAGTAAGTTTCAGTGATTGGAATCTTTGTTTGGTTTTCATGAATTAATTGTCTACGTTTGGCTTCATGTGAGGCTTGTTTATGTGAATATATGATATATGTACCTGTGCTTATTGAGTTTATAGGTGTATATGTGTTGACAGAAGCAAACACATTTATGTAAGAGGGAATGCTGGTTCACATGTATATGCAGCTGAGCACAATTTGCCCAAAATCAGATATGCAAACTCAACTCAAACATATTCCAGATTAATTGGTCCATACTGCTGTTTTAAACTACCCCATAGTTGACTGACCTGAACGATGCGTCTCTGTTGCTTTCAGTTTGATTTGAAAAACATACATAACTGAACAATATACATATTTTTGTCAAACCAGTGGAGGAGCCTTCTACCAGCGTCAGTCGGCGCGCCGTGGCAAACGTGCCACTCAACAAGCCAGGAGGAGAAAAGAGGAATTGTCTACCCCGTGGATTTATGGTACAAACGCTGGCCAGTTACATCCATCCTGAAGTGGTGCACAAGTTTGCTGTCCTCTGTAAAGAACGCCTATGAGACCACCAGAAGGCACTGTTCTGGAGAAACTTGTACAAGAGGTGATGGCGACACCTATGGTCATTGCTTTTCTGCTTGTCAGAGTGACTAGAACAGGCTGATGTTGATTATGTAGGCTGTAAACCTTTGCATTTGGTGTGGTCGTGGTGTGTGGTGTGTGTGTGTGTGTGTGTGTGTGAGAGAGATAGAGAGAGAGAGAGAGAGAGAGAGAGAGAGAGAGACGGAGAGAGAGAGAACAACATTTTTCAGCAAGCTTGTTTTGTGTGTCTTGGTTTTAAACAAATATTGACTGAATCACTATATACCCAACCCAGTAAAGTATAACACAGACTGGACAATCCCCTGATACAAGTGGTTTCATTTGTCTCATAAATAGCAAACGTTTAGTTCAGGTATGGAGGCTGGGAGTGGGAATGTACAAATAAAACAAAAGCCTGCACTGGACGTGTGACACCGGTGCATTAAGGACTAGATATCACACAGTCCTCCCTCTGGAACAAAAAATTATTATGGGTACTCAAATGTGGTATGGTGATGGAGCAAGGATTAACACCACCAAGCCTTACCTTAAGAAACCTGCTCTAAGCACAGTGGATGTGGTATTCTGTTGTGTTAAGAGAGGTGATTTTGCCAAGTGAGTATATATACATTTAAATGTACAGGTGTATATATATGTATGCAGAAGACTAGTAGTGTATGTTGGAAGTATCCCACATTGAGTCAGTATTCAGAGGTTGAATTAAAGAAATACAAACGTATAGCAGCAGAAAATTGTGGTGACCGCCCTGATATGGCCCTTTGCGGTCGGCAGGGCTGTAAGCAACATTACTTCACCTACTGCACCAGAAAGTGGAATACAGCTGCCTGAACTATTGAATTGAAACTACTGTGTAATAAATTCATGCCTACTCATATATGTATGAATGTGAGAGAGTTAGTCCTTGAAAGAAGACTAAGGAACTCTCTGGAATGCTAAATTAACGAAAACAGCCAGCAGTTCATGTGTGGCAATCAGTTGGCACACCTTAGATAAGTGTCTTTTAGAAGAGAACTTCTTCCATCCGTATCATGTGAAATATTGAAATATGCAAAATTTTGTGTAAATTTGGCATTATGTACAATTGTATGACATCAGGTGATTTTTCTGATCAATGGAAAGAAAAAAAGATGAACAAAATCACGTTTGAAGGTTGTGTGTGTCGAAAGTAGAGGGTTTCTTAAACTTAAGGTCTGCCAAACATGCTTTGATCCTCTGCTGTCTCTGTCCTGAAAATGTGATAACTACGATAAACTCAAAACCCTGTCATTATTTCAACTGTTTAACAACCAGCTTTTTTCACGTATCAGTTAATTACGTTGGCACCCCTAAACGTAGACCAGGTATTCAATGTGGAGTCTGAGAATCCTGTTCTTGGTGTGCCGTTGAACCAGGTATTACAACAAGGATAAGAGCTCCCTCAGGACTTGAAGACCCATGCCATGGAGAGGAACCATGGTCTACGCGCTCGTTTGTTTAACGAGCCTTGTACCTCCTGCACCCCTGTCTGATTCAGCGTGTTCAGCCCAAAGGTAAGGTGGCCCGATCTCTGTGTCATTCATGGCTTTGAAGTAGCAGATAGGTCCTACAATTTTGGTATTAAAAAGGGGTTTGAATTCAGGGAGTGACCTACATACTTGTTAGGTCCTACAATTTTGTATTAAAAGGGGTTTGAATTCAGGGAGTGACCTACATACTTGGTTAGCTCAGAGCTTCAGATTGACAGGTGTGTCTTGTGCTTTTTGTTTGTTCAAGGCTTTGAATTAACAGTATGTCCGACAGTTGTGTTTTGTTCAGGGCTTTGAACTGACCGGTATGTGGTAGAACTTGTTTAGTTCATATCTTTTAAGTGACTGGTCCGTAGTACGTCCTTCATCTCTGTTTAGTTCAGGGCTTTGAATTAACAGGTATATCATCTATTTTTGTTTAAATTTGTAGATATGTCTTGGTTCTCTGTTCGTTACAAGCTTTGAAATAATGGATGTGTCCTAGATTTCTCTTAATTCAGGTTTAGAACAAACCGGTACATCTTATTAAGCTTACTCTGAATGTGAGGGATCAAGAGACATCTTACTGTCTGAAGTCATACCCAGAATTTTTTTCTTCCAAAACAGAATTATTTGGCAATTACCATTAGTCAAATTCGTTACATATATATGCATTCTTGGTTGATCTTACCGGCATGGAAAAACACCACACTTTGATGCATTAAAAAATACATTCCATGTTTTAGACCAATCTCGTGACTTACTAGAGTCCATTGTATACAAGTGTTCTGTTTGCTGCCATGTTGCATATTTTGTATCATCACAATATCGTACACTTGCTGAATAATGAGTCGGGCAGATCATTTCTGAATATTGTAAACAGAACAGGTGGTAACACTAAGGCAGGAAAACTCTCTTCTTGTGTGTTTGTGATGTGTATTTGTGTCTGTGTGTATTTTGGATTACCCATGCATTGTGATCTCATGCCAGCTGTTGCTTTTAATGTTTTGCTAATATGCTGTGTATGATGCTGGCATGGCTGCTGTTCTCATCTGCTGCGCTGGCATGTAAAGCCAGCAGTCCAAAACAAATTTCCTCAATTATCCTTCTGCTGATTAATGGATTCGTTTGTGTTTTGCACATAGTTTTACGTCTCAGCTGATGGAAAGAATAGGGTTTTGTTTTAAAGAATAAAATGACGTAAGGGGTATGGAAGAAGTGATATTGGACATTTTTATGACAAGCGGTCAAAACTACAGTTTTTGTTCATGTTAAGACAGATTTTTTGTTTATGTTGTTTAAAGGTATTTGATGGCATACTGGGTGCAGAGATTAATCTAGAGCGCGGGATTGTACAATCCCCCGAAAATCTGTTCCTTCCCCCGCAATTATCAGTCTTAACGCGGGCAGACTTCCGCACATTTGCAGGACTGCCTGCCCTGTTCACTGATCGTTGCGGTCGTTCGTTTGTCGTCTGCTTTGAAAAACTGAAACTAGGACTGAGCAGGAGCAAACTATTTCTTGATATTTCATTGGCTGTTAGTGTAAATCAACCAATCGGCGGCGTTCATTCTCCTCCATCTCGATCACCGACAAGAAGTTGCGAGAGTTTAAGGCGCCATCCTTCTTCTTCCTAAAAAAACTGGTTCACTCAAAAATGAGTAGGTCACCAGCGCGCATGTTAAAAAAACAAAGTGCGACTCGCCTGTTGGCCCCTGGAGCAAAATTTTGGCAACAAGGGTCGCATATGATATTTAAAAAGTTAAAAGCAATGGCCGGTTAAGGCCTATCCATATTGGATATTTTCCAAAATGAAGCTTGCACCCACCCTATTTGACTTCGACTTTTGTGGAGGAAAAGTGAAAAAAAAGATTCTGAGCCATGCGAGGGTGGAGAAGCTCATGAAGAAACTGCGACTACATCCAAAACAGGGATGAAAACTCCTCCGCCGTCTCCGCCGTTATTTTTTCGCATCTCCGCTGAAAGAAAAAGTCTCCGCCGAAAAATTATTCGAAGAATGATGCTCAGAAACGATTCTCAACTTGTCTGCACAGCGAATTTCTTCTCTGTCGGTAATGTTCTCAAACGGCGTAGTACTCATTCTGTTCCTTCCAGTATCATTTCTCATCATGGCGTCGATTCACAGTGAGAGTTTGCCGCCAGTGAGTGCAAACAAAACGAAAAAAAGAAAGAAAGAAGTATGTGAACCACTAGAAGACCGAGTGGCAGCAGAAGGACGTGTGTGACCGCAGAGTCGCGGATGTAATAAGAAAACATGACAAAGACGGCGAATTTGAAGTGTTTTGCGAGCCTTGCCAAAAACGTGTCTACTTTGGTAGTCGTGGCTTTGTGGCAATCAGAGATCACATCGAGCGTCAGTCACCAACAGAAGATGTGTGTGTTTCCCACACCATTACAGCATGTTTTCAGATCATTGGGTATGCAACAATCTACGTTTAATTTCCAGAGATAGTTTGACTCCTACTCTAAGTACTTCCACTCGTAGAGTCTTCAAAGCAAGGGAAAAACGTCAAAGTGACGAAAAGAAATATAAAAGAACAAATGACATCAAAATAAACTGATGTCACAACAGTATTGTGTAACACTTTTCCCCTGGTATAATGCAAACGTTTGCTACATTTGTTAGGTGTCTGCTAACAACACCCCTATGAAACCCTTTTCCAACAGCCCACTCCCCCCACTACCTATATACTTCCTGTACTCCTCCTTCTCCCCCAACCCCCACCCTCACCCCACAACACACATACCCCACACACTTCGCCCCCTCCCCCCCCACCCCCGTCCCCACCTCACACACACACACACAAACACCCCCCCCCCCCCACACACACACACACACACACTTGTCAAGAGGGGGGGGGGGATATGATTAGTTGTAAGAGGGAAGTTGGGGGGGGGGGGGTGTACTGTTGTGACATCAGTTTGTTTTTATGTCATTTGTTCTTTTTTGTGTTTAGTGTTTCCTGACGAAGGGTCTAAGGCCCAAAAGTTTCAGGTTTTTTTTTAAAGGACTTCAAAGTAATCATTTTTCATATTGTGTTTATTGAAGTCCAGCAGTCGTTTTCATACATATGATTTACTTAGTTTGATTTCCCACTCTGATTTACTTATCTACAGGCCTTATTCTTTATGTCCTGAAAGCACTGTTTGTCAAATTTTCTTTAGCTAGAGTTCTGAGGATTTATCATACTAAATGTTTGTTTCAATTGACATAGTTTCTTTCCACATCAGTCTCAGTCTTCATGGTGTTGAAAGCTGTTCTATAGAATGAGTTGTTTAGAAGCAAGAAAGTGATTTCTAAAGATTTTTATGCCATATTTAATACAAAATGTGCTTCAGCTTCAGGGGGCGCCGCCCCCTGACCCCCGCCTGGCTGTTGCCCATGTACCCCACTGGGGGCCCATGGTGAACCCCCAGATCCCCGCCAATCTCCTCTTTTTTTTTAAAAACTGTTTTCATCCCTGCAAAAGCTCGGAGAAGCAGCCCGAAAAGAGTGCCAGTGCAAGGGAACACCGTTTTAAGACGATTCGCTGAAGAAGTGGCCCTGGATGTCTAATCTGTTGTTTAATCTAGATGATTTGATCAAGGTGTGTTGAAGTCTGTGTACAAAGGTGGAGGAGGTATGTAACGTGGGGTTGGAGGTGGGAGGAGGGGGAGTGCCCCCTTTTTTTTTTATATGAGGGGGGGACTGACCCCCTTTTTCAAAAATCCTAGATTAAGCTCTGCTGGGTGCAAAGTCAATGTTTTACCAATATTGTCAATATATAATAATAGGTTTTTACACTTGTATTAAAAGCTGTAAAAAAAATTTTTTTTGGGGGGGGGGGGGTTGGGGGGAGGGGAGAAGAAAAAAAGTACAAGTCAACAAGGGAGGGAATTTTGTTACACACGGCCATTGGAAAGAATTCTAAAGATTCATCATTGTGCATCCAAGTCATTTCATCTAGGTTTCAGGCATGTATCCAAGTGAATGTTGCCATGTTTACCTTTGCTGATCGTCTAATGCATTGCTTGGCTCACACTCTATACTTTTAGTAGGCCTTGCATGGCTATGTGCTGAATGTTCGGCAATCTGTGTTTGACTGTGTTCGGAATTAAACAGCATCTGTTTTGATTTTACCCCGAGTGGGAAAACCTTGAAAACGATTTTCGGGCTCATGCACAACATTTTCAGTCTGTGGCAGTTACGCATATTGCAAAATGTTGAAGTCAACTCAGTTGACAGCTATTTTTCTGTTTTTAAGGATTGACTGACACCTGAAGCATAATTCTAGAAGGTTTTTGGGGCATTATGATGGGCAAAGTGCGTGTCAACTGCTTGAACAAGACCCCTGTAAAGACTTGGCCAGTGTGATTGAACTAATCTGCACTAGAGGACATCCTGGCAAATCCAAAGCTGGAACCCTTGCCGTCATGCCAGCGTGTTGACCTTTGCCCTGGGGTGCCGCAGGTCCCTTTGACACTGACCCTCACCGCCTGGTGGGCTACCGCTGTCTGCTGGTCTGGCACCAGCCCTCGCAGGGCAAGTGGCACTTCTGCTTCAAGCTGCAGCGGCCCAGCCTGCGCCAGCACTCCAACAACATGCGGCCCTCCTACCTGGAGGACGTCCGCAACGGCTACAACAACATCTTCTACAACCCAGAGGAAGGCTGCTGCGTCCTGCAGGTAGGAGTCCAAGGATTATGGGCTGTTGAGTCAAGAGGAGGAGGTTGGAAGGGGAGGAGGGGGGGGGAGAGGGAGGGACTAGTTTGCATAGTGGACAAGGCATAGAACAATAATCAACAAAATGGTGGAGCAAGGATTAGGAAGGGGATGGGGGGTGGAGCACAGAAATAGGAGGTTGAAGATCATATTGAAAAATAGATGACTAAATCAATGAAATGTAGGTTAAAGGGATTGCGGAGGGGAAAAAGGATGGGAAGGATGGGTGATTGGGGGGGGGAGGGGAGAATAGCAGATAGGAGACCCTACAGGAAAAGAAAAAAAAAAGGAACAGAAACTAGATGGTCACATGGGAGAGTGCAAAGTCTTCCTCCAAGATCATCAGGATCCTGGATCAGTCCTTTTGTTCTGAATCCGTATGGGTACGTGTGGTTTTGCCTGAGACCTGAATTCAGGCAAGTTGATGCAGATTCAGGCAGACCACTGCTTGAAGAAAATGTCCTTTGAGATTAAATCATGCTTTGATGCAGTCATTTTATCTCTTGACATGTGCCGGCCAGTCAGTCAGTATTCAGGCAAGACTTTCAGACCACATTTGGGTGCACGTTAAAAGTCGTCGCAGGAGATTTACACTAAAATGTTACGGGTCTGTGCCTGGGCCGCATCCCATCTTTTCACCAAGTTTGAGTAAAATTGGTTCTGTAGTTTTGGCATGATCTTAATTTTATTAGTTATTTTGTATCTGCTGAAAGTATTCACTTTCCTTTTTCTCTGCTGTTAACAGGATTCTGTGGAACTGACTGCATGAAGCAACAAAAATATGCATAAAGGCTTACATGTTTTTTTTTTTCATTTTTGGTCCTTGAATTTCATATCAAAAGTCCTCAAAAAAAAAAGTCACTGGATTATTTTGTTCGGAAGTTTGTAGGAGCCCTGTCATGGTGGACTTGACGGCTGCTTGAATCACTACATCACTGATAAAGATCTAAAAACGACTGGAAACTGTACTGGAAACTGTAATTTTCTAGATGGAAAACTTTGGAACATCACTTGGTGTGATAGGTAGGTCTGTATTTACCTAAACAAAGACATCACTGCTGAAATTGTGTCTGTGTTGCATAGCTGTCCAGCTTCTGCTGTTACGTGTACATCGGTACCTCTCTCCCAGGCTTGATGGATAAGCCTGCATGCGTCGTACTCTCCGAGTGGAATGTCTTGCTTTGAAGACTGACAGTTTGGAGAGAAAACATCGTGTGTCAGTTCTTCTTCGATCTACACAGAATCAACATGTAGTAACATGATGTACCAAAATTCCAACTCTGGCTCTGTTTCAAGATCCACCTGTGGATAAGGGAATGTATGGAAACTAATTCATGCACAGTGCTCTTTTGTGTAGTGTACATTGGGAGACCAAGGTAAAGAGGAGTAGAAAATACGAGGTCAGCCTTTTAGAAAACCTCTGATAGACAGGATCACTAGATATAGGTAGCCTGGCAGCTGATTTTTTAAACACATTGTTTTTGTTTTTTGTTATGGGTTCATTGTTAGATTGATTTTAGTTGAGTGTTTTGTCATATATCCTCATGGATTCATATAGAAAAAAAACATTGAAACAGAAACAAGAAAGAAAGAAAAACAGCCAACTGTCATGGCGAAGTGGTTTGGGTCATGGTCTCCCATTTCAGAGGTCATGGGATTGATTCCCGTCAGAGCCATTTATTTGGAGGATTTTTCTGTCCCAACCGCTCATATCCAGAGTCGAGTTTGCTGTGGGGCTCTGTGAGCAACACATTCGTATTCCAAACAGAGCCATTTTAATTATCCAAAATGGTCATGTTGCATACATCGTTCGACTTTTTGTTCCATTCGCTAGATTATCACCCACAAGCCACAGCTGAACTGTTAGATTTTGAAAAGCCGAAATTCCTACGTTTTTTTTCCATGCTTTTCCCACTTAGCTGAATCACGTGATCTTGTGGTCCAATCATAGACTGGATAGGCCTAGTCCGTTTTGACAACTCTTGTTGGTTTTCAGTAGAGAAGAGTTCTCAAGGGGAAGTGTTCATCGATTCAGAATGTTAAAAAATGTCAAGGAAATCTACGTTTTTTACTTTGATTGTGGTGGATAACACGAAAGCGCGTTTGCGTGATGCACTGCTCAGAGTTGTAACGTGTACAGGAGAAAATCAGTGTGTCACAGTAAATTTTGGTTCGTGTTTGTGACTTCCCATCTGACGCACTGGCCTGAATTCCAGTGCGTCAGATGGGAAGTTTATGCGTCAGAGACGCACATTTGTGCATAAGAATTATCACTGTTATCCCTGATGCTGGCTTTTGAACTTTGTTTTAATGGCTTGTGGAAGAACCCTTTTGAACTTTGTTTTAATGGCTTGTGGAAGAACCCTCCTTTGGTTGTTGTTTTCAGATAACCAGCACACATTTTGCGTCCACCTCACCACACGTCATGGGTCAGCTGCTGTCCGCCGTGCACATGACGCTGAGCCACAACTTCCGACACCAGCGCCTTCGTCTGAGCTTCGACAGCACTCGCGTGATGGAGACCTCCGCTTCAGCCGGCCACGCCTTTGAGTGTGTCCTTGACCCCGCTATCGCTGTCAGGATTTTTCACTGGTGGGACCCAAACTACCCGTTTCCAACCTGAGGGCCGTCAGGGGGAATGCTGTGTAAAGAGGGGACCGTGAGCGACTGAACAGTCCAAACTTTCCAACACGAACAAGGGCACATGTTACTGATTTTGTTGTTTTATTACACTATACAACAGGAGAAAGATATTATTTATTTATTCACAAGAGCAATGTGGTGTCCAAGAATTTAATGTGTAGAAAAAGATGATTGCATTGGAAAGAAACTGTCATCCGATTGATCGATGAATTAAGTAGTTGCCATGAAGCAAAGTGTCTGTGAAGAGGAGTTCACCATTTACAGTAACAAGTGGTACAGCACTCTTAAAGTGTGGTCATCCAATACTGTTGAGACACTTGGCTAAATCTGCCAGTAAAAGGTCTTTTGAAGAGTCATTTTACTGTACATGATTTTATCTAAAATGTCATTTGGCTGTATGTATGACTGTGAGATTTGAGTTATAATTCCATGTTCATCAGGAGAATAATGCAAACCTATCACACTTCTCTTCTTGAGAAGAAAATACCTGCACAGTTAATAGGAATGATGAAATGACCATAGCAACTTTGTAACAATAAACAATAGTGCTTTTGCTGACATAAGCCATTTAAATGAAACGGCTACACTGTCTGCCCAGTTTTTAACGGAGAAGTAGAATGATATGAAATGACAAAGAAAGAAAGAAGAAACAGAAAACTTTGGTACAAAAGACTAAGGGAATTGTTTGGATCGAACCCAAAGAATACAGAAGTGGTGGTATGGAGGTGATAAAGCTGACCACTCTAGAAAGAAAAAAAATAATCTGTGCTGTGAAAGGCTTAGAATGTCATTTTGGTTATAGCCAAGAAAGGTGAACAGCATTAAACAAAATTAGAATTTGTGTGAAAAGAAAATGTGCAACCGAGTATCTGATATCGTTGAATGTGAATGGCATTGAAGGATAAATAAAGCCTTTGACAAAATAAAAGTCAAATGGATTTTATCTGATGTCACCAGTAGCAACGCTGTGATTTGTCTCTGTGGACCTTATGAATCTGGATTTCTTTTGTTTTATCTGACCTTCTTTCCACCCTTCTCTCCAGTATCCCTTCTTGTACAATGTTCCATCTGCTCATTCGCAATGCCTCCTTCTGCAGTCGCTCAGTTCGCAGACATTAGGCGCTGCAGACTTGATTGCCCAAAATCTGGCAAGTCTGTCTCTTGCTCACTCACTCTCACTCTTTCCCCCATCACCCTTTGCCAGTCTCCGTTTTTTCTCAGGCCAGTTTTCACTGGCTCACAGGTGCCATGGCTTACTGGCTGTCTCTCTTTCTGTGTGTTGGTCAGTGTGTCCGTCTCCAGTTCCTGGTCCATGATTTTAAAATACGCAACAGTGACACCAGTGGTATCGAACATTATGTCAGTATGAACTGGAACTGATCTCGTGGACTTTCCCTCATTTACTAATTCACAGAGTGGAATAGCTGATGTTGGCTTTGCGGTGTTGTTGTCAGGCATGTGTTGATCAGTATTTTGTTCCCAGTCTCCTTTTCACAGCCTTTAGGTAGGGCCTTCCACTGTCTTCTGCTTTCTTTGTGGACTCCTTGCTTTGGTTGTTGCCCTTGTTTAGTTCTGCTATGAGCCCTGCAACTTACTTTAAATACTCAAGAGTACAGTACAAAATCATGTGCAACGAAATTGGAGTTAAAGAATCTTCTTTTTTTTTTTTTTACCTTTTTTTTTTTTTTTGAGTGGGTAAGTCGTGCTTTCAGGTTGCAAAACAGGAGAGGGTTATACGGTAAAGCTTGTGGACATTCACAGGAAAGAGGGATTTCTACGAACGTTAAGTGACAGCGATGTAGAAGAACCTGGGTGAGAGGTGTAAGAAACGTGTAAGATAGGAAATGAACTGAGAATGTAAATCATCAAAGCCTTGTCTAATGAAAAAAGAGTAGTGTTAAAAGCATCAGTTAAAGTCAGGCATGACAGAAATAGAATTTTCCTCTCAAGGAAGGACCTGTTTCTGCACTTTTTGTTTGATTTTGCAAAAAAATCTGTAGTTTTTACATTTTTTGCCCCAATTGGGCATCCCCCGCACCCCCCCCCCCCCAAAAAAAAAAAAAAAAAAAAGAAAAAAAAAGAAAAATTCAGAAAAACGTAAACAGGGTAAGCAGTTAACACTGAAACCAGGCTACCCATTCCAATTGTTGATGTGTTTGTTGACTGTGCATTGCCCTCAACCGCTTCCATACTGTCACATTTCCCTCCGTCCCCTTCCTCTCCTTATTTCCTCGTTTTCACCCATTCCTTCATTCTTGTCCCAATAATTGTGCTTTTTTACAGGGATATTAAAACTGTGCCAGAAATGCTTCAATGCGCTTTTTCATATGAAAAGACCCCCAAAGCAGAACAAAAAAATTTGCTTTGCATTAATGTTGACAGTTCCCAGATATGATGAGACAGCAGTTGAATGCTTCTTTTGGCTGCTGTTCATATGCTTCGTTTTGGCTGGCCAGCTTTGACAAACCCAGCTGCTCTGCATTTTGTTGTTTCCAAGACACGTCAACCATCATGAGACCTCAAACCTCTGTTGTAATAATATGCTTGTTTCCCCTGACCCCACCCACATCCCTGTGTAGTGTCTGGACTTCATGGGCCCAGGACCCTGGTTGGATTTCAGTTGGTCTGCTGGTTTTCTGCCTTTGCGGACCACTCCCCTGTCTTTGGTCTGGAAACGCATACATTTTTTTCTTCTCTCCTCTGAAAGCAGTTGATGACATGCCGGCGTTTTTGTTGTGATCTGGTGATTAGGTTGTGAAAATTGAGCACTGTCCAGAGTGGACACACGCTGTGTCTTCCGCTGTGTCTGTTGGTCCCCATGGCCTTTTTATGCTTTTTTTTTTTTGTGGCGTTCGAGTGACATTGTTTTCTTTTTCATTTGATGTAATCTTTTTTTCTCTCTGGGAGTGAAAAATCAAGGAAATTTCAAATTGCCTGGTGCTCTGAACAAAGCTGTGGTTTATATGCTGTAGCTATCTTGTCGTTAGCAGGGTTGGTTTTTTTTTTTTCAGGAAATATTTGTTTTACAGCGATTTGACTGGTTCAGGATGTGGCAGTTTCTTCTGTATGAGTTTGACAGCCCTGGAAAGGCTCTGCGTGGTGGGTTGGGCAGTAACACAAACTTGTACTTTGATCCGTTATTTGATGTCCTCAACCAGTCTCCTATGCACTGTTGTGGGAGATGAAGGTCCTGTCTTCTGAATGCCTCAACATCAGTCAGCCTTGTCAGCAATCCTCTGGTACTAGCCCCCTCCAATATTGTGTTCATCATCGATTGCCCGCAACACCTCTTCCTTTTGCATGTGCGTGCTTATACTTTTAGTCCATAGTCATTGGAGGTGGTACAGAAACGATGGATTTAGAATCACAGATGAAAGAAAGGGTTGGCGCCGTCTAGAAATGTTTCTATGATGTATCATGGCCTTCAACACTCCAGTGAAGAGGAGTGGACTGCTGGATGGCTGAAATCTGTTGGTAGTCTAGGCGAGTATCGCTCAGCGTTGGGTTGTGAGACAGGTGGAAGGACATAACCCTTTTCCCTCCTCTGGCTTGGTTTTTAATGTCCTGTTTGGATGCCCTCTTGGACTCCTCTTTCCATGAAGACAGGTTCTGTGTCAAGAATTTCTGTTACAAGAAAATCCATTAGGTGCTTTCTTGCACATGTTCACGCACAACAGATTTGAGTCGGTGACATGTTCTCCGTGTATGGTTTCCGGTGTGTTCACTGACTCGCCAACAGAGGTCCAGTTATCTGCTGGTGTTGGGTCACGTTCCTTCCAGGTGAGCTTGGAGATCTGAAACTTGGTGTTCTGTCCAAGTCTGTAGTTCTCAGTCCGCTGTTCTTCACACTGTTGCATATTCTGTTGTTCCTCATACTTCACCTTTTGTTGATCCCAGTGTGACATCTGTCCTCTGTGCTTTGCCATGTTTTACCCCCCCCCCCCCCCCCCCCAGTCTGCCTTCCACTTGCCTCATCCATTTGTTGTTGCCTGGCTGTTAGCGACTTGTGCCCATAGCTTATTCTGAATGCTCTGGGGCCTGGGTGTATGCCTGGCTTTGAGGGAAAAAGACAGGTGTAGAATGGACGCGGGGGTCTGGACTACTACCCCTTTGTTCTGTCACCACTTTTTCCTTTCCTGAAATAAGAAAAATCTGGAAACACTCTGCATATGAGCTTTCTGGAAAGGGCAACAAGAAGAAAGACAGACAAAAAAAAAGTCATATTGTGGTTGTGAAATATATCAACAATCCCTCCACTGAATATCATAGATGGGTTAGTTGAAGCACAATGGCGCTCCTGTTCGACACCCAACACCTTTACACCCCCAGCTCCTTCCATCACCTTCCCTCTTTGCATTCACATGCACACACAAACACACACACAAACACACACACGGACGCACACACACACACAAACACACACACACACACACCACACACACAAGCCCATGCTCATCAAACTTTTGGCGCTGACACAACAGATATCTGAAAAAAAAAACACAAACATTGACCGTCTTCCCTTACAATCCAGGGAAGCACTTTGCTTTAAAGTATTTTTCCAGCTCCCACTACACCCATCCTCCGCACAACAAATTTGTGACAAATGTACATCCCTCTGGTTATGCTGATGCCAATTCTTCTAGGCACATCTAAAAACGATTTTGGTCCCTGTCCTGCTGTCTGATGAATTAACTGTCGCCGACATGTTAGTTAACACCGGGCCATGTCTTGTCCCACTGTGCCTGTACATCAGTGTGTTTCCAGCATCTTTCTTCCCTTGTTATGGCTTCCCAAGCTATGCTGCTTGCATGCTTTTCCCCTGACTCTATGTTTGCGGCTAGATATACTGTCTTTGTTAACTTTCTGTCTGCTTTCTGTTGTCGTCTCACGCTTGAAGCTGGTAAAAAAGAAAAGAAAAAAAAAAGTTGTTTCTGCCAACGTTAGTAACCTTGTTGGACATAGAATTGTCATGCCAGTTTTCAGGGAATTGTGTTGAATGTGTCATTTATTTGGGTGTGGTTCCCGCGATATCATGAAAATGATTCATTGCATTTGCTATCAAGAGATATTCTGTTTCTTGGGATTTGTTAGATATGTGGTTTTCATGCAGCATCGATGTGCATGTGGTAACTTTATTTTTTAATAGTTTTTGAATGTATTATGCTTTTTTTTTTTTGAAGTCACAAGTCATTTGTGAATGTATTCCGTCACAGGCCAAAACGAAAGATCACTGACCAATAATTGGAAAGGCTTTTTTTTTTTCCTTTTTTTGTGTGGAATGAACAAGGAGCATATATGATCAGCAGATCTCAGAATAAAAATACTTGTGATCATGTTCATGTATTTTGTGATCATGTTCATATTTGTGTGCATATGCTCCGCTGTGTGACTGGCATTACTGCCAACCCTGGTGAATGCTTACTGTAACCAGAAGAGTGCTTGGGAGAGCACAGACCTATGTCAAAGTCAAATGGACCCTGGGTCCACACTTCCACGCAGATCCACATCACAGACCCACACCAACATTTTAAAAAGTTCGTCTTGGGGCTACATTTGATTTTTCATCTGTTTTGCTTGAATCGGTTCAGTAGTTTTTGAGTGATCTTGTCTTCCGACAAATGAATCAACACATGCAAGTGAAAACATGTACATAATTTGGCAGAACAGATTCTGGATTTTCCTTTGGGTTCCAGTCCTGATCTGCGGCATATTGTTATGTTACCTTCCTCCATCTCTCTTTTTAGATCGATTATTAGTTTGGGAGTGATGTGTTTATAGACAAACAATCTTCAGGATCGGGTTAAAACAGGACTTCTGTGGCGCAGACGTAAAAGTCATTTCCAGAACCTGTTTTTGTGTGTGTGAAGGGGGGGGGGGGGGGGGGGGGGGGGGGGGGGGGGGGGGGGGGGGGGGGGGGGGGGGGTCGGATCACTGAAACATTGAGCGGGAGGTAGGGGGGAGACACTTTAGTTTTTATTTTTCCAAAACTGACACTGAAGTAGCACAAATTGTTCCTCATAAACTACATGACTTTGTTTTCATGATGTTTGTCATCACTTGTGTGGGTTTTGTACAGTTAGGGCTAAGATAGGGTTATGCACTCTGGAGTGGAAGAGTTTACTGGTTTTCTCATCAAAGTCTCATCTTTAACACATCACACACACACACACACACACACACACACACACAACACACACACACACACACACACACACACGCATGCGCGCGCACACACAAACACACACACACACCAACGCTTCCACACACATGTCTGTGGACTTTCTAATTAACATGCTGGCATTACCCCACTGATGAAAACACACACACACTCCCACCCACCCTCTCACACACACACACACTGACTGACTGACTGAAACCATTTACTGTCAGATTAACATAGTGTTGTACTGACACACACACACACACACACACACATCTCACACACATACACACAAACACACATCTAACACACACACACACACATCACACACACGTACAAACACGTGCGTACGCAGCTACAGTACACATCCACTCTCTTTAAAGCAAGGAACCTAAAATTACAACAACAGCAAAAAAGCATCATCATTAAAAGCAAGCAACATTCTCTTTTTAAATATATTCAGTTTAGTAAGATTTTTGATTCGTTTATTCATACCAGCTATTCGCTAACATTTTCTTTACGTATTAGGGGGTAAAATCTTAGTTTCCCCTTGGAGGGAAACTATTGTCACATGATAAATTTGAAAGAAGTCTGGTCCTGTTAACCGATGTGGACGGCAACAGACTGAGCCTTGGCGGTTAAGCTACAGATTCCTTTTCTTCTTCTTCTTCTTAAACGTAATACTGTTGAGTGTGTCACCGCTGCTTCACAACGAATCTTGCGGCAACAGCACCACACTTTCCTAGGTTACACAGTGGTTCGGCTTGGTCAGTCACATACTGTTTTTCTTCCCCGAAGATGGGAGTATGGCTGCCTTAATGGCAGGATAAAAAACGTTCATACACCAAAACTCACTGCCTGTCTATACAGTCCTGCGTATGCAGAAGAAAAACTTTTTTTAATATGGATTTGCTAAAGGCTTGAAGCGACATTGTACTCTGGTGATGTCAGTGGAGGAAGGACTAGCGCACAGCCCAAACCACTCAAGTTGCTTACGATTCATTCATATATCATGCATTCGTCACATCAAACCACTAGTAAAGTCTATATCTTTACTAACTGTCATTAGAACGAACATCAATGCATATATGGAATCAATGAAATAAAACATTCTCTCTTTCCTGAACTTCACAAAATCATTTATCTAAAACATCATAACTACCCGGGTATAAATAGATTTTACTTTACCTGGCCAGGTGATCTTTAAATATTCACGAATCACTGTCTTTTCTTTTCTTTTCTTTTTCTTTTCACTGTCACTTTCACAAGACGACACAACTGCTGGCACTGGTGTTGGTCTATTTGCACGGTCAAGCTGGACTGCTGGCACCGGTCAGGCTGGACTGCTGATGAAAGCGGCGCTGGCCAGTATGAGGTCGACCCCCAGTGAGGATAGAACAGTGACTATCAACATCGATTCTGTTCTCCTTTCTTTCTTCCTGCATTAACGCATTGCACTCTCTCTCTCTCTCTTCTAGTCTGCTCTTATCAAATGGACATGGTTGCTTTTCTTTTCTTTTTTTCTTTTCTTTCTTTTCTTCTTCATTAGTTAGCAACTCTCTCTCTCTCTCCACATCTCTCCTCAGTCCTCCCTCTGCAGGGACTATCTCATGCTAATCTCTCAACTTGGTTCTTTCTCTCCTCCCTCATCTCTCTGCTTTCTCTCCTCCGAGATTACACTCAGCCTCTCTCTCTCTGTCTCTCTGTTCGTTCTCTCCTCGTTCTCCGTTCTCTCACTCTACATCCTTCTTATTGTGTTCCGATCTGTCCAAATAGGCGTCGAGTTCCATGGTCAGTATTTTTACCCGAAGTTATCTCCCTCTAATTCCATTGGATGTTCAAATCATGACAGTCACGCCTACACACCTTACTCTCTGTTGGTGGTCAATTGGTCATTTAGTTGATTAGCTAGATTTCACCCCCCACACACACTACCTTCCCCCTTCCTACTTAACTGGCGCGTGTGGCTTAACTCGTGGACACTGGTCACTCTAAAGTGGCTAGATGAGTCTGGGTAGGCGCCACGGCGTCTGACCAAACTTACCGAGACCTGTCGGTCCAGCGTCTTAGTCGTTAGAGACAGTGCTGTCTCCACGAGAGCTAAAAATAGCCTTTAATTGGCTGAGGCGACAGGTGAATGCGTCGGTCAGCTATTTAGTCCGTCTGGTCGGACGACCGTCTCTGTGGA
This sequence comes from Conus ventricosus, assembly GCA_018398815.1. Lineage (NCBI taxonomy): Eukaryota > Metazoa > Mollusca > Gastropoda > Neogastropoda > Conidae > Conus > Conus ventricosus. The sequence goes on along the minus strand of CM031616.1, from coordinate 41,694,619 downwards.
GGATGAGGATTAGTTTTCCCTTTGCTTTAATTGCTGGATCCGAACCATGGGGCGTCCGCCTGACGCCCAGAATATTTGCGTTAGAGCTTAAGTCGATGGGCTAGGTGGCGATTGACCACGGTTTGGTTGAGTTTATTTTTGACCGTGCAATTTCCCCTTGCAAAAGACCATGCTCCGCATTGTCTCAAAACAACGGTACAAAAAGACAACAACCGAATTTGCTGAACCACGCTCAGTGCAAAGTTTGAAAATACTTTACAACCAACGGTTTATAAATATAAAATTATGATTAGTGGATATCACTCCAATGAGTTATCATTGACGGCGCTCTTGCGTTATTTCAATTCATTTTATAACGACCCTGTGCGCACTTATGCATCCCCTACCTGCGGATTTGCCATCTCTCCTTTTCACAATTCTTATGAAAAGCATTAATATGATCACGATCATGACACTTCACTGAGGAGTCTCCATCCTCACTTATTGCAAATAATGCATTACTACACAAGCGACTGTATGCTCCAAGCAAACTACATTCACATGAACAAGTCTCACAAAGAAATTATGAACAAGTCTCACACAAAAAATTATGAACCATAGCCAACTGGGAATTGAACCCATATCAATCAACATAACTGTAATCAACACATTTATCAACAAAGCACCCGGATATGACTGACTTCCTCTGAGTTGCAGCTTGCTAGACTTACACGGCTTAAGTAGTCAGCTCGACATTCTGTCGACCGGGAATGTACTGCACTCGATACCTGTAGGGCTGCAGTGCCATTGCCCAACGCAGAACCTGCTGTTTTCAGCTGTGCCTCCTGCAGGAATTTGAGTGGTTGGTGATCTGTCTCTATCACGAACTCTTTCCCATACAGTATTTGTGGAACTTCTGCACGGCCCAACGACAGTAAACACTCCTTCTCCCGTGCGTACCTTACTTCACACTTTGTCAACTTCCTGCTAGCATATCTCACAGGAAACTCGACTCTTCATGCTCCTGCAACAATATGCACCTATTCACCACCTGATGCATCTGTCCGCAACAAAAATGGTTTGGACATATCTGGTAGCTTCAGATGGGGCGGGAACCTAGTCTTTCCAACACCGTCTGCAGTGCTTGCTCTGCAGGTCTGACCATTCGACACTGCGGTTTCCCTGCCTTGACCAAATCACTGAGAGGACTCGTGATTGCAGCAAAATTTGGGACAAACTCCCTTAGAACCAATAAAACTAGCAGACTCCTGACTTCTGTTTTGGTCTTTGGTCTCTCTGAATTCATCATCTTCTCCACCTTCCTCTTTCCGGCTGCTTTGTGTCGCCTCCGACAACAAAACCTAGGAACTCCAGGCTTGGAAAACCAACCTGGCACTTTGTTGGTCTGGCTGTGAGATTGGCTTGTCTCAACCTCTCTAAATGCTCTAGCTGCTCATATGCTCCTCCATGTCTCGGATGCTATCAGAATGTCATCCATGAAATTCACAACACCTTCAATCCGTCAATAGCTTCCTCATCATCCGAGAGAAGACTGCAGGTGCTGACCATCCCAAAGGGGAGTATCGCCACTGGTATAGCCCATAGGAGTGGAGAATGCTGTGACTTCCTTTGAGTCCTCACTCAGGGCTATTTGCCAGTAACCTTGCTCAGATCTATCCTGGTGAAATACTGGCTCTTGCTTGTGGCGATCTGAGCGAACAGGTTCTTCCTGTTTGGTATGACTCTGCATTCGAACTTGGTGACACTGTTCGACGTCTATAGTCGAACAGAATCGATGCTCACTGACTTTTCCTCACTAAGACGAGGGTGCACTATATGATGATTTGGACGGTTCAATCACCCAAGGTCCATACATCTTTTCTACTCCTCCTCGATCATTGCTTGGTGGCATATGGGATCGGGTAGGCATTTTACATGTACGTGTTTCTGTGATGTCAACTCCACGTACATGTCTCTAGAGTTGTCCTGCCTGGTTTATCAGTAAGGGACGCCTATACTGTTCTAGGAGCCCCTAACTTCCTCCTGGTCTCCTACTGTTAGCCCTTCATACAGTGACACATCCCTGTATGACTCTTCCCTGGAAACTCAGGCAACAAAATCTCTCTTCTTCTGCTGGGTTCCCTCACCCCATCAATGATTGCTGCTGGCCTATGTGCATGACTCTCACGCTGAATATATTTGCGGAGTAAATTTGCATGGAAAAGTTTTGATTTCCATTCACATCGATTCGGTGTCCTGATCTACCTTTTCAATGATGGTGAATGGTCCCTTCCAATGCATCAGCAGCTTGTTGTGATCCGTGGGAAGCAGTAACAGGACTTGGTCTCCCACCTTGAGGAATTGCTTCCTCACCTTCTGTCATACTGCTTCTTCTGGACGACCTAGCTCCTGCAACTCTCCCTTGCGACCTTTCATGTCTCCTCGAGCCTATTGCGTAAGTCTACCACATACTGATATGTGGTTTGACTTCTTCGGACTCCTGTTCTCCGGACCACAGCTCTTTGAGAATGCACACACGGTCCCCGAAACTGTCGCCCATACAGCAGCTCAAATGGCGAAAAGCCTGTGCTTTCTGAGGGGCTTCCTGTAGGCAAACAGTGCCGCTGGAATGTAGCGGTCCAATCTGCTGGCCTTTCCTCACAGAGCTTCTTTAAGATGCCTTCAGCACACCGTGAATCTTTCACAAGCCATTGCATTGTGGATGGTATGGGGTAGTGAGCAGCTGTGTGTCCCTAGCAGCTGTTGGACCTCCCTCATCACGCCTGAGGTGAACTGTGGACCCCCTGTCACTGAGAATTTGTGCTGGCACACCATGCGAGAGATGATGTCTACCAGCCCTTCAGCGACCTGTTGCGTATCTACGCCTTTCAATGCAACCGCTTCTGGGTATTGTCGCGTAGTCCACAAGTGCAACACATACCTGTGCCCACCTTTGGAACAGGGCGCGATTGGGCCAATCAGGTCAACAGCACCCTCCTGAATTGGTGTGTCAATTAAAGGAGGCTGTTTAAGAGGCGCCTTCCTCTTCACCCCTCTTGTGGCTGACTTTGACACCAGTCACATGACATGCAGAAACGCTTGATGTCTGCCATTGCTCCTGGCCAATGAAAGTCATCAAGATTCGGTCAGCTGTTTTGCTGGTGCCGAGATGACCGCCATGAGGACTCGTGACCCACTGACATGACAGTGTCACGATAACCTGCTGGTACCTCTAACTGAGTGGTCACCTTACTGTCTTCCCCTTGGTGAACACTCGGTACAACAGCCCGCTTTCACAAGAAATTCTGTTCACCTCCTCTAACCTCCTGTTTCTCTCCACCTCTTGCCAACTCCCAAGACTTCACGAGCGAAGGGTCTTGTTCCTGCGCTGCCTAAATCATCAGGCGACACATCTATGCCTGACTTCCTTGCGGAAGACTAACGGTTTATCAACCTTTCCCTCCTTCTTGCTCCGTGTTTGAACTGCTGCCCTGTAGCAGTCAACAACTCAGGATCCCCTGGATCCCTTGCACCCGGAATATTTCCGATGATCAATCATGAAGGGGTTTCTCCATCACAACGCAGACAACTCGCCTGAGATGTAAGGGGTATGTACTTCTATCTTAGCAACTGGAAACTCCTCACAGTGCCATCGATTAGAGTACAGGTCTGGATTTGCCCTGTCAAATCCCTTTCTCGACCAGCGTTGTTCGTACTACCCCGCATGAACAACCAGTGTCTCGTAACACTTTCACCTCTGCTGGCCAATCCACCCTCTTCCACTGGTAACGAACCACTCAGCTAGTGCCCTCATCCCTGACACTGACTGCTGTCCAGTGCTAGCATAGGCTGCACTCCACCCTCTTCAGACTGAATCCCTTTTGGTTCCACTGCTGGTCGTTTCCCTTGACGACCCTTATCCACCTCTTGCAAGGCTGCTGCCCTTCTGGAACCTCATGCGACAATCCCTCGCCACATGTCCCTTCTTGTGACAAATGAAAACCTAATGTCCCTTTGCCCTTCCTTCTGCCCACCACTGGGTTTGCAGACTTTGCAGAAAACTCTCCTAGTCTCCTTGCATCTTCTCACCTGTGCCTAGCACTGTTTCTCCTGCACCTTAGTGCCCAAACGTGCTCTCTATACACCTCTGCGAACTTCAACAACTCTCCTGCTGTCTCTGGCTGTCTCTCTTTCAAATGTATGGTTAACTCAGGGCCGCAACCTGACAAAATCTGTTCTTTCATACTAGCTCTTTCAATTCAGCGAACTCCTTCTTCGTACACTCAACTCAACATTTTCAAAATAGTGATCTAGACGTGCACCAAACTGAGTGTTACGTTTCCCCTGCTTGCAATCTAGCTGAACGAAATTTCTTTCTGAATCCTTCCTCTGTGAGGTCAAATCCCTTCATCAATGATTCCTTCACAGCGCCGAAATTAGACTGTTGTTCTGCTGGTAACGCAGTGAAAATCTGCAATGCTTACCCGTCAATAGCGCTGACAAAATGACTGCCCACTCTTCTGGAGGCCAACCCTGACTGGTCGCAAACGTTTCGAAACGACTGATGTATGCGTCAATCGAATCGGTTCCTTCAGAGAATTTGGGTAACTTGGGTCGGGGGGGCATAGCTGCGCACAGAGTCACTGGAAAGTGAACTACCATCATCGGTGGCCTCTCTCTGCATTCTCACTTTCTCTAACTCCAATTGAACCTTTAATCTTTCTGTTTCCTGCGTTTCCCTTGCCTGATTATCATTAGCCTGAATCTTAATTTTTCTGTTTCCTGCTTCATTGTTTCTGTTTCCGCGTTTCCCTTAATCTTTCTGTTTCCTGCGCTCCTTTAGCTTTTCCTGCTCTGCTATTCCAATGCGACACGGGTCTTTCCGCGCGTTCATCTCTTTCCATCTTTTGTTGGTTTTCAACAAATGCACGCAACTCATCTCCTGAGTAACCTAAACCACGAGCGACGCTCACAAGTTGTTCAATAGGGGTGTTCTTTTCTTCCGCCATTATATCTCTTTTTTTTTTTTTTTTTCTGAACAAGATTTTACTACTACGACCAGCAAACTGGTGGTTACCGACACGAGTGACGTAATAGCACAATCCTATGAATGATAATATTAGCCTGGGACAACGTAGTTAGTTTTTATAAGACGCCCAGCGCCTGACCCAACTATGAGAGCGAATTTAGGCAATCTGTGCGAAATGAGTACTCTGGGGCTGAATGCCAAGCCTAGTATTAACTATCTTGGAAGCAATGCCAAGCCTAGTATTTAACTATCTTGGGAACATACAGTAAGACAACCCTTGTCTTAGGATTACAATACTTGAATCCCACCCGCTTCCTCTCTGAGAAGTTGAACAATTATAATAAATGGGCCAGAATATCCTGGCAGGCTCGCCAATAAATTGTCAACCTTGGTGATGTCAGTGGAGGAAGGACTAGCGCCAGCCCAAACACACTCACAGCTTGCTTACGATCTCATTCATTATATATGCATTCGTCACATCAAACCACTAGTAAAGTCTATAACTTTATACACATGTTCATAGAACGAAACATCAATGCATATGGAATCAAATGAAATAAAACATTCTCTCTTTCTGAATTCACAAAATCATTTATCTAAAACATCATTAACTAACCCGGGGTATAAATAGATTTCTACTTTACTGGCAGGTGATCTTAACTATTCACGAATCACTGTCTTTTCTTTTCTTTTTCTTTTTCTTTTCACTGTCACTTTCACAAGAGGACACACAACTGCTGGCACTGGTGTTGGGTCTATTTGCACCGGTCAAGCTGGATGCTGGCACGGTCAGGCTGGACTGCTGATGAAAGCGGCGTGGCCAAGTATGAGGTCGAACCAGTGAGGATAGAACAGTGACTATCAACATCGATCTGTTCTCCTTTCTTTCTTCCTGCATTAACGCATTGCACTCTCTCTCTCTCTTCTAGTCTGCTCTTATCAAATGGACATGGTTGCTTTCTTTTCTTTTTTCTTTTCTTTCTTTTCTTCTTCATTAGTTAGCACTCTCTCTCTCTCTCCACATCTCTCCTCAGTCCTCCCTCTGCAGACTATCTCATTGCTAATCTCTCAACTTGGTTCTCTTCTCTCCTCCCTCATCTCTCTGCTTTCTCTCCTCCGAGATTACACTCAGACCTCTCTCTCTCTGTCTCTCTGTTCGTTTCTCCTCGTTCTCCCGTTCTCTCACTCTCACATCCTTTATTGTGTTCCGATCTGTCCAAAAAGGCGTAGTACCATTGGTCAGTATTTTTTACCCGAAGTTATCTCCTCTAATTCCATTGGATGTTCAAATCATGACAGTCACGCTACACACCTTACTCTCTGTGGTGGTCAATTGGTCATTTAGTTGATTAGCTAGATTTCACCCCCACCACACACTACCTTCCCCCCTTCCTACTTAACTGGCGCCGTGTGGCTTAACTCGTGGACACTGGTCACTCTAACGTGGCTAGATGAGTCTGGGTAGGCGCCACGGCGTCTGACCAAACCTACCGAGACCTGTCGGTCCAGACGTCTTAGTCCGTCTAGCAGACAGTGCTGTCTCCACGAGAGCTAAAAATAGCCTTTAATTGGCTGAGGCGACAGGTGAATGCGTCGGTCAGCTATTTAGTCCGTCTGGTCGGACAGACCGTCTCTGTGGAGGATGAGGATTAGCCTCCCCTTTGCTTTAATTGCCTGGATCCGAACCATGGGGCCGTCCGCCTGACGCCCAGAATATTTGCGTTAGAGCTTAAGTCCGACTGGGCTGGTGGCGATTGACCACGAGTTTGGTTGAGTTTATTTTTGACCGTGACAGACATACACTGCTCTATTATTTTGTGAAAACTCTCGCTGTTGTTGAATGAGCAAGTATTTTTGTGAAAGCCAGCATTGGACCCCGAATAATTGTAAACTGATTGACACACTGTTGTGCGTGATCATTTATGTGTGTTTGTGCCAGATAAATTGTTTGTGTACTGTTTGTGTACTGTTTTCTTTGTGTTTGTTGTGTTTTATGGGTTGTCTGTTAGCTTTTTAAGGTCGACGGGTGGTAGGGAGTTAGGTCCGGCTTAGGATCTATTATACGCATACACACACACGCCAGCGCACACACGCACGCACACAGAGAGACAGACTGACAGACAGGGCATAAATGCTGTCTGTGTTGTTTGTCCTCATTTAACGTTGTTGAGAACGTTGTTTGTGTTCCGTTTTCTTTGCGTTTGTTATTCTAAGTGGTTTGTCTGTTAGCTTTTTAGAGTCAACGGGTGGGTGGTGGAGGATGTTACAGTTGCACACACACACACACACACGCGCACACACATGCTTGCACGCGCACACACATGCTTGCACGCTCACACACACACACTCAAGACTCAAATAATTTATTGTTTTAGGCTAATTGCGTATTCATAACTGGGAAAGGGGGGAGCGGTGGAAGTGAAAATCGATTCAATCAATTATTACAATGAAGTAAATGAAGACGATTCGTCGCACCATAAAATCCAAATGACGATAATTACATGTGCAGCATGAAATTTATTTCATTTAGCAAAACTGAGGTACTGCCCACAGAATTGTCTTTTTTTTTCTTTATTAAAGTCTTTTTTTTAATGACATATCGAGACAAGGATTTCCTTTATCGCCAGCACTGGAACACTAGACTGTCTTCTTTACATGCACGGAACCTTACGAGAATGTTATCCCTAACGTTTTTGCATCATTTTTCACAAACAAGTCATAGTCTGCCGGCTGATGTCATTCCTATTATCTTCCTGCGGAAGTCTTGTCGTCTGTTGCATTGTGGATACGATTGTAGGAAAGAAAGTCAACGGAAAAAAAGTCAACGGAGAGAAAGTAACCTAACTCTAACCCTAACCCTAACCCTAACCCTAAGCCTAACCCTAACCCTAACCCTAACCCTGACCCTAACCCTAACCCTAACCCTAACCCTAACCCTGACCCTAACCCTAACCCTAACCCTCCGTTGACTTTTTTTCCCGTTGACTTTCTTTCCGATTACCGTGGATACTGGCCCTGTTGTCTTCTGTCTTCTGTGTCAGTGTGTCACGTTCTGTGCGTGTCCAGTGTCACCCCACAGCACACAGTCCTGATCTTCAGGCTGGTCAGCGGGTTCGATCCACAGACGTACACACTAGACTTCGCCTAACCCCTCCGGTCTGGTTTGTCTTTCCACCATCTTTGTGGGGCCAGCCGCCGCACCGCTGGCATCAGCTGGAGCATTGCTTAGGTCAGAGTTCGTGGTTACATCAAAGGT
>CM031616.1:41669369-41685355 GCA_018398815.1 Conus ventricosus | reverse complement strand
TCAAGGAACAGGTATAATGAAATCGATCATTGGTGGTATTGCATGTGGCTGCAGTCATCCAGCAGCTTAAGGGGTGTGATTTCTACGGCAAAGTCAACTCCATACAGGTTGGAGCAAACTGGGAGAGGCTGTATACATGCATGTCGTCCAAAGATCTCACAAAACAGCACTAGATTTCAGGGAATAAGAGGACCAGAGCCTGGCATAAAGCAGTGGCAAAAGTAGCAGAGAAGTGTTCCCACTGGTTCTGGTTGACGAGGAACAAAAATGAACTTCCTAGGTTTTTGAATTTTTCAGCTGAATAACAGGTGTCATGAAGTTAAATCATTTAAGATCTGTCACAAGTAACCAGCTCTTGAGACATGGACCATTGTGGAGTGGAGGAGCACTCAGGAGTTATGAGTCGGTAAGTGACAGGTCCTGGTAAAGTGTAAGGAGGTAAGGGTTGAAACACTTGCAGGAGGGGGTTTCTTACAAGATCTGCTTCCAGCTTTGCCTAGAGTTTCTTTCTGCTGTAGCTTATATGCTTGGAACAGAGAAAGAGGAGAGAGTGGGGAGGGGAGGGGGGATGGAAAGAAAGCAGCTTTGCCCATAGCTGAAAAGATGGATGTTCTCTTCTTGTATTTAAGCCAAATTTTGGGTTGATAAAAATCAGTGTAGCCAAGTAATGCCATGGACTTCTCAGTCCATTCATATTAGCCAAAATTTCACTGAATCAGTTTTCTTGTACGGTGTACTCCATTTCATTTATTTACATACATTGAGGGTAAAACAAAATGTACACATGCAATGCAGTCTATCAGATGATTTACAGTATACATAGCATTTGTTTTCTTAATTGTGTGTCTGTTGTAGCCAAACAAATGAGCAGTGGGACAGACAAGATGAAGGAGGAGGAGGAGGAGCTCAGCTGGTTTGAAAAGGACCTGGATGATTTTGACATTCCTGTCCCCCCTGACAATGAAGGAGAAAAAGAGGAGGAAGAAGACTTGGGTGAGTGAGCACATAATACAGGATCTGTGTGTGAGACAAAGTGTCACTCTGTATGTGTGTGTACATATGTGTGTGTGAGTGCGTGTACATGTGTGTGTGTGTGCATGTCTGTCTGTGTCTGTGTGCATGTTCATGCACGTATGCAAGCACAGCCATGGGCACCTCCTCCATCTTAAAGGATACAGAGAGAATTTGAGAAGGAAAATGCTTTTCAGGAATTGTATACATGCTCACGTCACATTGTGTACTTCATTTGTTTTTGGTGGGAATTCATACACACACCTCCCCAAACAATGAAGGAGAGAAAAAGAAGTACATGTAAGCAGTTGATTTAGTCATAAAGTGTGTCATATCTTCATACACACACCTCCCCAAACAATGAAGGAGAGAGAAAGAAGTACATGTAAGCAGTTGATTTAGTCATAAAGTATGTCATATCTTCATACACACACCTCCCCAAACAATGAAGGAGAGAGAAAGAAGTACATGTAAGCAGTTGATATAGTCATAAAGTGTGTCATATCAGACTCTTGCTGGTGTTTGCTTTTTCTGTCCAGTGTTTCTCAGCTAGACACCTTGCAAGGCTGTCCTGCCTTTCTAGCAGACTTCATCTACCGTTTGTTGTGTCTGTTTTTTTTTCTGTTGGAGATGTTGATACCATGTTTTTTGTTGTTGTTGGAGATGTTGATGCCGCTTTTTGTTGTGGTTGATTGATGTTCCGTATGTGGTGTGTGTGTGTGTGTGTGTGTGTGTGTGTGTGTGTGTGTGTGTGTGTGTGTGTGTGTGTGTGTGTGAACTACAGAAAGGTAAATTGTTGATGGAAAGTGTGTGTGTGTGGTGTGTGTGGTGTGTGAACTACAAGATGGTGAATTGTTGATGGAAAGTGTGTGTGTGTGTGTGTCAGTACAACCTTGAGTTAATCTGACAATAAATTGGTTTCAGTCAGTCAGTGTGTGTGAGTGTGTGTGTGTGTGTATGCATGTGTGTGTGTGTGTGTGTGTGTGTGTGTGTGTGTGTGTGTGTGTGTGTGTGTGTGTGTGTGTGTGAAAACTGAAAGAAGGTGAATTGTTATGGGAAAGAATGTCAACAACTAGCACTGTTCTGGAACACCAGAACAAAAGAGCAGAAACATGTGACTATTGAGACAGCGTCTTTCAGATGTTTTTCCAAGAGGGGTTATCATGCATCTGTGTTACAACCATGCTTTTGTGCGAATTTCCGAAATTCCTTTAGTGAACACCAGCGGCATAATCTACCAATTATTTTTTGCACATTTGCGCTTTTTTTGTCACCCTCACTTTGTACTTTTAAAAAAAAATTCTGTTCTTTTTGAAAAGGCATTCTCTTCCCTAACTCAGGTCTCACCAATTTGATCGGTTCTTTCTTTGCCATGTCAAAGAAGTACAAGGTGTTGTTAAAATAGGCTTGTAAACCAAGATACTTTGATGAAGGAAAGCTCATTTACAGAAACAGACATATGCCTCAGAAATCAAGACAGCTGTTGACAATTTGAACAGTGCGAAAATACGTTTGTGTGTGCATATGATGGTAAAATTGATTGTCTAAAAAATTTTGAAACTCCCTGGACTCTTGACAAGAGAGTCACTGAATGTCCATCATCTGTTAGCAATAAAAAGCTTTATCAAACCAGCCGCCGTGGCGAAGTGGTTAGCGTCGCGGACTCCCGGCTGGGAGGTCGTGGGTTCGAATCCCATCAGAGTCATGTGGGTTTTTTCTGCCCCGACCGGCTCCTACCCAGAGTTGAGTTTGCTGCGGACTCAGTTGGGAAGACTGGGACCACACAGTCGAGTTTCATCCACTTAATGGATGCGTTTCTGAGAGTGTTGCTCAAATTTCCTGACCAACACTGCAGGTGCCTGTATCTCTCGGGCCTGGTTGACGCCAGGATATATTATGAAAGGAAGCGTAGAGTACAGCCCTGTCATGTAGTCTCAGACCGAAATGGAAATCCGTAGCATCATCTTAATCATCCTCATTCCCATTGATCAGCATTAAAAAAAAAAATAAAAAAAATAAAAAATCTCAGGTTCTGTGGCCCTTCATGCCCTGCTCTCATGGTGACCTCAATTTCGATGTCCTCTTCACGTCTGTGGCCTTGGTTTGCTTCCGTCGGGGTACCGGTATCGGCGAGTCCATGGGGGCTGTCGTTGGACGGACGTGGTGGCGCCCTCCGGAGGGAGAGCTCACTCACGCCGGCTCCGCGACTAAACAATTATTGTCGTGAGTAGGGGGCTTAGTAGGTGGTGTCCTGCGTATGTTTGATCAGAACAGGCGCCACTGAACACCACCGAAGTGACTCGGCAGCAGTGCAGTGTCTCCTCCGGTGGGTTGCCTCTTGACGACATTGACATTGACTGCTCCCTGTGGATTGCTGGTGCCGGGGCTGCGGCGGGGCCAGCCGGGCTATGGCTGTGGACGGGGTGTCGGAATGAGCGTGTGGGTGCACTGCCTCTGAGGTGGTGCAGAAGTTGGGACAGCAAAAAAAAAAAAAAAAAAAAAAAGCTTTATCAAACTCCTTACTTTGTAGTGCTGTGCAGGTCCTCACATTGTGTGTGTGTGTGTGTGTGTGTGTGTGTGTGTGTGTGTGTGTGTGTGTGTGTGTGTGTGTGCATGCAGGCATGTGTGTGCCTGCATCTGTGTGTGTGTGAGACGAATGCTTACTACTAATACTACTCTTTTTAATTCATTTACCAGTAGTATTTGTAACATTAGGTTAGATACATCTGTTCAATTGTGATTACACTTAAACCCGGGTGTCAGAGTAAGTTTCAGTGATTGGGAATCGTTTGTTTGGTTTTCATGAATTAATTGTCTACGTTTGGCTTCATGTGAGGCTTGTTTATGTGAATATATGAATATATGTACCTGTGCTTATGTGTGTTTATAGGTGTATATGTGTTGACAGAAGCAAACACATTTATGTAAGAGGGAATGCTGGTTCACATGTATATGCAGCTGAGCACAATTTGCCCAAAATCAGATATGCAAACTCAACTCAAACATATTCCAGATTAATTGGTCCATACTGCTGTTTTAAACTACCCCATAGTTGACTGACCTGAACGATGCGTCTCTGTTGCTTCAGTTTTGATTTGAAAAACATACATAACTGAACAATATACATATTTTTGTCAAACCAGTGGAGGAGCCTTCTACCAGCGTCAGTCGGCGGCGCCGTGGCAAACGGTGCCACTCACAAGCAGGAGGAGAAAAGAGGAATTGTCTACCCCGTGGATTTATGGTACACGCTGGCCAGTTACATCCATCCTGAAGTGGTGCACAAGTTTGCTGTCCTCTGTAAAGACGCCTATGAGACCACCAGGAAGGCACTGTTCTGGAGAAACTTGTACAAGAGGTGATGGCGACACCTAGTGTCATTGCTTTTCTGCTTGTCAGAGTGACTAGAACAGGCTGATGTTGATTATGTAGGCTGTAAACCTTTGCATTTGTGTCTGTGGTGTGTGTGTGTGTGTGTGTGTGTGTGTGTGTGAGAGAGAGAGAGAGAGAGAGAGAGAGAGAGGAGAGAGAGAGAGAGACGGAGAGAGAGAGAACAACATTTTTCAGCAAGCTTGTTTTTGTGTCTTGGTTTTAAACAAATATTGACTGAATCACTATATACCCAACCCAGTAAAGTATAACACAGACTGGACAATCCCCTGATACAAGTGGTTTCATTTGTCTCATAAATAGCAAACGTTTAGTTCAGGTATTGGAGGCTGGGAGTGGGAATGTACAAATAAAACAAAAGCCTGCACTGGACGTGTGAACACGGTGCATTAAGGACTAGATATCACAAGTCCTCCCTCTGGAACAAAAAATTATTATGGGTACTCAAATGTGGTATGGTGATGGAGCAAGGATTAACACCACAAGCCTTACCTTAAGAAACCTGCTCTAAGCACAGTGGATGTGGTATTCTGTGTGTTAAGAGAGGTGATTTTGCCAAGTGAGTATATATACATTTAAATGTACAGGTGTATATTATATGTATGCAGAAGACTAGTATGTATGTTGGAAGTATCCCATCATTGAGTCAGTATTCAGAGGTTGAATTAAAGAAATACAAACGTATAGCAGCAGAAAATTGTGGTGACCGCCCTGATATGGCCCTTTGCGGTCGGCAGGGCTGTAAGCAACATTACTTCACCTACTGCACCAGAAAGTGGAATACAGCTGCCTGAACTATTGAATGAGAACTACTGTGTAATAAATTCATGCCTACTCATATATGTATGAATGTGAGAGAGTTAGTCCTTGAAAGAAGACTAAGGAACTCTCTGGAATGCTAAATTAACGAAAACAGCCAGCAGTTCATGTGTGGCAATCAGTTGGCACACCTTAGATAAGTGTCTTTTAGAAGAGAACTTCTTTCCATCCGTATCATGTGAAATATTTGAAATATGCAAAATTTTGTGTAAATTTGGCATTTGTACAATTGTATGACATTCAGGTGATTTTCTGATCAATGGAAAGAAAAAAAGATGAACAGAAATCACGTTTGAAGGTGTGTGTGTGTCGAAAGTAGAGGGTTCTTAAACTTAAGGTCTGCCAAACATGCTTTGATCCTCTGCTGTCTCTGTCCTGAAAATGTGATAACTACGATAAACTCAAAACCCTGTCATTATTTCAACTGTTTAACAACCAGCTTTTTTCACGTATCAGTTAATTACGTTGGCACCCCTATACGTAGACCAGGTATTCAGATGTGGATGTCTGAGAATCCTGTTCTTGGTGTGCCGTTGAACCAGGTATTACAACAAGGATGAAGAGCTCCCTCAGGACTTGAAGACCCATGCCATGGAGAGGAACCATGGTCTACGCGCTCGTTGTATACGAGCCTTGTACCTCCTGCACCCCTGTCTGATTCAGCGTGTTCAGCCCAAAGGTAAGGTGGCCCGGATCTCTGTGTCATTCATGGCTTTGAAGTAGCAGATAGGTCCTACAATTTTGTATTAAAAAGGGGTTTGAATTCAGGGAGTGACCTACATACTTGTTAGGTCCTACAATTTTGTATTAAAAAGGGGTTTGAATTCAGGGAGTGACCTACATACTTGGTTAGCTCAGAGCTTCAGATTGACAGGTGTGTCTTGTGCTTTGTTTGTTCAAGGCTTTGAATTAACAGGTATGTCCGACAGTTGTGTTTTGTTCAGGGCTTTGAACTGACCGGTATGTGGTAGAACTTTGTTTAGTTCATATCTTTTAAGTGACTGGTCCGTAGTACGTCCTTCATCTCTGTTTAGTTCAGGGCTTTGAATTAACAGGTATATCATCTATTTTTGTTTTAAATTTGTAGATATGTCTTGGTTCTCTGTTCAGTTACAAGCTTTGAAATAATGGATGTGTCCTAGATTTCTCTTTAATTCAGGGTTTAGAACAAACCGGTACATCTTATTAAGCTTACTCTGAATGTGAGGATCAAGAGACATCTTACTGTCTGAAGTCATACCCAGAATTTTTTCTTCCAAAACAGCATTTATTTGGCAATTACCATTAGTCAAATTCGTTACATATATATGCATTCTTGGTTGATCTTACCGGCATGGAAAAACACCAACACTTTGATGCATTAAAAAATACATTCCATGTTTTAGACCAATCTCGTGACTTACTAGAGTCATTGTATACAAGTGTTCTGTTTGCTGCCATGTTGCATATTTTTGTATCATCAGCAAATATCGTACACTTGCTGAATAATGAGTCGGGCAGATCATTTCTGAATATTGTAAACAGAACAGGTGGTAACACTAAGGCAGGAAAACTCTCTTCTTGTGTGTTTTGTGATGTGTATTTGTGTCTGGTGTATTTTGGATTACCCATGCATTGTGATCTCATGCCAGCTGTTGCTTTTAATGTTTTGCTAATATGCTGTGTATGTATGCTGGCATGGCTGCTGTTCTCATCTGCTGCGCTGGCATGTAAAGCCAGCAGTCCAAAACAAATTTCCTCAATTATCCTTCTGCTGATTAATGGATTCGTTTGTGTTTTGCACATAGTTTTACGTCTCAGCTGATGGAAAGAATAGGGTTTTGTTTTAAAGAATAAAATGACGTAAGGGGTATGGAAGAAGTGATATTGGACATTTTTATGACAAGCGGTCAAAACTACAGTTTTGTTCATGTTAAGACAGATTTTTTGTTTATGTTAGTTAAAAGGTATTTGATGGCATACTGGGTGCAGAGATTAATCTAGAGCGCGGGATTGGTACAATCCCCCGAAAATCTGTTCCTTCCCGCAATTATCAAGTCTTAACGCGGGCAGACTTCCGCACATTTGCAGGACTGCCTGCCCTGTTCACTGATCGTTGCGGTCGTTCGTTTGTCGTCTGCTTGAAAAACTGAAACTAGGACTGAGCAGGAGCAAACTATTTCTTGATATTTCATTGGCTGTTAGTGTAAATCAACCAATCGGCGGCGTTCATCTCCTCCATCTCGATCACCGACAAGAAGTTGCGAGAGTTTAAGGCGCCATCCTTCTTCTTCCTAAAAAACTGGTTCACTCAAAAATGAGTAGGTCACCAGCGCGCATGTTAAAAAAACAAAGTGCGACTCGGCCTGTTGGCCCCTGGAGCAAAATTTGGCAACAAGGGGTCGCATATGATATTTAAAAAAGTTAAAAGCAATGGCCAGGTTAAGGCCTATCCATATTGGATATTTCCAAAATGAAGCTTGCACCCACCCTATTTGACTTCGACTTTTGTGGAGGAAAAGTGAAAAAAAAAGATTCTGTGCCATGCGAGGGTGGAGAAGCTCATGAAGAAACTGCGACTACATCCAAAACAGGGATGAAAACTCCTCCGCCGTCTCCCCCCGTTATTTTTTCGCATCTCCGCTGAAAGAAAAAGTCTCCGCCGAAAAATTATTCGAAGAATGATGCTCAGAAACGATCTCAACTTGTCTGCACAGCGAATTTCTTCTCTGTCGGTAATGTTCTCAAACGGCGTAGTACTCATTCTGTTTCCTTCCAGTATCATTTCTCATCATGGCGTCGATTCACAGTGAGAGTTTGCCGCCAGTGAGTGCAAACAAAACGAAAAAAAGAAAGAAAGAAGTATGTGAACCACTAGAAGACCGAGTGGCAGCAGAAGGACGTGTGTGACCGCAGAGTCGCGGATGTAATAAGAAAACATGACAAAGACGGCGAATTTGAAGTGTTTTGCGAGCCTTGCCAAAAACGTGTCTACTTTGGTAGTCGTGGCTTTGTGGCAATCAGAGATCACATCGAGCGTCAGTCACCAACAGAAGATGTGTGTGTTTCCCACACCATTACAGCATGTTTTCAGATCATTGGGTATGCAACAATCTACGTTTAATTTCCAGAGATATTTTTGACTCCTACTCTAAGTTACTTCCACTCGTAGAGTCTTCAAAGAAAGGGGAAAAAAACGTCAAAGTGACGAAAAGAATATAAAAAGAACAAATGACATCAAAATAAACTGATGTCACAACAGTATTGTGTAACACTTTTCCCCTGGTATAATGCAAACTTTTTGCTACATTTGTTAGGTGTCTGCTAACAACACCCCTATGAAACCCTTTCCAACACCCCACTCCCCCCACTACCTATATACTTCCTGTACTCCTCCTTCTCCCCCAACCCCCACCCTCACCCCACAACACACATACCCCACACACTTCGCCCCCTCCCCCCCACCCCCGTCCCCACCTCACACACACACACACAAACACCCCCCCCCCCCCACACACACACACACACACACTTGTCAAGAGGGGGGGGGGGGATATGATTAGTTGTAAGAGGGAAGTTGGGGGGGGGGGGGTGTACTGTTGTGACATCAGTTGTTTTTATGTCATTTGTTCTTTTTTGTGTTTAGTGTTTCCTGACGAAGGGTCTAAGGCCCAAAAGTTTCAGGTTTTTTTTTAAAGGACTTCAAAGTAATCATTTTTCATATTGTGTTTATTGAAGTCCAGCAGTCGTTTTCATACATATGATTTACTTAGTTTGATTTCCCACTCTGATTTACTTATCTACAGGCCTTATTCTTTATGTCCTGAAAGCACTGTTTGTCAAATTTTCTTTAGCTAGAGTTCTGAGGATTTATCATACTAAATGTTTGTTTCAATTGACATAGTTTCTTTCCACATCAGTCTCAGTCTTCATGGTGTTGAAAGCTGTTCTATAGAATGAGTTGTTTAGAAGCAAGAAAGTGATTTCTAAAGATTTTTATGCCATATTTAATACAAAATGTGCTTCAGCTTCAGGGGGCGCCGCCCCTGACCCCCGCCTGGCTGTTGCCCATGTACCCCACTGGGGGCCCATGGTGAACCCCCAGATCCCCCGCCAATCTCCTCTTTTTTTTTAAAAACTGTTTTCATCCCTGCAAAAGCTCGGAGAAGCAGCCCGAAAAGAGTGCCAGTGCAAGGGAACACCGGTTTTAAGACGATTCGCTGAAGAAGTGGCCCTGGATGTCTAATCTGTTGTTTAATCTAGATGATTTGATCAAGGTGTGTTGAAGTCTGTGTACAAAGGTGGAGGAGGTATGTAACGTGGGGTTGGAGGTGGGAGGAGGGGGGAGTGCCCCCTTTTTTTTTTATATGAGGGGGGACTGACCCCCTTTTCAAAAATCCTAGATTAAGCTCTGCTGGGTGCAAAGTCAATGTTTTACCAATATTGTCCAATATATAATATAGGTTTTTACACTTGTATTAAAGCTGTAAAAAAAATTTTTTTTGGGTGGGGGGGGGGGGGTTGGGGGGAGGGGGAGAAGAAAAAAAGTACAAGTCAACAAGGAGGGCAATTTTGTTACACACGGCCATTGGGAAAGAATTCTAAAGATCATCATTGTGCATCCAAGTCATTTCATCTAGGTTTCAGGCATGTATCCAAGTGAATGTTGCCATGTTTACCTTTGCTGATCGTCTAATGCATTGCTTGGCTCACACTCTATACTTTTAGTAGGCCTTGCATGGCTATGTGCTGAATGTTCGGCAATCTGTGTTTGACTGTGTTCGGAATTAAACAGCATCTGTTTTGATTTACCCCGAGTGGGAAAACCTTGAAAACGATTTTCGGGCTCATGCACAACATTTTCAGTCTGTGGCAGTTACGCATATTGCAAAATGTTGAAGTCAACTCAGTTGACAGCTATTTTTCTGTTTTTAAGGATTGACTGACACCTGAAGCATAATTCTAGAAGGTTTTTGGGGCATTATGATGGCAAAGTGCGTGTCAACTGCTTGAACAAAGACCCCTGTAAAGACTTGGCCAGTGTGATTGAACTAATCTGCACTAGAGGACATCCTGGCAAATCCAAAGCTGGAACCCTTGCCGTCATGCCAGCGTGTTGACCTTTGCCCTGGGGTGCCGCAGGTCCCATGTGACACTGACCCTCACCGCCTGGTGGGCTACCGCTGTCTGCTGGTCTGGCACAGCCTCGCAGGGCAAGTGGCACTTCTGCTTCAAGCTGCAGCGGCCCAGCCTGCGCCAGCACTCCAACAACATGCGGCCCTCCTACCTGGAGGACGTCCGCAACGGCTACAACAACATCTTCTACAACCCAGAGGAAGGCTGCTGCGTCCTGCAGGTAGGAGTCCAAGGATTATGGGCTGTTGAGTCAAGAGGAGGAGGTTGGAAGGGGAGGAGGGGGGGGGAGAGGGAGGGACTAGTTTGCATAGTGGACAAGGCATAGAAAAATTTAATCAACAAAATGGTGGAGCAAGGATTTGGGAAAGGGGGATGGGGGGGTGGAGCACAAAAATTTGGGAGGTTGAAGTTCATATTGGAAAAATAGATGACTAAATCAATGAAATGTAGGTTAAAGGGATTGCGGAGGGGAAAAAGGATGGGAAGGATGGGTGATTGGGGGGGGGAGGGGAATAGCAGATGGGAAAGACCCTAAGGAAAGAAAAAAAAAGGAACAGAAACAGATGTCACATGGGAGAGTTGCAAAGTCTTCCTCCAAGAACATCAGGATCCTGGATCAGTCCTTTTGTTCTGAATCCGTTGGGTACGTTGGTTTTGCCTGAGACCTAAATTTCCCAGGCAAGTTGATGCAGATTCAGGCAGACCACTGCTTGAAGAAATGTCCTTTGAGATTAAATCATGCTTTGATGCAGTCATTTTATCTCTTGACATGTGCCGCCAGTCAGTCAGTATTCAGGCAAGATTTTCAGACCACATTTGGGTGCACGTTAAAAGTCGTGGGCAGGAGATTTACACTAAAATGTTACGGGTTTTGTGCCTGGGCCGCATCCCATCTTTTCCCCAAGGTTTGATTTAAAATTGGTTCTGTAGTTTTTGGGATGATCTTAATTTTATTAGTTATTTGTATCTGCTGAAAGTAAATTTACTTTCCTTTTTCTCTGCTGTTTTAAAAGGATTCTGTGGAACTGACTGCATGAAGCAACAAAAATATGCATAAAGGCTTTTTCATGTTTTTTTTTTCATTTTTGGTCCTTGAATTTCATATCAAAAGTCCTCAAAAAAAAAAAGTCACTGGATTATTTTGTTTTGGAAGTTTGTAGGAAAGCCCTGTCATGGTGGACTTGACGGCTGCTTGAATCACAACATCACTGATAAAGATCTAAAAACGACTGGAAACTGTACTGGAAACTGTAATTTTCTAATGGAAAACTTTGGAACTCACTTGGTGTATAGGTAGGTCTGTATTTACCAAAAACAAAGACATCACTGCTGAAATTGTGTCTGTGTTGCATAGCTGTCCAGCTTCTGCTGTTACGTGTAAAACGGTACCTCTCTCCCAGGCTTGATGGATAAGCCTGCATCGTCGTACTCTCCGAGTGGAATTCTTGCTTTGAAGACTGACAGTTTGGAGAGAAAACATCGTGTGTCAGTTCTTCTTCGATCTACACAGAATCAACATGTAGTAACATGATGTCCCAAAAATTTCCCAACTCTGGCTCTGTTTCAAGATCCACCGTGGATAAGGGAATGTATGGAAACTAAATTCAAGCACAGTGCTCTTTTGTGTAGTGTACATTGGGAGACCAAGGTAAAAGGGGAAAGTAGAAAATACGAGGTCAGCCTTTTAGAAAACCTCTGATAGACAGGATCACTAGATATAGGTAGCCTGGCAGCTGATTTTTTAAAACACATGTTTTTTGTTTTTTGTTATGGGTTCATTGTTAGATTGATTTTTAGTTGAGTGTTTTGTCATATATCCTCATGGATTCATATAGAAAAAAACATTGAAACAGAAACAAGAAAGAAAGAAAAACAGCCAACTGTCATGGCGAAGTGGTTTGGGTCATGGTCTCCCATTTCAGAGGTCATGGGATTGATTCCCGTCAGAGCCATTTATTTGGAGGATTTTTCTGTCCCAACCGCTCATACCAGAGTCGAGTTTGCCCGTGGGGCTCTTTTGAGCAACACATTCGTATTCCAAACAGAGCCATTTTAATTATCCAAAATGGTCATGTTGCATACATCGTTCGACTTTTTGTTCCATTCGCTAGATATCACCCACAAGCCACAGCTGAACTGTTAGATTTTGAAAAGCCGAAATTCCTAACGTTTTTTTTTCCATGCTTTTCCCCACTTAGCTGAATCACGTGATCTTGTGGTCCAATCATAGACTGGATAGGCCTAGTCCGTTTTGCAACTCTTGTTGGTTTTCAGTAGAGAAGAGTTCTCAAGGGGAAGTGTTTCATCGATTCAGAATGTTAAAAAATGTCAAGGAAATCTACGTTTTTTACTTTGATTGTGGTGGATAACACGAAAGCGCGTTTGCGTGATGCACTGCTCAGAGTGGTAACGTGTACAGGAGAAAATCAGTGTGTCACAGTAAATTTTGGTTCGTGTTTGTGACTTCCCATCTGACGCACTGGCCTGAATTCCAGTGCGTCAGATGGGAAGTTTATGCGTCAGGTACGCACATTTGTGCATAAGAATTATCACTGTTATCCCTGATGCTGGCTTTTGAACTTTGTTTTAATGCTTGTGGAAAGACCCTTTTGAACTTTGTTTTAATGGCTTGTGTGAAGAACCCTCCTTTGGTTGTTGTTTTTCAGATAACCAGCACACAATTTTGCGTCCACCTCACCACACGTCAGGGTCAGCTGCTGTCCGCCGTGCACATGACGCTGAGCCACAACTTCCGACACCAGCGCCTTCGTCTGAGCTTCGACAGCACTCGCGTGATGGAGACCTCCGCTTCAGCCGGCCACGCCTTTGAGTGTGTCCTTGACCCCGCTATCGCTGTCAGGATTTTTCACTGGTGGGACCCCAAACTACCCGTTTCCAACCTGAGGGCCGTCAGGGGGAATGCTGTGTAAAGAGGGGACCGTGAGCGACTGAACAGTCCAAACTTTCCAACACGAACAAGGGCACATGTTACTGATTTTGTTGTTTTATTACACTATACAACAGGAGAAAGATATTATTTATTTATTCACAAGAGCATGTGGTGTCCAAGAATTTAATGTGTGAAAAAGATGATTGCATTGGAAAGAAACTGTCATCCGATTGATCGATGAATTAAGTAGTTGCCATGAAGCAAAGTTGTCTGTGAAGAGGAGTTCACCATTTACAGTAACAAGTGGTACAGCACTCTTAAAGTGTGGTATCCAATACTGTTGAGACACTTGGCTAAATCTGCCAGTAAAAGGTCTTTTGAAGAGTCATTTTACTGTACATGATTTTATCTAAAATGTCATTTGGCTGTATGTATGACTGTGAGATTTGAGTTATAATTCCATGTCATCAGGAGAATAATGCAAACCTATCACACTTCTCTTCTTGAGAAGAAAATACCTGCACAGTTATAGGAATGATGAAATGACCATAGCAACTTTGTAACAATAAACAATAGTGCTTTTGCTGACATAAGCCATTTAAATGAAACGGCTACACTGTCTGCCCAGTTTTTAACGGAGAAAGTGAATGATATGAAATGACAAAGAAAGAAAGAAGAAACAGAAAACTTTGGTACAAAAGACTAAGGGAATTGTTTGGATCGAACCCAAAGAATACAGAAGTGGTGGTATGGAGGTGATAAAGCTGACCACTCTAGAAAGAAAAAAAAATAATCTGTGCTGTGAAAGGCTTAGAATGTCATTTTGGTTATAGCCAAGAAAGGTGAACAGCATTAAACAAAATTAGAATTTGTGTGAAAAGAAAATGTGCAACCGAGTATCTGATATCGTTGAATGTGAATGGCATTGAAGGATAAATAAAGCCTTTGACAAAATAAAAGTCAAATGGATTTTATCTGATGTCACCAGTAGCAACGCTGTGATTTGTCTCTGTGGACCTATGAATCTGGATTTCTTTTGTTTTATCTGACCTTCTTTCCACCCTTCTCTCCAGTATCCCTTCTTGTACAATGTTCCATCTGCTCATTCGCAATGCCTCCTTCTGCAGTCGCTCAGTTTCGCAGACATTAGGCGCTGCAGACTTGATTGCCAAAATCTGGCAAGTCTGTCTCTTGCTCACTCACTCTCACTCTTTCCCCCATCACCCTTTGCCAGTCTCCGTTTTTTCTCAGGCCAGTTTTCACTGGCTCACAGGTGCCATGGCTTACTGGCTGTCTCTCTTTCTGTGTGTTGGTCAGTGTGTCCGTCTCCAGTTCCTGGTCCATGATTTTAAAATACGCAACAGTGACACCAGTGGTATCGAACATTATGTCAGTATGAACTGAACTGATCTCGTGGACTTTCCCTCATTTACTAATTCACAGAGTGGAATAGCTGATGTTGGCTTTGCGGTGTTGTTGTCAGGGCATGTGTTGATCAGTATTTTGTTCCCAGTCTCCTTTTCACAGCCTTTAGGTAGGGCCTTCCACTGTCTTCTGCTTTCTTTGTGGACTCCTTGCTTTGGTGTTGCCCTTGTTTAGTTCTGCTATGAGCCCTGCAACTTACTTTAAATACTCAAGAGTACAGTACAAAATCATGTGCAACGAAAATTGGAGTTAAAGAATCTTCTTTTTTTTTTTTTACCTTTTTTTTTTTTTTTGAGTGGGTAAGTCGTGCTTTCAGGTTGCAAAACAGGAGAGGGTTATACGGTAAAGCTTGTGGACATTCACAGGAAAGAGGGATTTCTACGAACGTTAAGTGACAGCGATGTAGAAGAACCTGGGTGTGAGAGGTGTAAGAAACGTGTAAGATAGGAAATGAACTGAGATGTAAATCATCAAAGCCTTGTCTAATGAAAAAAGAGTAGTGTTAAAAGCATCAGTTAAAGTCAGGCATGACAGAAATAGAATTTTCCTCTCAAGGAAGGACCTGTTTCTGCACTTTTTGTTTGATTTTGCAAAAAAATCTGTAGTTTTTTACATTTTTTGCCCCAATTGGGCATCCCCCGCACCCCCCCCCCCCCCAAAAAAAAAAAAAAAAAAAAGAAAAAAAAAAGAAAAATTCAGAAAAACGTAAACAGGGTAAGCAGTTAACACTGAAACCAGGCTACCCATTCCAATTGTTGATGTGTTTGTTGACTGTGCATTGCCCTCAACCGCTTCCATACTGTCACATTTCCCTCCGTCCCCTTCCTCTCCTTATTTCCTCGTTTCACCCATTCCTTCATTCTTGTCCCAATAATTGTGCTTTTTTACAGGGATATTTTAAAACTGTGCCAGAAATGCTTCATGCGCTTTTTCATATGAAAAGACCCCCAAAGCAGAACAAAAAAATTTGCTTTGCATTAATGTTGACAGTTCCCAGATATGATGAGACAGCAGTTGAATGCTTCTTTTGGCTGCTGTTCATATGCTTCGTTTTGGCTGGCCAGCTTTGACAAACCCAGCTGCTCTGCAATTTTGTTGTTTCCAAGACACGTCAACCTCATGAGACCTCAACCTCTGTTGTATAATATGCTTGTTTCCCTGACCCCACCCACATCCCTGTGTAGTGTCTGGACTTCATGGGCCCAGGACCCTGGTTGGATTTCAGTTGGTCTGCTGGTTTTCTGCCTTTGCGACCACTCCCTGTCTTTGGTCTGGAAACCATACATTTTTTTTCTCTTCCCTGAAAGCATTGATGACATGCCTTTTTGGGGCGGGG
>CM031616.1:41667995-41669269 GCA_018398815.1 Conus ventricosus | reverse complement strand
GGCGCACCGGGTTTGTGTGCTTTCAGGTCACAGGTAAGGGCGATAACACAAGCCCACTAGATCCTACTTTCTCTTTCTTTTTCTCCTTTTTTTCAAAATTGTTCCTTCGCTCTTTAACTGGTGACAATCTGATTTTGAATAAATAATAAACGTACATTTGAAAAAGGCAATTTTCTATACTTCATAAGCTTTTTATGGACATTCAGGACAAAGGAGAGAGAGAGAGAGAGGGGGGGGGAGAAGATAGACAGACAGACAGACATGCCTACACACTCACATATGCATGCTGGCATAGATTAACGCTCAATCAAACACACACACACACATACACACACACTCTCTCTCTCTCTCTCTCTCTCTCTCTCTCTCTCTCTCTCTCTCTCTCTCTCTCTCTCTCTCCTCTCCTCTCTCTCACACACACACACACACACACACACACACACACACACACACACACACACACACACACACACACACACACACACACACACACACACAGAAGCACGCACGCACGCATCCACACATGCATGCACACACCCACACACCCACACACGCACGCACGCACGCACGCACACACACACACAGCTAGATAGATAGATAGATAGATAGATAGATAGATAGATAGATAGATAGATAGATAGATAGATAGATAGATAGATAGATAGATAGACAGATGAAAAATTACAATTCCACAGATTAAGATATTTTACAAATTGATTTAAACATGTATGATTAATTCTTATCTTATCTTTTCTTTTGAATCTTTTCTCGGTCAGAAAAGGGATGGAATAATTTATTTATAAGGCAGGCGTGCGCTCATATGGAACTTCAAATTCGACATGATTAATGCGTCGTGAGATCGCTTGAATGTAATGAAGACATTTTGGATAAATTTGTGTGGAGGCCGATTATGGAAAGTGAACCTATCATTCAGAATCTCGTTAGACTGTTGAAATTTTAGTTGAAAAATTAGAAAGGAGGAGCTCCTCTGTTTTCTACTGTGGTTGTGTGTCTGTGTTGCGTGAGCGTAACCTCTCTCTCTCTCTCTCTCTCTCTCTCTCTCTCTCTCTCTCTCTCTCTCTCTCTCTCTCTCTCTCTCTCTCTCTCTCTCTGAATGAAAGAGTGTCTGTCTCTTGTGTCTGTCTCTGGTGTGTGTGCGTGTGTGTGTGTGTGCGTGCGTGTGTGAGTGTGTGTGTGTGTGTGTGTGTGTGTGTGTGTGTGTGTGTGTGTGTGTGTGTGTGTGTGTGTGTGTGTGTGTGTGTGTGTGTGTGTGT
>CM031616.1:41657995-41662995 GCA_018398815.1 Conus ventricosus | reverse complement strand
TATTAAATAAATATATTGTTTATTTGTTAACGTTGTGTGGGTGTGTTGTATGAGAGGGCGGTGTTAGTATAGGTGTTTTCCCTTCAGACCTTAGCGTGTCTTGTTGTAAGTGTTGTTGTAACAGTGGTCACAACAATTGAGAAATCTGCATTGCATGAGAAATTGCCACCTTATTAGTTAAATACTCTGAGGAAGTAATCAAATGAAAGCTTATACATGTTATGTAATTTAGTTAAGATTATATTTTTAATTTGGCTGTAGATCTTGAATTTTTTTTTTTTTTAAAGAAAACTCATCAAACACAGAAATAGAAAATACTGTCTTTTGTTGTCTTAAACTGTGTAACTGCATAACTTCCCTTTAAAAAAATTGAAAAAATGCAATTGTTTCGATCTCATAGAATAAATATTTTGTCACTTTCTAAAAGACCTTCGTACATTGTACGACGAAATCTGTCGTACGCTGTCAGTCAGCCGACAAAAAAGGCTGATGCTTGTATTTTTTGTAGTATTCATTAAATTAAGTAGAATCCCAGCCGCCATCTAAAACCATGGGTGTTGTTAGACAATGGGTCCCTAGTCGTCCTCGTCAACTGCCCGCATGGACAATTTAGGTGGGCAGGACATCTCCTGGGACACCTTGACTTCGAACAAAACGTCTGCTGTAATATGTCCATACTATGGAAATCAACTGGCTTCAAAAGTTCGCAATTACCGTTTTCGCGATCAGCATGGTGATCATAATCAAGAAAAGCAATAATGATTATTGTTTCACGTGTTAATAGTAATTCTGATTGTAAGAAATTGCAATTTCGATGCAAACACAGTCATTTCAAACTTGTAAATGAATTATTGATAATTCTCATTGTTTTGACGCTATTTGAGATGAGAACATGAGTTTTTAAAAAAGAAAGAAAACATTATGACGTTCGTAAGGCGTGAACTAATAACGGCGATTATTTCGGGTTTCCGATGACACGCTTACAGTTGTGTAATAATATGATACCAATCTGCACGCGCATGAGTCATCTGTCGTGAGACAGAATGATCTGTTTTTCATGGGCCGAAACCGATGATATTCACATATATTTGCAATTTTGGGGGACAGGGATTGACGAAGAGGCGGGAACCCAGAATGATAGGGGGTAGGCGTGCACTGTGCGCACGTGCACTCCACTTCAGCTCAAAAACATGATTCCACACTGTTTAACATGCCATTGGATTATCACCCATAGTAAAGATTCGCGCCATTTTTTGTTAAATGCTTGGAGGCATGGTGGGCAGGGTTGGGGTGAAGTAGATGCACGTGCGCTCCTTCACATGAAAGAAAAAAAGGTTCCGCATTGTACTACCCACACGGCACAGAATTGCACCTCTTTTAGAAAAAAAAATGTTTCCGTGAGAGAGAAGAGAGAGAGAGAGAGACAGACAACAGACAACACAGAGAGAGAGAACAGAAAGACAGAGACAAGACAGACAGAGAGAGAGAGAGAGAGAGAGAGAGAGAGAGAGAGAGATGAGAGAGAGAGAGAGAGAGGGGGGGGGGGGTGTTTCTGGAAGAGAATGACAGCATTTTCAGGACTCCCATACCATGGAACGGACCTCATGACCTTTCGGCCCCCCTTCCTATGTGGCAATTGGCCTCGCGGCTTATTTTACGTCCAATGGAGATCCCGCTTATAATTTATTCCTGCTCATTTATAAAGACTGTCTGTGACAATTACTCGTTCTGAGTCATAGTCCAAAAGCCTATTGAACCGGTGAATGTATTTAGGTTCGTTTTCTTTAACTTTTTCTACATTTAGCCCTTTTTTAATATCAGATGATGTCCTTCAGAATGTGACAGTGCGATAGTTGAAACTGTGCTTACGAGTATTTGAAGAACAGTCTAATATAAATTTTGTATTGGCATTCCTTGTAATGTTAACCGTATTGAAGGAGTTAAAATTGTCAAAAGATATCTAATGTAGTTGCTTTATTGTTTTAATCTATGTCATTTAATACTTTAAAATTTTGGCTTACATCTCCTCTGCCTCGACGATATTCCAAGGATATTCAGATCTCCTTTCAGACGTCCATTCTTTGGCATCCGGAATCACGTTTTGAAGCCAGCGAGCTACCATACATGCATCCGGATGGATACGCCGTGTGTTCTGCTTCATTGTGGAATGGGCGCTGCTGCCTCTGTGGCTCTAGCTGTAGCTGCTGCTGCTGTCCTCCCTCTTGTATCGTCAAACCCTCACCGTCGCGTGCCCATTCCCCTTCTTCATTGTCATTCATTGTCATTATCAGTGTACGTGTTGCCAACATGGTCTCAGTTATGATCTATGAGGTGCAGTTGTGAAAACTTAGGCAATCATTATTATTATTATCTTTGTTGTTCTTGTTGTCAAGTTTTTATTATTATTATTATTATCATTATTATTATTATTGTTGTTGCCGTTTTGTTGTCAAAGTGTTCATACAGCACCTATTTAGGGTTATAGACCAAGTTCTAAACGCGTTACAATCCACCCTTTCCTTTACTCAACGGGTAGAGCCGACTGCAGGCCTGACTGCTGGCGATACATTCAGTCCTTCCCCGTTTCATTCAGTCTAAAATCAGTCATTCTTTCATTTTTATCCACAGACGGTGCGTGCGATGTGTGTACGAGTTATCCATGACAATGGCCAAACTGGCCTTCTCTTCCAAAAGTTGATGGGATTTTACGTGTGTTAGACGTTTCACAAAATGTGCACGTGCGTTTGTGCATGCGTGCGTGTGTATGTGTCAGTGTATGCGTGTGTGGCTGCGTATCCCACCTCTCGTAACAATCCTACCCTGACCATACATTGATGAGGTCAGCTGGCATTTGGACTGAATAAAGCAAAGAATTTCACAGCAGTGTGGGACAACCTCATCGGGGGAGTGGGGAGAGGGGAGGGGGGGGAGCAGAATAGCTCAATGGTAGAGCGCTGGACCTGTAATTTTGATGATCCTGGGCGCCGTGGGTTCGAATCTCCGCCGGCCCGTTTCAGTGCAGGGGGATTTTTCCCTCGGAGTTAACTTTGGTTTTGACTCCATTCCCAATACAGTCCTTCGAATGAGACTATAAACCGAGGTTCCGTGTGTGAACTCGCTCATAACATCTTGCACACACGTAAAATCCCATCACCAACTTTCGGAAGAGAAGCCAGTTTGGCCGTTGGTATGGATGACACGTTACACATAGCATGCACCCTGCTTGAGAAATGGAAAGAAAGAAGGAAATGGAGTGAACGATATTGAACAATATTGACCGGATGACATGGAAACGACCGAATGAAGCGCCAGCTGGCATGCTCTTCAGTCAACACTACCCAGGTAGACAACCCGTCGTGTAAACGAGTGTAGATCGTAAAGCGCTTAGAGCTTGGTCTCTAGCTGAGGATAGGCGCTGTATAAGTATTCATAATGATGATTAATGATATGACTCTCACAGTGCACCCAGATTCAGCTGGCATTTGATCTGAACGCCACAGACCATGGGCTGAGAGAACAGGGAACCTTCTGAAACTACCTTCAAAAGCCCTCAAAAACGGGAAGCTGTGTTGGGAAATAATATTTCAGAGACTATGTAAAAATGCTTCCTTAAAATCTTAAATGGTGGGAACACCTTATCAGGTGGAGGTAACTGGGGGGGGGGGGGGGGGGGGGGGGGGGGGGGGGGGGGTTAGGGATGGTCGTAACTGATGCGGGGGGGGGGGGGGGGGGTCTTAAAAGATTTCACCATATGATGAGAAAATTAAAAGTAATCTTTTTAATAACTTTTAAAAAAATACACACAACACACACACACCACACACACACACACCACACACAACACACAAACGCACGCACAGCTGCACGCGCACACATAATACATCAACACATACATACACGAGTCATGAACATCTGTCAATATTTTTATTTGCTCAAAGAATCAAAATGTAACAGTATAAATGACATAAAAGCAATACCATTTTTTTTTTCTTAAACTCTACAAATAACAGAAGTAACTGCCATGTAAATGACAGCATCAACAGAAAATATTTCATAAAAACAGTTCAGATTTTTATTTTCTATGATTTTAGACTTAGAATTTTCAATGTCCATCCACCAAATAAGGCATTCATGACCCTCCACCCCCTTGTACAAAATTTTGTATAAAAGAAACCTCTTAATGTTTACATCCTTAATGACAAAAACCCAGACCAATTCTAAACATAGATCACATTAAAGAAAAAGACACAAAAAAGGACCAGCAGCCCTATAAACCTGTTTTGTAACTGAACAAGAAAAATCAACAACAACAAATATCAGAAACACACAAAGAAACTAACAAGAGAATGTTAACCAAAATCTCTTTCTGAAATCAAGGTGGGGTCATTTCTAACAGCACTCAGTAAATTTTTAGGAAACACAAAGAAGTCTCGCTTGAAAATGCTTAGAATTTAAATTCAAAAAGAAATTAATGGGAGGAGTCACAAACATGTGAATATTCGTGTGTTTTTTTCTTTAACAGCAATCATATAAAAAATGAGTCGTTTCGTTTCTTTTATTGTTTTTTTTTGTTTTTTTTTTCTACGGTTATTTCCCGTCCTTGAGCAAAGTTGTATAAAAAAGACCAAAAAATTCTGAGACTTTGAAATATGAAGAAAAGACAGAGAAACCATACAAACCCAGACGACAGAACCCACATCATTATTAAATTAATTCTAACAACAACAACAGTAACAACAAAGCACCATGATTAAGACTATCATCAGCTAACACAAAGGTCTGCTTCCTATTCCCTACAGCCTCCCCAAACCCCTCCACGTCCCCTCTTTTTCTTATCCCATCCCCCTAACCCCAAGCCTCTCTCCTATTTTGACTTCCTCCCAGTCTTCTGCACACATACATCACCTGGTTGTCCATTTATAATGATCTTTAGACATTTGTACATATGCATATGTATAGACACACCACACTTAAACCCATACATATGCATGCACAACTTT
>CM031616.1:41652995-41655495 GCA_018398815.1 Conus ventricosus | reverse complement strand
GTGTGTGTGTGTGTGTGTGTGTGTGTGTGTGTGTGTGTGTGTGTGTGTGTGTGTGTGTGTGTGTGTGTGCGTGTGTGTGCGTGTGTGTGTGTGTGTGTCTGTGTGTAAGATCGTCCCCCATTTCACCCGTCCACCATTTCGAATTCGCCCATCAAGAATCACTCTACATCTAAATACATGTTATTTGGAAAGAATTGATCATTAAGACACTGCATTCTGAGGGCCCCAATAGCAATGTACATAAAAAATGAACCATAAAAGGTTTCTGAACATTTCTTTTGACCTTGCATCGAGACTCAAACAGAAACAAACAAGTGACAGTAATAGAGGACAGTCCACTGAACACAACTGTGTTAAGATTAAAAGAATCAGGCACAGCTAAATAACAACAATAATAATAATGATTATTTATGGTGCTTAATCTTACATCATACGCTCTATGCGCTTACAAATACATAAAAGGTTAAAGAAAACATAAATGAAACCAATAAGAAGATCAATATTGCAATAAGTACCATGCATCTACAAACAAGGGTGCATATTGACACACACCCACGCGCGCGCACACACACACACACACACACACACACACACTCACACACACACACACACACACACACACACACACACACACACATGCACACACACACTCATTAGTCGCAGAATCAATTTGATGGGCAAGGGAAGGGGAAGAAAGAACTGCTATTGAAAGGTGAAGAGGGTCGTTTTAAGAGATGCCTTGAAGGAAGACAGAGAGTTTGAACTACGCAAAGACATTGGAAGTTTATTCCAAGAAACCGGACCCTGAAAAGAAAAGAATGATCGCCATAGGTTTTAGATGAAATTGAGGGATTTTGAGCAGAATGCCGTCGATAGAAGAATGCAACTGCCTAGAAGGAACATAGAGATGAAGGAGATCAGAAAGGTAGAAAGGAGCTAGGCCATTCAAAGATTTAAAGCCAAGTAAGGACAGTTTGTAGTCTATTCGTTTTACGACCAGCAGCCAGTGAAGAGAAAGAAGTAAGGGAGTGACATGAGAAGATCTGCGTTGTCTGAGAATCAAACGAGCAGCATTGTTTTGTACTTTCTGGAGACAACTAAGAAGATTCTGGGGACCGCCAGCCAGAAGAGAATTACAGTAATCCAGTCTAGATAGAATGAAGGCAGAAACAAGGGGGTTTGTGGCATCAACAGAGAGAAGATGTTGCACAGAACCAATGTGGCGAAGGTCAAAGTAACAGACACGGCAGACTGTGGAAACATGACGACTCTGACATTTCTTTCATGGTGTGAAAAAGACCTAGTTCTCTGAAGGATGGATAAATTACTTCATGACTCTAAACAGAGAATCGTCAACGTATCATGAGCTAGACTGAGTTGACTTCTGCCCCACATTGCCTATCAGAGGACTCTAAACAGAGAATCGTCAACATCATGAGCTAGACTGAGTTGACTTCTGCCCACACTGCCTATCAGATGACTCTAAACAGAGATCGTCAACATCATGAGCTAGACTGAGTTGACTTCTGCCCACACTGCCTATCAGAGGACTCTAAACAGAGAATCGTCAAATCATGAGCTAGACTGAGTTGACTTCTGCCCACAATATCAGAGGACTCTAATAAACAGAGAATCGTCAACATCATGAGCTAGACTGAGTTGACTTCTGCCCCAACTGCCTATCAAGGACTCTAAACAGAGAATCGTCAACACATGAGCTAGACTGAGTGACTTCTGCCCCACAGCTATCAGAGGACTAAACAGAGAATTGTCAACATCATAAGCTAGATGAGTTGATTCTGCCCACACTGCCTATCAGAGGACTCTAAACAGAGAATGTCAATATCATGAGCTAGACTGAGTTGACTTCTGCCCACACTGCCTATCAAGATTAAACAAGAATCGTCAATATCAGAGCTAGACTGAGTGCTTCTGCCCACACTGCCTATCAGAGATCAAAACAGACAGGCATTGAACCTAAAGAAAGTGCATTAAAATGTCACATTTTGGTACAGAAAGAGACGGTACCTTTGCAACTAAGCATTTCTGGCTACAACACATGGTGCTTGCATATGTTCAGTCACAATAAGTATGACCCAACACCACAGAAATGATCGGCAGAGGCGCTGGATCTTCCACTCTGGGTGGTCTCGGAGAAGCTTCACAACTGAAGCTGGGACAGAGAGACAGAGAGAGAGACAGAGAGAAAGAGAGAGAGACAGAGAGAAAGAGACAGAGACAGAGACAGAGACAGATAGAGAGAGAGAAATGATGAGCAAGAAAAAATGGCATGGAGGCAATTCCACCATAAAACCAAGATGTCGCAGGTGGGGGTGGGGAGAGCACAGGGGTGGGAGAGGGCAAAATAAATTAACAAACTCCCCAAACTAACCACCCAGCCAACCACCCACCCAGAAACATCCCCAACATCCCGACCCCCCCCCCCCCCCTCACCTGTTGAGGAGGGGCAGGGTCACGGTCATGCGCAGGGCGTGTCCCT
>CM031616.1:41645495-41650495 GCA_018398815.1 Conus ventricosus | reverse complement strand
TCTTGCCTGAAGAAGACCTAAGATGTCGAAACGCATTGTGTAACTTTTTTGTCTTTGTTTCTGGTGGACGCACTCAGAATTATCTTAAAAGGTGGAAGTCTGTTTAAAATAGTTACAACTACTATCAAGGAATAAAATCTTGAGTCATGTCATACCTGCATCTGAAAGGACCTTCACAAAAAATGCTTTTTACTCAATGTGCAAATCAGGTCAAATAAAAAAAAAAACCCACTTTCTTTACATCAGAAATCACACCAAGAGGAAGATCTTGGTATCAGGCCTTCAAAAGAAGGTGCCGGAAGGGGGAGGAAGGGAGATGGAGGGGGAGAGGAGGTAACTGGCAACGTCTGTTCATGAAAACGGTACCTAACCAACTCGCTACCTTGGCACCCCACAATTTCTTGGATAAATTTGCTTTAAAGCTTCCAACAGACTTTTCTTAAATCTTTGTTATGACCATCAGATTCAGGTTTAACATATGTTTCATGCTTAGAAACCCAAATAAAGTAACCTTTCGTTTTTGTGCATCAGGAACATTAATTTGTCAATGCTAGATATTGGTTACACAAACATATGCTGATATAAATTGTTCATTAACATGTATGACACAGCAACTTCAGTTTCAAGCAACTGTGTCAAACACTGATCCAACAAAATGGGCATATCAACAACAATGTATTTCTTTTTTTTTTTAATTTTTTAATAAAACTGACAAAGGCTCAATGAAAACAAACCCACAGAAAATAATGTTAAAAACTATGCACCTATCCTGCAAAAAGAATCTTTTATTAGAAACACACACAAACACACAACCCACACACACACACACACACAAAACACACACACACTCACTCCACTCTCTCTCTCTCTCACCTCTCTCTCTCTCTCCCTCTCTCTCTCTCTCTTTCTCTCTCTCTGTCTCTCTCTCTCCTCTCTGCAGCCCTGATGTGGCCCTTTGCGGTCGGCTGGGCTATAAGCAACATTATCTCTCTCTCTGTCTCTCTCTCTCTCTCTCTCTCTCTCTCAACACTCTCTCAGACAGGATGTCAATAAACGACTCCCCCACCTGCCAGACGTGGAGTGGCCCAGTACTCGCCTGAAAGCTCTGGCCAGGGCCTGCAACAGGACATTTTGCCCCCGGAAGGCCACGTGGGACACCTTGCTGGCTATCGTCGTTCCGCGCTGACGATCTCCCGCCAGTGCACTGCCAGCCCTTCCTGGTGCCGCTGATCATTCGTGACCTGTCCCCAGACAGGTGGTGGCCTCGGGACATCTAGGTCAGCTACAGCAGATCTCCAGAGGTCATTCATTCAAAACAATGGCCCTCGGTGACATCAGGTCAGCGTCAGCCGTTTCCAGAGGTCATTCATTATATCAATGGCCTCGGTGACATCCTAGGTCACCGCGCGATCCCAGAGGTCATTCATTATAAACAATGGCTCGGTGACATCCTAGGTCAGCGTACAGCCCATCTCCAGGTCATCATTATAAACAATGGCCTCGGTGACATCCTAGGTCAGAGTACAGCTGATCTCCATGGTCATTCATTATAAACAATGGCCTCGGTGACAACCTATGTCAGCGTACAGCCGATCTCCAGTGGTATTCATTATAAACAATGGCCCCGGTGACATCCAGGTCAGCGTGCAGTAGATCTCTAGTGGTCATTCATTACAAACTGGGCCTCACATGAAGAGTTCTTAATTTGAGGGGATACGTGCTGACGTTAAGATGGGTTCCAAATGCCACCATATAAATGATGGATAAAGGGAGATAGATTGTGAGACGTGTCAAGAGATCAACGAAGACTTATCAACAAACTGCTGGTGATCAACAATGACAAGACGAGTCAGCAACAGCTGATGAGATTTCATCCATAGATAAAGACTCATCAACGAACAGCTGATGTGATAAATGGACTGATAAGATTGTCAACAGTGATGAGATCAATAGATTGATAAAGACTTGTCAACAGATGATTTGATAAAAATAGATTGATAAAGATTTGTCAACAAACGTGATTTGATACAATAGATTGTATAAAGACTTGTTTAAAAACAGTGATTTGATTTAAAAAAGATGATAAAGATTTTGTCAACAAACAGCTGATTGGATACAATTGATTGATAAAGATTTTGTCAACAAACAGCTGATTTGATACAACAGATGATAAAGATTTTGTCAACAAACAGCTGATTTGATATAACAGACTGATGAAGACTTGTCAGAAGCAGCTAAGGCAATACAAAGACTGATGAAGACTTGTCAGCAAGCAGCTAAGGCAATACAACAGACTGATGAAGACTTGTCAGAGCAGCTAAGGCAATACAACAGACTGATGAAGAAATTGTCAGCAAGCAGCTAAGGCAATACAACAGACTGATGAAGACTTGTCAGCAAGAGCTAAGGGAACAAAGACTGATGAAGACTTGTCAGCAAGCAGCTTTAGGCAATACAACAGATGATGAAGACTTGTCAGCAAGCAGCTAAGGCAATACAACAGAATGATGAAGACTTGTCAGCAAGCAGCTAAGGCAATACAACAGACTGATGAAGACTTGTCAGCAAGCAGCTAAGGCAATACAACAGACTGATGAAGACTTGTCAGCAAGCAGCTGATGAGACACAACAGACTGATAAAAGACTCCTAAGCAACAAGTGAGAGGCGATCAGATTCAAACAGCAAAGAAAATCTTTAAAACATACCAGAAAAGATTCTAGTCGACTGGCATCGACTTACCGAGAAACGTGGCCGAGTCTGAGCCTGATGCATGTGGTGAACCGCAGGCTCCGCCTCTTTTCCGTCCTGCTTTTCGTCAGCAGCGGCAACTCCAGGGAGTCGCCCTTCAGCACAAAATTTGAGCAAGGTCGCTGGGTCACCGGCATCGTACAGCCTTGGAGGCACCGACGCACACTGAGGCCCAGCACGTTGTCCCAGATCTGCCAGGCCAGAAGCAGCTGAGCCGTGCTGACAAAATATTTCACGCCGCCCATGCAGCAGGTCTTCAACCAGGGGTCGAATAGCGTCGGCGTTGTTCACACGGGAGTTGGTGGTAAAAGTTCTCGGAGTGGTCACCGGTAGCTATGCTTGCTTGGAGAAAACTTTCCGAATCGTGCATCTCCTCCAACAGATCCATGAGCTGCAGTTCCCCCAGGGATTTGGAGACAGAGATCAGGGCAGCTTAGCTGACCGTGACCTATATGAAAGATGACCTGTTTTTTTTAGGGGAGCTGGGAGGGCCACTGGTAGTGATGCTGCTGATGAATGTTGGCTGGAGAGTCATCGGAGAGGTCTTTGTCACCACCTACGTGTGAGTGGGGAGTCGCAGTTGGACACACAGATGTGGAGTTCTTTGAAGATCACGCGGATATAGCTGGCTCTCCTCGTCCAGCTCTTGCCAGACCACCACAGATGGAACATCAGCCATCGAGGCGAGTGAACCAAAAGAAAAAAACTGGTTAAAAAAAAAAAAAAAAAAAAAAAACAAACAAAACCCACTGACCCCCCCCCCCCCCCCCCCCCCCCCCCCCCCCCTTTCAAAATACATTAAAACCATGTGCATCAAAACCACTACATAACAGACAGGCAAATTTTATACTGCATCTGGGTAAGAACTGTTTACATCCAGATTTCCATCAAGACATTAGAGAAAAGCAGGGAAGAGGGTGAGGGGGAAGATGGAGAGTGGGGAAAGAGTGTGGTGCTGGGGAGCGTTGGAAGCAGCATTCATTCCAACCAAAAATTTGTTCAGGACAGTGACGGTGAATGAGGACGTGGCTACCATGACATCTCATTTTCATCGCACCACAGCAAAGACATTTCTGAGCGAAATGGGGCAGAAACATTCTTGCTTATCTCGTCTTTTTCTGTGGCGAGACAGATTCCACGATCCTTGCTCTCTCCTTCGCCCACCCCCTCATCTACCCGCGTGGCGTACTATTTCATTTCAGTCTGCAGACTACAATCATGTGCACATGGTCTGAAGTCCTGACGTTTCGTTTTGAGACAGTGCGGAATTGCACCTTGAGTAAAGCAGCGGCAAAGGTAGGCACCAGCGCTGATATGTTGCTGTCAGGCACTTCGCGAGCGGCGTCAAAGACGTAGGAAGCGTACTGGCCCAGAAGAACGGATGAGGGCGTGGCACGGTTCACTTGTTTCAGAATCTGAACCTGAAAAGTATATCAAAATGTATACCGAGTCCAGTTCCTCCGTATATGTTCACATCATTTCAGTAAGAAAACGCAAGTACAGATGTTCATGCATATACATGCGCCCACTTTGTGCCCTCTCCCCACGCACATTATAGGCTTACACACGCACACTTAAGCACATGGATTCCTTTTGTTAAGGATATCTGCTTCAACATTTTACATATAATCATTCACCATGAAAGAAAAACGAAAAACGACAACAAATAGAAGGAAAAAAAAAGCAACTTTTTAATTATCTCACCTTGGCTTGTTCAACAGCTGACGGTGATGTCGTCATGTTGGCAGGAAGGTCAAGGGTCACTAAGGTCATGAGCTGGGTCAGGTGGTTTTGGAACACATCGCGGATGACCCCCAGCTCATTGTATAAGCTGTGACGTTCTGAAGCACACACCATACCACAATGACAGTCAATAACAAAACATCAGGTCATGGCATATGATCACTGGCCTGGGGTGTTATGGCATGGATGGTATGGTATGGTATGGTATGGTATGGTATGGTATGGTATGGTATGGTATGGTATGGTATGGTATGGTATGGTATGGTATGGTACGGTACGATATGGTATGGCACTACATGCCTCGTCTGGTCTGGTCTGGTCTGGTACGATATGGTATGGTATGGTATGGTATGTATGGCATGATAGAATTTGGTATGGTATGATGTGGTGTAGTCTGGTATGGTATGGTGTGAGAAGATATCTTATGTCACACTGCAATTGTGAGAAGGCACAAGTGTAAACATGTGTGTATGTGAGCATGCATATTGTGCACACTTTGTGTGTGTGT
>CM031616.1:41615495-41640495 GCA_018398815.1 Conus ventricosus | reverse complement strand
AATTGTCCAAAAGCTCTATAAGTGATATGTTTGCGACCGGTCTCAGGAATTTTGATTCCATTTCTTTTCCACCTAATGTGTACTGGGAAGTGGTCACCGCATCCATTCAAAGGAACACATTTCTCAATGATGTAATGTGGTTCAGATAGAATGTGGTCGATTAATGTTTTGCTAGTAAGCATTATTCCAGTCGGCATGACTATAAGAAGTCCTGTCTGATCATGATGCTTGGCTTTTCAATAGATCAATACCAAAATCACCTAAAAGTATAAGCTGTACAGCATCAAGTGATGCTGAATACCTAAACTTGTCCTCCAGTCAGCATTTTCTGCTGGGTTTCGATACACAAACCCACTTTGATGGTTTTCTTCTCTTCAACTTGATTGGTAATCAAACTGCTTCAATTCCAAAACTTTCAAGTTCATGTAAACATCAAGCATTTAATGTTTCATGAATGTAAATTAATATGCCAACATACTTTAATTTGCGGGATCTCTACATACAACACTGTAGCCAGAGATTATGACAGTGGTATCAGGGACAACATCCGAAAGTCTTGATTCAGTGAAACCAAACATATGAAAGGCTTTGTCTTGATTATACAGTATTGCTGGTACTCATGTAACTGTAAATTGTTTTGTTACAGTCTACATTCAGATGACCAATATAAAGCCCATCTTTCTGTGACCGCACAGAGCATGATTGCATCATTGTGCAACTAAAATGAATATAGTGGTGGATACACTGAAATAGAAATGTGTCTATATAGTACAAACAACAATCTTCGAAACAAAAATATATGAATATGAAAAACAGGCAGAAGTCAAATTTACAAACAGTTGTGAAACAGCATGCAAAACAACCTTCAAGCCCAAAAGGATGATGAATATGAAAGCAGCAGAAGTTAAATTCGTGAAACAGCACATTAAAAAAATAATTTTCAATGCAAAAGGATCATGAAAATGAAAAACAGGGCAGAAGTTAGATTTACAACAGTTGTGAAACACACTTGTCACAAGCTTCACTGAAGATTTGTCTGGACCACAGGGTTTTTTTTTTTAATCTTTCTGTTTTCTTTTTTTTTTTTTTAGCGTGTTCATGTAGTATTACCACTTAGGTACAGTATAGATTTTAAGATAAAAATGGAGAGAGAGAGAGACAGACAGACAGAGACTGAGAGAGAGAGAGAGAGAGAAAGAACTGACAAAAGAAAAATTCCTCAGTCACATATAATCTGATTAAAGAAAATTGTTATAGTCACCCCACCTGTTTTCTTATCCAAAGTGTCCACAATTCTTTTTTTTTGTACTTGCTAAGTTTTGGTTTGTTTGTTTGTTTTTTTTCATGTGCTCTGTTGGTAACAGACCTAGGAGGATTGAAGTCCCTTTAATCCACTGTCTTTCTTTAAAACACAAAAGGATGGGTTTTTTCCCCTTATTGTCAGCATTGTGTGTAACGTGGTCCCTATCCTTCGCTCCCCCTCCCTCCCCCCGCACACACACATTAACATTCCTACAGACTTACACACACATGGGCATATAGCATAAAAACCATACAGATGTTACACCACACTCATAATCTATGAACATCTTCAGTGTTGATTTTAACAGCTTTTTAAATTCTATGATGGCAACAGCTTGTGCATTATCTACATAGCTTCAGGGCTTTCTTTATCATGGATACCTGGAGGGTACGATGGTGGGGAGGGAGGGAAAGGCATGTAGTATAGCCACTGCACAGAGAGAGACGGAGAGAGAGAGAGATTGAAAGACAGACTGACAGACACAGAGATAGAGAGAGAGAGAGAGAGAGAGAGAGAGAGAGAGAGAGAGAGAGAGAGAGAGAGTGAGCAGAGACAGACAGACAGACAGACAGACAGACAGGGGTACGAGGAGACAGATTGAAACAAAGACAGAGACAGAGAGAGAATGAAAGGGAGAGGCAGAAAGAGAAATTTGTTTCAGACGGATTGGTGGCAATGTTGGTGGTAGCTGTTGCACTGTGTCACTGTCAGATCTTCTTCTGTCCTAACGCCGTTGTAAGCCACTGGGGCACTACATCGCATCATTTCCTCAGTTTTGCATAAAGACTACTGCATCCTGGGGAGAACATCATTTGTATCAACCTGACCATCCAGTCTATGACCAATATCGACCACTTGAGTTTTCCAATACCTACTTTTTTTTTTTAAACAATATTTTACAACCTGTGGCCCTTTCACCACACTTAATGCGTATAGAGGTGCTATATTCAATACATTACACGCCTCCGCCGGACGGCAACCTTCATCAGTGCATCGGGGGTTCCTGTCTGAGCGAATGACGACG
This sequence comes from Conus ventricosus, assembly GCA_018398815.1. Lineage (NCBI taxonomy): Eukaryota > Metazoa > Mollusca > Gastropoda > Neogastropoda > Conidae > Conus > Conus ventricosus. Next base: position 41,638,168 of record CM031616.1, on the reverse strand, counting down.
AAGAAGAATACATTACACACACACAGACATATGCACATGCACACACATCCACATTTTCAAAGCCTGTGTGTTGTTCTCTGTTGCAGAATAAAATCAAGCATGGTGTCTCCCCGATAGATCCATGCAAACCTAACACATAAAGATATGCTGTTCATCACTATTTAAGCCACTCTGGGCTATTTAAGGGTATTACGCAAGTGTAAACGTGTAGATTTTAACTCTCTTTTTGTTTATCTTTCCAGTGGTTTAAAATCCACTCCTAAGCACATACACGATGATTACTGCCACTCACCAGCTCTTTCTGGCACAGGCTCAGCACTGGCAGTCCGCTGGTTAGTGATCAATATCAGGTCGCCATGAACCAGCCTGCCAGAGAAGACACTGCACTCCTACTGAGTCGCTTTGATGGTGTTCACAGAAGCCTGTTCTGGTGCATGCTGTTCAGTATTTTAACATTTCAGCAATGATTCTTAACACTCAGTGGCGTTCAGTGGTGCCTGTTCTAATGCATGCTCTTCAGCATTTTTGTCGTTTATCACCACTGATCCGTAAAACCCAACAATGTTCAGTGTGTCTATTCTGATGCGTACCTTAAAATGTGTCACCTGATTTTCTGTAATTATATACACAGAGGGTCAGCAAATGTGCCAAATTGGAGGACTATAAAAACAAATCTACTCTTCACCCATCCAGCACTGAATAAGAATCAAACCCCAGACTCTGAGATTGAAAGTCCATGATTCTCAATTCAGTCAGCTACTCCACCATCCAAAATCTCATCCGACGGACAGAAGCGAAAAATCACACTGGACGACAGACTGATTCGCAGCCATTACCTTGCACACCGACCGTTTCCTTCATAAATATCTCCACTCTCTCCACATAGTCTCTGTTCAGCATCTTTTCCAGCTGAGGGTTGGCTGCTCTGAAAGAAAAAGAAAAAAAAAAAAAAAACGAAACAAACAAATGTAGCTATGTGATCGACAACAGCAATGATTGTGAACTGTTGGCATTATAAACTTGTAGATTCAAACCCTATCAAGGGATGTCACTGGGGCTTTTTTAGCTGCCTATGCTCCTGCATACTTTAACACTGCATGGATTCACAATGGGTGAAAACTAACCATACAAACAAAAGCCATCCATTCCATGGGTGAACCTCACAGAATGATACTCAGATTCCCTTCCTGTTAATGTTACGTCAGATGTCTGCTTTTTTTTTTTCAGGCCTGGCCAGTGTCAGAAAATAGGAGCAAGGCAGCAAAGAGTACAGCCCCTTCATACAGTCATAGGCACAGACCAAAATGGGTTAATGAAAGATTTCTTTTTCGTCTTCCACACAAAGCCTTTAATGGTGAAACAAAAATACCACGAAACAAGCGCTTCATTCTGTTTCTTTTATGCTAGCACTCTGTTCTAACCTCTTGAAAGGTGGTAAGTTCACAGGCAATAGCAATGGAAGAATCAGTGACAATCTTCTAGGGAGGCACTCAGTCTGGCTCAGCAAACATCAGCAGGAGCTCAATGCTGAACTAGTACAAGGCCTCCATCATACATCTAAATTTTCAAGAGATGTTACTGAATGCTAGTGAGTGCCTCCACAAAGTGTATAAGACAAGCCAAAAGAACAGCTAAGTGTAAGCAGATACATAACTGCTGTGAGCCATGCACCAACACACACATACTAGTAATTTTTAGGCATGTCAAAGATATTTCTCTACACACCAAAAACTAAATAACATCAACGACTCCATTTGTATCCAGGAAAGACGAAAGAACTTTACAGACAGAAAGAAAATGAAAAGCGGTAAACACAGACCAACAAACAACCATCACCTAAGATACACATTCCCCTTAGGTATAAAGAATCCTATTGTAGATTATAATGGCACTTTCAGATAAGATAAGATAAGATAATGTTGCTTCCCAGCCGAGCACAGATGGGTCAGTTCACTAAGAACAGTCACAGTCCAAGGCATGCCAGTATTGGTTTCCAGTCAAACCAAGTTAGGAACAAAGAACAAAGAAAAAACAAAGAAAACGCTTAGTTGCAAAAGTGAGGCGACTGCAGGTGGAAATCTAAACAAATTTGAAAAATTATTTATATAATTACTGATAATTATTCAAATTTGAAAATGCCTATTCAGTAAAGGGCTTGAGATGAAAATCTCTACACTTTCAGCCTTTTCCATGTTCAGGGGTTAAGAGTTCCAGTTCTCCCTACTACAGGGTGGGAATGACGAACCTCTGCACTGGGTCTTCTTACTGATGGGGCTGATTTTCTGGCCGCAGTAACGTCTCTGGCTAGATGATGCTCACACTAGCCTTTGTTGATGGAGGAATATTCTTCTAATCTGAAGCTGATTTTGTACAGCAGGAATATGTGTACAATCTTTGTATGCTGTGCCAGAGACTAAGCCCTAGTCATTTAGGCATGCGGTTTACACAAGAAAGTTGCAGTCCTGACTCGTAATGGTGGAAGCAGTACATCTCCCAAAGACCTTCAGCATGATGAACTTTCGTGTGTGAGGATCTCACATTGTCAAAGGGTATTCCACCAGAGGCCTAACAAACAACGTCATTTCTTTACGTTACTGCAGCTAACTTACAGTTTACAGACCATCTCAGTTTTGTATGATAAAGGCAAAGATCTTTCTGAATCATTTTTCATGAAGATAATATGGCCTTTCCATGTTCATGGTGACACCTAGGTACTTTGTGGCCATACGGTTGTATGCAGGACAGCGTCCAAATCGTGGCCATACAGTTGTACCCAGGACTGTGTCATAGCTCAGCTCATATTGTACAAGTACTGCAGTGGGCATATGGTCCAACAGACTGGCGGGAAACATCACGTCCCAGCCCTCACTCCCAATACCAAAGATTCTTGAGTTCTTCCTGTGGTCAGTCCTGGTTTACAACCCAAGTGACCACCCTGTATACCGTTATATCACCAGCAAAGACTCCAATGAGCAAGGTCACCATTTCTGGCAGATTGTTAAAGCATGCCATGAAGAGACAAGGCCTGGGAACAAATCCTTAGGTAAACCACCCTGATGTTGGAAAAGGAGACTGACACCCATCCATGACAACTTCCTGCTGCTGAGCACAAAGCAAACTGGAGATCCATATGATAATGATGCCTCTGATGCTATGTGTTGGACTTTGTGGAGAAGTAAGCCATGGATGATGTCGGATGGATAAAGTTCAGCCAAGACCAGAATCATAATATCTGTATTTCTACCACTTCCCAGGTTTGTAATCTCTTTCATTCTTCAGAAAATCCCAGGAACTGATACTCATCCTTTTCCGAAGCCATGCTAGTTGTTCAACAAGATATAATGGTTTCAAAATATTCTATAACAAATCACACAGCAACCATGATGTGTTCCATAAGCCTACAACATACTGGCAAAAAGGTATGGTCTGAGAGTTAGCAGTATCATAATCATTGACATCTTATGATATACATAAGAGATCTTGATGACAATGAATTCTTCACACAGACCTCAATGGCAGCAAACCCTTCACACAACGACAAACACTTCACACGTATCATCCACAACTTTTCACACAATCACGATGGGGGAAAAAAATGACGGAAAACTTCACGAGCCTTTAGTTGAGACCAGAAGCCAGAAGACAGACCTAAACGGCAGAATGCAGGTGACCAGACTCTTGGCCAGGTAGTGGTCAGTCCGTACAGCTCCTCCTCCTCAAACAGATTCAGCAGTGCTTCGGACAGCTTCTCTGCCGACTCTCTGTTGTGTCCCTGAGGCTTCTCCAGAACCACCTGCAGAATGACCACCACCACTACAAACTGTCAGGGGGACAAACATTTGGGTGTTGTTTTCATGGAACCACTAAGGCCATGGGACAAGCTTGTTCAAGCTGGTGATAAAGTTTGTCATGTAAGTCAAAGCAGGAACGCCAACTATCTATAATGCATTAAGTAAAAAGAGGGAAATCAGTCAACTGGAGGGGCAGGAGGGAAAGTGGAGGGAAGAGTCAGACGTATCACGATTCGATGCTTGCACAGTCTGGAAGGCAAGAAGAAAAAAAAAAGCAGGAGGCAGGACAAGGAGGGTGTTATGGATTTTTTTTAACAAAATCTCATCCACCACGTAACATATCTTACCAGTTTTATTCAAATTTCTGTTCTCTAAAAGTTTCAGATCTTTGTCTACTTTTCTTTTAATCCGGCTGACAATGCTACTGTTGACCAGAATGTATCTTCACAAAATCTCCATTCACATTTCCTTTTGAATATTGTGTCACCTAAAAATGTGAGAAGAAAAAAAAAAAGAAATGTTTTTTTCCCAACAATGTTTCTTTGGCAAAAATCCAAAAATCTGATGAAAGTTGCTACTGCTTGCAGCATACCAAAAAATCAAAATGACAATGAAAAAATCAAAATTATGACTTTTTTTTACCATAAGTCCTTGTGTTCATATATTTCTTAGCATGTGCTTGTACAAGTTGTTACCAGCATGCTCTCTCTCTCTCTCTCTCTCTCCCTCTCCCACACACACACACACACACACACACACACACACACACACACACACACACACACCTTGACTGACACTTCTTGCCCAGGAAAAGTGCAATGGGCTTTAAAGTGCTTGAGCGCTTGCAGGAAAACAGTGGGTGGCAGCGAGAGGTACACCAGCACCTCCTTCACCACCCCGCTTCCCTCCTTCCCAAGGGAACGCCCAGTGAGTCGCACATTGCCTTGTAGTCCTCCCCCGACATCAGCTGGGAGTAGGTGATCTTGTCAAAAAACTCTCCCTTCTTACCAACGCACACGCTCAGCGACCCATGGCTGTCTGTGCATTTCACGTTGTTGTCGAATATATCCTGCAAAAAGGAGAAATGACTTCAGTAAATCTTAAGTTCTTGTAAATGTGCACAAAACCACCATACATTAAGTTCAAAAAGCCCGACACTTTTCTGATGATTTTGTAAAAGACACAGAAACATCTTCTTGGTCGGTTTGTTTTGTTATTTTGGGTTGTTTTTATCAGCAAGAAGTTGCAATTTTTCTTTTTTTTTATAATCTAGGGAAGTTGTAAAAAAAATTACACTATAAAACACAGAATGAGACTTCCTCAGTTCTCAGGTTAACTGAACACTTCATGACAGCATCATATCTATAGGGTGCTGGGTAAAACAAGGTGCTCCCTCCTCCTTCCGTCTTTCTCATTCACTGCAACCCCATCAGAAAAATGGAATCATAATGTAAAAGACAACTTAAGACATATGTGCAAAAAATAAAGAGTGTTCCCTTTTACTGGTTTCCATTTCATGCTGTTAGTTCAAAGCTTAGATTACTGTAGAGATCATTTCAGTAACAGAGCAGACTGTCTAATAAGTCATGAATTTATACACTGATACAGCATACAAACATGGACGCACAATACAAACTTTTATATGCATGTGTACAACACATCTATTTTCTCTCTCTCTCTCTCTCTCTCTCTCTCTCTCTCTCCTCTCTCTCTCTCTCCCTCTCACCACACACACACACACACACACACACACACACACCACACGCACACACACACACACACATGCACACACACACACACACACACACACACACACACACACACACACACACACACACACACAGCCTACTTTTAATCTGTTAGCAGCCACACTCGCATGAGAAACACCGCCGGCAGCAATCTGACATCCTCCATTCTTCAAACACTTTGACACTTCCTTCCCTTCTCATGTAGGCATCGAACAAAGCCTGCCAGAGATACTTGCGGGCCAGATCCCCTGTCCCTCCGAGCAGAATGACACCAGTGTGACGGGAGACCGCCTCAGTCTGAAGGCTGCAGAATGCTGCGGTAATTACCAGTGCCACAGCCGATACGGTCTCCTCGTCTTCCACATGTGTTGTAACCTGGGACCCTGACGCTGTTTCTGAAATAAAAAGCAAATAAAATGAGACAGAGTGGCCTGTTCTGAGTTTACAGCTCTCAAAACAAAACAAAATCAAATGAAACACAACAGCAGATAAGATAATGTTGCTTATAGCCCAGCCGACCGCAAAGGGCCACATCAGGGCTGTAACACAACAGCAGACGATCAAATGTATTGTATGTGTATCTCATGCATCATATCGTAATCATGTAGGTCTGAACAATTAAGTAGTGGGGGAAAAACAAGTGCAGGCTAACAATTCATGTAGGTCCTTCAGAGTTCAGTTGAGAAAAAACATCACTTTTGATTATCACCTTCACTGTCAAAAAAAAAAGTAGCCAAGACAGGTATCTTTCCAGTTTGCAAGGGACAATGGGAAGAAGTAACCTGCTTCTCTCAGCTCTTACTATACCACTTGCAAGAGTGTGTGTGTGTGTGTGGTGTTGTGTGTGTGTGTGTGTGTGTGTTTGTGTGTGTGTGTGTTGTGTGTGTGTGTGTGTGTATGTGTGTGTGGGTGTGTGATGTGTGTGTTTGTGTAGTGTGTGTGTGTGTGTTGATGGTGTGCGTGTGTGTGTTGTGTGTGTGTGTGTGTTATGTGTGTGTGTGTGTGTGGTGGTGTGTCGTGATGTTGTGTGTACTGTAGGTCTAGATCATTAAAATCAGAATTTTTTTCTTTTGAATAAGAATAGTACTGTTGGGTGATTGTGGTCACAAAGGAAACCATGATCAATACATGGTCCCTAACACTATTGAAGAGGTGAAGAAAATCAGAAAAAATGTGTACTTTTAACTGTCACTGAAATTTACTGTTGGATGTGAAGGCACAGTAGTTGTGTTCTAAACACAGTGTCTGAGGAGTTCCTGTCTCTAATAGACGGGAAGGTATATGAACTGTTGCATTATTTGTGTGAGTAAGGGATATGAAGTAATGCTGTACCAGTGACCATTTCTACCCCTTGATTGGTGTTCATGAGTTGGTGGGGTTACACTTGGCATGGAGCTGATGGTTAATTATCTCACAGAATATCAGAGGCAGGCCATGTTCTTCTTTGGGGAATTAGCACTCACAGTTGCACTGCTTCAGTGTCTTGGCTACATATAATTCATTTGGGGAATCACACAGTAAGTCATACTGAGGAGCAAGTGTACCAGAAATATGTGTGCTTTTCTTTATACACTCTCGTATGAAAAAAAAATGACAATAACTGCTAAGTCATAGAATTCTACCCTCCACTGAGGCACTACCTTATCCATCCATGACACTGAGTCCCCATAAATTTCTGATACTGACAACTTTGTCCGGAACCCAACATGGGTCCTGTGGGTTACTATGACAGCAGGCATCAATGACCATATAATTTGAAGGTTTTCATTTGTTTGTTTGAGGATGACCACCGAGATGCTGGAGTTCTATTCTGATCTGAGACTGCATGACAAGGCTGTATTCCATGCTTACTTTAATAAAATCCTAATGACAACCAGACCAAGATATAGGGACAGCTGCACAGTGTTAATCAGGAATTTTAAGTGACACTATTTATTTAGTGTATGAAACTACTATGTGGTTCCAGTCATCCCATTTGAGCCAACAGCACACTCAGCTCTGGTTGGTAGCCATCCAGGGCCAAGTATCATTTTCTACGATGATCTGAAGATTTTCTAACACTAACAGTGCACAACATCCCAAAGTCAATACCTGAAGCGACTTCACATAGAGCAGAATGTATGCATTTATTGTTCTTGCTGTCATCTCTCTAGTACCTGCAGGGCTTGTAGACCTGCAGCTGTTAAGAATGCAAGTATTGTGCTGATCAATGCAGTAGGACAGTATGGTATGTTCTGTGTACACTTTACAGATCTTGTCGAATAGGGCCACCCTATAAGATTGAGGGTAGTTGAGAAACTGGATAAGATGGTCCCGGATCATTGTTCTGGAACAGGTCACTTCAAGAGTTCAGGAAAAGTCACTTGGGTTCTCTAGCTCTGGAAATCATCAACTGAGCAAGCCACGTGTTCATTTACCCCAGGAGCTGTATGGATCCAATTCATTTCAGGTTTGTGTTGATTTTGTTGAAAGCCATCATAAAATCCATCACTATGCTGCCAGAGAAGTCTCCTGTAAACTCTAGGACCTGCTATATCAGTTTTCATATTGCTGAGGAATAAAAATACTATTTACTTCCAGCTTGTCTGTGATTGTACTTAGTTAAAGTATGCCATAAAATATCTAAAGGCAGACAACTTCTATTATTTGCTTTTTCTGTCTGCTACATAAACCTCAACCATCATAGCATCACAACTTTGATGTGTTGTGACAGAACTTTGCAAGTGCTCCTGTGACTGGAAAAACGACATCAGTGACACTCATGCACTCATTGTTCGTACATATACATATGCGCATGCGCTTGCATGCATATGTACATGCGTGCATGCACATGCGTGCACACGCACATGCACACACACACGTGCACATGCACGCATTCATGCGCGCCAGTGTGTTCAGACATTACGGAGTGAGAGAGTGACTGCGAGATAGCGACGCCAGAGAGATGAGACAGACAGACAGAGAGGGACAGAGACAGAGTCCACACAAGTTGACAACAGTCACCAACACGTGCAATTATGTACTTACACTTTCTTGCCAATCCCGAGAAGTGAATCCACTGTGAAGATGGAGTACTCCAACTTATGCCTCACTCACCGACAAGTCGCCTCACTCACTGTAACTCACGTTGAACTGGTTTTACTGAAGAAAACCAAGTGACAGCATAGCATACAATTACGACACAGATGTAAGTCTATTGCTATGCGAAATATCAACTCATGTTACCATTGGTAATAATTTTTTCAAATCATTGCAGTAAAAAAATTCTGTGACACACTGAGGTAGTTCGAGAGCACAAACTATCAAAATTTAAAAGTTAACTTTCGCTCTGCTTTGAAAGTACACATCGTATACTTTTAAAAGCAAAACTTCGGTATATCGAAAGTGGTAGGTGTAGCCAATGATGTTGAAGGGGTATAAGAAATAAATTTCATTCGATATTTATAAATATCTCGACACTTGTAACATTAAAATTAATATTAAAATTTACATTGTACATCAAAGAGTATTTTCAAAGATTTAAACTGAAGTGTGAGTCTGGATCTATTCAAATGCATGTTTATTACTGTTAAAAATAGATTTTATAAGGCCCAATTGTTCTAGAACAACGAACTTTGGGTTACCTTATAGAGCATTTGCTACAGAAGGGAAAAAAGCTCCACGTATTAGGTACAAAGAGTTATAGGTAGATTTGCACAAACTTGCAGTGCACTCTGGATCTGAAATATTAGCACAGAGGCAATACATGGAATTTGGTCAGCGAGCAGCGAGATGATTATTCTAGAAGATGATGATGCATCGTTTGAAGGTCAGGTCCTATTCAAGTAGAAGGACTTTCTATGTAAGAGAGTACTTTCTCCTGTTGTGATAAAACTTACCAAATCTTCCGGGTTCGTCTCGATAGATCAGTAACTGAGCCTGATATCGTACTGGTGCGAACCATAGGACGTGCGTTGGTGACGCAACGCATACGGGTTAATACCAAACACGGATAACAATTGGTCCACAACACGAACCCCTCCCCTCCAAACCACATCCCACCCTCTAAATTGAGCCGCGAAAACTGTCGACCTAGACCAAGAGCAGAAGGCTACTGAAATTAGTTTCAGACTCTGTAAATGCAGGAAGAAAATTAAAATCGATATCAGTTTTCAGAAATAATAGGATGTGTACACACACGCGCGTACACACACACACACACACACCACACAGGAACTGTTCTGGGGCCCTTGTTTTTTAATTTATTAAATGACAAAGTAGAAATCTCTCTCCTGGAACTACTATATAAGCTTTGCAGATGAAGTTTAGTATATAGAACAATCGAAGCAAGAATGATACTCGCATTCTACAAGAAGATCTAACGCTTTACAGAGTGGAAAGAACTTGGAAATGATTCATCCCCAAAGTGCCAAGGTGGATTGTAACAACGCTCACAATTAGATCAGATTATTCTATCATATACATCTTAAAGAATAATGCTGCAAAATATTAGCGGATTAGTCGTCAATGGAAAGAACATTACAATTTAGTATGTAGAAGCAATAATCTATTCTTATACAGAATATGATGCCCCAAAGTTAAGACACTCTACAAAACAGGTGCCATACTGAATATGTGTTCATTTGGATCTTACCTCTACTCAAAGATTCAGAAGAGAGCAGCACGTTCGTAACATGGTCCCTATTTTACAGATAATAATTTATATTCTAAATGTCAGCAGGTTTCGAAAAAAACGATCATGTGTCACACAGCTGTTAGAGGTTATGGAGGATATAACAACAATGCTAGATGGCAGACAAGGAATTGATATCATATACATGGATTTTAGAAAAGCTTTTGATACGGTTCCGCATAAGAGACTCCTTATAAAGCTAGCAGCATACGGTATTGGTGGCACCTTATTAAAATGGATCAAAAACTTTCTGAGTGATAGAACTCAACAAGTCAGAGTAGGGGCAGCCAAATCAAAGAAATGTAATGTACTTAGTGGTATCCCTCAAGGAAGTATATTGGGACCGGTTCTTTTCACTATTTTTATAAATGATCTACCAGACAACCTTGTCAGTCCATGTAAAATATTCGCAGATGATACTAAGATTTACAATTGTACATCAAAGAGTACTTGTATTCAAAACGATATCTACAAACTGCAAGAGTGGTCTGAGTCGTGGAATCTGTATTTCAACATGACCAAGTGTGGTGTATTGCACGTCAGGAATAATAATCAAAATAATGAATATAAAATGATGGAGAATGATGTTTATCACCAAGTAGTGGCTCTTACTGAAGAAAAAGACTTGGGTGTTACCTTCGATAGCAGGTTGTCATTTGACCCTCACTTACAGAGAGTGGTAAATAAAGCTAACCAGATGTTAGGTATCATAAAAAGGAGTTTTACTTATTTAGATAAAGATACTTTTTTGAAATTATACAAAGCTTTTGTCAGGCCACATTTGGAGTATGCTAATGTGATTTGGAGCCCTTTTTTAAAGCGTCAATCAATAATGTTAGAAAAGGTTCAAAGACGAGCTACCAAATTGCTGAAGCATTGCAAAAACTTATCATATAATGAAAGATTGAAATATTTGAATCTGCACTCGCTGAGGGGAAGAAGGATCAGAGGTGACCTAATTCAAGTTTATAAGATCTTTAATGGCTATGATGATATTGACATTGAGACATTCTTTTCTGTTGCACAAACTTCGAGTACTAGAAACTCTGAAGGAAAGATTTTTATAAAGCACTGTAACACTAATCAACGTAAATTTTCATTTTCTTATAGAGTTGCTAACCACTGGAATGAAATACCTACTACCATTAAATTTGCACCTGATATTAATACTTTCAAGAATTTTCTAGACAATGATTCAAAATTTAGAGAATTGTTTCATGACTATGATGGACTGCAATGAAGATATTAATTGTAGCATGCCATATGACCCAAAAAGTGAAGAAATTTAGAGGGGACACATGATAGACCGCGAGGTCTAGGCTAATGAAGCCAGTCCCTACTACTACTACTACTACTACTACTGTGAACTTGGTCGTAAAACCATGGAATTAGCACCAATTTCGACCCGTTAATGTGCTATGCAAATCAACAGTTACCATCTGGTGTATTTTCAAATCACTTGAGAAAAAAATTCGCCATGAACCCGAGGTCTCGAGAGCAAACATCAAAATTTATTAACTTTCGCTCTGCTATTGAAGTACACGTAAACATTGCACACTCGGTAATCGAAAGTGGTAGATTGTAGCCATGTTGGAAGTGTAAAAACTAAATTTCAAATTGAAAATAAATATTGGCTTGTAAACTTAAAATTAATATTCATTAATTCACATAAAATATTTCAAAGTATATCTTATTATGAATTATGGATATATGCATGTTTTACTTTAAACAGATTTTTACTAAGCCAATTGTTTCGAGATCAACCGGAACTTTGGGTTCCTTTAATTGCAGAAGGGAAAACATTCCACGTTCATTGGCCAAACGATTATAGGGGTGTGCCGAAAGCGTGCACGATCTTCTGAAAATAAGCACGAGGAGGCAAACATGGAATTGTCAGCGAGCAAAGATGTTATTCTAGGAGTGACTGGCGATGTTTCTATTGTGGTCATAAGTAAGAGGGACTTTCTTGTCGGAGTACTTTCTCGCTGTTGTGATAACTTGCCAAAATCTTCCGGGTTCGTCTCGATAGATCAGTAAACTAGAGCATGATATCGTACTGGTCCGTTGGTGACGCAACGCATACCGGGTTAATTACCCAAACCACGGATAACATATTGGTCCAACACAACACGAACCCCTCCCCCTCCAAACCACATCCTCATCCCTCTAATATTGAGCCGACCGGAAAACTGGTCGACCTAGACCAAGAGCAGAAAGGCTACTGAAATTACGTTTCAGACTCTGTAAATGCAGGAAGAAAATTAAAATCGAAATATCAGTTTTCAGAAATAATAGGGATGTGTACACACACGCGCGTACACACACACACACACACACACACACACACACACACACACACACACTTATGGGGTTACTTTTAAGTGAGTCAATCATATAGCTATTGCTTAATGTACACAAAATACACGAAAAGACCTTTTCCATCCATCCCCTACTTCTCACTCTTTTCTCCCACATCAAAACCATCTGTAGTTTCCTAGTTTCATCATTAGGGTTTGGTTTGTTTGTTTAGTTTTGGGTTGATAGGGTGGTGTTTGTTTTTTCCCATCTAATATCACCTAGAGTGGATGGACGTTAAATTTGAAACACACACACACACACACACACATACACTTGAAGACACACACAATGTTCTGAAATTACTAAAGACCACTAGTTTTAAACTCACTCTCTCCCCCCTCTCTCTCTTCTCTCTCTTCCTCTCTCTCTCTCTCTAAAGCACACACACACACGTGCGCGCGCGCGCGCACACACACACACACACACACACACACACACACACACACACCAACAACACACTCATTTTGCCTTCTGAACTTAATAAAATCATGCAAGTATTTTTTACGGAAGTGGTCTGTGTGTGTTTACACACACGTGACGTAAACAACCAGAATACAAAGTGTAAGATGCAAACCAGAAACTTTAATCATGTTTTGTTTCAAGAACAAAACCTTGCATCAAAACTTATTTAAAGAGAAAAAAGCTCTCTAATATAAATAAAACAAATGATAAAATTTATTTGATGTCTCCAGTAGATAGTAGTAGTCTGTGGCCTTGCAACCACTTTTGTTGTCTCTGTAAATTGTCTGTCCATTGATGTAGAGGTTTTTGTGTGTGTGTGTTTATTTTTGGGAGTGGGTTTTTTTTTTTTTCAGTAGGAAGATGAATGAATTGATAATGAAGTGTCATACTCATCAATGTGTATTTTTTTATTGCTTAAAACTCCAGTGTTTATGGGTCGATTTGTTTGAGGCATGGTCTCATAGGTCTTTTACAGGCAGTGGTATTAAGGGAGCGGGAAGGGAGTATTGAGTTGGGGAATGGGGGAGGAGATGCAGCAAACATGAGAAATATCTTGTAGAAGTAACAAAAATGTGGAATATAGAGCAAGGAGAATCAATAAGCTCTTGCAGCAGTAATGGAACCATGTGATAAGTGTCTGTAAAGTTGGCAAAAATGTAGTCCTATCATTATGTGGCACTGTAGAGATGAAGCAATAATAAGATGTAGCAGATTAAAAGTCAAGTGACCCAGAATGGGATATTGAAAACTAAACAGATTGGCTGAGAGTGAGTCATGGTTATCCAGGCTGAAGTTAAAGTTCAGGCAGTCCACAAATGAGTAGGTTAACAAGCAACCGAAACCTAGATTGAATTAAGATTAAATGACTAAGATGAAGGTGAAAGATTTGGTTAGGCATAATGTGATTGCTCAGGAGTAGATTAAAGGTTATTTGACACAAAATGGGCCGCAGTGAACCAGAATGTATCATTTAGCGTTGGCACAAAGATCTCAGTCACCATCATCTATTCTAGGTCATTAAACAGTCTTCGTTATCACCCTGGGCCATTGCGATCTATTTTAGGTCAACAGTCTTAATACCATTCTGGTTCATCATTAGATATTCTGGGGTCAGTTTATATTTAACCTAGATCGGGGTTGCAGTATGTTCATTGATTTGGGTCACTTGACCTATTTGGGGCCACATGATGTTTAACTGCAAACTGATAGGCCTGACAGACCGTACACCTGGGCTCCCAACCCAGCTTCCAGGTAGGTAACCTGCTGTCATTGGCCACTTCCTCTACCTTGAGTTTGAGTTCCCTTTTTCTGGTGGAGACCAGTTTGCTTGACCGATGAGAGCCAGACCTACAAGGCCACAAGTTTATAAGTTGACGTGAAAATTATTGGAGCTTGACACAGACCGAGATCCGCTCCTGCACTAACTTCATATTATGTGAGACTGCCCTCACCTGTTTAAAAAAAACAAAAACAAAAAAAACATGGAAATTAACTTCTTGATTTATTCTGATTTTCAACAGTTGGCGTCTGCTCAATTTTGATACGTCAGCTGGCCACGCCCTTCCACCGAGGATTCTTTAAGGACGATGAGAGTCTGATGTACCCGTTCAAAAGCGAATCAACTGTTCCAGCGTCTGTCCTCTATGGGGTGGGATTCTGCTTGCCCTCTTTGGTGGTGAGCATCATTGTGGTTTGTTTGTTTGTTTGCAGGTATTGTATCAGTCAGAGAATACAAGCTGTTGTTTTTTTTTAATATAATAGGTTTGATAGAATTGCTCTCGCCAGCTTTGCAGTTTGTCCAGCTCCTTTGAAAATGGTGGCAGTCTGAAACATTTTCTCAGCCCCATAGACATAAGGTGTAAGTGACTGAGCGTGAAACACATAAGGGAATCAACATGAAAAGCTGAATATGCAGGGTATGGCTATATCATACATCTGAAAAAGTGCAAAAGATGGAAGTTGTTTTTTTTTAGACATCAGTTCTTGGTCATTGGAGATGGACACAACTGAAATGGAAATCTTGCTCAGTTTGAGCTACAGAACATAATTCCTTTGTTTACAATGACAGGAGGTGGGAAAATAGTTTTAAAAATGACACTTGGCAACGAGTTCAAAAGATTATACTTGCCGAACTAGTGGAAAAATAATACTGTGAATTATTGCTTTGGCCTTTGAATTTCCTGTAAATGCCACTGTAAATAATGTATATTTTGCATAAAACTTTAAATACAAATATTTGGGTGCAAAATCAGCTGTGTGTGTTAGTGTGTGTACATGCACATGTGCCTGTGTATGTATGCATGTATGTGTACATGTGCAGGTGGACAAATGCACAATGTGTACATGAGTCACAAATCTAGTCTTGCCTAGAAAGGGATTTGGATAAAATTTACTATTTTAACAATGAACGTTATTAATACACATGGAAATGCTGTGAACTTTTCACATTTGATGAGGTCATGTAGAGTGCAAATTTATATAAATGTATGGTGCAAAATCAGCTCTGTGTGTGGTGTGTGTGTGTGTGTGTGTGTGTGTGTGTGTGTGTGTGGTGTGTGTGTGAGCAAGAGAGAGAGAGAGCACTTGTGGAAGTGGACAAGTACACAATGTGTACATTCATCACAAATTTAGTCAAATGAAAATCAGCAGGAAATAAAATGAACTTTCCCGCCACTGTAAAACTTGTCCTGAAAAAGGAAAAAAAATGATATCAGTATATGATAGTTCTCCTATTTGGACCATTCATTTCGTTTTAGGGTTCATACAACATATGCAATATGTGTTAGTTTGTTTCCTTGTTTTTGATAAAAACAGTTTTAACTCAAATGCACATTAGTTTCAAAGTGATGTGACTTCAGGCGGAAATTGAAGCAAATTTTAACAGGAAATCTAAGTAAATCTGCCAGGTAACAAGGACAAACAAATTACAAAACAAAACACAATGTGTTTCTACCTCTTAGGTCTTCTGCAGGCAAGATAAACAACATCCTGAACAATGAAACCAAACAATGAAAAATGGGTTCTCTCTCAAACTCAACGCAAGATGGATGTTGATTATACATCACTTACATGTGTCAATCTCTTGTTCAGATCATGATAACAGAAGGGGTGTTGCTGAGGCGGAGACAGACACAGGAGGCCGTTTATGGGGCAGGGCAAAAGGGGGCCTTGCTACGCCGCTGGCTGTGGGCTGTGTACAAGCTGGGGCTCATCTTCTACTTTGGTGTGGTGGTCACCCATTTCTCCACCAATGTTCCCAAGTACACAATTGGCCGGTGAGGGTTCTGTGTTGTAGTGCAAGTGGTCAAATACAAGCATGTGGGTGTGAAAATGGCTTTGTGTGTGGTTGTGGGTGTGTGTGTGGTGTGATGTGGGTGTTTGTGTGTGAGTGGTGTGTGTGTGTGTTGTGTGTGTGTGTATCATGTGTGTGTGTGTGCGGTGTGTGTGTGTTGTGTGTGTGTGTTTCTGTGTGCTTGTGTGTGTGTGTGTGTGTGTGTGTAGAGGTGTGTGTGCATGTATATGCACGCATACATATACACATTGATACATTAGTTGGGGGGGGGGGGGGGAGGTGTTGATGTTTTATCTACCATTCATATTCAGGGATAACATGTTCATGCTGCTCTTAGTGCTTCCCCCAAAGACAGCAATGTCTATCAGTATCACACAGTTGCATATCACTCACTATAAAACATGGTCTGATAGAATGTTGGGGCTTTCAGATTTACATGATTTCAAACATAAACACTTTACAGCAGAGACCATGAAAACCTTGTTCAGAGATGTCCCTGCAGATGTGATTTTTTAGTTCTTAAAAGAGACCCTTTTTTTTTCATCTGATTTTGAGTTTCTGAAAGAGATAAACATTTTTCATCCAATCAAGATTTCATGGTAAGGAAGATTTTATACGATTTTTGCATGTTTTTTTTTAAAGAAACAAAAACACCAGTTTTAAGGAGTTGTATGCTTTTTTTCTTCTTCTAAATATCTATGTATAGAGTGAGTGTGATGGGATGCCAGCCCATTGCAGTCAGTTGAGCTAAAGACAACATGAATTTAATTTCTCTTGGTCCACCATGGGTTCAGCATGAATCCAGTCATAGAATGTTATAGAACTGCCCAGTGTTCTGCTTTTGTCATGGCATGCTATCATTTTGCTGACAATCTAAGCTGCCACACATTGTGATGAAAAACTGTGCCAAAAAACAAAAACAATGAAATAACAAGAAGAACGCTTCATGGACCTAGCGATGGCATAAATGAAATTGAGGTAGCATAGATTTTTAGACTTATTTGGCCAAATGCAGGAGAGAAAGAAAAATCAGAAGAAAAATCACTAGATATGATTGGGATTTGCTGCCTTATTGATTGGTTTCATGGTCGTCCGGTTTTTGTTTTGTTTTTTGTTCATCAAGTCAAAACCAAGCGATAGCTAGCAAGATTTCCATCCTCCTCGTACATCATCATGTTGAGTATTAAGCGAATAGCCATTGAAAATGCTCTTAAAAAACATTGCATGTGAGTGCTACACTTAGAATTTGAAATGCTACACTTGAAAGGTCCAAATGCTACACTTCATGCTTTTGTGACCTCGGCAGGTCTGTTGTAAACTGTGAGGAACTGATATCTGGTGAGAATTGTTAGAGTCTGCTTACAAACATTCTCTGACTGTTTTCAGATTACGGCCACACTTCTTTGCAGTGTGTGTCCCAGACGTGAGTCAGATCAGCAATAGTGACGGCTACATAGAAGAGGACGTTTGTACCGGAAACAATACAGCTGACATCAAGGAAGCAAGGTGAGAGTTGTGATTGTTTCTGCTTTGATGGTGGGAAGGCGCCTTTCAGTTGTTATGAATAATGTGTTTACAGGACATTTGGTGAGTCGCATTTTCTTTGTATATCCTATCAATACCTGTTCATGCGTGCACACTTGTGTGTGTATGTGTAAGAGAGAGAGATTTTGTGTGTGCGTTTGTGAGTGTGTTTGTGTGTGTGAGAGAGAGAGATGTCTTGGAAGGGTGTGGGGTTTTGATGTGTGTGTGGGATTGTTTGGGTTTTTTTGGTGGATTTTTTTTTTTTTTTTACAATGCATAAGTATTTCAGTAACAGTGTAGAACTAGCAGCGCAACAGAACATCTTTTTCTTTTTACCTAAATGTTTCACCTGGAGCTCAACAAAGCCTGCTGTTTCAAATAATCTGTCTTGCTCGTCCTGCTAATGTTTCACTAAACAAAGTTTTTGGTTCTTTTCAAAATTCATCATTTCTGCTGGTTCAGTGTGAAATCCTGGTCTTGACTGCTATGTTTCTCTGAAAAAAATGATAAGACATTTTGATTCCCTAAATTTCAAATCTTGTACTTTGATCAAATGCGAAGCCTGTCATCTCTGCCCTGTCAATAAAGCTAACAACATGCACATTATGGGAGTGAGATCTTTCAGTGACATTTTTTGTATTTGTGGAAGAGAATCTAAATAATCTAAAACAGTATCCACACTCCAAGTTTCTTGATACTTTGGGAGTGCTGGTCTTTCTTCAAAAATCCCCTAAACAACATGGCATACATTGGGGGAGTACCCATTGTCCTTCCTTCAAACAATGGCAAAAAAGCTGACAATGCACTCCTAGCTGTGTACTGTAACCGGCTCCCTCAGAAAACAAAAGAAAAAAGCTAGAAAATTTGAGACATCTGATGACGGACACAATAAACTTATTTTATTTGTCAGTGAGAAAGTTTTCCATTTCAGAATATAACAGCTGTAAACAGCTTGAGTGGATGGTCTCCAGGAGTTGATCATGAGAGCTGCAGCATGGTTTGAAAACCCCTCCTGTTGGTAGCGTGTCCTGATACTAGACTTGCCATTAGGCATAGGGTCTTCTTGAGAGGATGTTCCATCTGAGGGTGACAGGGAAGCGTCAGCATTTCCCGCCTCTCAATGGCACTGGCTCTTTAACCAACGGTGACATGGGCACTGGCCACCACACCTGTGTCGGCCAGCAGGGCGCTACTGTCACACCTGTACGCTGGACTTTACTGTAGCACATGGGTGATGATGCAGAAAGGTGGAAATGCGTAAAATTTAAAACTAGTCCACACTAAAGAGAAAGCATCTGTTGCATGCGCCTGTGGGTCAGGTCCAAAAGCACCATAACAGGGCAGGTACTTGTTTCAGTACAGAGCCGTTCACCATCCATTCTGCATCCTGGTTTATGGTCTGAGACTCTGCATCCTGCTATAGCATTTCATTTACCAGAAATGTGAGCTGCAGACAGATAGATGCTGTTATCAATACACCAACCCCGGATAGTGTGAGTGATGTTGTTGTCGGCTGGTACCTATGTGGTTTACGCATGCAACAGCTGTTGCATTATCAATCAAATATCATGGCATGTATCAACAACGTTATTGTTCTACCATTGTAATTCAGTCTTAGCTGAAGTAGACAAAGTTACATATTAGTCAAAATCACCCCGTTCGACACACAGAGCTCTCTTTTTGTCTCTGCCTTAAGACTGCAGTAATGCAGTGGACCAAATTTCACAGCTGGACGTGAAGCGACAGTTTTACCTATCACTTTAGCCAGTTCTCTAATTTGTCAGCTTTTCTTTCCTAAATCCTGTGTTCTATCATCAGTTCATGTCACCTTCATTGGCACAGAGTCAACTTGTGCTCCCAAATACTGAATTTGTTGTTTACGTTCCAAGACTGACTTTTCAGGGTGTGTAATAAAGCCAAGAGAATGCAGCAGTTGCAGTGTTAACAGCTACATGTTCAACACATGCACCGGATGTAAGACCAATGAGTAGAGGTTAATGTGCCTTGGCCCTCGTGAGGCAAAAACTGGTTTTAGTAACTTTGTTAGTTTACAAGGAGCAAGGCCTAAGCCACTTGGTAAAGCTTCAAATTGCCAAAATTGACCATCCCATTCAAACCACAGGATTTTTTTTAATGATCTGGATGGATTGGCACGAGTAATAACTTTGACATTGATATCATTGTGGTTACCTGAAAACATTTGTTTGCCACCTCAACTATGGAGAGCCTAATACTAACGCCTATAGTTTGTTCTTTTTCCTCTAACTCATTTTCAACACCTTTCCACATGTCTTCAACAAAAGTTGGAACTGGAATGGCATCTTCATGATCAGTCAGCTCTCCCTCGGAACTAGAACTTTCTTCTCTTTTCCATTTTAGTGCAGGCGAGGTATGTTTGGAACTATACCTGTATGAATCTGAATCACTCTCCTGCTCAAGGGAGTCAGCATGTCCAGTGCCAGTTTTGCCAGCTACACGCACGTCTTGAGTGTGGTTTCCACCTTTCTTACTCTTGCCTTTCCTTTGTTACTTTCTGCCTAGAGGGCAGCACCAAGCTTCTCTTCAAACCAGGAAAGCATGGTAGTCACTTTGTTAGATATTCTTTCCTGGTTTCCCTCTGATTTGTCCATCCTGCTTTGGTTACTATCGTCCTCTTCAGAGGACTGTTCGTTCAGTTTCTCATCCGTCTCAAGGGACTTTTATCTCTGCTATGCTCAGTGGCAATGAGGAAAACTCCAGTGCAAAAACTCAATTGCTTTCCCCATAAAATGTCAGAGAACAAGAAATTAAACCAGACTGAAGGTAACAAAGATTCAGTAATATGTCACAGTTTTAAAAAAATGCAGAATAATGAATGAATAGTACGGCATACCAATGAAGCAAAGTGTCAGTGAAAAATTTGTCACCAAGAAGAAAGCAAAAAAGTTCAGACTTACCTAGTTAATGTCCTCCTCACACATAAACACGACAACATTCTCATAATTGTACATCCTAACAGATAGTGCGCAACAAATCCAAGAGGCTTCCTGCTGTTAGAAATTAGTTTGTCAGTGTCCAGTGTGAAACTAGTAGCACCGTGAAGCATGTGTTGCCTGACTCAGCGTCAGCGTATGACCTAGCTTCGCACTGCGTCCCAGTACTCATGTCACATTACGTTACTTTGCCTGACTAAGCAACTAACAAGCCCCGTCATACTTTTTCCTCAACATCAGTGATCATAGTTGTCCTAGAAGAAAACAGATGTAGAGAAAAATAGCATAATCAACTTTGCCTGTGTGTCTATTGATCTATGTTCACGTGTGAAGACTGATCGAATATTTTAGTGTTTGTCTGATGTAACAGTCCCATATTCTTCAGAGTTTAAACGAAAGAATATGATGTGGACAATCTTTCTGCTGTGATGTTTTCACGATTCCTGTTCAATGCTTCGCAGAGTAGGAGAATGTTAACTGCTTAATTGAACTGCTGTTAATAAGTCTTTATGTCTCAGATACAAAAGTGAACGTTGACATTGACCGCAGTTGAAAAATTCAATTCAAGAATGTTGTCATTAGCAATGCTGGGTCTTTCCTGGCATATCTCTTGTGGTGGTGTTGAAGGAAATCAGACCTTGAGGTCACCAGTATGACAGGGCTTGAAGGGCCACAGAGAATGTGTTGGAATTATCTTAAAGCAGTTGCACAAGTCAAAAGCTTACCCAACTTGTGTTAAAGATGTAATTGATGCGTAAGACTAGTGGTGCTGATAGTTACAGTCTGTAACTACAGTACACTTTTCTGTTGTTTTTTGATGTGTGATGGTTGAAGATTGTTCGATGAAATCGCCCTCGGGAAATACAACTGCCGTATGTCTGGAAATCAAATTTTACAGGAGACGAAAAAATCCTATTATTATTCCCACAAGATATACTGCGAGCTGAATTACGGTACAAGTATTTTGATAACAGCGTGCTTTCTTTTTTCTTTCTTTCTTTCTGCGTACGCAGGCTGATACTCCTGCGAACACTGCCTGTATAGACAGGCAGTGGAGTTTTGTGTGTATGACCGTTTTTTATCCCGCCATTAAGGCAGCCATACTCCATCTTCGGGGAAGGTGCATGCTATGTGTAACGTGTCATCCATACCAACGGCCAAACTGGCCTTCTCTTCCGAAAGTTGGTGATGGGATTTGACGTGTGTGCAAGATGTTGTGCGTGCGTTCACACACGGAACCTCGGTTTATAGTCTCATTTGAAGGACTGAAATGGGGAATGGAGTCAGAACCAATGTTAACTCCGAGGGAAAAAATCCCCCTATAACCGAAATTCGAACCCGCAACCCCAGGATCACGAGCCCGGCGCTCTACCAACTGAGCTATTCCGGCCCCCACAGCGTGCTTATTTTTAGGATCATGAGATTGGGACTTGGCAACATTATGCCCCTTGGCCTGCTCTTATGATACACCAAAAATTTCAAAAATGCAAAAAGTTCCAGTTACAGCAGTTGTGTTCCCAGGCGGTGAAATGTTTTGTCAAGAAATCCACAGTAAGTGTGCGTTTGGTTTGTTCCAGGTGTCCTTTCCCTCTGGCCACTCCTCCATGGCGGTCTACTGCATGCTGTTTCTGGTGGTCAGTGAGATTCTCAGTATGCTGTCATCCTTGTTCCCTCTGCCAGAGAGGTTTTTTTCACCCAAGTCTGTGGGTTAGGCTTGTCTCTCCGCAAGATCGCACTAAAACTAGTGGCCCAAGTGTTTTTAAAGAGAAATTGTAATTAATCCACCAGACAAAAAGGGGACAGACAAATTACAGGACAAAACACGACGCGTTTCGACCTCTTTGGTCTTCTTCA
>CM031616.1:41597995-41610495 GCA_018398815.1 Conus ventricosus | reverse complement strand
TGGCATGTTATTTGTACTTTTCCAGCAGCATTATTAGAGTGTTTGTGGTGTGTGTATGCCTGTGTGTATGTGTGTGTGTATGTGTGTGAGTTTGTACAGCTTTGTGCGTATCATTTGTGCTTTTCCTGCAGCATTATTTGAGTGTTTGCGGTGTGCCGATGCGTGTGTATGCATGCGTATGCTTGAATGTATGTGTTTTGTGTGTTGAGTTGATGGAGTCGAGGCGACGAGGTCAATAGGGATGGGGAATGTTGGGATGGGGTGTGTACATTTTGTGTGGGAGTGATGGTAAACAGAAGTTTGGACGTTGATTTGTGTTTGTTTTTGTTTTGGTTAGTACCCTGTGCTCAGCAGAGAGGGGAGCGAATGAATACTCATTGATGATGTTGATGTCGTATTTTATGCTTTGACAAAATATGAAGCGTTTGTGCATGTGCATACTCGTTGATAAATATCATCTGCTTTGTTTCTAGATCACAGACTGGCTTTATATCTTTTTGATTATACACATTGACAGAATGTGTTATACGTATTTGAAATCTTGGCATTGTGGTTTATTCCCCTTTTCATTTAAAATATTTGATTATTACTGATACTTGAGTTAATCGGGAAAGATGCAGATTTGTTGTTTGTTTGTTTTTAAGAATAACAGCATTTGGGGAACGGGGGGTGTTCTGTTACCATACAGTAAATGGGTACCAAAGAAAAGGTCATGAGTTGGCATTAAATGAGCGTTGAACGTGAACATTATCATGTTTCAAAGTAGTCAAGCCAGTAAATAAAAAGATCATGATCTGAGGCTATATTAAGCCAAGGAATTCCCCACCAGTGTGTGCCTGTTTTAAGGACAGGTTGTATGTTTTATTTGTTATGTATAATAATGTTGAAGTGGTACTTCAGATCTGAAGAATTATGGATCTTTAAATCATATGAATGAACATTGTTGTTATGTATAATAATGTTGAAGTGGTACTTCAGATCTGAAGAATTATGATCTTTAAATCATATGAATAAACATGTTTCATTTTTGTGAAACAAGTTTGATAAGAGATCTGTACCTTTGGGAAGAAACTATGCACACAAATGGCTTTTTATTTGTAACTGGGTTTTGTTGTTGGAAAAAAAGAATTCATACATAATGCTTTGCCAGTTGTTGTTTTTTCTATATATATTTATGGACAATTTTGTAGGCGTGTGTAAGATTTGAGGAATGTTTAACTTTGTCAGGAGAGGGAGGGAGGGGTGTTTGTTGCTTTATCGTATGGTCTGTCCATGTCTCTCTCTCTAGCCACCCAATGTTCTCTCCTGATCTCCTTCTCCTTGACACTTCCATCCATTCAGCCCCACCCCCCACCCCTATCCTGGCTCACGCCCGACACACAGCTTTATTTTTCCGTCCACGTGAGACCCTTAGTGAAAAGGTGAACAAACAAAGCTTACACATTTCTGACCCAACATATTTGATGTTGTAGTCCGAGCAGAGGCATGTGTCAAACTTGTGTACTAGTTAAATAGGGAAAATTAAATACTCAGAAAGTTATGACGTTATTTTTGCACAGTTTTGTGTGTGTTGTTATTGTTCAAATATTGCCTGACCACTTGCGTATAAGCTTTCATGCCATATCTACGTTATCTACAGGAAAATAAACCTGGTCGAATTTGGTATTAAAAGAATTGTCGGGAATTCGCCAATTCAGTCATCTCAAAAGCGCAGATATATTACATTTTTCATGACAACCACTAATTATCAGACCGACAGCCCCATTTGTAATGGCCGCCCAACAATGCCGAACACATTGCTGCCAGATTGGCTATGCACAGATAACATTCAGTTCGCCAAGTACAGCGCGGTTAGCTGGCTGGTGGGAGCGGCCTGTAGAAAACACCCCTTTCCCTGACTTGCATTCAGGGCTTGGCCTCTGCAGTTGAGGGCGAGCTCTAAACTCCTCTGCCTCTCAAAACTAAGTAACTTGCTCTGAACAGCCCCGGACACACTTTCCTGGGAGCTCCTGTTCATGTTTCCATTTGCTTCTGTACCATTCTGATCTGTATGTCGTCTTTGTTCAGTCAGTACTATCTCATCTGTGTTATTATCTTATCTGTACACACGTTTACTATTATTCTGATCTGTATCTTGTCTTTGTTCAGTCAGTACTATCTTATCTGTGTTATTATCTTATCTGTACACACGTTTACTATTATTCTGATCTGTATCTTGTCTTTGTTTAGTCAGTACTATCTTATCTACGTACACGTTTATTATCATTGTGTTCTGTATCTTGTCTTTGTTCAGTCAGTACTATCTTATCTGCGTACACGTTTATTATCATTGTGTTCTGTATCTCGTCTTTGTTCAGTCAGTACTATCTTATCTGCGTACACGTTTATTATCATTGTGGTCTGTATCTCGTCTTTGTTCAATCAGTACTATCTTATAAGCGTACACATTTTGTTCAATCAGTACTGTCTTATCTGCGTACACGTTTACTGAACTGCCTAGTATTTATGTTGTGTTCAGAAATTGTTCTTGTACTTCCTGTTCTGTGGGTGAAAGGTCAGATTCCCCACTGTCCATATTGTTGTCGTTGATAAGTGCGTATGTTGTTGTCAGGTGTCACTAGAGTCCTCGCCTCATCTGATTCGGGCAGCAAGATACCATAGCAGGAGAAAGAAGAGAGTGGAGCTATCTAACCCTACACTGACTCTACCAACAACACATAGAGATGAGCAGCGAAAACACCAGTGTTTAGGTTTGGCATCAGGGGATCAAACTCACTCAGACGGACAACTTCAGTCCTCTAAATGAACCGAGACAGCCAGGCAGCACTCTGTGTACACAGTTCAAAAACAGGGTGTCGTGAATATGCGTGTCAGCAAACTCTGGCTGTGTTATACTCCACAGACATAGAAAAAGATTTGTTTTAACATCCGTGGTTATACTCTGGCAGCTCTAGTTACAGACCACGTTTCAATCATCATTCCCCTCTTTTTATCCGTGTATGAAATGTGTGTGGTGTGAGTCACATGGTGCAAACTTCTGCTCATCTGCTGTGACCAAATACATTTTTTGATAAATATACCAAAGAGATGGACAGCTGGCAAATAAATTTTTTGATAAATATACCAAAGAGATGGACAGCTGGCTGTTCTCTTCACCGGACAGCTGGCTGTTCTCTTCACTTAGCATGCATTGGGTAATAGAAAATTAAATATTCGTATCCAGGTATTTTACTCAAAAGGAGGCTTTTAGTGCAAACAAATTTCTTTAGCATTCGTCTCTAGGTATTTTACTCAAAAGGAGGCTTTTAGTGCAAACAAATTTCTTTAGCATGAAAATAGACAGCAGGTGGTCTTTTAATTTGTAACGTTTAAAAACTTTGATTTTTAGGTTACTTTTAGAAGAAACTGAACAATGTATTGTACATTTCTCCTAACTTCCCTTTGGTTTTAGACTGCAAAACTGGATCGTTACTGGAACTCAAAGATAAGTGTATACAACTCAGAGCATTTTCATTCTTTACATGTCACCTAAACATATGTGACAGTGAAATCAAGTATTTTATAAGTTGTCACTGGCATACAGAAATAACCCTTAAAGAGGACCACACAGAAGAGAAACGTGTTTTGTTTTGTTGTTGTTGTTTAACCCCACTATACATATGTTTACAGTATGACATAGCATTCACGTTGCTTATTTTGTATATTTTTGTACATCTTTCTGTGATATCTGTGTATGTGCATGGATAATAATTTTGTTGTGTGTTTATTCATCATGCTACAGCTGAATTTGAAGTGTGTTAATATTCTGCATGTATGAATGTAACCATTATAGTGACAGCCTTGAGGACTTACAAGAAGTATCTTTATTTACCCCCCAATCATTTTCTTCGTAGTTATCTGACTAAACTGGTGCCATACTCTGACTTGGCAGTGACACCGAAACAAAGAAAGTTCAAGGAGTGAATCATGAACTGTCAACACTTACATGGATCATCTCCCTTGATTCATGCATCGCTCCTGCATTGATGTAAGTCATTCATGGTTAAATGCAAACTGTTTGACTTATGAATACAAGATGCAGACAACAACAGAGTGATCGCTTTTCGTTCATTCTGAGTCCGGAGATGTTTATTTCATTCATATTTATTGTGGAACTGTCCTCGAATCCCAGGATATTGGTTTTTGAACAGTGTGACCAAGGTTTGACCACTGACCGTTCAACCTGGCTTTCGTTTGATCACTTTGTGTTAATGCAAATGGCCGCAGTCAGGGCAGAATGGCTGGATGCAAGGGTGGGGTAGGGCTTCTGGCCACCCTGGTAACAGAGCAGCCATGCCTAGGGACAGTACTGCTCCTCCCTGTTGTGGGAAGGGTCTAGAAAAGATGAGCTAAGGAAGGCTTGCCTCGGCCTGTCTTCTCAGCTTACCACACAGCTGTCTGGGTATCTCTAAATAAGGTTGAAATGAAAAGGCCATGTTTCATAAAGGATCCAAGATTAACCCACAGGAAACACTGTGTGTGTGTGTTGGAACTTTGAGCATCAGAACCCTTTTGGGACAGAAAGAACTGTGACAGATCAGAATGTCAGACGGCGCTGGAAGGGCAAGAACTATAGTGATATAATGTCAACGTCATCTCTGTCAGTGAGACACATCTAATGGACACAGGGGAAAGGTAGGGACACATCCTTTTGGTTAAGGAAGTCATTGAATGAGTCTAGAGAAGCAGGAGCTGGCTTAGCCATCCATACTACGCTCATTGAAAACCTGGAGTCTCTCCCAAAGAGAACCAGTGACTGTCTGATGATGAGGAGACAGCATCTCAAAGAAGAGACTCAACGCCTGTCTGCCTCTACTCTGATTCATATACAAGATCAAAAAGAGGTGTTTTTTCTAAGGCCTCGCAATCCTGATGCCCTCAGTACCAACAGACAGCAAGCACCTGCTACAGAGGGACTTCACTGCCCACTTAGAGAGAGAGACTCTTACTCCAGGCCCGAGTCATCAGACCCCATAGCACAGGACAGGAGAACTCAAAACAGACTGCACCTTACATGCTGCATCGAACGTGGTCTGACTATAGCCAACACCTTGTTCCTGCTCCCTGACATCCGCAAGTCCACCTGGATGCCCTCCTGCTTCACATAGTGGCACGTAGTTGACCACATGATTACCAGGTGCCATGACATCCAAGAAGTGGTCGTACTGAGTTCAGAGGCATTAGTTTAATGTGGAACTGTCCATGATTTCTAGGTAATTTTATCATGATCAGTATTACAAAGGTTTGACGTCAGACCATGCAATTTGGTGTTCTTATGGTCGCTTGGGGGTTAATGCATATGGTTGCAGTGTTTCCTTCTGTTGTGTAAAACAGGGTGTTTATCAGTGTACTTGTGTTTATTGTGCGTGTTGTTGTTGCTTTGGCATCTTTTCGTTGGCACTTGAATAAGAGACATACGATGATTGCATGCAGTTCTGCTTTTTTGTACTCTTTTAATACTGCTGTTAGTTTTTTGTTTTGTTTTGTTGTTGTTTTTTTGTCATTTTATCCACATCTGTTAGTGTGTGTTGTGTGTTTTTGTTCATGTGTGTGTGTGTGTAAGATTATGCGAAAACGCAAAACCAGTTCGAAAGAAACTTGGTAGGAAGATGGGATGTAGACCGAGGGCAAACTCATTTTGCTTAGGGTAGAGCTCTTATGTGGGTCTGAATCCAACAGTGGATCTAGAGATGCATTTCATGGAGGTGAGGTGACAAGAATTCTCACTTGCATAGCAAGTGCCAGCCTTCATAGCACAACCTGGCGGCGAGCAGGGCTAGGAAATGTTGAGAGTTCGCTAGACTGTGTTTAGGCACTCTCGCATGTTATTATTATTATATGTGGTATTTATATAGCGCCTATCCTCGGTCACAGACCAAGCTCTAAGCGCTTTACAATAAATACACTACCTCACTCACTCAACGGGCTGCTTACCCAGGTAGAGCCGGCAGAAGAGCAGCCTACTGGCGCTCATTCAGTCGTTTCCTGTACCATTCAAACATCAGTCACTCATTTTCATTTATCTCATTTATTCCTCCAGTTTCTCACATAGGATGCATACGATGTTTTATACGTGTCCTCCATTTCCACCGGTACACGATGGCACACGATAACAGTAAGTGACAATTTTTTGTGGCTTGGTAAGAAATACCAGGCGGCTATCTTTACTTTACATCAATTTTGCCAGGGCAGCGGGGAACCCCCCTGCTCTTTTCGTTTTTCAACTGCCGTGGGTTCTTTAACGTGTGCAGGGGGCCAGGAATGCACACGGGTCCGACTCGCTTATAGTCCCCATCCGATGGACTTGACGTTCAGTTCGATTTGTCATCAAACTGGGAAAGAAAGGGCGAGAAAGGCAGGGCTCGAACCCATGCACTTCTCACACTTTGGACTGGCAGGCGAACGTCTTAACCACTGTGCCACCTTTCTTCCTATGTGAGGAGAAAAATGGCTGACAGTTGTAATGTCCTGTAATTAGTACACAAAAAGAGGCAACGTTCAGTGGTTAGTGCATAAACAATAAAAACAACCGAATCTTCAACAGCAAGAAGAGCTTGAAGAAGGACTCACATTTTTAATTTGAATTTTTGTGTGTAACATCCACTTTGTTACTCCCCTCGCCTCTTGCATCCCTTGACACAGGGATAAGCTAACCTCCTTATGAGTTCTCACGTTTATCAAACTCATCTCAATATTCGTTCAGCAAGATTTCACAAAAAATACTAAACCAGTTTTCTGAGAGGTAAGTCGAAAGATGGTCTCTAGTCCAAGAAGAAAGCCATCAGATGTTACTGTGGATCTGAAGTAAGGATCTGGACCGCAAGGATCCAAGAATGTCGGCAAAATGAAAGTAAAGCATGGTGCCACTCTTCCGTCTGGTGACCGAAATCTGTTTTCTCGGCAAGGCCCCAGACGGAAATTCCATTTCACAAGTTTCGTTATTTAAAAAAAATTAAAATTAGGGGGGGAGGGGGAACAGTTGAATCGGTGGTATTATGACCGAAGCAGCACTGTAGCAGACGACCGGAATGAGGAAGCGATCTCTATCGTTGAAGACAACACAGGTCCAGCGATCTTTGTTAGCCTACGTCACGCCATTGTGCTGGTAGAAAAAGTTTTCCAGTTAGGCAACGTAAAGTTTGTCATGCCGTCCAATTTGATGCCAGGAGAGGCCATGAATGCTCTTAAAATTTCATAAAATCTTCTTCGGCCGGGGGCTTCGGGGTACTGCCCCTGCACCCTGCCGGGCCCGGGCGGCCCCCTGGACCCCTGCCTCATTTTCAGTTTTTTCAGATTTTCAAAGTGTCACACTTGAGTAAAGACTACGCAAGCTATTGTGATGGAACTCGGTGGAAAGATGGAATGTGGCCCAAGGAAGCATCCAGTAAATTCTGGAGCAGATCTGGTTTAAAGATGGATCTAGCTCTGTTCAACCTTAGTGAGACACATCCGCGCCGTTCTAGTCACTGCTGTTGTTTTGCTAGAATTACCAAAAAGATGGAAACAGTTTGAATGATAATGAAATGTTGTGGGAGACAGCTGATGCTAAAATGAAGAAAAAAATGCTAGTACATTATGAAATGGACGACGAATGCTGTTCTCGTTCGTGTCAAAGATGGGATGAGGATGGAGTGGAGTAGAGCTGTCATTACTGGGAATGAAAAGAGAAGAGTTCTTTTCATCTGCGTTTTGTTGTGATTGTTGATGTGGTTGGTTGATTTTTTTTTTTAAACAAGTGGAGAGTAGATATGATTGTTGATTAAAAGGCGTGATTGTAAAAATTTGGGAATGCATATGCCTTATAAATGTCCAGAAGGTTAGAACAGTCTGTCAAAACATGACTGCATGATATATTAATGAACACTTCCTTTCCGTAAGCATGTGTGTACACAGAGCATACTACATTACATGCACAGTTGCTGTGCCTGTCTGGAATAAATATTGTTTATCTCCGTAACTTCTTTAGTTGTATTGATTAAGAAGCAAATCCAGAGAAAGGAAGACTCTCTCTCTCTTCTCTCTCTCTCTTCCCTCTCTCTCTCTCTCTCTCTCTTTTCTCTCTCGCTCTCTCTCTCATGAATATTTAATTGTTTTACTTGGTTCATGTGTGCTTGTTTTATGTACATGTGCTGCATTTATAAACACTGTGCGCTCCGCTAGAGGTGGAGCATCATAACCATCCATCTACATTGAGATAAATCCCAATTTTAAATACTACAAAACTACAGGCTATTTTCAAATTCACCCACCTTTGTATAAGTCAGTGATATTCTTTGTATAAACTAATCATGCTTTAGTCAAAGGTATTGGAGATTCCTGGGATAATACAAAACGACTCTCCAAATATATGTCTTATCCAAGGATCACAGCTTTTGCAAACCTCAGGTATAGCATAAGAAGAAAAAAAAAACTTTGATTTGTTAAATGTGAGTTCTGTCGGCTCTGTGCATAGAATTTCAGTATGTACCTTGAAAGTATCCTTGAAAACCACTTGAATTTCAATATGTCCCCTTCAATAAGCGGAGTTACAAACAAACACAAATTGTCCAATGTACACTTGCACAGCCATAGAAAACGTGTTTTATGTAAAACCCATTTAACACACGCCAGTTTGTATACTCAATACTTTTATAGCAACCCCCTATCCATTCAGAAACACACCAAGTTGTTGAGAACTTCTTACCTTTAACCAAGGTCAAGGTCAAATGATAGCCTTTCTCTTTTTTTTCTCTGTAGCTTTCACTTGGCCTAATGGTAAAATGTTAGTCTAGGACCTTCAGCTGGCATGGTGGATAAGGCATCAGACTATTGTTGTGAGATCCAGTTTAAATCCCATGAGAAACAGCCAGGCTGGAAGAGGTTTTTTGTTTGTTTTTTTTAGTAAAGTTAACATATACGCAGACTCTGGTCCGTTATACTCCTTTGAACGAGGCTTTAAACCAAGGTTTCATGTGTGAAGGCATGCGTAAACAATTTTGTATCCACTTAATCCAAGTCCGTTTCACGGAGAAGTAGAAACAGTCATGTGCTGGTGAGATAAATGTTTCAAAAAGAAAATGCATGTCAACTGGTGTCATGTGTAGACATCTCCGAAGACAGAATGTGGCTACTTCTAATGGTGGGATTAGAAATGGTCGCAGATGCAGAAATCTTGCTAAGAATGAACCTCCCAAGTTCTATCCGGGTTATGACGAGACCCAGAAACGTTAGTGCAGGTAGTGATTGCCATAGGGATGTGAGATTTCAGATCCTCCTTTTGAATCAGACATGGAGTGGAGGTTTTCTGCTCCTGGTTATCCTTCACCACACGTCGCTGGCCTGAAATTTTTGTGTGCCATCTGGGTTTCTAGAGATGTATGTGTTTTCTGAAGGATTAAAGCATTCCCATATGTTGTGGGTCTCTATGGTCCCATATGTTTTCTGAAGGACTAAAGCATTGCCATATGTTGTGGGTCTCTAAATTCCCATGCGTGTTTTCTGAAGGACTAAAGCATTGCCATATGTTGTGGGTCTCCCGGGACCCATGCGTTTTCAAAGAAACGAAGCATTGCCGTGTACTCATTTGTTGACAAAAAAGGGAATTTGGATGCGGATGTGGGGCCATGCTTTGTTATTACGGTCAAGAAATCTTGTGGAGATGGCACACAAAAAAGAAAACGCACACACACACACAGAAATTACAACCTAAAACTTCACAAAGAGCCTCCCATGTAGAGCCATGTTTCACTGATGACAAAATGTTTCAAACTACAGATTTGTGAACTGAGAATTGTGTTAAGTTGCTGTTCACAGGACACTGTCTGTTTGACAGAGTGCTCTCATTCCATAGAACAGACTCTGCTGAAAACCCTGCATTTAACTACAGGCAGTCAACACCTGCGGAAACACGGCAAACTGGTTAGCGTCAAGGCCTCAGCCGTGCACACACACACATGCACGCACGCACACTCGGGTGGTCGCGTGTGTGTGTGTGTGTGTGTGTGTGTGTGTGCGTGTCTGTGTGTGCTGTGCGAGTGTGTGTGTGTGTGTTGTGTGGTGTGTGCGTACGTGTGGTATGTGTGTCGGTGTCGGGAGGCTAGGCTGAGGTTGTGACAGGAGTGTGTGTGTGTGAGGTGGTGGTGGTGATGTCGGTGTCGGGAGGGGTAGAGTGAGCTTGTGACGAGAGAGAGTGTGTGTGTGTGTGTGCTGATGCGTGCGTGCTCAGCATAAGTAACTGAATTCGGGAGTGGTTCATGTCTACATGATTTGACAGGATTTGATCTTTTTCCCTCCTCAAAAATATAGGCCTACATTATGAAAGAACGCGAGTGTCAAAAGATACCATTAACAATATTCTTGGGGGGGGGGGGGGGGGGGGGGAAGAATGATTTCGACATAAAAAGAATATACATAGCCACATTCGCAAATGACCATTTTCAATTTCCACAGAACAAGATAACGAGAGCATCGCGCCCTGTAACTCATGACAACGTAGAGTCGGTGTGAACACCAATGACTACATCTTGTGGACCCCAGGCAAACGAGAGAAAAAAAAAAAAGAAGTGTATTCAGTTTGACTGGAGATACTGACAATTGCCCCTGAGGCACACCCGCAATGACCGTGAAACACGTCCCGCAGACCTGTACTGTCCTTGCTTCCAGAGCCGAGAAAGAGTGTCAGCTTGCCCCCCCCCCCCCCCCCCCCCCCCCCCCCCCCCCCCCCCTCTCTCCTCTCTCCTCCTCTCTCTCTCTCTCTCTCTCTCTCTCTCTCTCTCTTCCCCTGCTCGTCCGCCTCCAACTCGACCCCCCCCCCCCACACACACACACACACACACACATTCCGAGAGACAGGTCTATTAGAGACTCTGCAACAGACAGCATCAGTTAGAGCAGTCTTAATGTCTCTGTCCGGGCATTCGTTGCAGAAGCAGAATTATCACGAAAAATATCATGATCCCAGCCAGAACATTCTTTCTTTCTTTCTTTCTTTCTTTCTTTTCCCTAGAGGTAACTGTAATTCACAATCAATAGTGACTCTACGTGTGATATTATATCTGTGTACACCGCAAAGAAATGTTGGACATCAATGTCATACTTTCGAAGTGAGATGACTGCAGGCGGTCACTGAAACAAATTTTAAACATTTATAGTGAACCAAACAACAGGGACGAACAAAAATTAATTACAAGACAAAACACGGCGCGTTTCGACCTTTTAGGTCTTCTTCAGGCAAGGTAAACAACATTCAGGGCAATGAAAACGAAGAACGAGCAAAATTTTATCTTCTCAAATTCGGCACAAGATGGGCGTTGTTCTGCTGCTTCTGACAGCACTGTGTTGTCCATAGTTCATTGTATCAGAAGAATCAGAGCGATGATTAAGAACCTCATTTATCAGTGGAAAATGGATGTCTCGCGGCTAAGGAGAAACTATTAAGTGTGGCATTATTTTCCACCGGCAGTTGACGACGCCTTTTTCATCGACAAATCATGTATTTCTGGGCTCGGACGTCATAGATAACGTTTTGTGTGTGTATGTGCGTGTGTGTGTTTTGTGTGTATGTGTGTGTGTGTGTGTTTGTTTGTTTAGTTTTACGTCTTTTCACATGGCGTGTTTTTAGACGATTATGACATTTGTAAATGATATACATCAAGATGACATTGCTATTATTATACAAATGAAAACATAATTAAAAATAAAGCTTAAATCAGTGGACATGAACAACATAAAAAATGTTTGCTTCAAAAATACTGAAATCTCATACTAATGTACCGATAGGACTGCGAAGTAAATATTTTGATACATTAGCCAAATATGAATGATTTGAAGTTAGAGTCTTAAATCATCAACTGTAGGATTATTTGGTAACTGAAAATTGGGTAAGTACTGCCGCATAGTGGGACAATTAAATAGTACATGAAATGTCAAAAGTTTTTCCCCACATAGCATTTTGCAGTATCAACATATTTACATTTTAATGAACCATATCTAAGTCCACAACACAAACTGGAAATCTCCCTCGGAAAAACATTCAACAAAGACACGCCGCAAGAGGTGTGCCGATTTACATTACAACCCACACGGGCTTTGGTGTCCCTTTCCAAAAGATTACAGCATTCCTTCACAGACAAAGGAACACGAACGCCCTCACAACGAACTCTTCGTCCTGCACCTCCTCTAGCTACTCTGTGTGTGTGTGTGTGTGAGTGTGTGTGTGTGTGTGAATGCGCGTGCGTGCGTGCGTGCGCGCGCGCGCCTGCTCGCGTGTATGCGTGTGTGTGTTTGTGTGCGCGTGCGCGATTGTGTGTGTGTGTGTGTGTGTATGTGTGTGTGTGTGTGTGTTGTGTATGTGTGTGTGTGTGTGTGTGTGTGTGTGTGTGTGTGTGTGTGTGTGTGTGTGTGTGTTGTGAATGTGCGTGCGTGCGCGCGCGCGCCCGCTCGCGTGTATGTGTGTTTGTGTGCGTGTGTATCTGGTGCGTGCG
>CM031616.1:41587995-41592995 GCA_018398815.1 Conus ventricosus | reverse complement strand
TGTCCCTCTAAATTTAGAAGAAACTGATTTTCGAGGAATGGTCACAAGGAAGCAACGTGTACGCAGAATAGCAGGACCACTGTCGTGGCCACTTCAGTTACACATCCTGGGGACACATGAGTCCATGTCCGCAAGTTGTTCGTAGAAGACACTCAGTGATGGTATGAACTGGCTGAAATGTGGTTTGATAATCCGAGCACTGATGATAGTGGTTATCTGGGAGTCATGCAAACCGATGATACGTAAATACAGAATTAAAGATTTTTTTTTTTTTTAATGCCGGTTATATCCCGACGAGTGGTCACATTTTCCGAACGATGGTCCATTTCCATCAGATTGTATGATAGTGGTTATCTGGGAGTCATTCACATCGATGTTACGTAAATACAGAATTAAACTGTTGTTGTTTTTTAAATGCCAGTTATATCCGACGAGTGGTCACATTTTCCGAACGATGGTCCATTTCCATCAGATTGTATGCTATCATAATGTTGACACACCTGTATGCTATCATAATGTTGACACACCTGTGCACTGAAACATGATTTCAACGGCACACGCACTGAAAGATCTCAAGAACATCTCATGTGTAACATATGGAACACACTGAAAGATTTCAACAAGTGTATGTGGCAAATCATGAACAGTTAATGCATGATTTCAACAATTACATGAACACACGCATTGAAAGACCGAAGTTGGATCTATATGAAACAAGTAAGTTGCGCTGCAGGTATCATTGGTAGGCTATATGGCATGACTCAGTTCAATTAATTGAGAGAGAGAGAGAGAGAGAGAGAGAGAGAGTTGAAGATAATGGGGAGGAGTGCATTGTAAGGAGAGATACTGGGGAAAGGGGGTGGGGTGGGGGGAGGAGTGGTGAAGGAGGCCGGGTTTGGGAGGGGGCAAGCGTAGTGGTGTGCCTTCCGTGCGATATTTCAGTGAGCATGCACAAAACATATTGTATCTATGGTTTTCACAGTGTTGAAACACTACGACGCAAGATTAGGTCAACACTAACCCCGAGTCTACCACAGATGATCGAATGTGACAGACTTTGAGGGATGTTTATTCCCGGAATATAATGTGGCATATAGTATCGTTACGGAGGCTAACGCTTCTCAAAGCCTCTTTCACTGGCCGCTGATAAAGACCGTGGAACTGTACAAGGCCAGCCTGTGACACTGTGACTCTGAACTAAATCGTAATTGACCTTAAGACGATTGACCTTAAGATTCACATTTAGGTTCAGCAATTACTGGCATGAATTAAGAGTTAAAGCAAGAAAACAGTAATGAACCGACAAAATAATATTTTTTTCGTGTGTGTGTGTGTGTGTGTGTGGAAACATGATTCACAAAAAGGACGGAAGAAAAAAAACAAAAACAAAAAAAAAAACCGAATCTCCATGTGTTAACACTGGGAGAGCAAGTAATGGTGAAGTCGAACTGAACCTGGATTTGCCCACGACCTTTGACCCGGACCCGCACAACAGTGATCTGCACCAGGTTGTATTGTGACTGCATCTGAAGTAGTCCGATAGGGACACCGATCGAGTTAACACATTCGAGTTGTGGTTCAGTAGTTGCAAAATCTCGCATACGGACAAACGAATCAATGAAAACATGACCTCCTCGATTGGTGGTGGCGGCGGTGGTGGCACAGTCGGAGGGGGGGGGGGGGTGTTGAACAAGTCGGCCCAAACTGATTACTCATGTGCTTTATTCAACACGACGTGTGTGCATAATCACGCGCATCCAACCGATGAAAACTAACTTCTTTAGAGGACAGAAACTCCATTTAAAGGCGAAAAAAAAGCACACCAAACAAACAGACAAGGAAACCAGTGAGCAAAGAAACTAATTCAGTTAATTAAGGGGGTGAGCGGTTTTCAAGATGGCGAACGGACGTTCTTTCTTGGCTCTCCGGGAAAATTAAATGTCATCAGAGGCTGTGGTACTGAAACGCCTTTTCCTTGTGTGCCGTGAGAGTCCCATCTTGAAATGTTATAAGCCTTCGTGAAATAAAATAGTCAAGAAACCACAAATTAGCAAACAAACCAACCAGTGAGCAACGAAACTAATTAAGAGAGTGAACTGCATAATAAGGGCAACTGAGAGAGTCCAGCGGAGAAAAGTAGGCCTAAGTCCCGAAATTCGTTTATTTTCTTTATCTATTTATTATCACTATTATGTTATTATTATCTTCTCTTTTTTCATCAATTCACGGAGAGAATAGAACAAGGGTGCGTGTCCCATTTGCTCGGTAGATTTCTCGTTTTACATCAAACATTGACAAATCATTTCCCTTGCATTCTTCAACTGTAAGTTGGACGGGTATTACCGGAACTCTCTCTCTCTCTCTCTCTCTCTTCGATAGATTGGCCTTTTTTTTGTTTAAATAGTTTTATGGCTTTAGTCCTGCAATCATCTGCGCATTATGGCGACTAAACGAATTCAACTTTTGCTCTGTGAGAAAATGGACGTTATGTTGCCAAAAGTGTTTAGACTGTCTTTCCTTTCCTTTTCCCACGTTTTTAAGCGGACGATGTGTAGGCCCTAAATTGTAGTTTGATGCATGTATAACCTCAAAAACCCGACGCAGACACTCTTTTCTTGTTAGATTCGCGCACTTTGTATTTCTTTTCTGTTATAATTAAATGTTTGTTTCATCAAAAGATAATTCAGTTTGTAACATCTTTCAAAAGCCTTTTTTTCCTGCCGCAAGGAAGTTCTTTTCTACTTCTTCTTCTTCTTCTTCTTTGTGTGTGTGGTGTGTGTGTGTGTGTGTGTGTGTGTGTGTGTGTGTGTGTGTGTGTGTGTGTGTGTGTATTGACAAAAGAGTTATAGCTCAATACGCCGATGATGATTGAATACAATGCCAGTGTATAGTACAAATATGCAATGGAACCATGTTAACCAGCATACGTAAAATCCATACATTAATACACGTTAATACATATAAAGCAAATAGATGTACATGCATAGACACACACAATATACATACCACCCGACATACATACATACATGCATACACGCATGCATTACATACATACATACATGCATACATACATACATACATACATACATACATACATACATACATACATACATACATACATACATGCATGCATACATGCATGCATGCATGCATGCATTACATACATACATACATACATACATACATACATACATACATACATACATACATACATACATACATAGGCCTACATACATTACATACATACATACATACATACATTCATACATACATACATACATACATACATACATACATAGGCCTTACATACATACATACCATACACACATACACACATGCACACATGCATGTCATACATATACATATAAACAAACATACATACATACATACATACATACAACATACATACATCATACATACGTACGTACGTACGTACGTACGTACGTACGTACATAACCTCATATATACATGTGTATTGCGTATGTGCTTTTTTTGGACAGTGCTCTTCTTCAAAGGAAAATATCTAGTTTGCTTGTAAATCAACATTTACATGAAAACATTATGCCATTTGTCCCTCTTGAAACGCATTGACAGCGTCAACAAAGATGACTCAATAAGGGAACCAACATTTTTCAAATTCATGGGTTTTTCCCCTGAAATAAAAATGATGCTCCCTATATCTTATCTCTGAATATTAAATGATATAAGAATGTCTGGACAGAGGGTAGAATACTCAGCGGCTTGCACACACACACACACACACACCACACACACACACACACACACACACACACACACACCACACACACACACACAAGAGAGAGAGTCTGTTACTAGTGTTAGACAGCACATTGATAGATATTTTCCAGTTGGTATTACCCGAATTTCTCGATTCCCAATCTCTCTCTCTCTCTCTCTCTCTCTCTCTCTCTCTCTCTCTTCTCTCTCTCTCTCTCTCTCTCTCTCTCTCTCTCTCTCTCTGTGTGTGTGTGTGTGTGTGTGTGTGTGTGTGTGTGTGTGTGTGTGTGTGTGTGTGATCAAACTCCATCAAGATCGAACGGCCGGACCCAATATCTGCACCACAGATCCAAAGCAAAATGTAATGGGCTCTTCCTTTGGACACAGTCCATATTCCCACGTCGTGTGCTTAACATTGGTTGTGTATCTTTTTACGTAATCTCACTGACAGACAGACAAACGGACGTGGGTGATTGAAATCATTCTCCCTGCGGAGTTAATGGAGAGAAAAGACTGAATGCTTTGATTTTCGTTTTCACGCTACGGTGACAGGTGGCAAGCTGTGACACCGCCTGCTTTTGTTCACATTATGCTCAGTCACTGGTTTTTGGTGCTTCGGGAATCTTTATCTTATTCGATCTGGCTTTTTTCATTCTTTCTTTGTTGTTGTTGTTGTTGTTGTCGATGATGATGATGACGATAGTTATACAGGTTTTGTATTGCAATCGAAACGACAAAATGAATTACAGTTGCTTTGTTAGGAACTGAAATTCATGTTGCTAAAATTCAGTCCCTAAATTTTTTGCTTTTCCAACGTTTTTAAGCAAATGATGTGTAAAATGCAGTTTGATGAATGTTGTATTCTCCAAGAGCCATTACGGTTGATT
Source organism: Conus ventricosus (assembly GCA_018398815.1). Taxonomy (NCBI): domain Eukaryota; kingdom Metazoa; phylum Mollusca; class Gastropoda; order Neogastropoda; family Conidae; genus Conus; species Conus ventricosus. The sequence goes on along the minus strand of CM031616.1, from coordinate 41,588,370 downwards.
GATGCAGACGATATTTTCTTGTTAGATTCGTGCGCGGCAATTGTATGTCTTTCCTCTGGCAGTTAGAATTTTGCTTTGTCAAACGATACAGATAATTCAGTTTGTTACATCTTTCAGTGACCTGGGTCACAAAAAGATTTGTCGAAGTTAAGTGTTTAACGAAAAATAGTAGGACTATGTATAAAAGTGCGGCAGGATTTGATTTCGTGACACGTGTCACTTCCTGTTAGAGTGCCGGTCCTTGCTCGTGTTGTGGAGTGTAAAGGTGTGTCGTCTGCTGGAGACGAGATAAGTCAACACAAGTTGCTGAGCTGATTAGCCCGGTGTGGGAGACTTGTCTTTGAATAGCGTAGTAGGTCTATACTACACCTAGCT
>CM031616.1:41577995-41580495 GCA_018398815.1 Conus ventricosus | reverse complement strand
TAGGATGGGCCAGAGGTAGGTAAACGGATAGGGGAGAGTGAGTGAGAGAGAGAGAGAGAGAGCTTTTGGAAGTTTGGATGGACAAAGGAGGAGAGTTGTTGAGAAAGAAAGAGAGACGAAGGGAAGGAGCGATTTTCTGGGACGTTTTTTGAACAGAAAAAGAGGGTTACCAGAATGGAACTAATGCCAATGATCTTCATTATTTCATCCCCAATGATCTTCATTATTTCATCCCAATGATCTTCATTATTCTCATCCCCAATGATCTTCATTATTCTCATCCCAATGATCTTCATTATTCTCATCCCCAATGATCTTCATTATTCTCATCTCCAATGATCTTCATTATTCTCATCCCCAATGATCTTCATTATTCTCATCCCCAATGATCTTCATTATTCTCATCCCCAATGATCTTCATTATTCTCATCCCAATGATCTTCATTATTCTCATCCCCAATGTCTTCATTATTCTCATCCCCAATGATCTTCATTATTCTCATCCCCAATGATCTTCATTATTCTCATCCCCAATGATCTTCATTATTCTCATCCCCAATGATCTTCATTATTCTCATCCCCAATGATCTTCATTATTCTCATCCCCAATGATCTTCATTATTCTCATCCTCAATGATCTTCATTATTCTCATCCCCAATGGAAAAAGAATGTATCAAATTCTGTAGCCTTTCATGCCCAGCTGTCATGGTGACCTCCGATTCGATTTCCTCTCCACATCTAAGTTTCAGGTGAGTTTACGTCAAAGGCACCAGTTCTGGTGACTTCATAGGGTGTGTCTGTGGATGGATGTGGTGGTGCCCCCTGGATGGGGACATTCACTCGCACTGGCTCTGCAGCTAAGCAGTTTTCGTCAGCAATAGGGGGCTTCTTCATCGGTAGCGTCCTGCATACGTTGGATTGGAACAAGTATCACACTGAAGTGACTTGACTGCTGTGCAGTGTCTCCTCTATTGGGTCACCTTATGGCAACTTGACATGGGCTGATCCCTGTGGCAGCCCTGATGTGGCCCTTTGTGGTCGGCTGGGCTATAAGCAACATTATCTTATCTTATCTGATCCCTGTGGATTCCTGATGCAAGACAAGCAGGGTTATGGTTGTGGACAGGGAATCGGAATTAGCGTTGCGGGATTAATGTCACAGAAGCGACACAGAAGATGAGATGGGGAAAAAAAGGAAAAGAAAGAAAAAGAGGGGTTGTAAGGTGGGGAGGAAGAGAGAGAGAGAGGGGGGGGGGATGGAAGGGAGGGGTTGTTCAAGGAAGTTTTAGAGGAAAGAAAAGGAGGACGAGTGGAATGGGGAAAAGAACTTTTGGAATGGGAAAGAGAGAGAGAGAGAGAGGAGGGGGAGGAGGAACTACTGGAGGAAATTTGAGTGGACAGAAAAAGAGGGTAAGTTGGTTGGGAAAAATATGTGGAAGGAGGAGAGAGAGAGAGAGGGAAAGGACAACCATTTCTGTATTCCTCTCTAATGCAACGTGTCAGCTGGCTGTTTTGTGATTGGGACAGAATAAGTAGCATGAGTTGAAACTGATCTGAAAAGATGATTGGAGAAAAGTGGGGCGGGGAGGGGGAGGTGGTCATTATGACATCAATACTTTTTCTTAGGTCATATTTAATCACAGGCCTTTTGTTTGGGGGGGGGGGGGGGGGGGGCGTCATTATGACATCAGTACTTTTTCTAAGGTCATATTTAATCACAAGCCTTTTGTTCTTTGTTTTGATCTTTTCCCCCTTTTTTTTTTAAAGCATTACTGAGGTTTGAACCCCAAAGACACTTAACCCTCGCCTCCTCAATTCTGGTCATTTACTGTTAAACTGACACTGTACATTTTTTTTTCTAGTGATAATTCATGGAGTATCACACTGTGACGCTTTTGCACATCTACAAGGGATTATGAATATATTGCTCTTCTTTTCTGCTATGTGAACGAAGGCTGTGAACAGGATAATCTTTTCACAGAAAGTGTCGAGGATCCAAAATTGCTCAGGCGTGACACTTATGGTTCGTTTCCCCTATCATGTATCAAAAGCCAAGTCCTGCATGGCCTAGCCTTGCGCTGTACATTCCCTGCAATCTTTCAGCTGTTTTGAGGTGTGTACATTGTAGGGCTGCGGGTGAAGCATTACAATTTTATGTCAGTGGTGAAGAACATGGGAATGTGTGCCACATACAAATGTGTATAAGTCAGCTGGAAAATGTTTTTTAGAGGAAAGAGAAGAAACTTTGCCTACATTCGTGTGTCCGTGCCGATGGTGTATAATATATATGTGTGCGTTAATGCATGTGAATGCATCTGTCTCTGTGTTTACCCGTCTGTTTCTTGGCGCACACATGCATGCACACATTTCATTATGTGCATAAGCACATGTATATATATGCGGACATACAAACACACATGTGAATGCACACACACACACACACAGACACACACACACACACACACACACACACACACACACACACACACACACACACAC
>CM031616.1:41567995-41572995 GCA_018398815.1 Conus ventricosus | reverse complement strand
TCAAAGAGCTGACGAACCAACAATATATGCTCACCCTGAAAGATTACAGAGACAGTCAAAGTGTTGATATTTGTGAATTCAACAGCGAAAAAAAAAAGCTCTTTGAAAATTGGCGATCCTGCCCATTTAAAACTGGTGGTATGGAGACAGTAGAGCCAGCCTGTCACTTGAGTTAGAGTGCAGGGAGGCCTTTGTTATTTAATACCTGGTCTTTGCTGGTAAAGCCTTGCACGAAACCCTGTGCAAACCCATTTGGTGTAGTGTAGATCCTGTTACGAAGACTGCGTGCCACCAAAGGGTCTGCTACCAGAGAAGTGGTGCCGTAAATCACCGCGGTCCAGATATTCTGAGTGTGGGCTGTTGTAGCTGTTGTAAAAGCTGTTTGTGTGGGTTGTCTTATCTCTGTATCAGAGATAGTGAATATCGTGCGTGTTATTTATGTATGATTGACTTATCATATTTTGTGATCAGAGTGCACATTTCTTTGATTTGTTGGGTTGAATGGGAGGGGTGGGCGGGGGGTGGGGGTGGGGGTGGGGGTGGGGACGCAGTGGGGGACAGAAAAGTAAACAAGCCAGTTAGCTTTTTTTTGCAAAATAAAAGCAAAAGTTTAGAAAACATAAACTGTTGCCAGTCGTCTGTTACCACAACATGGAGCTTTATTCAAAGTCGTAACAGAACGAGGAACAATGTTGATGTTGTTGATTACTTTCCTAGTCTTTTTCACTTTGGTGAAACTGTACAGGTACATACAGGTATGAAAGAAAATCAAGATGTCAAGAATTATAGTGCAGACCAAAGGTCTGTTCTTTACAGAACAGAGTGGATCACTGTTTTTATTTCATTCAGTCTTACTGTCCTTTTGGGGATACACATTCACGGACTTGGTGCTTAGACAATTACAGTTATCCTTGATCTTTCTCAAATATGACCCTGTCTATGATCAAGCAAAGTCAGGGTATCTATCCATGTTCAGGCAAAGTCAGGGTCATCTATCCATGTTTAGGCAAAGATGGGGTCGTGAATTCATGTTTTGGCAAAGTCAGGGTCATCTATCTATGTTTAGGCAAAGTCATTGTTATCTCTCCATGTTTAGGCAAAATCGGGGTCATCTGTTCATGTTCAGGCAAAGTCAGGATTTATCTACCCGTGTTCAGGCAAGGTCAGGATCATCTATCCATGTTCAGGCAAAGTCAGGGTCTTCTATCGATGTTTAGGAAAAGTCGGGGTCATCAATCCATGTTTAGGCAAAGTCAGGGTCATCTATCCATGTTGAGGCAAAGTCGGGGTATCTCTCCATGTTTAGGCAAAATCAGGTCATCTATCCTGTTCAGGTAAAGTTAGGATCATCTGTCCATGTTCGGGCAAAGTCAGGATCATCTGTCCATATTCAGATAACATTAGGATCAGGATCATCTGTCCATATTCAGATAACATCAGGATCATCTATCCATGTTCAGGTAAAGTCAGGGTCATCTGTCCATGTCCAGGTAAAGTCAGGATCATCAGTCCATATTCAGGTAAAGTCAGGATCATTTGTCCATGTTGAGGTAAATTCAGGGTCATCTATCCATATTCAGGTAAAGTCAGGATCAGCTGTCCATGTTCAGGTAAAGTCAGGATCATTTGTCCATGTTGAGGTAAAGTCAGGATCATCTGTCCATATTCAGGTAAAGTCAGGATCATTTGTCCATGTTGAGGTAAAGTCAGGATCATCTGTCCATATTCAGGTAAAGTCAGGATCATTTGTCCATGTTGAGGTAAATTCAGGGTCATCTATCCATATTCAGGTAAAGTCAGGATCAGCTGTCCATGTTCAGGTAAAGTCAGGATCATTTGTCCATGTTGAGGTAAAGTCAGGATCATCTGTCCATATTCAGGTTAAGTCAGGATCATTTGTCCATGTTGAGGTAAAGTCAGGATCATCTGTCCATATTCAGGTAAAGTCAGGATCAGCTGTCCATGTTCAGGTAAAGTCAGGTCATCTATTCATGTTCAGGTAAAGTCAGGGTCATCTGTCCATGTTCAGGCAAAGTCAGGGTCATCTGTCCATGTTCAAGTAAAGTCAGGGTCATCTGTCCATGTCAGCCCTGATGGGGCCCCTTTGCGGTCGGCTGGGCTATAAGCAACATTATCTTATCTAATCTGTCCATGTTCAGGCAAAGTCAGGGTCATCTGTCCATGTTCAAGTAAAGTCAGGGTCATCTGTCCATGTTCAGGCAAAGTCAGGGTCATCTGTCCATGTTCAGGCAAAGTCAGGGTCATCTGCCCATGTTCAAGCAAAGTCAGGGTCATTGCCCATGTTTAGGTAAAGTCAGGGTCATCTATCCATGTTCAGGTAAAGTCAGGATCATCTATCCATGTTGAGGTAAAGTCAGGATCATTTATCCGTGTTCAGGTAAAGTCAGGATCATTTGTCCATGTTGAGGTAAAGTCAGCATCATCTGTCCATATTCAGGTAAAGTCAGGATCATCTATCCATGTTCAGGTAAAGTCAGGGTCATCTGTTCATGTTTAGGATAAGTAAGGGTCACCTTTGTGCCATGCACATGTCAGTTAACGACTTTTACTTTGTTTCAAAAATATGTTCAAAGCAAGAATGAAAGGTTGCAGTTTTAATGTGTGATGGATACTGTCTTGTTTGACTCGGACTCCATAATCTTGTGTTTATTTGGGTTTTATTTGTTTCATTCCCACACCCCCTCCCCCAATTTTCATACCTCCTAGGTTTTGTTTTACACAGTGAGTAGTGCTGTGCTATCACAACCAATACCCACCTAAAAGCATACAGAATTTTTTGTTATAGGTATGATTCCCCAGAGTGTGTTTAGAGGTGGGTGGATTGATCCATATTTGAAATTGGTAGAGATCCGGTGCAACATGAAGTAGGCCTGTGGGGTAAATTCTTTAGGTTCAGCGATGTAGTGAAACCAGAGTGTCTCAGTGACCACTCCTGATCTGGTTCTCAGGCACAAAACATGAATGGCTGCAATCAGAACTCTGTTTGAAAAGTTCAGATGTGATGTTTGCTGTTTGAAAAGTTCAGATGTGATGTTTGCTGTTTGAAAAGTTCAGATGTGATGTTTGCTGTTTGAAAAGTTCAGATGTGATGTTTGCTGTTTGAAAAGTTCAGACTGCTCATTGTTTGTGGATGATTTCGCTGTCTACGCAACTGGAAGCCTGTACCCGAGTGTCCAGCGCAGGCTCCAGCTTTGCGTAGATAAAATCCATCGGTGGGCGGATGAAAACGGTTTCACCTTTTCTGCTACAAAAACCCAGTGTATTCACTTCCATAATTTCCGTCAGTTTTTTCCAGATCCGGAACTTCAAGTAGGGAAATCTCCCATTCCAGCTGTTAAAGAGGCCAAATTTCTGGGAGTCATTTTTGACCAAAAACTTAACTTTCTCAGCATATTAAAAACCTCAAAACTGCTTGCCAAAAGGCACTGAATATTCTGCGGGTCGTAGCACGCACCGACTGGGGCGCTGATAAGAAAACTTTGTTGCACCTCTACAGAGCCCTGGTCCGTTCCAAACTGGACTACGGTTGTGCTGTGTACGGCTCCGCAAGATCATCTTACCTCAAACTCTTGGACCCTATCCACCATCAAGGGCTTCGTCTCTGTCTTGGAGCGTTCCGCACCACCCCTGTGTACAGCCTGTACGCAGAGGCAGGTGAACCTTCACTGTCCAACCGCAGGCTGAAACTGTCTTTGAATTATTACATCCGACTGTTCTCAGAACCGCAGAATCCTGCCTATGACTGTGTTTTTGACCCTCCGTTCCAAAGTAAGTTTTGAAACAAACCCGAAATGTATTCCGCCGTTTGGGCTTCGTATGCAGCCTCACGTGCGGAATGCAGGTATAGACCTGGGAGTAGTTTCCGATTTTTCCAAGTTTCCGGATCAACCTCCATGGACCTTTTTCACACCAGAGATTCGTTTTGATCTCGCAGCTTTCCGTAAGGAGTCTACCAGCTCTCTGGCGTACAAGGCTTTGTATGCCGAGCTCTGTTCCAAATTCCCATCCTATCAAAAAGTTTTCACTGACGGTTCCAAGTCTGAGGATGGAGTGGCCTGTGCAGCCTACTGCCCTGGGGCTCCTTCTCAGATATTGTTGGAACATATACATTCAGATGCTTCTGTCTATTCTGCTGAACTTACTGCTCTAGTACTGGCTTTGAAGATAATCTCCCATTCTTCGAGGAGGGACTTTCTGGTTCTGTCGGATTCGCTGTCAGCTTTGGAGGCCATAGCTGGCCGCAACCTTCAGCATCCAGAACTTTTACTTTTTTTTGAACTTTTTAGCAAGTTGAAGGCGGACGGTTACAACATTACTCTTGCTTGGGTTCCTGGCCATGTTGGCATCGGCGGGAACGAAATGGTTGATCGTTTAGCCAAGAACGCCACAAGAGAGAAACTGTCCAACACGTATATCCCCTGCTCAGATGTGAAACCCAAAATTAACGATTATGTGAGAGACCTCTGGCAGGAGGATTGGAACACACAGACGAATAACAAACTCTTTCAGATCCGTCCAAACCTTAAAGACTTCCTCCCATCTACGTCGGGTGGTCGTAAAGAGGAAACGGTTCTGTGCCGGCTGCACACCGGCCATTCGTATTTTACCCATTCTTACCTTTTAAAGAGTGAAGAAGCTCCGTGGTGCATTCCATGTCATGCACCACTCACAATGAAACATGTTCTTTTAGAGTGTTGGGACTTGCACGATGTGAGACACAAACATTTTACAGCGGAGTCCATGAAGATCCTGTTCAGGGATGTCCCGCCTGACGTGATCCTTGGGTTTTTGAGAGAAATTAACATTTTTCATCTGATTTGAGATTTTACGGAAGAAGGATTTTTAACAAAGTTTCTGGTTCGTTTGTAGACGATGTCATTTAACGAGATGTGTGAAAGTTTTTTTTTTTTTTTTTTTTTTTTTTAAATGACTGGTGAGTTGATTTTAACGTGGTGACAGCCCTGATGTGGCCCTCTGCG
>CM031616.1:41457995-41565495 GCA_018398815.1 Conus ventricosus | reverse complement strand
AATGAGGATGTAAAACTCAACCATTCACCTTCACCTAAAGTAGAAGATTGTGACCATAAAGTCAAGTGTCTTGAAATTTATGAAAGAATTCATAGCATATTGGTCTCTTAACACAGTCTCAAAACCGAAATGTACTCTGTATAGTTTTCTCATTGATGTCATCAAGGATCCTGTTCAATATAAAATACAGGAGATAAGGTATATATAAATACCCAATGTGATAATAATAATGATAAAAGGTATATTTCAGTATGTGTGTTTAACTCTTCGGATCACCTCCATTTGGATGTCCTCAGCTCCTGTCTTCTCTCTGTACAGGTTTAACAGCGATTGGCAGCAGCAATGTGGCAGTGTTACTACTGGCGGGAGGCCAGGGTACCCGGCTTGGCGTGAACTACCCCAAGGGGATGTACAACGTGGGTCTCCCCTCGGGGAAGACACTGTACCAGCTGCAGGCAGAAAGGATTCTCCGATTGCAGCAGCAGGCACAGGCAGAGACGGGGAAAGAGTGCAGCATCCCATGGTAATCATTGTCAGTGTTGTCTGGAATGGTGTCAGATGGAAAAATAAGTTCAAGAAATAAAGGGACAGAAATGAACCTTTTGGATTGTTCTGTCTCATTGTCTGTCTGTCCCTCATTCTGTCTGTCTCTCTGTCTTTCTCTGTATCTCTTTAACTATTTTTCTGTTTATTTATGTATCTGTCAGTGTAAAAGATGTTTTGAAAGTGTTTTTGTCAAGTCATGTCCAGAATTGTTAATAAGTGTGCTATGTATTTGAATACAAAGACTTGGACAGTACAAATTTAGTTTCATCAATTTGTGTTTCTCAGAGAATTGGCAGAAATTGGTGGTGGTGGAAGGTGGTGGTGGTGGTGTGGTGGTTGTGGGGAAGGGCTAATGTCACCTAGCCTCAAAGCAGAGTTAAAGGCCATAGTCTTTACCCTCACTGACCGTCAGACCTCTGGTCCTTCGCTGTGCCACTGTCTTGGTCACCTGGGTTTCTGTTTCCCCTGCACGTTCACACCTGCTGTGGGCTGACCTGAGAATGTGTGTCAAAGTCTTCAGTGTCTGCAGATTTATGAAGACTGTAGTTGGAAGGACACGGTGATGGTTCTTCTTCTTCCAGCTGTGCATGTTACCCTGCCCCATGTTCAGTGGCCTTGATGTCAAACATTGTTAGGGCAAAAGATGGATGCTGTGTGTGTAAATGTCATTCATGCCATCAGCCTGTGGGGCCTGCTCTTTCGAGGTGTGCTGATGGGATAGAATGTCTGCACAAGATACGTACATGCATTCACACGTGGAAACCTCCGATTTGAGTTTGATTCAAAGGACTTTAAGGGAATGGAGTCAGAGCCAGTGTTGGCTCTGAGGGGAAAAAAATTCCCTTAAACCAGACGGCACTGGGGAGACTCAAAACAACAAACCCAGCATCACCACAATCATGAGTCTAACGCCCAGCCGACTGAGCTATTCTGGCTCCTCGGGGTTTACACTCCAGAGGGCAGCACTGACACAACCTGGCTCAGCAACAATGGCAGTTAGTGTCATCCATTGAGGGGCTCTACTGTAGTGCCCTGCATGTTATATCAGAACAGGCACCACTAGAAGAGACTGGGGCAGTGCAGACTGTCCTCTGGTGGGTGGCGTCATGGCCACTTGGTAGTGAGAGCTTGTGGTGGACTGCTGGCAGAAGGACTGGAAGAGGACAAACCTCGTACCTTGAGATTACAAACAGTTGCTTGAATTCTATTTTAATTGTGTCCTGAACATTCAACAATGTTACGTCAGGAAGATCAGTTTGCAAAAGCAACAACAACACAGTAGGACAACAACAAAAGTGACAGTATATTCATGGTCATCCTAAGGATTGAGATGCTCTGTCTCCATCCATGCACTCTGTTTTCAGGTACATCATGACCAGTGAATGCACTCTTTTTTCAGTACATAATGACCAGTGAACACTCTGAAACACTCTGTTTTCAGATGCATCATAATCAGTGAATGCACTCTGTTTTCAGGTACATAATGACCAGTGAACACTCTGTTTTCATGTACATCATAATCAGTGAATGCACTCTGTTTTCAGGTACATAATGACCAGTGAACACTCTGTTTTCAGGTACACCATGACCAGTGAATATACTCTATTTTCAGGTACATCATGACCAGTCAACACTCTGTTTTCAGGTACATAATGATCAGTGAACACTCTGTTTTCAGGTACATAATGACCAGTGAACACTCTGTTTTCAGGTACATAATGACCAGTCAACACTGTTTTCAGGTACATCATGACCAGTGAATGCACTCTATTTCAGGTACATCATGACCAGTCAACACTCTGTTTTCAGGTACATCATGACCAGTGAATGCACTCTGTTTTCAGGTACATCATGACCAGTGAACACACCAAGGAAGCCACGGAAAACTTCTTCAAGAAGCACAACCACTTTGGCCTGAAGCCCGACAATGTCATCCTGTTTGAACAGGGTCGTCTCCCCTGTCTCACCTTCGATGGGAAGATTATCCTAGAGACACCAAGCAGAGTGGCATTAGCACCAGGTAAGTGGAATTTATGTCTGATCTTCAGGTAGGAGGGGATTATACACGAGGACAGTTGAGTACACTTAAACTCTAAAATGGACTGGGTAATGCAAAATTTTGGAAAACACAAGCAGACTAATTGGTCCCAAATTTTAATTATTTGACAAGCTGGAAATTTGGTTAATTCAAAATTCAGAGCTCAAAGTTAGGCTTGCTCGGAAAATCAGACAACATGGGAAAAAAAAAAATGAGTCCCTTCAGTTTCAAGGAGAATGTCCTTGACTGTGTCTACCATAGGTAAAAAATGTACATTTATAACACATCTGATCCATAGGTTGAAAAAAATAATGCTGTTGATGTTGTATTTGTCTTTGGCTTGCCAAAGGCTAATTATCTTTTTACTCCATAACATAGGACTGTCCCTGTCCCGTCTCCTGTTCTTGACATTTCTCCTCTCTCCCTGCCCTTTGATAGAGGAAAAGATGATGTTATCCTCTTTATGATTGTCATAGACATATAAATGAAAGAGCCAACCGTCAGCCTGGTTATGAAATGGTTTTTTCTCACAATAGCTTAAATTCAATAAGTATTGGATATCCAGTGCTTGTTGTAGGGCTGTGCCAGATTTCTTTTCCAAGGTTTTTGGCATTTTAAGTCATTTTCCTGTGAAAAGAAGAAAAGTGGACAGACTGAGCTGGTCATAAATACAGTGATGCCATGAAATCGCGACTGGATTGAGGCAGTGTCTGTGAAAGAAAAATAAGATTCTGATCTCGTCATGTTTTTCCTTTTTGCTGTGAAGATTTCTTTAACTCAAATAAAATATACATTTGACATCATTACAAAATCTTGCACATATTTCCTGGGGAAATGATTATGAAAATCACACCAATGCAAGAAATGGTATCAAATCATACACAGGCTGTTGTTCTCTTTACTGAAAGTATTGGAGAAAACAGCAACGCAATCAGTTTGATTTTTGTTTTATCATCATGGCATGTATTGGATAAAAGTGTTGTTCAAGGACATCAGATTATCAGAGACGTGTGAATATTTTTAAAGCAACACCCTTCACAGTACATAGGCGGGTGTAAATTTACTTGCAGCCCGATGTGGGCTATAACAATGAGACTGGTCGCCCATAGCGTCAATTAGATTCAAGGGATTTTGATTTAGTTCAGCTTCTGAAAATAATGCAAGGTCAGGCATGCATGCGAACACATACTGACAAGGACAGCACTCAAAGCGCTTCAGTCATATTGTTATCTCTTAGGTTCATGCATGTGTGCAAACCCCACATTGACAAAGACAGCTACCTCTTAGGTTCATGCATGTGTGCAAACCCCACATTGACAAAGACAGCACCTCTTAGGTTCATGCATGTGTGCAAACCCCACATTGACAAAGATAACACTCGAAGAATTCTAAGAGTATCAGACTTCAGTTATATTTCACCCATTTCTTCTTTTTTTTTTTCCTGTCGCTTATGGTGTTTTTGTTTGTGTTTTGTTTTTTCTTTTACTGTCAGTACAACATTTGACGCACATAAATCTGGTGACAGAAGCCTGTTAAAGTGGGCCGAAGTCAGGTGCGAAATGACGTTCACTTTGATCACTTCTGTCATGTTGATTGGTTCAAACTCTATCTTTCTGCATCTAACAGGTCTAATTCTTTCACTTTTGGGACACTGTTGCATTAGTTCCCCACATCACTCGTCCTTGCTCTCCCCACACACACCCACATCCAGGTTTATCCTGTAACAGACACAGGGCACCAGCAGTTAATTGTGCACATCCATGTCAGGTTCACTTTACCTGTTCTGGTATGGGCAAACATGCATGCTTGCATACTAAATATGTGCAAGTGCGTGTGCGTGCACATGTGTTTGTGTGTGTGCGTGTTTGTGTGTGTGTGTGTGTGTGTGTATGTGCATGTGTGTGTGTGCATGTGCGTGCATGTGTGTGTGTGCGTGCATGTGTGTGTGTTTGTGTGTGTGTGTGCATGCATGTGCATTTGTGTGTGTGCATGTGCGTGCGTATGTGTGTGTGCGTGCATGTGTGTGTGTGTGAGTGTGTGTGTGTGTGTGTGTGCGCGCGCGCACACACACTCAGCAAATTCAGTGCCATTTTTGTAGTATACCTCGTCTTTGTTTATAACATTTTTCCTGTCTGACATTGGCTGATTGTCATTTTACTATAAAGGTTTAGTATGCGTTTTAGGACAAAGGACTTTACAAATACCCCTATCCATTTCCATCATTGCTATGACTCTGTGTTTTCAGACGGGAATGGGGGTCTTTAACCGTGCGTTGAAGCTGCACGGGGTGTTGGAGGACATGACGCGGCGTGGGTATCCAGAGTGTTCACGTGTACTGCGTGGACAACATTTTGGTCAAAATGGCCGACCCCGTCTTCATCGGCTTCTGCCTGGACAAGAAAGCCGAATGCGGCGCCAAGGTTGGTGGTTTGAGATGTGCTGGTGTTTCCTTCACCTCCTCCTTGTCGTCATCATCACCAGGGCTCCATATCATTCATACGTGTGCCTCATGATACTCAAACTATCCTTTAAATAGATGCTTCAGGTGTAAGCTGACCTTTTAACATTGAAACGCTGCAGTCGCTTCTGTGGTCTGCCAACCCACGGCAGATCAAAGTTTTACTACTCTAAGTCTGCAAATCAGTTACGGGGTTTTCCCAGTCAGTTTGACATTAGAAGCCGTTTATTTTTTGACTCGGCCAATTACAGACAGCCCACACACATTGCATCTCACACAGGGCAAGCCAGAATAGAATGCGCTGGGTGACCAGTGTGCCACAGTGCAAAGTCAAGACAGCAATGTTTTATATGTGTTTGAAACCAGACTGAACGATTCACACTCTAAATGATGACCCTTTAGGATTCCTTGGTGGTGGGGGTCGGGTGACTGCTTATAATCAGTAGTTTACCATGATTAGAATTCCATCCTGGAAATCAGGTGATTGCTTGAAATAACAGCTAGCGGGAGCCCTGATCATTGTCATCAAAATCATCATCAACATACGCTATCCATTATCATCATCATCATCATCATCGCGTATTACCCCTCCTGAGGTACAGGCCGCCAACCAAGGACCTCCAGGCATCTCTGTCCTGGGCTCTTTTCTCCAGCTGGTTCCAAGTCATCCCCATGTTCCTGACGTCTGCTTCGAAGACCCATCCCTTCCCAGGGCTGAGGTGCCGATTTGATCTTTGGATGGCGTTTCTGTAGCAGCGGTTTGTTTTACGGGGTAGGGTAGCTGGTCCCACGCCCAACCCTCCTCCTTTATCCGGGCTTGGTTCCCAAAAAGGGTCTCCTGGCGGAGTTAAAAGGAATGCCAACAGCACCTGATGTTCCCAGGCGGTCACCTATCCAAATACTGACCAGGCCCGACGTTGCTTAACTTCGGTGATCGGAGGAGAACCGGTGCTTTCAGCGTGGTATGGCTGTTGACATACGCTATCCATGAGGACAGACATTGCTGTCAGTCCTACATGGCAGTGTGGCTGCTGTGAGAATAGAACTTGCTGCTGTGTGACACGCCATCCCAGCATTCCAATGGGAGTAGAGGAATGCCCGGCACTGACCGTCTCTTCCGCAAGTATCCTGATTCTCACTGGGTTTCCATAAACTGCCAACGTAGACGTGGGTTGTAAAGCATCTTTAACTCGCATGTCTGCTCTTAGGTTTGCATGTATGCAAATTGCATCTGTATGCTTATGAGGTGGGTTCAGGTCTTCACAGATGTAATACCTGTGAGGTGGGAAAACTCCTGTCCAGCTCTTCAACCACCAAGCTGTGCCAAGGCTAGAACCGGTGACTCTTAGACTGAAAGTTCAGCATTTTAATCACTTCTCACCTGCACCCTTGGTTAACGCATATAGCGCAGACATCAGCAAAGTCTCATCCAGGAGTCACGAATCCCATCTTTTGTTATTTTTCTGTTTTTTAGTACCTTTCCTTAAAAATATCTGTTTTGTCGTGCATTCTTTTATTGATTTCCATACTGTGTGCACTGCAGCTTCAAATCATAGCAGGTGTGATCATTCCATAACAAGAGAATTTGCATGTGACTGTTTTGGATTAGCATATTATATAATGATAATAATGTTATTGATTTGTAAAGCACCTAGCTGAAATTTCTAATACATATATGCGCTAATACACGAGCATTTCAATGCATATGTCCATATTATTAACAAGGGCATTACATGGTGTTGCATGCATACACAGACCTTCATGGGTTACATCTTTCAACAACAACAAAAAAAGATGACGTGGGACATTTAAAAATATTTCTTGCTGTACAGTACTGTGAGGGACTTAAGGGTGTATGACAGCAGAGTGTATGACAGCAGAGTGCCGGATTGAATGGGGAGAACATATCACAGCTGTGAGCCATAAATGAAGAAGGAGCAGCGCCACGACATTTTCATTTGAAAAAAACATTGTTGGAGAAGACGTGTATGTGCCAGAGCATGCAGGCAGATAGCCACACACCATCTTCAGAGGATGACCTGACTAAAGCTGTTGCATGCAGTGCACCTGTGCCTGCAGGTGGTGGAGAAGACGGTGCCCCAGGAAGCGGTCGGGGTGGTGTGCAAGGTGGACGGCCACTACCAGGTGGTGGAGTACAGCGAGATCACTCTGCCCACGGCGGAGATGCGGGCGTCCGACGGACGTCTGGCTTTCAACGCCGGCAACATCTGCAACCACTTCTTCACCCTGGACTTCCTGAAGAGGGTCTGCAGGTGAGGGTAACGGTCTGGGCGTGACTGTCACCTGGGAGTAAGGTGAATGCTGTGGGGGTGTAGGGAAACCTGTCCATACAAACCTCTCAGAAATCCGTCTAGAGTCCTTAACTCTCATTCCAAGTATTTTAGTACTGTTTCTATACATGGAAACCAAGTTTTTTTTTTTTACCGACTCAGAAATTATTATCACCTACGTTACAAAAAAAATTCCACAAAATACAATTTTTATTGAATTGCCATGAGATTTGGAGAAATAATGCAGAAATGCATGTAAATTGTTCTGACATTAATTTCAAGTGTGTAATGTTGTGTTTTTGGTGGTAATGTTGTTGCTGTTGTAGATGGTGCCAATTGTTGGGTAACATAAAATTTAGGGTCGCCCGTCACTTCATCATCCTCTTCTTCCGAATCAGAATCAGAATTGATCAGTCCAGCCACATGTTCTTCTTTCAGCTGTCTTCTCTTTGTCACCTCAGAACATTCCTCCAGTGTAAATTCTTCAAAATACTCATATCACTCCCTAAGTCACCGAAGAGTTCAGCTAGAAATGCTTTGCTTACCTCCATCACAGAAACTGCAAAAAAAAATTCCACTGAATTGATGTTTTGCTGCTTGAAATTGTGGACAAAGGAAGTAGCCATGTTTAGTTCAAGTGCTCATGCACTAGGCTGTCCAGGGGAAGTGACATCAGCTTTAAAATTAGCTTAGTGTGTGCCATGTGCTTTTCAGCAGAAGCTACCACCTTTGGCTCTCAGGTATAGAAACATCATCAGCGGTAGCTACCGCCGGTGCTATGAGGAGAGTTAAAGTGAGTGAGTCTTAACTGGGAGGGCAGTATATTACCCAATATAAACAAAGAGTAATGTTCAAGTAAAGTCTTGAAAGACAGAGAGTCTTCATCACTGGTTTGGCAGCTGCATGCAAGTTTAATGTCAGTACCTACCCAGGGTGGTATTGTCGACTGGGACAACCATGTGGGATACTGTGCTGATACTACCAGAATAACACTACATTAAGACGGACAATGAACACCGCAATTTCTTTTCATGCTGGGTAACAGAGAGATGTGACTTCATCACATCTGACTCTGTGCTGTACAATTGAACCAAGTGTATTTTCATGGGGAAGGTGGGGTTTTTTGTTGTTTTTTTTTTCCCCCGCTGTATCTGCAATTATCACTGTATGTACCACCAGGAGAGTGTTGAAGGTGGGACAGGGAAAAGAGAAAAGTGGGAGTGCCAGGTTTACGAGGTGCAGACTTGAGGCGTTCTTAATGAAAAGGAAGGTGAAGTAAGAGTGCAAGGTGATTAACTGCATGTGCAGATTAATTTTGTTGCAGATGTGTTGTTTCCTGTTAGAACATGAGTGATCTGATCTGTTCTTGCTGTTGTTGTTGTAACTAGTAGTAGCTAAAAACAAAATGAAACATACTAAAATGAAAAACACTCCATAAACCTGTGTATAAAAAAGAAATGAAGAAAATAAACCCACACAAATTCACATGAATGTAGAATACACAGCTATGCTTAGAGTGCATAAACACACACAGAAACACAAAGAAAACAGACATGCATACAAAATGTGCGCATACATACATACACAAAAACAAACTCAACTTTCCCACTTACCCCTCTTCTCTTTCCCCATTCCTGTTACATACAAAATCACATATGCAGATGTAATTGTCTCACACACACACAACACAAATAACACACAACCTCACACACACACACAAATGCGCGCAGCGCACACACACACACACACACACACACACACACACACACACACACACACACACATATAGATATATAGATGTCAAGTGGAGACAATTAGCATGTCTGCTTCCAGGCTGATTTTCATTTAGGGAGCAGAGGTCAGTGGTTGAATGTCGTTGTGCAGTGACTCTCAGGAGAATCAACTCAAACACCATGTAGCCAAGAAAAAAATTCCTCACGTGGACGACAGCGGCAACACCATCAAACCAGAATCTCCCAATGGCATCAAGATGGAGAAGTTTGTCTTTGACGTCTTCCAGTTTGCCACGTGAGTTACCCCTGCCATTGCTGTGATATGTTGTTACCGTTTTGTCAGTTTTTTTTAATGGCAGTTTTATTTGCATTTGTTTGCAATGAAGCAATGCTGTTGTGTACGCTTAATTTTTCTTTTCTTTTTTTTTTGTTTGCTGTAATTGCCACACTGCAGAGGGGGCGGGAGGATTTAACCAGTCTGATTTTGATTGCATGGAATTAGAATAACGGTTGTTGGTGTTCACGTTCTGGAAGCATGTAACCCAGGTCAGCAAGGTCCGAGAGTGGGTTCCTTGATGAAAGAAGGGAGAGCAGTTATTCAGGGAAGTGGGAGGGTGGGGGGTGAGAAGAGCCATTATTCAGGTGGTCGCAGATTGTGGGGGAAGAAGAGCAGTCGAAAGAGCGGAGAGGGTAGGATGTGTGTGGATATGATTTTTAAAAATTCTACAGAAACTTGATCATTTGACAGAAACTGCATTATGCATTTGACATTTTTAGATAAGTTTGAATTATAGATTGGAGTCATAGACATATATATTGTGCTCTTTGATAGTCAATAAATCTTTGTGCTTGAGTTTGCCAGTATTCTTTCCTCATTTGCAGCATGTTCAGGATGGATTTTGTTGAAGTCTGCATTGTGTGATTACTGTGGTTGTTTGCTATGTAAATATGTTAAGCCCAGAAAGAAGCTGTTATGTTATGATGCCGACCACATTGTCACGGTTATGGGCAGGTGCTTTGCTTGTAAACTTGAAGTATGTCCTTTCATGAAGCACATATACCTGTATCTTCTTTTGCTAAAATTTAGTTTAATTTATTTTATTTTATTACATGTTGTCTTATTTTATCTTACTGTTTATTAGTCTCACTTCATTTCAGAAATTGAGACAAAATTTACATGTTAGTGATGCTTTTACTTGTTGCTCTTAAGTGCTTTTAGCTTATTTAGAACTGATGTCCTTGTCTTTTGGAAAGGGTGTGCACAGTAATGCATATTATTTTGTATCTCAGCGGTTTGGGATCTGATCAGCTGGCTTTTGTAGGATTTTACTTAACCATTTAATGTGATTATATTATGTCTCAGTGTGTTTTATTGGATGTATTGTTTGCTTTTACAGTGCTATGCTTTGCAGCATTTGGTGCATTACTAACACTTTGCTGTTTGCGTGCGTGCGTGAATGCATGTGTGTGTGTGTGTGTGTGTGTATGCATATGGGGTGTGTGTGTGTGTGTGTGTGTGTGTGTGTGCGCGCGCGTGCGAGCTCATGTGTTTTTGTGTGTGTGGTGATAATGCATGTCTTTGTGTTTTTGTGTGTGTATTCTCACTAATATGTTCGTTCATTGGATTTGTATATATGTTCTGTTTTGTTTGTCTGATTTGCTGATAATTTTTATTTTCATCCCTAATCTTATCTTATTTATGTCCATTCACATGTTCATATTGATTATTTTTCTTTTAATTACAAACTGTCTCACCTGTATGTTTTTTTTTGCTTATATTTACTTTCAAATCCGCTTATTGGCTGGCTTAAACGGCATCACTATTCTACCTCATGATTCACTCACCAAATGATTTGTAAACAATAACATGTTCACGTCACGGATATCAATGTCCCATTCAAAATTTGCTTGGTGCAAATTTGAAAAAAAAAAAAAATTTGCCATTGTCCTTTGTCCTGTGCTTGGTTTTGTCCGTCGTGTGTGGCGAAAAATGTGACAGGAACTTTGCCGTCTGGGATGTCTTGCGAGAAGAGGAGTTCTCCCCCTTGAAGAACGCAGATGGTGCAGCTAAGGATACACCGACGACTTGTCGGAATGACCTGTGTGCACTTCACCGGCGCTATGCTTTGGCTGCAGGTGCTGTGTTTGTTCACGCTGATGGAACTCCCTATCCTGATATACAGAGGTGAGTGAGTGAGTGTGTGTGTGTGTGTGTGTGTGTGTGTGTGTGTGTGATGTGTGTGTGTGTGTGTGGTGTGTGTGTGTGTGTGTGTGTGTTGTGTGTGTGTGTGTGGTGTGTCATGTGTGTTTCATGTGTTTGTGTTCATGTGTGTGTATACATGTGTGTGTGTTCATGCTTTTGTATATATCAAGGTTTCTTCTCTCTCTTTTTTCCCCTTCTTGTACATGCTTATAGTTTGGATAGATGTGTTGTTGTTTTTTTTTTCTGTATCGAGCTAAAGAAAAATTTGTTTTTACTTCTTTAAAAAGCCGGAGAAAAAGTAATTGAAAAGTTGTAAAAATATTCACTGCATTTATAAAACAAAAGCTTGAGGAGATCATTGCGCAACACACAGAGTATTTTTTGTTAAGTTTTGGCTACTGTGCAAGATCAGTCTGTGGTTCATGTGAAGACAGCTTTTGGACAAGACTGTATGGAAACATTCTTGAACACGAAGAAAATTATTAACTGGGAGATTTTGATTCAGTAGAATGCTGTACAGAGCTGTTGGAAATGTACTTCAGCTGGAATTTCTCAAAGAAAAAGATATACATGTACCATGAGCAAAGGGGGCTACTGCTGTTTTGTCAGGTTGAACAAATCAGTGAAAAGGGATCTGTTGTTTTCTGCAGGGGGATACACACAAACAGGTTTTTTTTACATAGTTGTTGTCACTAACATACTTCCAAGGTATTTTTTGTTTTCATAAATGCAGTTGTATGTTTTGGGTTGAACCCTTTATTTTTTTCAAATTGTAATGTTTTATCAGTGTTGTGTCATTGCTTTTCATTTTGTTATTACCTTCTTTCTGTAGTAACGTGGACTTCACTTACAAGAAAAATGATGCCCTGTTATCTTTGAAGGATTCCATCTTGTACATTTTTATTTTTATCACTGTGCATTGACTTTGAGTGAAATCATGGCCACAGAAAGTACGGTCCGTCCTTTCCAAAACAAAAACAAAAAAAAGAATTCTGACTATTCTAGCTATGAAGACGCATTGAAAAGTCAACATTAACACTATCATGTAGAAGACATTTTTAGTTCTTTCAAGCTGAAGAAAATGTAACATTTTGTAGTGTCTGTACTTGATCAGCTCTTTCTGTGAGAATGATTTGGAAAGATTTCCAGACATTATAGTGATTTAATCACAAAACAGACCATGCAGAATTTGGTGTTGATGAACGATCTTCACCTCTGATCAGTGGTCCCTCATTTAATACTGAACAAAGCAGTCAACAGGGGGGATTTTTCTTCTTTTTTTTTTTTTTTTTTTTTTTTTTGCGTATGCAGGCTGATACTCCTGCGGACACTTCCTGTATAGACAGGCATGAATTAATCCCATCTACCCAACAAAGGGAGTGGAGTTTTGTGTGTATGACCGTTTTTTATCCTGCCATTAAGGCAGCCATACTCCAACTTCGGGGAAGGTGCATGCTATGTGTAACGTGTCATCCATACCAACAGCCAAACTGGCCTTCTCTTCTGAAAGTTGGTGATTGGATTTTACCTGTGTGCAAGATGTACACGGAACCTCGGTTTATAGTCTCATTTGAAGGACTGTATGGGAAGTGGAGTCAGAACCAGTGTTAACTCCGAGGGAAAAATCCCCCTATCCCGAAACGGTCCGGCAGAGATTCGAATCCACAACCCCAAGATTACGAGTCCAGCGCTCTACCTCTAGGCTGTTCCGGCCCCAACAGGGGGATTACTTTCTATGCAACTGACTGATCAAAGGCATTCAGAAGTATGTGGACCTGTTTGGGGTTCATGTCGTAGAACTTGACCCACCAAGTGGCATCTGCCACAGCAAGCTGCTCTGGGTTCTGCATGGATTTTCCCAGGCCGTTGAAAGGCTCCACACGTTTTCTTTGCCACCTATCGGTGAACATGCTCATGATTTTGATGAGGATGACCAGCCAGGTCGACATCATTAGTAAGGTTATCAGCCACGTCATCCATAAGGTAACGAGGAATAATAGAGTTTTTGTTGTAACTGAATTCCACTGATACTGTTTAGTGTTTTGGGTGTGATTCTGTCTGTAAATTAAATCCACCTGACTTATTGCTGACTGTTTTGTTTTCTCACCAGCTTTTTCATGGATCTATTAACAATGTTCGAAATGCATGTGTGAAGTTGCACACATGCACACACATGTACACAGAGAAAAAAAAAAAAGTGTTTATCAAAATGTTTATGGAACTGCACCATTTGTGGTGAGATTTTACTTTTTCAATACTTTCAACAAACATGTGTTTGTATGATCAGCTGCCATACAGCTTTCATACTGACATCGGAATTTGGTCATTGTCAGATTTGGACTTTTCCTTCATATAAAGTTAAAACCCTTCAGACAAACACCGCAGGTCTATGTATGTCCTAGGTCTGACTGATGAAGGGATTTGATGTGAAAGATCCAGATGTATGAAAAACAGAGAAGATCCTGATTTTTTTTTCTTTTTTAACGTCGTGTTAATGGTGGGATTCAGTTTTGTTGTCATCTTGTGTTTTCTCTTTTCCTTGTATACATTGTTGCTGCAGTTGTGTGCCTTCTTTTATCTAAAACTCATTTTCAGTTGTAGTATTTCTCTTTTATGTTAATTTAGTTCCTTTTTAACACTGTGGTTTACCATGATAGAAGTATGTTGGTGTTGTAATAAGTTTTAACATTTAACAAAGTATTATTGTTGATCTGATGGTGTTGTTCAGCTCATTCCATACAGCCATGGTTTTTTCTCCTTTTATTTCAGTGGAGCTTATATTTTTAATGGGTTATTTGCAACAACAACAACAAAACAAAACAAAAAAGAAAGCCCACAGTATAATTAACCAGTTAAATGTTGAAACTTGCATGGTATATAAAAAAAAAGAAAGACTTTGGTGTACAGCAGTGTGCAGCATGTAAACAAAAAAACACAAAACATGTTCCGCTGCCAGAGAGTTGCTAAGGGGAGGGAAACAGGCCACATCTTCAGCATTATGGAGTAAAACAAAAAAAAACGGTCATCTAAAAAAAAAAAATCCCTTCTTCTTTTTTGTTTTATTTTTTATCAGGAAGAATAGCAAAAATAAAACAAACTTGCTTCACATATTTTGCCGGTCAACAGGAGGGGTAAAGGGGAAGGGGGGGGGGGGGGGGGGGGGGTAGTATTGTTACCTTCTCCAAGATGATTATGTTTTGACCCACGTCTTTTGGAGTGTTTCTTTGTCTGACTGTCACAGTGTGGGCAGGATGACACAAAAACTATGGAACCAATTTTTACAAACTTGGAGGAAAGATGGAACATGGCCCAGGGATAGATTCATTAAATTTCAGTGAAGATCTGTATTCGGGATCTGGATTAAATGGCAGATCCAGAATCCATGAGGCCAGGTTAATACAAATTGTCCACTGGGCATGAACACTATGAAGTTAGCCCATATGAATTGATGTCCCTCTGTGAAGTGATACCTTTTCATGAAATGTTGAAAATCTATGATGATGTAAACATTGATATTTCGTATTTTTCACCTCCTGTCTCAAAAATGTACAGGGGAAGTAACTGTTTTGGTCTGTACCTGTTATTGCTTCCACTGAGGGAGAACAGTTTGTGTTTACACACATGAGTTAATTTGCTCACGTGAGTTTGAAAAGTAAAGAAAGAAATGAAATAGAAGCATAGCATACATACAGACTCAACTTCTTTTCTCTTCCATGTTAAACACACAGTTGGGGAGGGAAAGTGTAGGGACTTTTATTTTGTCACAGTCCCAGAAGGCGTGTCAAGGTGGCAGAGTTATGTGTTCTGCCGAGTGCCCTAGTTTCAAATGAAATGCTTCTGCCAGAAGTTGTTTGAAGTTTAGATTCAAACACACACACACACACACACACACACACATTACACACACACACACACACACACACACACACACACACACACACACACAACCAATATGCGCTACTGATCTGTAAATTCGGGAGGCTAGTACGGAAAGAGTTGAACCTAGTTAGTGGGCCTTGCCTGCATGACCTGCCCATGTTGCATGACCCTTGTTTCTGTTGCATGCCTGTGCTGTGTCTGTTGTGATGTGCGGACACGCGTTCATCATGTCCGCCACTGTGATTCTTCCCTCCTTTCCCCTTCCTCTTGTCCCTCGACGTCTTCCTCTCTGTTCCTACACCACCCACCCTTGCTGTCAATGCTATCGCGCATGGCTGGCGTGTGCTGGGCTGTCTGCAGACAGCATAACGGTACAGCCAAGGTAGTGGGGGGGGGGGGGGTAGGGGGGGGGGGGGGGGGGGGGGGGGGGGGGGGGCTTGCGGCTGTTATCTTTTGGGGAGAAGTGTGCAGGAGCGAGGTGGGGTGGGTGTTTGAGGAGGATAGGGCAGATTGTGTGTGTGTGTGTGTGTGTGTGTGTGTGTGTGCGCGCGCGTGTGTGTGTGTGTGCGCATGCGTGCGCAAGTGTGTGTGTGTGCGGGTGTGTGTGTGTGTGTTTGTGCGTGTGTGCATACGTATGTATCTGCGTGCATGCATACCTGTGTATGTGTGCGCACATGCATATTTTTGTGCTTTAGGTGAACATGTGGCTGTGTGCTAGTACATTCGTACATGTAATTCATAGGTAAACGTATATACATGTCGAACACATGTGCTTAATTAGGCCTATTTGTATGTATATGTATTCATGGTGTGTGTGTGTGTGTGTGTGTGTGTGTGTGTGTGCGTGTGTTGTCTGTCTGTCGTCTGTGTTTCCTTTTCTCATGTAGAAATTACTTTTCATTATTTTGTGTATTGCACAGTATTTCTGTTGGAATTCAGTGTTATTTTACTAAAGATGAGAAATCAACTTAAGGTCATGTCTGTACACTGTAATGATATTGATCAGTAGTACAATGGTTACTAATAAACTTTTAGGTAACATACTTTTAAACCGACATTGTTAATGATAATAACGTCGTTAATTTCAAAGCAGACCAGTTTGATTCATCATCGTTGTCATCATCATCATCATCGTCATCATCAATGTTTCATCATTTTTCCATGACTGTGGGTTGTCAACAATGAAACTTGTAAGCGTAGGTCCTGTGTGATTATGTATGCAGTAAAAACAAAACAAAACAAAACAAACAAACTAAAAACACTGACTACACTTGTGTGCACATTATATCCCATTATATTTTTCTATTGTGTAGAAGAACAGGTCATTACATGGTGGAATGGATGAAATATACACACACATTAATCCACAAACGAAACACACACAAGATATACACATGGATGTTATATCTAGACATGATTCCCAATAAATGTGGCTATGTTCATGTTGGGATTGAAATATTCTCACCACACAAAAATGTCTCCATTGATGAACCTCAAGTCTTTTAGACAAAGAAAAAAAAAAAAAAGAACGAGTTACCATTTCTACAGATATTTCTCAGTGTTGTCGAAGGTGTCAGGGAAAATGTCACTGTGTTGGCTTACATCCTCTGTGACATTTCACCACATGAAACGATTTCACTGCGTCTGTTATGCACAAACACATCACTTGGGGCTCCCCGCAAGTCATTGGATCTTTCTGGTTTATATGAAGCATGGGCTCCCAGTCTTGTGCACACAAAGTGTGTTTGAATTCACCAGGCGATGAGTGTGAACCGATCAGTGGATTTCCCAGTGTTGCCGTCGTGTTGTTACGCTTTTGAACAAAGTTAGGCACCCAGTATTCGTTTCTGATTGCTTCAGCTGGGATGTTAATTCTACTTCACTGATCTGGCAGTTTGATCTCTGCATCAGTTCTCCATCATTACTTTGTAATTCTTTTCCTCGTAACTGATCATTTACACAGTGCTGCATTTCTTCATTACATCATTATTTGTTACTTCACTATTTCATTATTCTATCACTTCTTCAATATCTTGTGCTTCATAATTATTTCATTATTGATAATTTTATTATTGTATCGTTGCTTCATATTTTCTTCATTTTTTTCATCATTTCTTTGTTCCTTCATCATTCATTCATTGCTTCTCCTCAAGAGCACCATCAAGGACGGACCCTGATCATTCAATGACACCATGCAACGTCAGTAATCACTCTGGTTTGATCGTTTTCGTTTAGGAATGTGTTGACCACTGCTTTACCTCTTCATCCTTTCGTAATTCCTTCATTACCCCATAACTCTGTGATCACTTCATGTAGTAAACTTCAGAGATAATCATCGTCTGGTGATAGTTGTGAGTAAAGTGTTAGTCGTTGACATGATCCATAAGTCTGTGATCACTTCATGTAGAATAGTTCAGAGATAACATGTTGGTGACATTTTGTGAGTAAAGTTTGGTCGTTGACATGATGTCATGACCCCACAGAGGAAGTCCCATGTGTGTTGACCTATTCCTGCCTTTGTTCCCTTCAGTCAAGCACATGACGCAGACGAGACTGTGATCTGTGAAATCTCACACTGGTGTCTAGCGGGAGGTCCGTGGGATTCTGTTGTCTTGTGTGTATGACTGGTTTGAAGGGAAAGGGGGTGTGGTGTGTGTGTGTGTGTGTGTGTGTGTGTGTGTGTGGTTTGTGGGTGGGTGTGTGTGTAGGAGGGGGGGGTGGGTGTGGAAGGGGAGGATTTATGTGGGAGGATGGGGGTTGGGAGTGGTGGTAGAGGGACGTGTGTGTTTTTAATGTTATTGTTGTTAAAGTATAACGGGTTTGTCATAAGTTGGCTTATTTTGGTCTTGGCTTCTTCTGCATCAGCTTGAAACTCCGTATTTTTTGTCATAATGAACTGTCTACTTCCAGTGGGAGATAAGATAATGTTGCTTATAGCCCAGCCGACCGCAAAGGGCCACATCAGGGCTGCTTCCAGTGGGAATTTCTGTTGTTGTCTTGTTGGTCATGTCTTTAGATGGATTCCCCCCATCTCCTCGACAAATGTGGCAGTAGTGGGAATTTCTAATGGTTCATGGAGCCAAATTTTGACTGGAAGGAAATATGACAAAGTGTACCAGGTGTGTGTGTGTGTGTATGTGCGTGCGTGTGTGTGCGTGTGTGTGTGTGTGTGTGTGTGTGTGTGTGTGTGTTGTGCTGTGTGTGCGTGTGCGTGCGTGCGTGTGCACGCGGGTGGTGTGTCATGCACACATGCATGTAATGCATTTGATTCACGTACGTTTAAGTTTAGCTGGTATTCCTTTGGGAGGTGAGTGACGAACATAACTATAACCACCACCATTAACCGTTTCCATGATGACAGGGCCTGGACAGACTGAAAGGAGAAAAGCTGTGCCCCCGGTGGTCATGGAGGCCTCGGAGAAGGCATGGTCATCAGGCAGGCCAGACAGTAGGGGGCAGCACCAGCACAGTTTGATCGACCCTTGGATATTTCACCGACCCAAGATCTTCACCTTTTATGCATTTGGCAATCTGGGAAACGCGCTCATCACACCGAGTTGCCAAACTCTCCGAAAGATCTCGCTGAATTGAGGCTGCATATTGCGGAAGTTTTTGCTGTTGTTGTTTGGTTGGGGGCTTTTTGTGTTTTTTTTAAATTGTTTTCTTTTTAAAGAAATTTAGGCTATGATCTTAAGCCTTCGTGATATTCACTTTGAGGCTCAGATGTATAATGTCCATGTTTCAAGTTCACAAGATTAAGAAATCGGTTGGCTGAGAAGAGAGTGGCATGAGTTTTGGCTGTTTACTCAATGGGCGTCCTGTTGAGAGCAGGCGTTTGCTAAAAGATTCGTTTCTTACTACAACCCACACTGAGCATCTTTCACTGCACAGTGTCTTTTTTGTTTTGTTTTGTTCTTGTTCGTTCAGTTAGATTTTTTTCTTTTTTTGGTAACTTATCTTTTTTTCCCGTTAGCCTCATTTCTGGTTCACGCTTTCCCCACCCCTTTCACCCCTTTGACTTACCCCCCCCCCCCCACCCCTCCTCCTTCTCCACCCGTCTCTTCCACCTACACCCACCTGTCGCTGCTTGAATCATTAGAGGAGCCCATGGTCAGATGGTTAGAGCGTGTGTCTGCAGGGCTGATGATCACGAGTTCAAACCTCTGGTAAAGGCAGAGTCTGGAGCCATGAAAACCCTCGCTGTCCACCCAGCAGTGGCTGATCCAGGCCAGCGAAGGTCAAAGCGGCGGAAAAAGAGAGAGAGAGAGGCTCTGTTTTCCATAACGCCACGCCCCAGTCTCGGCTACCCTCTTGCAGTTCTCTGCCCCTGCTGTCACGGGGATAGGGGACCTACACGTTAACAGATTCATACACAGAACATCTCTTCGATAATTACATTTAATTGAAATGGCCATGAGATGTCCAGTTCCATTGCTGTTAGAATTGTTACCTAAGGCCACAAAAGAAAAGCGGGTCTGGCCGGGCTGTGGCTGTGGACAGAGGTCAGGAACGAGCGGCCTGGATGCAATGCCGCTGAAGTGGCACAGACGATGGGACAGACGAAAAGGAAAAGAAAGAAATGATTTGGGAAACTAAAGCACTCAGATGGCAAAGAGGGCCGGAGGAAACTGCTCGGTTGTCTTACTCGTGGAGAGGGAAACGAAGTCAAGGGTGTCAGGTTGCAGGACATCAAAATGGCCAAATATTCACTAGAAAAGCAGCCTGCCAAAAGTTTTCATGACAACTCTGGATCTACTTGCTTGCCCATCGGTCTCCTGTTTGTATGAAGACAGCCTTGTTCACATCATGAATATCTATCACATGTTGTACTATAGTCCTGGATCCATTTTTATGTGTTAACAATTACCACTCATAATGCAAGCTTGCTTGAACACCAACAAACTTACTCTATACGTATTCCTATCCTTGTTTCAATCCCAGTTGACAAATAAGTTGATTCGACTCATGGCCATGTATTTATCAGCACTGAATTTTAGGCTGGCATGGAGGAGAGCTTGTAAGATAAAGAGACTGACAGAACTCTTTAGTATGGAGGTAGAGATGGCGCCAGTACCTGTCAGCTCATTTTCCCTGTTGATTGAAACATTGAAAGCATCTGTATTTAAAAATTTAAAAAAAAAGTCAACTGTATGCAGACAGACAGACAAAGACAGTTGTTTATCGTATTTCTTTCTAGTTAAGTTGTTGAAAGCAGAAAATTGGAAGAAGTAAAGATAGATTTGGAAGTCTTTCTTAAGTGTAAAAATACTGACTGGAAGTCAGTGTGGTTATAAGAAACTGGCTGGCAGTCTCCGTGAGAAAAAACACAAGAACACTAATGAAAGCCATTCTGAAGTTAGAAAAATTACCAACAAGAAATTGTTCAATCCGGTGGTAGAGCAGGTAGTATATGCATTACTATATAAATGTCACTACTAATGACAATTTTTCAGTTGCATTTGACAAGAAGTAAAACTGATAAACATTCATGTTTGATAACTATTTTTTTTTATCTTCTTAGAAAACAAACAAAAGAGCATGAATCCTTGTGTTGCTTAGCTTCATATTTTCATCCATGCAGTCTTCATTACAGGCCTGATGTGGCCCTTTGCGGTCAGCTGGGCTTTAGACAACATGAATGGAACAATATTTTTATTTTTCCTGTGTTGAAACCTTAATATGCCCGCTGTATAACTGAACAGTTGTGTTTTTTCTTTTCTTTTTTTTTTCTTTTTTTTTTTATAATCTGTTTTCAGTTTTGGCAAAAAGCCATACGAGTGGACAGGTACAAGAATAGCTCACCAATCTGTTATCGTGCCATTGTTTTTGATTTGAATAGCTTGTGTAATTATTCGGCTTGATTTCAAAATATTTGTTCCTTCATTTATTTACTGGGATATTTAATTCTATTCTGTGACATCATCTTTTATTCTTATTATTATGATGTTGGTCAACTGATTTCCATATGACTGATGTACAGATTCACAAACAGGTAATAGACTCAAATGCATGTACATGAACTGACGAGAGTACGATCCCTTATGTGTGTTGATGCACAATAATACATGTACCTATACACATATGCAAGTGTAGACAAGTGCAGATGAACAAATATTTTATTTTGTTTCAAGGAAGTTGTGATTCATGCATTGTTTTGTATAAAAAAAAAAAACTGCTTTTATAGAGAGAGGTTGAGGGAATTTCTGTTTTTATTGGTTGCTTCTTTACTTCAAGAATATTTATGTGGGTTGCATGCGTACCTTCTATGTTCACATCTTTCAGGTGGGCTTTTATGTCTTCAGCCTATTGCGTCCAACTGTCCAGGCAGCCTTTCTTCGTATGTTGTTTGTTTTTTGAGGCGGGGAGTGTTCTGGAAAGCCCATACTTTCTGTAGCCCAGCCAGCATTGGGGGTTGGGGGATGAGGAAAGTGCACTGGTGAAAGTGCAACGCTGGCTCCTGTAATGCAGGACTGGATGTGGTTGCTATATTGGCACCAAAAAGTGTAACGCTGGCTCCTGTAATGCAGGACTGGATGTGGTTGCTATATTGGCACCAAAAAGTGCAACGCTCACCCCTGTGATGCAGGACTGGATGTGGTTGCTATATTGGCACCAAAAAGTGTAACGCTGGCTCCTGAAATGCAGGACTGGATGTGGTTGCTATATTGGCACCAAAAAGTGTAACGCTGGCTCCTGTAATGCAGGACTGGATGTGGTTGCTATATTGGCACCAAAAAGTGCAACGCTGGCTCCTGTGATGCAGGATTGGATGTGGTTGCTATATTGGCACCAAAAAGTGTAACGCTGGCTGCTGAAATGCAGGACTGAATGTGGTTGCTATATTGGCGCCATCTTGTGAACACATCACTCTGGTCCTCACACCTTTAGATGGGTGCCTGTTTTTCCTCAAAGCCGTGGAAAGTAAAGCGGCAAGGGAATGGATGTAGACGTCAGCCTTAAATTAAAATGCTGGCGTCAAGAGAAACGCAATCTTAAACACGTGGATTCCTAACAGCTGCTTCAGTAATGGGAAACAGGTATTCTTTTTTTTTTTTTCTTAAACCAGACATTGACACAAATTGTGAGATGTTAAACGTGTGAAGTTTATACAAACAGGATTCAAGCGTTTATGAACGTTTACAAAAGCTGGTTTGGGATTTCAGAACATGTGACCTGTGGCCCAGAAGACACTGCCAGGATTCAAACCACAGATCTCACAGACCTTCACATTGAAAGTCCTGCATACTGTTTAGTAACAGAGTTCTTATGGTGGTGGTTTGGTTTTCATTTGTGATGGTTCATTTTAATGGATATGATTATTTAAAAAGACAGTTTTGTTTGCATCACTTTTTTCAATGTATGTGATAAACTTTTAAATGATGCCATTTGTTTGGAAGTGAACTGCAATCGGTGTTTTATGTACGTGATGACTTTTATGTTTTTGTACAGATTTGTTTGTTGCTCCAGTTTCTTTTTTTGTTTTTTTTTTTGTTTTTTTTGCTTTTTTTTCTAGATCTAGGTTAACTTTATTTTGAAATGTTATGTAAAGTGTTTTATTTTGGCTGCATTTCTTTGGTGCTTCATAAACCTTGTCCCATTTCAGTTGAAGGTGTTGGGATACTGGAAAAAAAAAGAATGATGAAAGAAGAGACCTAAATGACATATTTCTGTGATTTTCATGATAGGTTGGACAGAAAAGTACTACAATCAGAGAGAAGTTGTCTCTCCCCTTTTTATGACTGAGGAACAAATGTTGTAACAGGTGACAATCCACAGTCAGCCAGTTGTTTAGTTTTGGCCGGTGTCACATGGTGGTGTTTCCTGCTGAAACATGCTTTTCAAAAACTTGTGAACAAACTTAGAGCTATGTCTGTTTTGAAATGTGTTGATAGGATACCCACATCAGAATCCCAGGCCAGAGCAAGATGAGCAGCCTGCATGACTGAAACATCACAAGCCATCATCAGCGTGCCACCTGACAAGTTTTGGTCCATTTTACTTGGTGTTCGCTCCCGTGTCCTTTGGGCTCGGTTGCTTTGGAATAGATCAGAATTAAAGTGTTACCATGTTGAAAATAAGAAGATTTTCCTTTGCATAATTTTTTTTTTTCCATTTCAATGCAAGGCAGGTGCAAACTCATCTGTCAACCGGTGGTGGTGTTCAGTAGATCGTCATGCTGATTTCAGGCAAAACACCCAACTTGAGAGCGTGCTGTAAAATAAGAACACTCTGAGACGTGTTCCAGAGAAAAGAACGTTACAGCGGACACACAAGAGCACTGTGACTGTCTTGTTTCTGCGCAAAACACTTGGTCCAAAACTCTGGTGTGATACACACTGTGTAACCCAACCAACAGCGAGCACCGTGTAACAACTGAAAAACGAGCAAATACAATTATTCTGAAAGCAAATGCAGAATTAATGAAGACTTGGAAAATGGACCGAGGAGTCTGTGGCAAGCTGTACGCCTTGGCTTAAGGCTGTGTCAGACCAATTGACATAGGCCAGAACACCAAGGCTACATCAAAATGTTGTTATGCTCTGCATAGTTATGTGGGGATTGTCTTCAGTTGTGACAAGCTCCTAGCATAACATTATCAGTCTCCAAAATCCCCCGAAGTCGGAGTGTGGCTGCCCATGTGGCGGGGTAATCAAAAACGGTCAACACACGTAATGTTCTCATCCCCAGCTGATGCATTTGTGCCATAGTGTTCAAATACTTCGGCTGTTCGGATGATCCCTGGAGTCTTTTAGCCAGGTACGACAACAACAACAACAGTGGCAAGCTGTTATGATGCTGATCATGGCAGCCATGTCCAGAAAGACCTCTGGACCTCTGGCCTACTTTGTGGAAGATTCGCTCCCAGACTGATGAAATAACTTGTTCCCATCCTCACTCTTGCCTGTTTTTTTTTTCAAAGTTTCCTTCTGTGGGAAGCTTTAGTTTTGGCCTGCTTCTTGTTTGCGTAAAAAAAAAGTATATAGGTATATTTACAGTGTCACCTCATAATTAATAATTTTGTGGTTGGTTGTTCATCTGCTGACATATATGATATTCTTATTGTTATCACCCACCTGTCTTACTTAGACTAACTGTTCTTTTTCTTGAAAAAAGATATTATCTGTAGACAACAATCTTTTGATATATACTGCGTTTTAAGCTACGGTAAAGGAAGATAGTACAGCAATAAGGTCAGCCAAAAAAAGGATAAGTAAAAAGAAAGAAAAATATGAATGTCTGTTATGTAGTATATTGAGTGTACATAGTTTTTGTTTGTTGTTGAAAAAAACCAGACTGTGATGAGGAGATGAAGTGTAACATGTTTGTTTGCACTGTGACCTGTTTACATGTTTGTTGACACCATTACCTGTAACATGTTTGTTTACACAGTGACCTAAGGTCAATCTCATTTATTTTCAGATGCCAGGGTCTGTTGTGATTTTAGGGGGCTGGTTTTCTTTTTTTTTCTTTGGTCAAATTTTGTATGTGTGTGTTTTGTTGTTGTTGTTGTTATTCTTGTTTTATTGTTTTTGTTGTTTTACTTCACACAATTGTAGATATTCTTTGTTTGTTTGTTAGGTCTTTTTAAGGCAGGGTATTATGGTCAGCGAGTATGTGCTGGGCCACTTTAATAATGCAATGATTCAGCTTGTTCAAAGAATGTGTGATTTTTTCTTTTTCTTTTTACAGGGCAGTACTCTGAATTTGAGTAAATGATAAGGACACATTGGCCCAAAGTAGATAACTACTGCATATTAACTATGTATCAACTACATTAACAAGGTATTAACATGACATTGTTTTTTCTTGCTTGCTTCTTGAAACATAGCCAATCTTACAGACACATCGAAATGTTTGAACATCGTTTTCCTCATCACTCTCTGTCACACACACACAACACACACACAAACACACACACACACACACACACACACACACACACACACACATACACACAACACAACACACACACACACACACACACACACAACACACACTCTTCGCTTGTTACATGTTGGTTAACTGGTTGTTTCAAGAAGTGCAGTGTTAAGGTGGCTCAGTATAGGTGATGGATTTTCTAATTTTTTTTTAATTGGTACTACATCTGATGGAAGCAAAACATTCTTTTTTTGTTTTTTGCTTTTATCGTTGTTAACTAAAAAAAAAAACAAAAAAAAGGAAAAAAAATAAGAAGGGACAGGGTTCGAATTTTCAATTTGTTATGGTGGGTACTTAACCTGTTTTATTATGCATGTGTACATAAATTTCAACGGATTTCTGTGGAAGAGGTGTAGATGTGGGTGTGCAGCTTGCTCGGGGTTGGCTTACTGTTTTGTCACGGATGTTTTCACTTGCGCTCTGTTTCTCCTTTCCTTGTTGACCGTTGATTTAGTTATCATATGACTTGCATTGGCATATCTTGATACGATTGATTTCTCTTTGATGGCATATCTTGATATGATTGATTTCTCTTTGAATGACTGAAATTTTGAGGGCTGATGGAATTGCAGTTTTTCAGATATTTGGGGGCGATGTTACCGTCAGTGATATGTACGTGTTGCGTGGTGTTTGCGTTTATTTTTTAATGGATTTTTGTTCAAAACGCTTAATTTACTGCTTTCGTATTTTGCAAATTTTTCCTTAGGTTCAGCCGACAGAAATGGTTGAAAAAAAAACAGAAACTGCAAGTAAATGTCTATTGCATACGTAATTTTTACAAGAATAATGGTTGGAAAGAGCCTGTGCTGTCGGTTTCCAAACAGCATTAGAAAATGATCATTTTGGTGGTGGTGTTGTAGTTTGCAGGTGAATTCAGGAGACACTCAAGCAGGAAATTACTTTTGTTTGTAATTGTTCAAAGGTGAATGGTATGTGTTACGTTTGAATTGTTTTGGTCAAGCTTAGATAGGATTGGTTGTGCTGTGTGCAGAGATTTACGAACACTGACAGGGTTTTTACATAGTGAGGACAGTGGCTCACCAATGACACATCATCCGCATGAAGTTTTACATATGTGAACAGTTATCCTATGATTTACACCTACTATGCAAGAGCTTTTTTTTTCCTATGTTTGTTTTACTTGGAAAAGTTTACCTGCTTACTATGGTTGTGTCAGTTGGATGCTTGAGACACAATGCATGCTTCGTCACCATGGATAACACTTCAGTGCCTAAATCTTACGTACCTGTGCTATGATAGTAAGAGGGGCATCTCTTAGTGAAGAATTCGAGGACAGCTATCATTGATGGTTCCGTCAAACCTTGCCAGTAGAGATCTTCACATGAACATTCTCTCCCGTTTAGAAACTTTTTTTTTTTCTTTCTGAACCATCTTTTGCCTTTGTACTGTAAACTTTAGGATGAGCCCATGAACCGAGGTCCCAAGAGCCGTTTGCATAAAAGTAGACCCATGCAACATGGGCGTTGGCCCAGTAAAATTCTGTAAGAAAAACTGCATAAGATCAACAGAATTATAGCTGATGGGAAAAAAATAAATGGTGTCCTGTGGTGACGTGCTTTCCCAGGGAGAGCTACTTGAAACCTGTGTGATAACTGTTTCGGCCCAATTCTTCGCGACTTTCACACCCAGTCACAGCTATAGCTGTTAGTGCAGGACTCATTACATCATTCATAGTCCTGCTTGGTTGCATGATCACGTTCATTCCCTGGCCAATAGCGACTGCCTTGCATGCGCTTGAAATGATTTCCTCAGCAAGTTTTGGTTTTGATTGTGCCAAATGAAAAAGTTTTTGCCTGCAACAGCCTAGCTGCTGGGGTATACACTGCAGAAGACTGAAATTGTTCCATTTGCGTGCGATGGAGAAAAGAGCAATGAAAAACATGTAGGAAATGGCGATGATACTGTTGACCAGACAAGCAACTCTCATTGATTATCCTTATGAGCAATGCCATCTTACCTTGTGCAGTTCAGGTAGGGGCTTGGTTGTATTGTAAGTGGAGTAAAATCCGTGATCAACTTCCCGGGTTGCCAATTTAATCTCGTCCAAACTGGACATGCTTATGATACTTGTAATTCAACGTTTATTTTCTTCAGAAACATCGTTCTTATGTTCAGTACTTTTGACCATTATTTGGATTTTTGCGATGTGTATGTGTGTGTGAGGTGGGTGAATTGTGGTTGTTACAGCAATGCAAATAATCTGGGATTGAAGGGTTGAGGACTTGTGGAGGTCTTCATGACACACTTCACAGTATGGGTCAGCACTTTTCCAGCCTGATACTGTGGAAAGCCAGTTTGTGCTCAATTTTCATATGCCATATGTGGTATTCTCCAGTAATAGAGCACATTGTTTGTCATGACCATATTCATAAAAAATGTCAATTCCCAGTTCATTATCTGACAGACTTCAAAACTGAACTGAATTATACATTTTCTACAATCAGTATTAAAATAAACAAAAATGAACATAGTTCTCATCTGATGATTTACAGTTGAGTAGAAAAAGAGGTTTCTGGTAATCTTATGACTTTAGCAAAGAGAAGTCCATTTACATAATGCAGATTATACAGGGTTGGTCTGGGCACAAAGTCGGAAGTTAAAACATACTGTTCAATGCACCAAATCAACAATAATTTTTTGTTTTATTTGTCTTACTTATTTCATTGTGTAGACTCACATTTCTTTTCTGTTTGAGAGGGAATTGTTGAAATGAAAATACAGGGCAAGAAGGAAAAGTCACAGATGTGAAGATTTTAGAGCTGAGTTATGAAACTGAAAACAAGTTTAAACTTTCTCAGAATATTTTCTTCACATGTTGTAACTGCAGAAAACAAAGTTTGTGTAAATTGCACAATACGAATAATTGTTTTGCTTTTCCTCTGAAAGTACTGACGTTTCCACATTTTCTGTATGATCATTCTCGCAGATGTTTTTTCTTCATTGTAATGACTTGAGACGTAATGTATTACAGGTCAGCATATGATATGGATTTTTTTTTTTTAAACTGAAAAATGAATACTGAAGCAGACAGTGGAGACTGGAGCACACAAGAACATAACTGGAAGGTAATTTGGACCTAGCAAGAACAAACCGAGATGCAACACTTCTCGAGCTCCTCCGTGAACACCTCTCAGTCACACTCACACCATCCCATCTTGATCACCATTTCATGTTCTTTCTCATCAATCTGTGTGGGTTCTAAATCAAAATAGCATTGAAAGTATGTCAGCACTCTGCAGCAGATGGTGTGGTGGGTTTGTAACAGTGCTGTTTTGTCACCAAAACTTACGTCGTTTCTTGTTCATCGTTCTGAGCAGTCATCTTAGTTTCTTTCAGGGGTAAAATGTTGCCGTGTCACTTAAATTCAAGACACAGGGTACTATTAGCATCCTATAAAAAAGACGATAAAAGTTCTCATATAGCAAATTGTTGTCAGTTAATAGCGATGCTGGTTTTGGGAAAACATACAGGATCTGAAAAACTAATATTCCAGAACCGAGATGAAGGTCCTTTTTTTCAAACATGCAGATTTTTTTGGTGTTTATTTATCATTCTCCAAAATCAGCTGTTCTTCTTTGAAGGGTAAAATGTTTTATTTAGCACTAAATATATACTTAACCTTCGCCGTATGAGGCTCAGATTTATAGCATTTGTCGACCCTGTACAGTTCTATCACGCATGCTTTTCAAGTAGGGATTTTCCTTAACAGCTGAATGTCCGTCGTGGCAGGGACCGTACAGCTTTGCTGTACGGTCCCTGGTCGTGGAGCCCTACCATGCTTTCCGTATAGGCGTTTTCTTTCACTGCTCAGCGTGCGTGTTAGCACCACGGGGACGGCACTCGGCATATGCCGCGAAGCAGCCACCAGCTGTGTGACCTACTCATGACCCGCCGCGGAGGGAGAATTTACAGCCGCACTCGCTGCCTTGCCCTTCGCTCAACTGACAGGTGTCGGATCTTCTTCTTCCTAAAATACTGGTTCACCTCAAAAACGAGTAGGTCACCAACGCGCATGTTAAAAAGATAAAATAAAATAACATAAAACAGTGCGACTCAGACTGTTGGCCCCTGGAGCAAATTTAGCAACAAGGGGTCGCACTCGATATTCAAGAAGATAAAAGCAATGGCCAAATTCAGGCCCAGGTAATAGTAAAATATCAGGGGAAGTAAAAATAGAAAATCGTCAATATGCAGATCTCAAAACTGTCGAATCAATTTGTTTTTTGAATGAGATTGCATTTGTGGCAATCTTGATGGCACCCGCAAGTGAGTTCCACAGCCGTACAGAACTGGGATAAAAAGAATGTAAGTGGCTGTCAATATTTGATGCAGGTATGGTAAACATTGACCGCCACTCCTGGTGCTACTTTTATTCAATACTAGTTGTTCCATTGGAATATCAATTATTTTAGCTCTGCCTTTGAAAAAGGTGTTAAGTTTAATAAAGCTCTTCTGTCCTTCTAAGGGTTTCCATTCTAATTTCCTCATGTTCTTCCTAGTATTCCCCTTTTCTCTGATGTGGTTCCCTGTTACGAACCGTGCTGCTCTCTTCTGAATCTTTTCAAGGTTATCAATGTCCTTTAGATGGTAAGGATCCCAAACTGAGCAACCATATTCCAGTACTGGTCTAACCAGTGTTTTGTAGCAGTCGTCTTTAACCTTTTGGGGGCAGTCATTGATATTCCTGTGTAAGAAAGCTAAGATGTTATTTGCTTTCTTACATACTAAATTGTAATGTTCTTTCCATTTGAGACGACTATCTATAATCACGCCTAAATATTTTGCAGCATTAGTTTCTTTAAGAATAGTATTATGGATAGAATAATCTGATCTAATTAGTGAGCGTTGTTACATATACGCAACACTTGGCACTTTTGAGGATGAAATTCCATTTTCCAAGTTCTTTCCCACTCTTGTAAAGCGTTTAGATCTTCTTGTAGAATGCGTGTATCATTGTTGCTTCTGATTGTTCTATATACTAAACTGTCATCTGCAAAAAGCCTTATAGTAGTTCCAGGAGAGAGATTTCTACTTATGTCATTTATATAAATTAAGAAAAACAAGGGCCCCAGAACAGTTCCCTGTGGTACACCTGACAAGACTGGTTTACAATGGGATGACGACCCTTCCACAACAACTTTCTGCGTTCTCCCCAACGAGGAATGATCTAGCCCATTTTAGCAAGTCTGTTTAGCAGCACAGTGTCATCTAAAACTCCCGTTAGTTGGGTAGCACGCAGCAATTCTTTTTGACTATCCTTGTGAAGAGAGTGCACAGTTTGTCTATCCTCCATTTCTCCTCTCTCTCTCTCTGTCTGTCTCTCTCCCTCCCTCTCTCTCTCTCTCCCTCTGTCTGTATATGTTTCTCTCTTCCTTTTCTCTCTCTCTTCCTTATCTGCATTTAATTATTGTTATTTTGTTTATCTTCGTACTATTTGTTTTTGTTTATCAACATTTCATCCTATGATATTGCTGCATGTATTTACAGTAGATTAGCAAGGACAGGTTGGAAGAATAGGCATGCCTAAAACCTTTATCCTTGAATAAAAAAACGTTGTTTTTTTTGAGTGCGAACGGCAGGAATGGAGGCTCGAGTTTGCCGAGCCTGGACAAGTTTTTTTTTCCTTCTCAATTTTTTTATTAGACTAGTATCTCATTCACTTCCCTTTGTGATATGCTGTAGATAATGCGACTCGATAGCTTCCATATAGAAAAAGAAAAACAAAGGACAACGGAATTACGAAAGCAAGCTTGCTCGATGAAATTAAACAAAAAACGAATGTTGTTATTTTTTCCAATCCGCAAGCGCTTTCTTCTCTTACCACCACAGGGCAATAAGTGGCGGTGCTTCCCACGTCAAGTTGATGAATTTATTTTGTATACATGTGCCAGAAATAGAAGAACACTTGCTTAGTTGCACTCCCAGAATTTAGGATCTCGCCTTCCATCAGTAGATATTTAATATCCATTTTTTTGTCGGATTTTAATAGCCCGGCTACACTGAAAACTCTTTCAGTCTTTGATTTACTGAGCTGTAACACACCATACTTCTGCGTCATATATAGAGAAACGTGAGGTGTACTGTACTTTTTGAGCAGTTTGATTGCAAACTTCGTTTTACCAATCCATCCAGGCTAAAATAGCATCTCTCAGTCTCTTTCACACACAGACACTGTCACGCCGAGTCACAACCTTTGCACAAACAAAACACATCTGGAGAGGGAGGGAGAGAGAGAGAGAGGGGGAGAGGGAGAGAGAGAGGGGGAGAGGAGGTGAGGGGAGAGAGAGAGAGAGAACATAAAATCCTTAGACTTCTTTCCTTTTCATTTGTGTATTTACCTCATGCATGCAGGTCTTCAACTCTTGATTTTCCCACCATTTTGCAGGGTTCGGTTTACTAATGCGCCATTGGCGCATAAATTCTGAAAATGACCCATAAGAGATTCCTGTCAGGGAGTCCAAATGCGCATCGATATTATGAACCGTGCGTCACAGATGTCCGTTTATGTATTGTATGTCAGACAACTTATGAACAAATAAAGAATGAAAAACGTTGAACTTCCTTCTCTCATCAATACACAAGGGTTCGTGATCTCAGTTACTGCCCCCCCCCCCCCCCCCCCCAAAAAAAAGAAAAAAAAGTGCTCAAAAAGGAAAAACAATCGGGCTTCCCTCCATTCCTTATCAACACCAGCTAAGCCGGCAGGAGAATAAACATCTGCCTGGCAGCCCCGCCCAGCAGCCCTCCCCAGTGATGACAGGCTCAGGGAGTGGTAGGGCCAGGCCATGCCGGGAGCTGCACCAACACGCACATCAGAATTTTCCTTCAAGAAAAGTATGGTGTTACAATCGTCCACTATGAACGGATAGGTGGATTTCACCTTTAATCGATTTTTCTATTGTTTCTTTTCTAATTACATTCAAGTGTTATAGTGTGATGGATGCAAATGCATGAGCTCTGGGATTACTGTAAGTTTCATGTTGATGACTCTTAAGATGAATATACTATGCCCCAAATACAGAGAGACTGGGTGGTGCTGCACCCAGAGTCAACGGCGAAGGTTGTGTAGCATTGTACCTGAGGAAAACTAAGAAAATACATAGTTAAAGAGAACTAAGATAAGCATACTGTTAGGCATTCTGGTTTAAGTTGTGAAAGTGTAAAGGTCGTGAAAGTGTAAAGGTCGTAGAACAGTCAGTTTTTAGTTGTCTGTTGCATTTTGCTCTGGAAATGTACCAGGAGTTAAGGAAGTGTTACCTGTAGGTTCAACTAATTGTCTTTATTCCAGCAACCCTTTTGTTATAATTATGTATAGGAAAACTCTTGAATTCTGTGGGACAGTTTGAGTAAAAGCATGTAGGTGTTGTGAACATGTATATGCGTTCCCTCAACAGCAATAATAATTAAACACCATTGCTTTCAAAGGTGGGTGGGTTTTGTTGGCAAAAAGAGGAGAGACATATGGTTGTGGTTTGTAACATCTGCCAACAATCTGGTATTAACAAAGTTGACCGTCCCAGCTGATTCTGCTGATGAGCAAGCAACATACAGATAGAACAATTATCAGAAAAAGAACTAAAGTTTTTGCTATTCTGTCATGGTTTATGTTGTTGTTTTTCATGCTCAGTAAAGGTATCAACCCCCACCCTCCATTCCCACCTGCTTCAGTTGAATATGGTTGACATTCCTTCCATAGTCTCGGTCAAGAGTTGGACAAAAAACAAAAACACAAAAGAAGAAACACATTCCCCCTCCTCCTCCACACACACACACACACAAAACCAACAACTAAACTCAACATGCACAAAAAAAGGTGGTGGTGGTGGGAATTTTCTGTATATCCATATATGGCAATCAATAAGGGCTGTATATGAACTGTTAAACTCCGAGTGGAAAAAAAGTTAAACCCCATTCTCCAACACTAAAGGGACAAAGCATTGTACAGGGCCCCATCAACAAATGCTTGCAAAGTCATTAGTTTTATTGTGATGATTTGAGGATTTTTACCATTGTTGCTCAGTATCTGAACTAGTACATGTGGTCACAGTGTATCGTATGTGCGACAATAATTTATTATACACACCGGGGTTATTTACATGGTACTAATTTTGTTGAGAACAACATACTGCTTACGTGCATGGTATGAAAAAAAAAAAAGAAGAAATATATGCATGGTACAAGGTTCTTGTTGGTCCTGTTACGAAAGATGTGCTTTGTTTCATGTGTGAAATTCAACATGTGTGTGGCCATAGTTCCAGAGATGGTATCCTACAGGAGTCTCGGTCAGGATGCTTTAAAACCTGGAGAATTTTATGTTTCCAGAATTACCAAGGCAGTACTTGCAGCCATAGCAGAATTTTTTTTTATACACACACATACAAAATCAATTGGGCTTTGCCTTGGGATGAAAAAAAGATTGGTTGCCAACTATTTTCAATCTTTTCTTTAACGAAATAAATAACATTGCATGGTGTGTGTGTGGAGATTAGTGAACTATACACTAACATGCAAATACCGCACACACATAGACACCCACACTCGCTCTCATGCACACGCAAATACACACACACATAAACACACGCGCATACAAAAGACAGGAAAACAAACACGGTCTTGTTGTCGAAACTGCATTCTATATATATTTTATTTGTATATAATTTTTTTTTTTCAAAATTATTCATAGGCATTGCACAATTCAGACAATAAGCAACCTTGTGTCTTCTACCACATGCCCTTCACCTACTTGTTACATACCACTACATAACGGAGTGCAATTGGACAGTTCTACCTGCAGTGAAGTCTATAGTACATCTGGTGAATTCTCTGCACGTACAATCCCAGGCTTCCATGCTAACAGTTTAACCATATATACATAAACTGTGAAAACAAATTTTAAAAAAAGTGCAGGTATTAGCACAAAATTAGAGATGTTTATGTGAAAACAATGAGATCTATGGAGATATATGTATAAAAAAATGCTTTTTTTAAAGCGTTTTTTTTCCGTCTCTTATGAATACACACGCAAGCACACACACACGTTCATCTTGTTTTCCTCTGCACCTGTTATTTTAGTAGCACCAAAGCAAGAATACATGGCAATTGGGCTTGGCTGACAAAATTAGAAAGCTGAGCAGATTTTTGTACGTGACTATATAAGATTTCAGGTCAATGGTAACGCCCAATTTGTTGAAGCTGGGTTTTGACATGGGAGATTCGGACAGCAACTGTGTCGGACTCTGGGGCTGTTTATATTTCTTTTCCCTTTTTCTCTCTAATTCTTTTTAATGCAGGAGCCAAGAGATATGTCTACTCTTATTGCTCAAGCCAAGGCCATATATCTGGGCAATGAATACAACACAAAAAAATTCACAAAATCTCAAAACTGTCACACTGAAAAATATTGGAACCTGCACAGATATGTCCATTTCTGCTTTAGACAACTTTCAGCTATCAGTTTACTTTATGTTCATCACCACATTTCTCAAGAAAGATACATCAGATTGTGCTGCAGGTGTAAAAAAACAAACAAATCTGCTTAATAGCAACACCCAACATGTAAACGCTGCATCAAATGGACACCCAATGGCAAAGAAAGTATGCCCAACATTCGTTCAAACGAACAGAGACAGAAAGAGAGGAAAAAGAGAAACCTTTTAAACAAGCCAGTTTTCAGTTCAGCTTCTTTCTGTTAATAAAGCCACTTGATCAGCACTGCAAACAAAGTACATGACTTCAAAGGCTACACGTCAGAAATGACATCTTTTCTTCTTGCCATCTCCCCACCCATGCACGTTCCTCCCTGTCCCCCTCTCCCCTTCGTTGCCTTACCCTTTAATAACATCCCCCCCAACACCCCACCCAATCCTGCTTGAATTAAAACATCCCTGATACCTATTCTATGCATAAACTTCAAACTTCCCTCCAGATCTCAAAAGGAAAAACTCCACGATGATAATCGGGGGCACACCCGATCTTTCTGCAAAAGAGTGGCGGATGTCCATTTCGTTTCTGTGTCAGGATCCATTTTCGTTTTCTGTGTCAGGAGTTCAGCTGTCGGGGATACAACATTGTTGACTGGAGCAAGAACTATTTGATCAAGCAATAATGATTGGAGCAAGAACTACTTGATCATGCAATGACACACTGCTTCATTGTTTGTAGACCAAGTGTGAATTATGAAAATGCATGGACACCCTAAAATTTAAAAAGAGATAATAAACAGAAAAGGTAACTTCTGTTCCTTGGTGAAATCATATATTACGCTATGAAATATTTGCATCTAGAAGACAAACGGTTACGCTATGAAATATTTGCATCTAGAAGACAAACAAACGGCTTTTTAAGTTCTCCACAAACAACTTGAGTGAACGATGCTCATGGCTTAGTGGACTTCCGTCACAGTTGGTCACACATGCTCTCACAATACACACATGCACATGGGTAGGTGCCATTTCTTGTGCATTTAAGGTTCAATTACGCTGTGAAGATCAGAAAAAGCTGTTTGTTCCATCCTCCAAAGTTCAATACGCACAATACAAACACTGAAAAAGAAAAAAAAACTTGAAAAAAAAACCTGCGTGCATACACAACACGCACACACACCGACACTCGCTGGAGAGGATAAAACGTAACATAATGCACATGCATATATGTCACTGGTTCCTATGAAGTGAAAAGCTAAGGAGTGAATAGTGAGACTGCCTTATAATACCAATGCTAGAGTGAAATTATGCGATTTATAAATGTTGGATCAAAACAGAAAAAAGTCAACAACTTGTGTTAATGATCTACAATCCAATCATACAAAATAATAACAATGATCTCAATTTGGTATGGTCTTTCACTATTCATTACAAAAAATGGTCTCAGATTGTTTTAATCCTTTGTGACAATTTAAATAACACAATAGAGTGTGCATACTGAAAACACACACACACGCACGCACACACACACTAATTGGCTTTTAAATAGAAGCAATGAATAACAAATCTGAGTGACGTGTGGCCCCACAGTTCAGCTGTTGATTCAATAACAAATACAAAGATGACACCAGTACAGCAGAGAAAGCTCCTGTCCCACTGCCTGACCTACTCTTCAATCCAGAGTAGCCAAGCCACGCACCACAATGAAATACCATGTTTTGGGGTGTTGTTTTTTTCTAAAAAAGATTTCTTATGCACATGCTTCTATCAAGTGCAACTGTTAACATCTGATGTACAGATTCCTGCATCTGGTAACCTACATGTAATGTATTGACATCATTTGTGAAATTTCCAACTGACTCCATGGGGTGTGTCACACAGACTTCAGGACACAGTATTCCATGCAAAAATATGCTTCAAACATAGTTTCCTGTCTTTGGAATTACACTTTTTTTAATTTTTATTTTCCAATATCGCATAGAGCTTTGTTCTATGTAATATGAAATATTACAATTATTTGGTTTAAGGATTCCAATCTGAGCTCCCTTGAATGTTTCA
Organism: Conus ventricosus; assembly: GCA_018398815.1. Taxonomy (NCBI): domain Eukaryota; kingdom Metazoa; phylum Mollusca; class Gastropoda; order Neogastropoda; family Conidae; genus Conus; species Conus ventricosus. The sequence goes on along the minus strand of CM031616.1, from coordinate 41,528,907 downwards.
GTGTGGTATATGTATATATTAGAATGAAAGTGTTAGAAATTGTTTGTCCTCACCCTTATTCCTTATGCCTTTCTAGAACATGCGTTAAATTCTTTTTTTTTGACATCGGTGGCTTAACCACACAGAGTGCCAGTGGTCCTCATTTCTTTACCAAAGCAACAAAAACGGTATTCTATGGTTTTCTTCTGTTTAGAACTAATGTTCAAACCATCTGCATTTGAACTTCCCCCCCCCCCCCCCCTCCTATTTTGTGCTCATGCCACTGGCTGCTTGCTTTATACAGAATGTCTTTCAACTTTGATGTTCACTAATGCTTATGGTTGTTTCTGGCTTTGAACCTACTGGAAGGACCGTTTTTCTTTGGATCCTACTGGCACCTTTGGGTGCGTCTTTTTCTTTTCTTTCAACTTTGATGTGTTCTGTCGTTTATGGCTCAGGCCCTGCCCAAAACATCTCTTCCGGTTGGGAATCTCTGCATGGAGAGTCTTTCCTTGCTTCAGAGCAATACCTGTGCAGATCAATGATAATACACAGAAACCATGAATAATAACTCTCCTGTACAATTCTCTTTCCATTCAATGACCAGATATTCTCCGATAGATCATTTCTCACAATCTTGAAGCGAATTTTTCACCTCTACAGAACGCCCATTCCCCATTTCAACTTGCAACCCTAACTAATCATAGGCTGCAAGTTTTTTAAGGTCTACATTGTTGAACAAAAAATTGCTTCCATCAATCTTTCAATCCAATTCTTGACATGCTCGATAACCGCAAGACTTCCTACTATTTCGGCTCATCTCAACTAATTTTGTTTTCTTGCTGAATGTGATATCCAAAGACTGACCAAAAAAAAGTTTTCTTTGAACTGTATGCAACAGAACACTGATCCTTGTCAGGGTATGGCCTGAACAGAAATTCATTCATCCTGTCTTGCACTGACCACAACTGACACATAATGATAGGTTCCGAGCATTTTCACTTTTTTTGTTTGTTGTTGTTGTGTGAACTGCTGGTCATTCCACATCGTTGTAGAAACGTCTCTCTGTAAAGACTGACCTATCATTTTTTCAAGGTGACTGGCAAGAGCCTCAACTGTACAAGCAGAGATGAGAGAGAAATTGTACAAACGGAACAGAGATGAAGGGAGAGGAGGAACAAAACAGCACAGAGACTGGTCAGCAAAGTACTGCAGCGCTCTGCTGCCACATGTTCCTACTGGGCGACAGCAGCTTCAACTTTCATGGGAGCCTTCATTGTGTGAAGGACACACTGTCAGCACACATGTCAACCACACTGAACTGGTCACAGCATTCCTCATGTCAAACAGGGGACGCCCGCTGAATGGAGTGAATGTTCACAGCAACAAAATCTTTCCCTTTTCCCACAGATAAACAGAAACACAAGCATTCATTTCTAAACTTGAGTTTCTAACCAGATTTATGTACATACATACATCGCTATACATAAAGACATCTGTGAAGCACTGGTTATATTGCACTTACGGCAGAATTGCATCCATTCTTCAAAGAACATGGCAGACCATGTGTGCCACACTACAGCTGTGTGTTTGAACGATATGTACATCAATCATGATGGCTCTTCTACTGTGTCATCTACCACCACAGCTAATCTACCAGTGATCTCTATCTAGCTATTCAAAAGGATGATCGAGTCCAACAATAGTTCTTCTACATCATGACACATGATAACCTTTTCACTGTGTTGCCTGCGTGATCAAAATGATTGGTCTCTTTCAACAGATTTCTGATTCTCTCCGCATCTGTCAACGCCAAACTAAAAATGATCCAGCACAGTCTCTACAAAACTCCAGCTGTGGCTGAAATACAGGAACAAGTACAGTCACAGGACTCTGTACTCAGTTTTCTGGTGCGACAGGAAAGGAACAACAATGACAAAATCAGTGTGTACATGGACAGTACATACACAAATAATTGAAAAAGATACACAAATACGCCCATGGATCAAAGGAAAGATAAATGTGCATATGGGACAAGGAAAACAAAAAGATGGTTTATGTATCAGGAAAATGAAACAATTAATGCGTACATGGAACAAGGAGCATGAAGAGAAAATAAACATGCTCACCAAATCAAAGAATATGAAAAGGTGAAATTGCAAATGGTACAAGGAAAATTAACTGATAAATGTGCACTAGAAGAAGGATAAATTTAAAGATGAGTGTCCCCATGAGAAAACGAATATGAAAAAAAAATGTGTACATGCCGCAAGAAAATGAAAGATAAATGTGTACATGTTACAAGGAAAATGAACATATACATGGTACACAAAGATGAAACAAATATTTGGACAGGACATGGACAATGTCAATTAAACAATGCACATAGGCAAGTACACGTACAGGGAAACACAGATCTTTCCAAGGCTGCAGATCCAAGCATTTGATGAGGAAATGCACTATCTCCCACACGGCCAATAAGCACTGGCCCATACAAGGCAACAGAAAAAAGAAACACAATAAAACTAAAAATCTCCTTTCTCTCTATGTGTTGAATCTCGCATGGATTCCTGCCCACAAGTTTGTGTACAAACACAATTTGTATCTAATCCTATGTCAGTGTGCAAAACCCACAACGAATTTTTGCCTGCAAGTAAGTATGCGAACCACTGAATGGATTTTGCCTTAAAAAGTAGTCTGCAAATCCTGGAGTATGTTTGGCCTGCAAGGTAGCGTGCAAACCCTAAAATACTTTTTTGTAAGCTAGCCTGTGCAAACCCCAAAATGAATTTTTGCCTTCATGTTAAAAGTGCAAACCACAAAATGAATTTCACCTGCATGGTTGTCTGCTAACCCCAAATAAATTATCACCTACAAGTTCAGTGTGCAAACCCGAGAATCAGTATCTTCCTGAAAGTTTGTGTGCAAAGCCCAGAATGAATTTGTGCATGCTAGTTAGCGTGCAAAACCACAAAATAAATTTTACCTGCAAGTCTGCAAACCCTTGGGTAAATTTTTGCCAGCAGAAATTCAAGAATGAATATTTGCCAGCAAGTTTGTGTGCTAACCTGAATCTTTGCCAGCAAGTTATTCCAAGAATAAATTTTTGCCTGCATTTGTGTGAAAATTTCCGAATTAATCTTTGCCTGCATGTCTGTATGCAAATCCCTGAATGAATCCTTGCCTGCATGTTTGTTTTTAACCTCTTGAATGAATTCACTTACTTTCCATCTCTGCTAACATGTTTGTATGCATGCATACTGCACATGCCGACCTGCACATTTGTATGCAATCCCTATGCACAAGTGAGCCTGAATGTCTGGTGGATGTAAATCATTCAAGCTTGAATACCGATACACATACAAATGGCGTTCATATGCATCAATCTGCAGAATTTTCTCTAACTGTATGTAAACCCAATGCTCTGCACACAAGCCAGCACATGTTGTATGTGAATAGTGTGTGCACATGTTCCTCTGAGCTGGTGTGCTTGTTGGGCCAGAGTGAAGGAAAAGAGGGGAGGGGAAGGTGGTGGTGGTCAGGAGGGAGAGGGAGCAGCTTGCCTATCAAAGCACACTTGCAAATCTACATAAGATATGTATGCAGAGTCACCCTGCAAATATGATCCACTACGAACACTGCTCCATGCTACGAAAAATCAAACCAACTTTCAAAAGCTGTGAAGTATACTGACATTGTTCCCCAGAGCAGCATCACAGTGCCTACGCATGGAGGTAAATTCCACATGACTGGAGAATCAGTAGGACTGCACTTCCACTAACACATCTAAACAAAACAGAGAAAAAAACTCTTCAATATGCCATCATCTATTCTGTACAACTCTCGATGACTTGAGTCTTCGATCTCACTCTGCTTGAAACAAAAGGAAAGTCTGACCTACAGTAAAGCTTTCTGTATAAATGTGTTAGGAAGCAGGTGAAGTCACGCACTTCCGTTTCAGTGCTGGTGTTAGCTCTTAATGGGTCATCATCATGTCCAACACATCCTGAAAGAAAAGAGCACTGAAACATACACACCTCACATGAAATCAAAAAGTACTGATATCAACACACTGAACTGGAACATTTTGCCCAGTGAGCCTTCTTGGGACACGGTGACAGCGGTGGCAGACCATTAGTTCACAGAACCTCATCAACATTCTACTGATGGACAGTACTAGTGACACACTGCACCGTCTCCTCCAGTCTCTGGCAACTTCATCTTACAGTACAGAGCCACTGTGTTCAGGTTATACATCTGTTTGTCAAATCAACAGCAAGCAAACAAACAAACAAAACAGATCACCAACCCGCAAAGTATTCTGTGCATCAAAATCAACAAAACAAAACCCTATAACAGATGGCTATGAGAAAGAAAAAAAAAGAAGGCGGGGATGAACAGAACCTGAAAGAAGTTAAACAAAAATGACTTTAAAAAAAGTATTTGTATCTATCTCACATACTCAACTTCCCTTGGATCACAGACCAATCAAGGTATAGAGTGCGGAGTAAACGAGGTAGAAAAAGTGAAAAGCTCCAAGTATAATTATTTCAATGTCAAAATCATAACTGAAATACAAATGATTCCTCCCACCCCCCTCCCTGTCGTTTGTTGTTGTTTTCTTTTCTGTAGCAGAAAACAATTAAAAACTTAATTAACCAGAAAAAAAAAGAAGAAAATGAGAATACGTAGTTATGAGTTAAGGGCAGAGGAAAGGGTGGTGGTGGAGGAGTGGGCTCAAATGGTCTATTAATGTGAAAAATCAACAATCATGGAGAAGTAGAACCTGGACACAAAGATCACAATAAACACATATTTGTGTAAATCCCTTTTTGAAAAAAAAAAAAAGGAGAAAGAGAGGAACACAGTCTGTACCTTTCATAAACAGTGTATTATGCCGACTGTTCTTTTACGTCCATGTTCTTTTCTCTGTGAATTGCACACGTATTCCAGAATTTCAGCTTGGTTACACGGCGTGGCACAACTAGCTGGGACCTCTCTCACAGAGCATTCCAGTCACCTCACCCTAACCTCCCGTCTCCAGTTCACTGGCGTGGACAATACCATAGGAAAGGTATCCAACCAGAAATGGGAACTGCTGGGTGCTCACAGACTGATCAGAAATGACAGCCATTGGTTAACTTTTATCCTTGACCCCCCCTCTCTCTCCCACCTCTCTACCATCACACTTTTATTCCAATCTATCACCGTTTGACCACCCCACTACACATTATGTAGGTAGCAGTTTTGGCATTGTCATTTCCCTCAAACCAGATCTAACTCGCACAAACTTCCTCACCACACTGCTCCTCCATCTGACAGCTCATTTTATAGATACAAAAACCAGTGAGACCACAACTGAACTGCAGCATGACTGGATTCTGCTGGTCATCAAGTGATCCCAACCCTTCATGTTGGCCTCTGTTTAAGCACCAATAGTTGTCTGATCACAGCTCTATGGAACATCAAACATACAAAGCAGATGATGCTAACAGTTAAAGGGTCTGGGCAAAGACTGTTGACAGCTGCCTGACATGTTCAGCGAACATCTGCGTTGAATTGCTGTGAGCTGATGGCGGTTCATCCCACCAGGGCAAGTAATGCAAGCTTTTCCTTCCATTAGGGGATTTGTAAAGGGCAAAAGAGAAGAAATGATGTGGTTTTCCTCTCAATTTTGTCCATACAGATTAATCATCGGCCTGGTTTTTTTGTTTGTTTGTTGTTGGTTTTTTTGTTTTGTTTTGTTTTTTAACTGTGAGATATTACAACAGCAGAAAGATTGACCAGATATTCAACTTTTTGGTCTGGCACATTGGAATACTAAAGGACACAATTCTCCCACTGTCAGCAGGTTGATCTTGTTTATTCACCGATTTATACCTCCATGTATCTCTTCTGACTCTAAAAGCATCATGGACACTTGGTGTAGTCCTCAACGCCATTTTAATGAAACTGACCTCAAGAGAGGGGTCAAACACTTGCAGCACTGTGGCTGTCCTGACCTCTGTGCTCCTCCCACCAGAAGGATAGAGACCTTCACTATGTACCACTAAGAAATAATTCCATTATATGTGAGGTCAATCATTGGGATTTTAACCACCCAAAAAAAAAAAAATAAACACTAAGGAAAACCCACCAACAACAACAAAAAAAAAGGAAAAAAAAACATGATCAAAATGAGGAAGGGGTAGGGGTGGAAGGAGAGGGCTAATGGGGAGTACGCAGTTAGAGGAACTTGTTGCACTGGCAAACTTGGCACAATAGCAATGAAAGATACCTTATAAATCAACAGGAAAAAAAAAAGGAACAAAGTAACATGAACGACCAAGGGATGTGTTAAAAATTGCAACATCTACTATCCTGTACATTTAAGGACTTATGGGACAGGGAGATGTCAAATGAAATACAAGTGGAATCCCTCTTGGTGTAAGGGACAAGAAACATTTGCTTATGTTAGTTCAACAATCATGTTGATCAAATAAAGTCTCAAGATGTGTGTGTGTGTGTGTGTGTGTGTGCGAGATGTGTAGTTATGGAAAAACTGACAAGGCCACACTGTCACAGAGCATGCTCTGCTGAATTGGGTTGTTTTTCTTCTTAAACACCCATGCCTACACTGACCAAAATTTTAAAAAAATTAGCCACCTAACAAAGCACTTCATATGACGTTCAACCTGAATGTAAATCCCTCTTCACAAAAAAGTTCAATTTTTTTTTTTATTGTTATAGCCAAGCCGACCATAGAGAGCTTTTTGAGGGTTGTCAACCTTTCAGGGGGAAAGACATCATGTCCAGCACACGTCAGATCATCAAAAACGATTTCTTTCCTGAAAAAGAAATGCGAAACAAAAGCAGTTTATGACATGATGGCTGCTAATAACTAAACCATTGACACAAAGTTCAGTTAAGATTTAACAAACAAAAAAAAAATAAAAATAAAACAATGCTCCTGGAATATTACACAACAGTAAATGAATGAGCAGTCTAAGGTCTCTAAAAAAAAAAAGATATGTGGCTTCTGCTCTGTAACAATCATTACAGTACCTATGACCAAAAAAATACTGGGGTCAATTGTTTTCAAGGTAGGTAATCTCCTCCTCCCCCCCCCCCCCTCCCCCAAACAGATTCTGATATCGCAGTTTGTCTGATGGCAGCATGTGGCTGCTAGCTGGCTGTTTTTGGTGGAGCAATGAGCGCAGTCTCAATGCCAAAAATCAATCATGAAAAGCGACATGGTATCCTTTTTGAAAGGCACCAATCAAAACGAGAAATCAACTCTGCAATCATTGTGTCTCGCTGGGTATTCTCAGAAAAAAAGGCAGCGTTTTGCGGGAAAATTAAAAAAAAAGGATTTTTTGTTCATCTCCTTGTTGAACATAAATGACAGAACATTTTGTTCATTCAAAATTAATTGTCCTAATCCAATTTTTTTTACTTTAAAGATCTCACGCTGTACATGGAATCTGGATGCTTGACTTCTTAATGTTCTTCATAATATTCAGCATCATTTCATGAACTGTTCTTAAACGGCATCTTGGTCCTCAACAATGTGATTTAGCCTGAATAGAATTAGAATATACAGCATAACATGCTTCTAAAGGTTTAAGTGACTAGGTAAAAAAAAAAAAAAAAGAGAATCAGAAACTAATAACAAAACAAAAGAATCTCCCTGCAATAACTACAAAATCTGGAATAAAAAATGATATATATTTGTTTCAAAATCTTATAACAATGTATGTTATGCAATTATTTGTATGGGGGCTTTTTGGAGGGTGAGCGAAGCATGGGGGTGGGGGTGGGGGGGGGGGGGGGGGGGACAAAGGGGACAATGGTGGGGCAGAAGGAGTAATGCATGTCCCAAAGAAGGCATTGATTGCACAGTGTCCCTAGTTCATCCATGTATTATCAAAACAAATATGAACATACCAAGTGAGATCTACCTGTATACAGCAAAAAACAAAAAAAGAAAAAAAAAAGACATAGCTGAGAATAACGATACTGAGCATGACCTTCAGGACAACCCTTCAGAATGAAGGCAGAACGGCTGCGTGAAATTCTGCCAAGAACTAAGTCGCATGCTTATTTCATGAGTCACACCACATCCCATGGCAAATGACAGTCACAATACACGTAAAAATCTTTTAACTGCCAACACCCAGAAAACATCAGTTTACTTATGTGCATACTTGTATGTACATACCTCAGTGTTTATAAACACCTATAAAACCTTGGTGTGATCAAGACCTCTACAAAATAACATCAAAGAGAACATGTACATCTGTCTGACAGTCTATGTACGAGATCCGCTTTACAGACAAGATTCAAGCAACAGTAATTTCCATTTTCATCTCTACTGCCAAAAGATGAAGCGTGGCAATTTCACAGAGTCGATACCCACAAACTGACTTCCATCTAAGCTCAGTGGCAAGACACTGAAACTTCCAAATGAAATGAAGCCTGGACAAACTGTCACAGTCAGGCCCCATTTCGCTCCATCATGAGCATTTTCAGGCAAAGGCAAACAAAAAAAAACTTCATATCACTTACATCCCCACCCCCCCCTTCTTCTTTGGCTGCTGTAGACCTGTAAAAAGAAGCTGGATACACTACTTACCAATGCCCTATCCACCCCTTCTTCTACACAAATCAATCCCTCCCTGGGGACATTACCACAGCTCGTTTCAACGACAAAATCCCCTAGGACTGTTCTCAGATGGTAGCTCGATCCAGGTTAAGGATGTGATCAACTGTCGGTCACCACGCAAAGAGCCTACAGAGAAAATGTCATTGAGGAGGAGGTGAGGAGAGGGGTGGGGGATATATCAGTCTCTTCTGTCTTTCTTACTCAGCACTCTCTGTGAAAGAAAACATGTATTGTCAAAGAAAATATTCCATCAGTTGGTCAACATGGAAGATTCAGTTTTCAGATCTTCAGAGTTAATAGAAATCAGGCATGCCAATTTACTAAAGATAAAAAAAAGAAGGAAAAGTGATGACTAGCAGTAAGGAGGAGTAAGAGGAGAGACGGAAGGTGGGGCAACAATAACAGTGAGTGCTCTAGAGCACCTGTTTCACATTGCAAAGTAACAGATCTGCTACTTTCAAAAAATATTTTCAATAAGCGTTAATTCAGATTTTGTATTATCTGTGGAAAAAAATCAGGGAGCAGAGATAGCATTTGAAGATTTTCAGCAGTAAAACGAAAGGAATTCAGCTGAAAAGAGGACAACTGACATACCTGCAAATAACAAGAATGCAATGACACTCTTGTTGCCAAAAAAGCAAAGCAAAACAAACAAACAACTCCAACAAATAACCTCCCACCCTTTAAATATTTTTGTTTGTATGCATCATGCACACATAGTTGTCTGTTCAGTAATATGTTCGATATTGACAAACCCCCCCTCCTCCTCATTCTCTCCCCTACCCAACTCCATTTTCTATTTATGCCAAACATTTAGAAGCAAAATGAAACTAAGCATATCAAATAGGGTAATTCAGTGTGTTACTGTTTTCTCCTGTTCGTTGCAATCCAGCAGTTCATTCAAAAAAAAAAAAAAATCATACCGAGTTGAACGAATGACTGCATGAAGACTTGAATCGAGCCAGCTGGTGTTAAGATTTTTTTCCCATCTCACACAATCACACACACATACACAAAGACAAATATAAAAACGTCATTTGCTGAGATGTTTTACAGTTAGCTCAAGAGCATTCATCACAAGCTCCATAGGAAATGCACCAAAGAACTGTTGATCATTGCCACTGTATTTCCTCTTTCCACGCAACATTCTTCTCAGGGGGAAAACAGAAAGAACTTCACTGTATATTGCCAAGTTCCTGAGCAATAGTACAATATGCAATCACAACACATGAAACACTGACCAAAGCATCAAAAGATATGCCGATAGTATTTGCTCAGCCCAAGACAAGAGTAAACCTGATAAAGAGAAAAAAGAAAAGAAACAAAACCAAACACAGACAAGGCTTGAGGAACTGGGGTGAAGGGTTGGCCACAAATACTTTAGACACACGACAGAAGAAACACAGAGAATTGACAGGCCTTGAACACAAATGATGGTTCAAAATCAACAAAAGGATTTTCTTTCATCCTCTGTCCACCTTGATGCTAATATCACTTTCGTTTGTTGTGAAAATTTTGAAATCTATAAAATTATTATACTTCGTAATGCTAAATTGCTATTCAAAGTGTATCACTTAAGTATGTCCTTATCATCTACTTCAATTTTTCTTGCTGAAGCTTTCTCCCTCTCCCAACATAAAACTGTTCTGCTTTCCCTGGTGATCACTGCTATGAGGCTGTTGAGAATCCACTCTTCTCAGCTTACTCCGATTCACCCCGCTGACAAACATTTTCCCTCCACAGTGTTTATAAAGGTGGCCCCAAGGAAGATTCAACAGATGTCACACAAACCCAACAAATGCAGAACTCCTTATCGTGAACCTTCAATCCTACAAGTACAACATTAGTTGGAATGAGTTACGTTTTCAACAGATACAACAACAATTTGTTGGGAATAAAGTATGATACAAGGTGACCTGAGATCCTAAAAAGGAGAACAACAAACTGGAAAGAATCATGATTCAACATCCAGAGTAAGGTTTGGTCACATCTTAGTGATAAAAATTATTCCCTTCCCGTCATCCCCTCTACATTAGATATCTGTGAAAATTAACATTCAAAATTTGATTCAAGAAAAATACTGCCCAATTAATCTTCAATCAGGAATCTTGTTTCTTCCACTGAGCTAAATCAGGTAAAACCCGAGTCTTCAAATCTATTACATGAGGTCCTGGAGACCAAGGTTGACTGTGATCTTCTGCAAATCCTACAGGCTCTCGTTGATCGATTACTATACTTCAAACCGAAGCACACACACTGCATACACATACCATGTTTTGTTGCATTGTGCAAGTGTGTGGGAATAAACGAATGAGAGAAAGAGAGACAGAGAGTGAGAGAGAAAGAAAGAGAGAGAGCTTCTTAAAGAAAAAGCAGTCCCCAGTCAGGCTTATAGGCTAGCTACTCTTTGCAGGCGTAATTCAAGGAGTATATGTATGTACATGTGTTACATGTGTGAAAACGGTTTAATCATTATCAATCATGGCTATGCAATATTTGGTTTGGAACATACATTTGGTAATTAACGGGTTCCTGAAGTAGAAAAGCCTAGTGCCTTAAGTTTTAAAGCTCATGCTAATTTTGTGAAGCACTGAAAATCTAGACTCTGACCTCATAAAACTCAGTTTTCTCTTACAATGACATCTTTGGAAAGACACCATTGCAATCATAACACCGTAGGCAGCAGCATTGTTTTAACCCACTTGCCTAAAGATATGGAAACAAATAAATACAAACATTCTTGTTTGTTTCTAACTTCCCATATCAATTTTTGAAAATACCTACGGGGTAAGAAGTGGGCGAGAAATAGGCTGGCAGAGAGACAAGGAAGGATTATAACAGACTGTCCTTACACACACACACACACACACACACACACGCACTACATACATACAAACAAGCAAGCATTCAGATTACATGTATGAACATCATCGCAGGATCGATTTTTGTGTCAGACACGAAATTTATCTGCAACACCACAAATATTATCATCCAAAGAGTTAACTTTTTCACTGGCAACATTTCAGTTTTCATTCCGTTTTTGAACACTTGAGGCTGTAAACATCCATCTGATGTTCCAATTTTAAACTGAGGATATGACAGGAAGAAGATACAGTAATCAAAACGACATGAACGAAAAAACAAAATCAGCAGTTCTTCTTTCTCTCCCAACTACACACTGACGAAATCTCCATACACAAACTCCATACATTGGTCCTCAGGCATACATATGGACCTATCCACCAGAAAACTTTTGAGACTAGATCTGACTCGCTGTTCTTGATTCACATCTGGAATACATCCCCAAAATGGTCAGATCTAATTCTTGCAGCTCCTTGCTTGCTAAGCAAATTCCAACACACACACATACAGAGTCATCCACTGCTTTTTTTCTCTCCCTATTTATCCCATCAAGAGAAATACATACTGTTTCAGCCCTCTCCCATTCCACTCTAAAAATATAAAAAAGGTGAGAAAAAAGAACATCATTCCTCCTTAACAACATATCAACCACTCTTCCACCCTCCCCCCCTCCTCCTGATCCTGAAAAAGAAAGCATGCTGGCAGGTCAGCGGAGAAAAGCAACAGGATTAACAAGCTCAGTGCCCAGACTGGAAATGGAAGCAACCAATCAAACCCCTTTCCCCTCTCTCATCTGGACATCTTTCCTCCTACCCCCACTAACCAGTCCCAGCCCTCCGTATCTCCAAAACCCCATGGAAGACAAACAAAGTCCACAGCAACTCCTTTCAGCCACTTATCTGCCAATTCCCAGCCAGTGGTAGGCAGACCCTAGTCCACATCATCACAGACTGGAACTATTGCACCATGCCATCAACAGCCTGGTGGCCGCACAAGTGACCGCCTGCAGCAGAAACAGACCCAAGGCAGAGCCCTGCATGAACCAGGCACCAGTGGTAGGACCTCTTTGATATCATCCTGTGGTCAAGTCCAATGCGTGGCAAAGGTACAAAGTCCATTCTTCTCACACCATCTTTGTCTCCTAGCCCTGGCCCCTCAGAAAACAAAACAACAGATCCATTTCAGGGAGAATCACCCTTTGCCCACCTGTCTGCACCTAAACCTGGAGAGCAGACGATTGCTGGACAATGATGTCGGTTGGTCAGGAAACCTGGAAAGTGTCTACTAAGTAGCTGCGGCGGATCACCTGTGGCAAGATGATCTACAAGGCCAACATGACTGCCAGGCATAGATAGTGGAACAAGAAGGATGAGGCCGACACTGAAATGATGACAGCATAGTCTATGGAGAGGTCCCGGTGAGGCTGCATTTCCACTGTAGGATGTGCAGAAGGGCAAGTGACAGCCAAACCTTGCAGGCAGATGAAAAGGTACTGCAGGATGGTGCTGTGAGGATGTCCGCACAAAGAAGAGCATCCCAGGGAGAAAATTCCATGCTGGTGGCAAAGTTGACACTCAGCATTCACAAGAAGTCCCAGATGGAAGATCTAGAGGCAGACTGTGTGGAAGAAGAAACCAAGCTGCCAAGGGATCCAGGCAGAAGGTCCTTGACATGAAGACTGCCACACCTGGAAACCATGCAGGCCCATGGTCAATAACAGAGGGGGATGGTAGATGCAGGCAAATAGTGGTCCATGCTGACAGTCCAGGCCAGGAACAGGGAGGCTACGTGCAGGTAGGTAGGAAAGCCTAGGAGCGGTCCAAGCGGAAGATCCACTGCAGGATGATCTGGAAGATAAGGATGATGGCCAGGGTGACCCAGTCCTTGGACAGCAAGCTCTGGCCCGCGCCACCACCAGCGCTGCTGGCATGCTGCATCTCCAGGCGCACCACCTGCTGCTGCAAGCTGCGCAGCGCCGCCGTCGTCTCCTCCTGCATCTTGATCAGAGGTTCGAACAGCAGCGTCATCCCTTCCTGTGTCAGCTTCACCACTTTGCCACGGTGGCCTGTAGAAGGGAAAAGGGAAGAAATTGTTTTGCTGTCAAATGGCACGCATGTTTGTGCATAAATAGCAAACAATATACATTAATCTGTTCATGTAATTCACCTGGCTGTGTTTCTCCCCCCCCCCCCCCCCCCCCCTCCCCCTCCGTCAAAATCTACAAATGAGTTTCTTGTTTTCATAATGGAAGCAAGTTTTCTCTTTTCTTTTCATAATGAAAGCAAGTTCAACACAGATACTGCATTGTGTAAAGTGGTTCATTATTACTATTACGAGTTTATGTGGTCTCGGTGAATGCAGCTTTATTATGTTCCTGGCTTGTAGTTTAAGTTCTTACGACGTCAATGTCCTTCTGCAAGCAATTGTATACTTTCATTCAACTTTTTACCTCTAGATAAATATATTGCCCTCCAACAAAAACTGGGTCCTTTCCTTGTTGTTGTGGTACTGTGTACCCCAGCTATGCAACTCCCTGAGAAAAAGCGTGAATGTATGTTGTGTGTGTGTGTGTGTGTGTAGATGGTGTTGGGTGTGTAGTACATATTGTGTGCCTCATGCATGTGTGTTTGTGTGCGTATGTAAGAGATAACGTATCAGCAATATGGTGTGTATGTACATAATCTGTACTGCACATGTATGTGTATGTTAATAACTATATCAGCATTATGTGTATGTATAACTGTATCAATGTATGTGCACACCTATGTAATACTGTATGCTATGCACATCCATGTATGCGTGTGTTTTGTGTGTGTGTGTGGCGCGCATGTGTGTGTGTGTGCGTGCGTGCATGCATGAGTGTGTGCTTGAGCTTAGTACCACGAAGAAAACACAGAAAAAAAACCCTGGTATATTCTTACTACAATCATATTTTGCATACATTTCACTGCGTCCAAACCAGCTTTGTGGACCATGTCAATTGGACAAAGTAAAACACACTTGGACGACACCCCCCCCCCCCCCCCACTCCTCCATACCAACACCCATCTCTCTCTCTTTAGCTCACACCCCAACTCTCTCTTGCTTCCCCTCCCTCTCCCCCATCCATCCCACCTTTTAAAAAAAGGGTGATGTTCCTCTTCTTGTCTAAAAATGAATATGAAACTGATGTCATCGTTAGAACATATAGAAAGCAGACACCAACTTTCTTAACCACTAATTCATCTGCATTTACATATGCGTCTATGAGCACGCGCACATGCGTGCGCAGCGTCTGTGCATGTGTGTGTGTGTGTGTCTGGTGTGTGAGAGAGAGAGAGAGCAAGTGTGAATTTGTGTGCGCATGCACACCTATGTGTAACAGTTTGCAAGCAAAGAACAAACGAAAATCAAAATGTGTCTTTGCTTACCACAAAGACACCAATTCAACAAACAACAACAAACAAAACAACCCCCGATCCACCTGCCCAACCCCCCCAAAAGCAAATCACATACAAATAGACAAGTTGGAATAAGTTTGAGAATAGATGCACACAAGCAAGAAAAAAAAGGTGTGAATATGAAATAAAGATTTTTATAAAAAGAAAAAAAAACCCAACAGCAAAGACAACTTTTTTTGTTGTAAAGACCTTTTTTTGTGTGTGTAAACAAGCATCTCCATACACTGACATGACTAAAACAACACAATCTGCAACAAACGAAACCACATTGTTGAACAGAACAACATTTCTATTCAGTTTTTACCTACTAAGACGTGGTCAGACATTCTCCCTTGTTTCGTTTGGCCTTGCTTCTGAGCAGCTGTTGATACTCCGTTCTGTTTTCAGTATGTCCTTACACAGGCGATCACACAATCTGTATTCTGTGTGTGTGTGTATGTGTGTGTGTGTGTGCACGGCTGAGGCCTTGACGCTAACCAGTTTGCCGTGTTCCTGCAGGTGTTGACTGCCTGTAGTTAAATGCAGGGTTTTCAGCAGAGTCTGTTCTTGGAATGAGAGCACTCTGTCAACAACATGTCCTGAACAGCAACTTAACACAATTCTCAGTTCACAAATCTGTAGTTTGAAACATTTTGTCATCGGTGAAACATGGCTCTAGATGGGAGGCTCTTTGTAAAGTTTTAATTTTCAATCTCTCGTTGTCTCTTTCAACACCAGATGTTGTCGGTCGTACCTTATTTGTAGCAATACCCAAAGAACCAAGCTTCTCTAGCAGATTTCCTTTTCCTGGAGGGTACACAGTTCACAAGTTGGCTAGCTCAAGTAGAAAGCAGTTGACCAAAGCTTTGATATTGGCCACTCTGTCGATAAAACTCAGCAATCTTCTATTTTTTTTTTCACACCTGTGATGAGGAGAGCTGCGCCCTGAGCTAAAGAGGCCAATCCTTTTCACAATCAGTCCACTTCAACTGACTTCTGATCATCTGCTTCACACTGTCTTCAACTTTTCCTGACCACCGTATGAAAAATAACAAGAAGATCCTGTAAACTCCCAAGGTGAAAATATTTTTGTGACTTTTTCACGATGATGCACAAGGACAGACTTCCTTTTCTTTTAAAGTGTTCCTCTCTTGATTGTTGATCTCTCTCTTGAGTGTTGATCTCTCTGCTAACTTTTAATGTTCCACAACTTTGATTTTCAAAAAACTGTTCCTTGGGTGGTCTTTTCTTGTGGCGGCTGTTACAGCAGTGACCTTAGAGAGTGACCTCCCATCTGAAAGCAAAACACAACATGTTGACTCTGCTGATTTCTCTGTGCATCCGTCTCTCCTTTCCGCTTTGGACAGCAGCTGAATACCTGATTACATCTCACTTTAACTGAGTATCCATGGCGGATCATTTCACATCATTTCTTATTTCCATACTTTACTCTTTTAAAACCTGCAGCCGAGATTATTGACTTCATTCAGCCAAATCACTTCCATAGCCTTTTTTGTGTGTGTTACTTAGGTTGCTAGCCGACATTTTCTCT
Organism: Conus ventricosus; assembly: GCA_018398815.1. NCBI lineage: Eukaryota > Metazoa > Mollusca > Gastropoda > Neogastropoda > Conidae > Conus > Conus ventricosus. Next base: position 41,512,451 of record CM031616.1, on the reverse strand, counting down.
GCTAATGGGGCAGTGATAATTTTTCATGGAAAATGTACTCATTCCTGCATCACGGTCAATTTATCCCGAGCATGTTTCCTTTCTTTTATTTCATAGTGATAGTAATGATGAATAGTACTTACAAATCCTTTCTTTTATTTCATAGTGATAATGATGATGAATTGTACTTACAAACCCTTTCTTTTCATTTCATAGTGATAATGATGATGAACAGTACTTATAAACCCTTTCTTTTATTTCATAGTGATAATAATGATGAATTGTACTTATAAACCCTTTCCTTTATTTCATAATGATCATAATGATGGATAGTACTTATAAAGTGCAATATGTAGCATTAGCAACTCAGTGTGCTGTCCATTCTATATTCCCCAAATAAACCACACATTCAGAACCACTTCCTACTCCCCACCCTTCCCTCAACCTCATAGCAACACGCAGATCCCCTTCACCTACTCTTACAAAATGCACACAGGTGCAACATCAATCAGGGGAATGCGAGTCAAAACAGATGTGTTTTAAGACTACTTTTGAATTCCTGCAAAGATGAGATGCTGTGCAGAATAGATAGCAGCAATTCCAGACACAAAGTAAAGAGAAACTTCCTTCCTCAGTTGTCTGTGTTTTGCATCTCTGAAGTCTCAAGAGCTTTTAGTTGGAAGAACATTAGGTACCAAAGGGTCGAGTGAGACAGACAAACATGGCAGAAGTGACTCATCGAAATGATGGAAAGCCAGAACTGCAATCATGTACTTGCACTTGTATTGCACTGTTGTGCAAATATCCTGTAAAGTTGCCATAGGTCAAACAATGACAGGCCTGATTTAATGCCCTCCACACAATTTCTGTGCGCTACATCTTCAAACTGACGGCTTCTTTTATGACTTTGTATTTAATCAGAATGAGCAACACATCCAAAAAGACATTACGTTTTTGTGTCATGCATTTTAACTGCTTCATACACAAAATCGTACAAAACAAAGATTCCATCTGGACATATAATTTCCTAACCACTCCCCCCCCCCTTCGCCTGCCCTAGCCTCTCTTTCTTCACTCAAAATGCAAAAGCTGATGAGATTAATGAATGCGAAAAAAATCACCTATTTAACAAAGTTGATTGTGGAAGAGTTAAGAAATTAAAAAAAAAAAAACTGAGCCCACATTGGGAAGTACGGGCAAGTAATAATGTAAGACAGATTTTTACATGCACATTGTGTATATGTGTATATGTGTGTGTGTGTGTGTGTGTGTGTTGTGTGTGTGTGTGTGTGTGTGTGTGTGCCTGTGTAGCTGAACAAGTTTGTATACCTGTTGACATCAAATATGTGTACGTGTCTGCTGCCTGATAATGATTATGAATGATTATCCACCTAGGGAGGCACACTGTGTCAAGATCTGTAGCACGTTTTTCCTTAGACCTGTGGGTTACCCAAGAGGCCCTATTTAAAGCAGTCATACAGGAGGTTCTCATGATCTGTAGCAGTTCCTATGAGGGCTTTGAAGCGTATGGCCACCCCTGGAGACATGGGGAGCCACTTGCTGAATTGGATGAAGGCCTAGGGGCCTTCTTTCTTTTCTCCTCACTTCTGGAAGTGGCTCTGAAAATATCGGATTTCCCACCACCATGCCTCTTCTTCCTGTCCCTTCTGGAAGTGGATTCCGTTTTGGGGCTGGATGGCTTGACAAGCTTCTGCTCTGAAATGCTCTGCTTGAAGTGTTCTTCCTGTCCTTTTGAAGCACTCCTCTTTTTCTTCCCATGGTTTCTGGATCTGTCTCCCTCTTTTCCCACATTCCCCAACTTCAGTCTAGAAACCTGTGATGGCGGAGGCAGAAAACTAACAGCACTTTGTGATGTGTTCAATAAAACTCTGAAGGTCTCATTATTGTCCTGAGAATAGGGCTGGATAGCAGGGTTTTCTGGACAAGTTTGTTGAGATCTAGCAGATGTCATCAGTATGTTATCTGGAGTGGGTCGCTCAAAGGTAAACTTTGCAAATGTGATAGCCAATTTGAAGAAGTAGTATAAGATTGGAGATATGTCTTTGATGAAGACTTAAGTGGTTTGGCAATTGCTGAAAATGATGTTTGTTGAGGTACTGCTATATCGTTTGAGGCATTTTGAATATCATGGTGCTCTGGTGGTGTTTTGTGTGATATTAAAGTAGGTGCTTGAAACCATGATGATTTACTGTATGGTGTTTGAACATCGTGATCGAGGGGTCGTGGTGAAATGGAGCAAGGCCTATCAAAGCGTTTATAAGGCACAGGAGACACTATACATGACCTTGGGACAGGATGTGGAGAGGATGGTGAGCACCTGCAGGACTTGTGACAATTAAAAGCGGGTGAGGTTGAGTGTGGTTTACCATAATCTGATAACACTGAGTTGGACTTTCTGACAGGCACATGTGAAGCTGGCAAGACAGAATCAGATCTCGGAACAGAAACATCAAAAACTGGCGGTGACAGACCTGACAATGAAGTTATACAAGACCTTGGGACATGGCTATAAGGAATTTCTGACCATAAGGTAAGACTATGAGGCTGTGGTGAAGTTGGACACATCCCAGGTGCATGAGCCTGAAATTGTGGTGAAGACGGACGTGAATTTGGCTGACAGCTATGATGTCCTGATACTGAGGATAAACATGACTTTGCCTGGCTATGACATGTGTGCGAGACTTCACATGACTTTGGCATGTGGCTTGGAGATACCAGTGTGTCTGCAGATGAATTCAAATAATAAGATGCTGGGGATGTTGTGTGTGGCCTCTGAGTGACATCAAGAGGTGGGGGTGAGGACTGTGAAACAGGAACATTCTGCTGGCAGGTAGAACGTGCACTGAGATGGGTGCATGTGGCAAAGCAGTTCCAGGAAAACAAGACTTTAATTCCACTGAAGACTGGCTCGGTGATTTTTGAGCTTGTACTTCTGATTCAACATGGTAGGAATTCACAGCAACCTGTTTTCTTGGTTGTTCTAATAGCTTTGAAGATGATGGCTCTGAGACATCTACGACAGACAATAAACGGTGTTTTGAAGCAGGTGATGTGGGTAAAGGAATATACGACTTTGACTTGGGATGTTGTGTCATTTGAACAGGTTTGGTAATGGCAGCTGCGGAAGTGTTAGAACAAGGAATGAATTTAGTTTTTGGCCATTTCGTATCTCTAAGTTTAGAAACTGCTGATGGTCTCGAGTGTGGATTTCTCAAACTTCTGATTTGATGAAGGCTTGCTTCTAACTCCATGTTCTTCTTTGTGATTGACTTTGATTGAGGTAAAGAGGATACGACTGATTCTATTTTTGTGCAAGAACATTTTTCATCGAGGGATGTCTTCTTGTTTGTTTGATCAAAGGACACTAATGGCTGCATGTTACCTACATCAGTTGACCCATTCTTTTTTTGTAAAGTTCTACTTCCTGAGTTTCTGACTTTCTTGAAATAACTACCGAGTCTTGAAACAAAACTTCCAGACTTCATAGCCTCATTCTCTATAACTGATCTTGGTGCTTTGTTTTGATGCTGCACAGAATGTTTTTCATGCATCATTTTTAAACCTCCCTGTGTCCTTAATCTGAGAGGCAATGGTTCTTGACAGAGACCTTGCTTTCCTTTGCACTTGCCAGCTATAGCCTGCATATTGTCAGCCACTTTCATATTTGTTGCATATTTATTATCTCCTCCAAAAACACTCTCCTCTGATTTGTGAAAATCATTGCAGACTCCATTACAGGTGATTTTTGCACAGGAACTGCATTCCCCCTGATGGTCTCTGAGCTGTGTTGTCAGCGCAGTAGGATCTCCCACAAATGACTTCATCTTTCGACCAATACCACCTTGCTCCCATTCCTTCTGAGTAGCAGATGCAGTCTTTGTGTCCACAGCTCTTGGCCTGTGCATCATGCTGCTGCATTCACTGTTTGTCTGTCCATGCAAGGTAAGCTCATCTTCTGCCCTTTTTTTAAGTATTGAAGGTTTAACCACAGCTGAACTAAATGATGCTATTTTTTCCATTTCCCTCATTTTTTCAGACTTCCAGACGGACTTCTCTTGGTGACAAATGATGAATTTATCTGCTGCTCTCTTGAATTCAGGAGATATGTACTTCCCATTACACTTCAACGCATCACAGGTCACCTCAAAATCCTGCTGTGTGATTCCTATTTGACCGTCACTGGATGGGAATGAATCCTGAAAATGTGTCATACCAGCACCCACACAGACCAGGTCCTTCCCGTCTTCTAGACTGCGCTGACTGCTGACAGTGGGCCTGGAATTTTTTCTGCATTTCTTGCGCCTGAAGAAATTTTCCACAGATCTCCTCATGGAGCTGGGTGCACCCAACTTCTGGTCTACTCCTTTTTTTATCTGCTGTGTGCTCAAGGCGTATGCTGAGCACACTCTGTCCCCTACCGGCCTCTGGCCTGGGGGGTGCTGGTTACTGTTCCTAGTCACAGCTGGGACACTGTCATGGTCTTCTCCCTTTCCACTTTCCTGGGGCAAGTTATTTTTGTCAGGGAGGGGGTTTGGATCCGGGTCAAAGCGACCCACATAGAAGCCATAGGAACGCAGAAGGTAGAGATAGTCCCTGAACAGTGTGCTGCTAGAGTTTCTTGGATGCAAAGGGCAACACAGACAGTGACCCTCATCCTTCATGACTTTGTCTCTCAAGCACTTGGCCAGCACCTTAAGAAGTCTGTAAGAAGAAACATCATGGGCAGCCTGTGGGTCTGCCTGCACTGTCTTGGATGTCTGATGCTCTCCCTCCCTGCGCTCTCTCTGTCCCTCTAGAGCTAGACTGGACAGTGACTTGAACTGGTCTTGTTCCGTGTCGGATGACTCTTGGCTAGAACCTGACCATCTGAGGTCCCTGCCTGACCCTGTAGGCCCATTCAGCAGTTCACTGCTCTCTCTTTTAAACTTGTCCTTGTTCCCCTCTGCAGTGCTGAATGCTGGAAGGATATTGTGTCCAGCCTCTGCTACGGGTGGCCTACACCACAGCTTATCCAGTGATGGTGTAGATTTTCCTTCTTGGTTGTACAGATCATTTTCAGTCTGGGACTTGTTTGACAGATTCCATAAAACATGTTTCCTATCGGTGGCTTGTATTCAATATTTGAATCATTAAGCGTGTCAGAAACTAACAGTCTATCTGACTCATTTTCAGACCACTTTGATATATCTGACAGACAATCTCTCATTGACTCGGGTCTGTGCTCTGTCTCCAAGTTAGCCAGCGTGCCTGATGATGACTGTTCCTGTAATTCTGCCCTACACCCTGCCATTCCTTCACTTAATGTCTTTTTCATCCATTTATTTGTGTGTTCCTGAGAGTACTCATGCTGTGATTGATCAGGTGTATCTAGGTCTGTTACTGTGCTGACACTGGAATCAGTCTTTGATTCTCTAAAGACTGACATTAGCTCTTCCAGCATCTGTGCTTTAAAGATCGCCTGTGATTTCCTTCGTATGTCTCTGTTCCCCCATGACTGCCACCTAGGTTCTGACTTGGATCTGAACAAGGTGGCTGCCTGTGTGTACACAGGAGCTGGTTCTCTCAGACATCCTGACTTAGACATGTTCCCTTCCTACAGTAGCCAAATCAAGGGTTCGCTGCCTGGGTTGGAGAGAGGCTCACACTGGGGTTTGACTCCAGCATCCACCTGATGGCATGCTAACCCCCTTCTTTCAGCTCCATGACCTCTGAATGAAGATCCACACCATCTGTAGCCAATGGTTTGTGAAGGAGGGGGGGGGGGGGGGGGGGGGGGGGGGGGGGGGGGGGCTAATGCTCCCAGCCTCTCTATGGCTTGATGTCTTGAAGGAATATGACTTCCCTGAAATACCTCTTGTTTTGAACCTCTGTGGCAAGGTGAGGCTTCTGGTCCCACAACATGTTTTTTTGTCCTGACCAGCTGGATCCTTTCACCTCAGACATCACTTCTGAGAGACATCCTTTAGCAGACTGTTGTTCAGCATCAGACTTTCAACCTGCCTATTCAGCTTGCCAGATGTCAGTCTTCAAAAGGCATAGTACCTCTGCCAGTCTTGCTTCCTTTTCAAAGGCTGATCTTTTCTCCCTTCAGGTATGAAGTTGCAAGCGTTCTAGTCTGAACGGCTCTCAGCATCAGGTTACCGCTTTGAAAGCTGGGACACTCAGGTATGTAAGACAGACACTTACCGACGTAATCAGAGGAGTCCGATTCACGATGCAGTCCGTGGCCAGAGCTGTCACTCTCTTCTACAGTACGAGGGATCCGCAGTTTCTTCTTCTCCACGTTCTTGTTCAGGCTGCTGAGGCTGTTGGCCCGCACATGTGGTGTCTTGTGGCGGGTCTGAGTCTGTACCACAAAGCTGTGCTCGTACTGATAGACATCATTCACTGGATCCCATGGCCGGTCACTGCAACATCACCAAAGGACCAGCTTGTTTTTAAAACAAAAACATGGGTTTGAGAATACTTAATTCTCTGTGTTACGGTGCACACTCTGTGTGTGTGCGTGTGTGTGTGTGTGTTGTTGCGAGTGTGAGTGTGTGTGTGTGTATGTGTAAATGTTACAAAGTTTAAAGAATTCTGAGTAATTCACAACTGTTGTACAGGTCCATGCCAGTGATGTATTAGTTTTCCTACAGATAAACTGCCATGTTAAACAACGAAGAGAGCATCTTGTCTGATAACGATGATGTCACTTGACTGGTTTCAGTTTCTCTTCTTTGCTACTATTGCTAAACTCTGGTCAATTTCATTTGATTAAAAAATCATTCACTCATCTGGCTAAAACTCAACCAATCCTAAAGAAACTATTGCACTGTATAGATCTTGTGATCTTTCAGTTTCAAATCATACAGAATTTGACCATTGTCTAGGACGAGCTTTTTTTTTTTTCTTGTTCAACATACCCACATCACAAAACAATGTCTTCAAATATAGAATAATACCTGTGACACTGAACAGATTTAATTTTGATCTTCTGCTACTTTGGTAAAATCCAACATGGGTATACAGCACAAGGGTATAGCATCGGATGGAAGACAGATTCTCTCAAAATCGAATTTCAGGTCTGCTAAAACACACCCAAATATCATCCAGTTCTCTGCATCTTGAGAACAAGCACCAAGTGTTACTGTTAGTACATAACATCACAACAGGCAACCAGGGAATATCACAGTTGTCCATAGAACCTGAAATATCAACAGACTACCTGGAAAAATATCAGCTTCAATATGGCTCGTACAACCTAACCCTCAAAATGACAAGTTTTGCCTTACCAAAAACAGACCTCACTCAGCTGAGCCCAAAGAGAGTGGAGAGGATCCAAAATCACAACTCAAGCCATGGACTAAAGCAAAAACAACTGTGCTGACCTGATGACATCATTTTCAATCTCAACTCAAAATGATGTCACTAGAAAATGAGCTCCAGCCTAAAAATTACGTCACTGATGATGTCACAAAGAAATGATGTCATATTGGGGAAAAGGTGAGGGGGGGGGGGGGGGGGGGGGGGGGGGGGGGGCAAGCCAGTTAGTGGAACAGGAATGGGCCTCTTAACCTCTCTCTAACATAGGTGAAATTACTGAATGAAAAAAACCAACCAACCAAGTCTTACACTTCTCTCTACCATTCATTTCTTAACATTACTTACAGGTTCTCTTTCCTTTTCTTTTTTTTTTTTTTTTTTTTTCCAAATTTAAAAATGAAGGGTGTGCTGAACAGTGTGAGCTGGGAAGGATGGATAATGATGATAGGAGGGTAGGGGGGGGGGGGGGGGGGGGGGGGAAAGGAGTGAGTTGGAAGAAAGCAGAGATTGTGAGGGGAGACGAGTGAGGATGCATTGTGATTTTCTCCTCTCTGTGATGAGAATACTACAAAATTATAGGTGGTATGGGTCTGTGTGCAAGGATGGGTGGACAAAGATCACTATGTTAGGCCTGCTGACACTGCCTGGAGACTCCAGATGACTCCAGACAGGCTTAACAAGAGGTTCTGTTCACTGGATAAATTTGATAGCTGCCATATGCTTTCAGTAAAAAGTTTAATACTCTCGCTTTTGCGTCCCCTTCTTCATCTCCAATCTCTCCCCCATCCTTCCCCTTTGTTGTATAAATCCCTAAATCTTTTACTTCAAGGTCTGTCATTTTGATGTAAGAACCATTTGCCTGCATGTGCGGTGTGTGTGTGTGTGTGTGTGTGTGTGCGTGTGTGTGTGTGTGTGTGTGTGTGTGTGTGTGTGCACCCCCCCCCCCCCCCCCCCCCCCCCCCCCCCCCCCCCCCCCCCCCCGATTTGTCCAATATATCATCACATTGCAAAACTTTCTCATTACTACACATTTTTCGGTGTGAAATTTGTGCTGTGTTCAAAACATTCTATGCTTACTCAGTCACAAAACAAAAACAAACAAGATGCAAAGCATATAAACGTACTCCCAGTAAGTAGTACAAAAAAAAAATATATATATATAAATCAGTCACTGTAGCACTTTTTCCCCTTTTGGTGGTAGATTTTTGGTATGTAAGAGAAAAGAAAAAAATGCTAGAAAAAAAATGCTGCTCTCCCCGGTGGGGAAATGAACCCAGGTCTCCTGCGTGACAGGCGGGTGTACTAACCACTATACTAGCTTACAGAATTGGTTATACATAAGTTTATAAACCGTTATTGCTTAAACTGTACATCACCAAAATTATCATTTATAGCCGTTAGTAACAGCTATTCTGGTAAAATAAAACATCGGGCATCATCCGTGACTCATAATGAACATATCAACAAATTTCAGAAAGATCCGTCCAGCAGTTTTGTCTGGAGTTGAGTGGAACACATTTTGACCACGGACAGACAGACATACAGACAGACAGACATTTTTTCGTTCCCATGGTAAAGTACTCCCTATTCTATAAGAACTGGGAGTACAAAAACCCCTCATTCAGGTAGACTTTTCTTCAGAAATTTTGCAGGGACAACTCCTAGTACTTTGGGTTCGTCTATACGCCAAAAATGTGTGGTGAACATGGAATCATCGATTCATCACTCTCATCTAAAAGTCAAGAACTCGCACTAGACCATTTCAGGACCAGTAAGACTTATCTATCCCTGCAAAAAGCTATGCATTATCTGGACAAGCCAAAAATATTTTAACAGATCTGCGATACAAGTTGAAACTCCATCCATAGGATTGCATGTCAATCCAAATCACAAGATCCTACTGGACAATCTTTGGAAGCTGTAAACATCCTGCCCAGCACTCTTTGCCGACATTCTGACCATGAGTATTCACGCTCGAATAATTTGCAGTTCATTTGAAGAATCTCATTCACAATAATTGCCATTACAACACTGAAGTTGTTTCCAGCATAGATCACAAAAAACTTTGAATTTGGACCAACTTGGAGGGGGCGTGGGGGGTGGGGGGGGGGGGGGGGGGGGTTTTGTAATTTGTTTTATCCTCTATGCGCAGACAGCACTTGTTGTGATGAACCATGTGTAAAAAAAAAAAAAAAAAAAAAAAAGTGTTTTAATAACACACTTATTATCTGACTCAGAAAGTACAGGAAAAATCTGGACAAACATGTCTTCAATTAGTGATGTTTCCTTGTCCTTTGTTTTTTCCATAGCCACAGACTTTGCACACACACTCTTCCACCGCTTTGCAATCATGAATGGTTTTACTATCAATGGATCAGTTGGCATGATAGATTATTTCCCTTCAACCATTTGGCACCAATGATCTTTCTCGATCATGAAATGGTTGACTATCAAATGATCGAAAGTAAATATGAAATAGGCAGGGAACAGTAAACAATAAACAAGCAGGGTAACTCTTACTCACACAAGATAACATAACTCCAGAGGAATGCTGCTTACAACACCGAATCGCCAAGCAGACATGACAAACACACAGAGCACACAGAAACAAACAAGGAAACTTCCCCAAAATGGATGTTCCAAGCTTGCCTTTATACCCTGTACCGAACACATCTACAACAGCAACAAGAACTGGAGAAATGAACAAATATAAAGAAACTTTATTCAAGACTGGCACAGCCCTTTTAAACTTGAATAAAGTCAAACACAAGGACAGACAGAAACAAATACAAATAACCTCGATTTAAATGAAATGAAAGTAGATATGAAATGAGGCAGGGAACAGTAAAAAGGCTGTTTAAAAAGGCTGTGCCAGTCTTGAATAAAAGTTACTTTATTCATTTTCTCCAGTTCTTGTTGCTGTGTCGGGGGCCGGAATAGCTCAGGTGGTAGAGCGCCAGAGACTCGTAATCCAAGGGTTGCGGGTTCGAATCTCTGCCGGGCCGTTTCAGTACAGAGGGATTTTTCCCTTGGAGTTAACATTAGTTCTGACTCCATTTCCCATATAGTGCTTTGAATGAGACTATAAACAAGGTTCCATGTGTGAACGCACGTATAACATCTTGCACACACATAAAATCCCATCACCAACTTTCGGAAGATAAGGCCAGTTTGGCCGTTGGTATGGATGACAAGTTATACATAGCATGCACCTTCCCTGAAGATGGGAGTATGGCTGTGGGAAAAAAAAATGGTCATGCACACAAAACTCCACTCCCTTTGTTGGGTAGATGGCTTTAATACTTGCCTGTCCATATAGGGAGTGTCCGCAGGAGTATCAGACTGCGTACACAGAAGAAGAAGTTGCTGTGTAGATGTGATCGGTACAGGGTTTATGGGCAAGCTTGGAGCATCCTTTTAAGGGATGTTTCCTTGTTGTCTGTGTGTCTGTGCTGTCATGTCTGCTAGGCAATTCTGTGTCGTACAGCATTCCTTTGGACTTATGTTTTCTTGTGGGAGCAAGAGTTACCACTTTGTACAAATGTCGTTTTTATAAATGATTCGCTTCAAGTTAGTATCTCCATAATCTTAGGCTACCAATTTTCTTTCCCTCTTAATATATATAATTTTTTATATGCCGATTCCTAATTCTCAGAAGGGTATCTTGTACTGAGGTTGATATCAAGCAAATTAAATGATAACAGGCGGGCTGCTTCTGGGGTAGTGCGAGAGGATGCAAGCTGCGCTCATTCAGTGTTCGTGTATATTCATTCGTTCATACACACTAATTTTTCACTATCTAACAAATCATTCTTTCCTATTGCCTCACCACTGGTGAAATCTATAAAACAGTTCATCCTAAATATCCAAAAGGCCTCCCGAAAACCAGCAACGATCACGGCAAAGTGGTTGTGGATTTTAGTTTTTGGCAAGATTACAATCGTCCAGGCGGAAAATGCGGTATATATCTTCATTCAGACACTCTATCTGCGCCTCTTTCATCTTTTTTATTTGCTCGATTCTAAATTATGAGCACTGGGTATTGTTGTACTGAGTACACATGAGAGAATAAATAATGATAATAAGGGTGTAAAATACTGATATAATAAGAGGAGAGGGTGGATGAGCGGTTGTAAACTGCATGCGGAAGACTGGAACCATGATATTTCGACTGTTTAACGCAGGAACACATTCTACATGCCACCACCACGTATGAAATGATAAAACAAGTTCTAAAAATATTATAAGGCTCCGCCGAAAAACACAGACAAACGAATCACAAGACAAAACACGACGCGTTTCGACCTCTTAGGTCTTCTTCAGGCAAGTACACAACACTCAGGGCAATGAAAATCAACGAGCAATCACTTATCTTCATTCAGTTCACCGCAAGATGGGCGTTGAATGAAAACGATGCTGTCGTGAAGGAGACAATGTGAGTTGAGGTGGTAGTGATGACAATATCGACACTGATAGGAAAATGATAATGATAATAATGGTGATAAAAATACTGAAAAAATATAAAAAGAGGCAATATGGCAATAGCAGTTGTTGTATGGGAGAAAGGAGAGGGGTTACAGGATTATCGAAGAGCATGGTTGTCGCGGCAACAGCGTTAGTGGCAATGACGATGGTGATGATAATGGTAATGATGGTAATATCAATACAAACACTGGTATTAGTAATAATGATAATAATGCAAACAACAATAGTAAGGGTGATGGTAATAATAGTACAAGTTATAAAAGTATGATACAGAAATATAAATATAAATAAAAAAATGTAATAAAAAAATATCAATAAAAGTAATGATAATAACTGTACTAAGGGGAGGGAGGAAGACAAAGGAGGAGGGGGAGGGGGAGGGCAGGAGGCACAATGAGGAGGAGGAGAAGGATGAAGATGATGCTAGGGCTGTCCATTCTGGTCCAAGACTTGCATGACAGGGCTTGTACTCCACACTAACAACATATCCTGGTGTCAACCAGGCCTGAGAGGTAGAGACAACCGATAGCCGGTCAGGAAATCTGAGCAGCACTCTCCATGACATATCCATGAAGCGGACGAAACTTGACCGTGTGGTCTCATTCCTCCCAGTTCAACCCACAGCAAACTCAACTGTGGCCGGGGCAGAATGCTACCACAAATCAACCGGCTCCGATGGGAATGGAGCTCACAACCTCCCAGCCAGGAGTCAGCAACGCTAACCACTTTACCACAGCTGCTGGTGGTAGCGTGTAGGCTTAGAACAGCCGCCCCCCCCCCCCCCCCCCCCCCCCCCTACCCCACCTACATTCTCTTGGGATGGTTATCCGTGCTGGTCATAATTATCATCTGAGATGGGCATGGAAGTAGAATCTGAACGCAGGCCGAAGACAACAAACAACAGGCAACCAAAACACACTGACGACGACAAACTTGGAAACGCCTACAATCTGACTCACTCAGCATGTTTGTAGATCCAGTCCCCTCCGTTGAGGTAGTCTTTCTCAAAAAAGCGGGGGACCCACTCCGTCTTGTTCAGTTTGCGCTCGCGGGCGCTCTTCCGCTGTTCCTCCTCGATTGCATACTTTTCGTTGGTTGCTGCCTGCATGTCGGTCGCCATTACTGCTCGGCTCACACCTTCCCAAAGTCTGTTCAGTGAAAACAAGGGAGGAATGAAAATGACAATGTGATACAAACCCTGCCAACTCTCATGATGGGTATGAGGGAAAAAAACAAAAAAAAAAAACGCCCTGAAATAGTGAGACACGAATCCTGCACACCCTGCCTTTCCCTTAATCTATTTAAGCGAAAATAGAAACACCTTCCAGTAACGAAACAAACCTTGTGAACCCTACCCCTCCCGCTGTGTTTCAAGGAAAAAATGAAAACAGCTTGCCATAGCGGACCTGTTTACCCCAAATTCGTGTACCTGTAATATCTCTGACAAAAACCTGTAATTTGAAAAAAAAAAAAAAAACCCTAGTAATTTTGATAATCGCAATACTTTCACAACTTTTGAAGATTTGGAAGAGCTGGCCGTTGGCACGTATGACCGCTTTGTCGCCATCTTTGACAAAGTGAAAGACGCAAGGCACAGTGGGAAATGTCTTCTTACTGCTTTAGACCGAAACGGTAGCAGACAAAACTTTGCATTCAACAGTTTTCTTTTTTTATTATTTTCCCGTCATTTTTTTTTTTTTTTTTTTTGTTGTTGATCTAATTCCTGCAATTTTGATTTTTTTTCCGTAAAAATTACGGCAATATCGTAACAGTAAACAGGTCTGCCATGGCCAACCACAAACTCTGCCAACTCTGTAATACCTACAATCTGCTCAAGTGTGAAAATAGTTTTGAAAAAAACAACAGATTCACTTCTCTCCATCTGATCCAACTGAGAATGTAACTGTTCAGGAAGAATTGCAAACCCAATGACTGTGAGGTTTTTATCATTGTTGTTGTTGTTATCGTTGTGTCATTGTCCTCCAGTAAAACAGACCAAAAAAACCTTCTTTTTTTTTCTCCCAAGAGAAATTCAATCAGTGGGAGAAAAAAGGACAAAAATTAGTTGAAGTAGATGGCTGGCATTTTGTATAAGACACACTGATATAAACCGCTGCCACTGTCTGTTGTATTTAATTTTCCTGTACATTATGCTCATTCAACTTTAACAACACATCACTGCTTTTTCTTTCTTTTCACTTCCTCGGTTCTAATAACTCTCTCTCTCTCTCTCAACCTAAGTCCATCTCCATTGCTCTCTCTCTCTTCTGGCAAAAAGTGGAAGAGTAAACACACCTCTCTGACTCGTATGGCTGCTGGTCTGAGATGGGAACACAGAAGCGCTTCAGTCTGCTGCCACGGATTTCTGGCGTGGGACTCCAGAAGATATCTTTCTTCTGAAAGGCAGTCATGTGTATATTAGCAAACACACACACACACACACACACACCACACACACTCACACACACACACACAACACACACACTGTCCTTCCTCGTCTGTTACATAAGATTTACATGTTCCGTTCTTTTTTTTTTTTCTGTGGTGGTTTAGCATTTGACACCTGCACTGCTGGATCTTGAAGAGAACCGATCTGTGGGCATTTGAAGGACAGAGCAATCATAGTGAAGAATTCAAAAGACTGACTGGTTTGACTCTGCGATGTACTTTCAACCTGATATGTACTAAACTCCCAAATTAAGCCTTTTGTATATCAGACAAACTGTCAACGAAAAAAAAGGGTACTGTCAAAAGAAAGCCCTGTGTCCCCACGCATACCCTCCAAAATATAAAAACTCTAAAAGCGCAATTTTGTTGACAAATTTAACAGTAATTACAGTCTGATGCACATGTGTTGGTGTTTACGACTGACCACTGTGGACACTTAACACTGCGCAGATCCAAACATCAATCTGAACAACGATGCTGGCTAATTCTAATTATCTAACCATTGTCAATTCAGTTTGAATCAATGTCAAGCAAATCCATTTAGTCTATATTGATACCCGAGTCGTCTTTGTCCATTAAATGGCACCAATTGAACAGACATTCTTTATCACTATCGTTTCTTGTTTTCAAGTTAATTGTCTCACAAAATGTACAAAAACAAATAAAAACTTTTTTTTTGCGTGACACAATTACAAACGGCTTACAGCAACTGAAGCAATCTGCTCAAAACTATGTGTCTTTAATGCTGAACTTTCCCAAATACACTGTATAAAAACATGATGTAGCGCGATTCTTGACAGGTGAATCGCAAGCTTTGGGGAAAATAGCAGACAGGCAGAGACTGGTTGTTGAAAATAAACAATAAACAAGCAGGAAACTCTTGCTCCCATAAGAAACTTAACTCAGAGTAACTTTTATTCAAGACTGGCACAGCCTCACTTCATTTCCATTTTTGGTTGTTGAAAGATGAGTAGCATGATTTTTCCAACCCCTTATGACCTGCATGTCTGCCCATCACAAGAATTCTGCAGTTTCCACATGGTCAAAATGTTCAACAGTGGCCAATGAAGATTTAAGCTGGTCAAGACAAAAATGTCATGGACATGTCACAGGAACTGGAGATGCATGTGGAAAAGCTGATAGAGCATCTAGAACAAAAGTTATAAGTCTTGTTTCACAAAAAAAAAAAAAAAAAAAAAAAAAACTGACGATAGCTACAAGCTAGTTCCAAAGATACAAAATTATGCATGCTCACATACACATTTACTGCAGCAAGGCAAAACAATTAAGACTCAAAAAGTATACACAAAATACTATAATCTGAGCAAAGCAAATCTTCGGTTCATAGAAAGTACTCCTAAGGCTACAAAACTGGCCATCTGTGCGTATATAAAGTAAAGCGCCATGATCTCAGGGAAAGAAGAATTTCCTTTAATCAGAAAACCTTATGCTACTAATATGCTAAGTACATGCATAACACCATTTTTAAAGGTAGCACGGGGATTTTGGGTTTCATTAAAAAAAACTTCCAGGCTAACAAAACAGCCTACAGATAAATCAGTCTGTGTTATTACCGGCCCGGGTAACAACATACAACAGAACAAAACCTATGTAACAAAAAGGACTCTTCAGAAACACATTAAAACTATGTACACAAAATCAAGCACACTATTCACTAATTCAAAACGGATTATAGCCACACAAAAAACCCTGTTACCAAACGTAATCGATTGTAAATAATGTCTACCTTGTCAAGGGCACGGTCCTTAATGTAGATTTGTTGGTCCCAGTGGCCATCAATCATGGCCAGCACATCTGAGCCCATCATAATCTTCCATGAATTCTGTTGGAGGTTTGACCGCTGCCCGGGAAATTGGCTGACAACACACACACACATGAAACAAACATACAAAGAAACACATAGCACACCAGATGCACACGTAAGTCCCACACACACAAACACACACATCATTTCCCCATCCTCCACTTGGCCACCCCCACCCTGCCCTCCTCACCCTACACACATACACATTTATACACAAATATGTTTAAAGTCACACACACACACACACACACACACACACACACACACACACACACAAACGCAAGCATGCACACACACACACTTACACATTCAAGCATGCACAGACAATACACAAACAACACACACACTCGCACAAACACACACACACACACCCAGAGCAGCAACAGAACAGCCATTCCCTTCAGCTTAAACTCCAGCTCACACTTGTAGCCGTTTCTTGGACAGTTGATGGTGACTTTGCCCCCCAGCTCCATCGTCAAAGTGCCTATCAAGATTCCTGACACAACATATCAGAGCCTGACTCACAACCACAGCCAGCAAAACCAATCTTTATCTTAGCTACTATCGTACCATCTCTAACGAAAGAAATCAAAAACATCACAACGAATCAAAACCACTCACAGTCCTGGAACATTCTAACACATTGTGTTGTAGCTAGTTACCGCTCAGAGTCTACTCAACCAAACATAGCCATTCAAAGTCACCACCACATTAAAAAAAAAAACCCATCAAGAATAGAAACGAGTTACAAGATTACTGAATGAATAGAAACTAACAAACTACAATGCAGACGGAACTTCGTTAAAATCTCTTACAAATCTCCTGATCATAGCAGCAATGCTGGTATTCAACAAAGAAAGAGAAAAAAAGAGAGCTGAGACTACCTGAAGAAAAGACACCTCTGAAATGACCCACAGAAGCAGAAAAAAAAGCTGACAGCAAACAAGAGGGGTGGATTGAAAGACAGAACCTCTGAAAAGGACTAAATATGGGCAAATTTCGGATCAAAACTTCAAAAAATGGGGTACACCTGATACAGGAAAAAAAATAACAAACAAACAAACGAACCAAAAAACCCACCAGATTCTCAAAGATGGTCATGCTATCATTACAACTGTGTGGGACACATCAACAAATCTCAAACCATTGGGAGCTTGATCATATCATCTTCCAGTGTATACTATCATAGTTCACTAGACCACTTGGCATCAAACCAAACCTCAGTGGTAAACAGTAAACAAGTGGGGTATGTTTTGCTCCCATAAGGAACCTAACAACAGAGTAATTTTATTCAAGACTGGGACAGCCTTTTAAACTTGAATAAAGTCAGACAAATACATAGACGAACAATCTAATAGTGGGGAAAAAACAAGCGCAGGCCAACAACTGAACTGTCTGGCAAAGATTTGGACTTGAGGGGAGGGAGAGGGTGTTAAAAGGCTGTGCCAGTCTTGAATAAAAGTTACTCTGTGTTAGGTTTCCTTATGGGAGCAAAACATACCCCACTTGTTTACTGTTTATCGTTTACTGTTCCCTACCTCATTTCATTTCCAAACCTCAGTGGTGTTAAGTGTTTCAAGTATTCATGTAGGAACGTTACTATTTTACAAGACTGGTGAGTTGATTTTAACGTGGTGACAGCCCTGATGTGGCCCTTTGCGGTCGGCTGGGCTATAAGCAACATTATCTTATTTATCTACTATTTTACAAGTATACAATACTGTAAAAATGACTCCAACATCAATGACTCCAACATCAAACAATAAAATCCAAATCTCAGCCAGTCCGGAAGTGTCTAGTATTTTCTTACAAGCAGCACTGTGTTGTCTTACAGAGTATATAACACTGTAGCAACTGACTACAACATAGCAACCGACTACAACACATACAAAAACCCAAATCTTGACCAGTCCAGAGTGTTACCTATTCTCTTATAAATTTCTCAACATTTTTCTTCAACACTTCTCTTCTCCTTCCAGTTTAACTGTTGAAAGTTTCCCATCTGATGATCTGCATTTCAGAAAAATCAGAATCAACGTATAGTCCATGTCTTCCTGCATTTTCATGTTGCAGATCCCATTCTGACTGATTCAAATCATTAACACCGAGAGAAGACCAGTCTCTCATATTGAAACAAAAAGCTGGAAGAAGAAAAGTATCTAGTTTTAACGATTAAAAGTACCATAAAATGCACTTTTGCAGACATTTTGGACATGCCCATGAACCAAACCGTAGCTGGAATTAAAGCTGTAAGAGGATTGAAAGTCGTTACGAAGAAGCTAATGCTAAGGCAAAAATCAGTGATGAGGCAGGGTGGGGAATAGGGGATGGCCACAGTCTGCATCAGAGAGAGAAAGAAGTAGCGGATTGTATTTCTCAAGTCCAGTTTAGGAATAAAAATAAGATAAGATAAGATAATGTTGCTTATAGCCCAGCCGACCGCAAAGGATAAAAATAAAGGTATAGAATCAAAACATTTTTTTTAAAAGAAGGAGCAATTCTAGCATGACTTGGTGTTGAGAACACTATAGAATCAAAACATTTTTGTAACAGGAGCAATTCTAGGATGCCTTGGTGTTGAGAACACAATAGAATCAAAACATTCTTTTAAAAGTAGGAGCAATTCAAACATGATTTGGTGTTGAGAACACTATAGAATCAAAACATTTTTGTAACAGAAAGAGCAATTCTACGATGACTTGGTTTGAGAACACTATAAAATCAAAACATTTTGTAACAGGAGCAATTCTAGCACGACTTGGTGTTGAGAACAATATAGCATCAAAACATTTTTCTAACAGGAGCAATTATAGCATGACTTGGAGTTGAGAACACTAAGAATCAAAACATTTTTGTAACAGAAGGAGCAAGTCTAGCACAACTTGGTGTTGAGAACAATATAGCATCAAAACATTTTTCTAATAGGAGCAATTATAGCATGACTTGGAGTTGAGAACACTATAGAATCAAACATTTTGTAACAGAAGGAGCAAGTCTGGAACGACTTGGTGTTGAAAACACTATAGCATCAAACATTTTCTAATAGGAGCAATTATAGCATGACTTGGTGTTGAGAACACTATAGAATCAAAACATTTTTGTAACAGAAGGAGCAAGTCTGGCACGACTTGGTGTTGAGAACAATATAGCATCAAAACATTTTTCTAATAGGAGCAATTATAGCATGACTTGGTGTTGAGAACACTATAGAATCAAAACATTTTTGTAACAGAAGGAGCAATTCTAGCACGACTTGGTATTGAGAACACTATAGAATCAAAACATTTTTGTAACAGGAGCAAGTCTGGCACGACTTGGTGTGAGAACTAACTCTACCCCTGAACTGGAGACAGTTTGGTGGGCAGCCTCCACAGCGAAACCAAAACAAAAGAGCCGTGTTTCTTCAGCCAGGAATGGAAGCGAACTATGTAAAGATATAGCCATGCATGTGAAAGTAGTACTTCAAAAGAGGCGAGTGAGCCATCTCAGCGAGCTTCGTGTGAAGGTCCACTTAGCACCTTAAAGTTTCTATGGCATTCTAGTACAGCCATTCTTTAAGTCTAGTATGATAAAGGCATCAGTTTGGTTGTGGGAGTATAAGCAATGTATCACACACCACTTTTACTAAGGTTTTTTTTTTTTTGTAGTAGAGAGTAATTGGTGTACTTTCTTTCATAAAATGGGATTCAAAATGCATCCAAAGCGTAAGGGGCACAAGTCTGACACATGTACACACTTCACACCACACATGCTGACCTTTACAATGTGCGTAAGGCATGGTGATGAAGTAGTCCTCTCCCCTCTCCAAGAACGTTAACGTGGCCACCCCATCAAGAATGGCCGACAGAGAATTGCCTGCAACACACCACCAATCACAACTGTTCACAAACGCTGCACAAGATTTACTAAAGGATGAACCAGTATCCCTACTGTCACCCCCAACCTCCACCCCTCTCAAATAACGATCAAGGCTTATTAGCTTGTCGTTTCATTTGTTTCTAAACACCGAGTCAGGTCAGAAAGATGCTTGCACACCAATCCAACTGTGAGCAATTATGATCTCTGCTTAATAAGTTTGTAGACTGCTCAGTATGTTAATCTCACATCTAGCTATTTTCATAACATCACATGCCACAGTATGCGAACAGTTTCATCACACAACTTTCAAATCAATTCATTTTCCAAGTTCAGGACACTCAAAGACTTTCAAGTGTTTTTTTTTCCCCAAACCTTTCTTATTTCTGTCCCTTATTTGTTGATCATTTCGATGATCTTAATGTGAAGGTTGAAACATTACACCATGAAGACTATAATATCTAAAAATGTTCAACAGACTTTGGGAATAATGAAATCTAATTTCTGCTCAATGACACCATTTTCCATTACAGTCTTATTCCATGACCCAAAGGTACAGGAATCATATGTATAAAAATCTAGAACATCAAAAAAAAGAGCAAAACTTAGAGAAAATGAAAGGAGTTTCTCACTCTCTCTGTCTCCCTTGCACACACACAAACACACACACCAACACACACACACACACACACACACACACACACACACACACAGAGTCTTTTTTTCCAACAGACTGCCTTAGAAATTGTATGATATTAGTACTTCTGTTTCTTTATGTTTCAAACAACGATCGATAAACAAAACAAATGCATCTTTTTTTTCCCCTCAGATTTTACTACCACTCATTACTGGTCAATTTTTCACACTGAATTCTCCACTCAATAATGCTCACCATAGAACTTGGATCGTGCAAGGATGCTGCCACTAATGTTGAAGCCATCTTTACGATTGGTCACATGAAACACAGACACTGGGGATGATGGGACACCTGTAACAAACACGCATCTGAATTCATGTTCACGACTGAAACAAACTACATAACGTGAATAGAAACAAAATAGAAAAAAACTGTGGAAAAAATAATCCAATCTCAGCTGTATGGTGAAAGTTAAACAAAAACAAAATGAACCAAACTAAGGTCAGTTTATGGCGACTTCTTTTCCAACTCCATCTGGTCACACTCTCTAAAGCAATATTTTCTTTCACAATGATAAACAAACTTCATCCTTTTCTAGTGACCTTATCTCTGACAGACGCTTTTCTTACCTAATTGCCTTGATCAAATAATGATTTATCTTTTTCAAGGCTTCCCCCCTCCCAGTATTTCTTCAAATTGTATTATTTTTCCAACTTCTGAAGTTTCACGGTCACTGCCATGGGGTAAGAAAAGCAAAACAAATTAGAGCACACAGAACAAAACACACACACACACACACATATACATGTGCGTGCGTGCACTCTCACACGTACAGATGCAAAATGTATAAGTGCGTATGTATGTGCATATGCACATGCACACACATTGGCATGTCAGAAGACAGATACGAGCTAAGCGTACTTATGCACAGAGAACAATACAAAACACACACGATCTCCAACTGTCTCTCAAAAACTCAGATTCAATACGCAAGCACCAGACACAGACAAGATGTACAGCCACCAATTCCCCACACCTCATGGTAACCACCGCCCCCTTCCCCTGCTATACGCACACATCCCTCATCACCCTCCCACCCCACCGTCCACCTCTCCACCCTCCATCTCCTCCCTGACCTGCTCGGCGATGTAGAACGTGCGACTGCCTGTGGCAGGATGGTGCCAGCAACAGCGAAACACCTCTCCTATCACAGGGTTGTAGGGCTTCTTCAGACCCTGCAACACAACACCCACATCATCATCAACACCAGCCACAGCCAAACACCTCTCCTATCACTGGGTTGTACGGCTTCTTCAGACCCTGCAACACAACACCCACATCATCATCAACACCAGCACAACTATCAAACCACCACTGTGTCTCATATCAAAACTAAAACTGAAAAACAAACACCATAGAGAGAGAGTGAGAGAGAATGAGAGACAACGAAACAGAAATAGATACATTAAATGGAAATACACTTGTAAATCTTTAAGACAAAATAGATACACTATGGATACACTTAAACTTACAGCGACTTATAAGTGTGGAGTATTTAACCTTTTTCCACTACACATAACAAGTTCTCTCTTTGTCCACACAACAACAAACACAACCGCACGCATGCACACCCATACACAACATCAGTATGCACACACGCACACATACATACATCAGTATGCCTGTGCGCGCACACACACACACACGAGCCACACAACATAACCACAACACACAAACACAAACACATACGTGATGTGCACAGACACACACACACAGATAGAGGACATACCTTAGGTTTCTTGTAAAGCCGGAGAGATACCATCTGACGACAGACTTCATACGACTGTAAGGACTTTCCTCTAGAACAGCCCTGTCCGCCAAAAGAATTGTAACGAATCAGCCTCACACTCAGCACTTTTATGCGCAGTTTGCTATGGGGGATGTTGATGCTACCAGTAGCATGCTGTTCTGGTGTGTGTGTGTGTGTGTGTGGAGGATGAGAGAGAGAGAGAGAGAGAGAGAGAGAGAGAGAGAGAGAGAGAGAGAGAAGAGAGAGAGAGGAGAGTGTGTGTGTGTGTGCGCGGCGTGTGTGTGTGTGCGCGATGTGTGTGTGGGTGTGCTGTATGCTAGTATGGGAGCTTATATGTTGAGGGAGCAAGAATTGACAGACATACCACATAGGCACAATGTGGCTCTACTGCTGGTTGTTTTAATTTTCAAACATCTTTGTGAAGAAATGATTGACATTTAGAAGGTCTACAACGCTATCACATGTACAATGAAATATCATCATCCTGAGAATCAGCGCCAGCTGTTTTCTTTCTGTCGCTTTCACGATTTTAACGAATTTTCACCAACATAAAAATGCATGTTTCTTTAACGAAAACATGAAAATGGAGCTTTTTCAAACCGAACTTTAGAACCTTTTTTTTTTGTGCATGAGATAAGATAATGTTGCTTATAGCCAGCTGACCGCAAAGGGCCACATCAGGGCTGTTTTTTGTGCATAAAAATGAGAAGTATACTCAACTTTTAGAGCCTAGTTAACACAAGCTAAAGAACAAACATCTAGTCGCGAAATCCAGCTGCCATTAAAATAAGGAGAAACAGAACTGCTCCAACTTTGGAATTCTCCAATATATTCCACAACACCAGCAATGACCCAAATGTTTAAAAATGAGTCTGGTGGATAAAATGTACCTCTCTCTCTGTGTGCCTCTCTCTGTTCTTCATAACTTTGTGAGAATATTAACTGTTCACATCCTTTTCTTTGAAACTGGGTTTCAGCTCTGTTGAATGAATTCTGAACTCTCTCACTCTCTCTCTCTCTAGTGCATGCACACACACATATCCCCAACTCACCCAGACAGAATGTCGGCATGGTAGTAGTAGTCAGAGAGTTTGTCCAAGAAGGACCTGGGCTCCAGAATGAAGGTGGGTAGCACCACTTTGGACAGGTCCATCCCTGGACGTACCTGTTGCCAGAACAAACCCTAGACAAACTATCATCACACACACAAAAAAAATCATAAGTTTATCGTCACAACTGATCTGCTGTCCTGACAATTTGGGCTGCTCGTTTACCTTGAGTGTACTGTTACAATGCCATCAACCTCCTGAACATAACAAGGATTATGCAAAGTTTTCTTATTCTGTCATAGTGTTTTAATATTCTTGGTGTTCATTCTTGCCACTGGCGATACCATTACCATGAAGCAAGGATTGAATGGAACCGATTCCCATCATTGTAAATACCGTTTTCTTTTTTTAGTTCACTTTTTTTTTCCTTTGGCCAAGACGTGCATGGTCTACTGTTGACATGTCTGGGCAATATGTAGCATAGAGCATTCAGGTCATGAAGGCTTGGTGCATTGTGCATTTATGTGTTCATACATATGTAATGTAATGTGCCTCCATGCATTTAAGCATGTGATTAAACATTGGTATATATGTATAAGCTGGATAAATGAGTGCTGTCGCAGCTCTTACTGTATGTCACTTCTACTGTGTTCTGAAAATAAATTATAAAGATTTCTGGGGGAAGGGGGTGGGGGGGGGGGGGGAATTAGAACAGTCTAACTGAACACCATCAAATTGACTCAGCAGCAGCACAGGATTTCCTTCAGTCTATGATTCCAAGGAAACCTGAAAGCTGGTGGATTTTGGTACACTGCTGGTGTGGGATTACACACTGCAACAACCTAACTGGGGCTGCCTATGGGGGTCAGGGGTCAGGGGGTCAGCGACACCAGACCTGCTTCCAAGGCACAGGTTTCAGTTTCAGCTTCGCCAAGGAGGTGTCCTACGTGCGGACTAGTCCAATTTCTACACCACATCTGACGAGTTTCGAGACCATACTGCGCATGATTTAAAGCTGATGGATAAATGAATTAATGACCAGATGAGAGAATTGAAGAAGAGGGTCTCACGGCTACGACTCAGCAGATGTCTGACTTACTCCTTAGCCCAACACGTTGGTCAGACCTTGGGTACCTACCTAACATTGTTGGTCCCATTATTCTTATTGTATGTATGAGTGGTGAGTATGCACATGTGTATATATGTTGTGCATGGATCTGAGGGTAAGGCCCCATGAGTGTGTGCCAGTGAATGTGACGCATGTGTGCATGTGTGTGGGTGTGTGTGTGTGTTGTGTGGTGTGTGTGTTGTGTGTGTGTGTGTGTGTGCAAGTGCATGTGCATGTGTATGAGTGTTTGTGATCTGTGAGCTTGTGTGAGCATCTTTCTGTATGCATGCATCTATATCTGCACATTATGGTACTTATATGTGTGTATGTAAGTGTGTCTATGTATATGGCACACAAGCAGGTGTGCACGCATATGTGGTGTATGTATATGTGTGTGTGTGTGTGTGTGCGCGCGCGCACACGCGCATGTGCATGTAAGAGTGTGTGTGTATGTGTGTGTGTGTGTGGCGCACACGTACACATTTATGCATGTGGGTATGTGCGCATGTATGCATGAATGTGTACACGCATGTGCACGTGTGTGTGCATGAGAGCATGCGTCTGATATTTATAGAAAACAAATGTTCTGAAGGCGACAAAGAAACATAAACAAGAACAAAAATAACACATATATACCAACACACACAAACACATCACACATACACACTCGCACCTACCGACTCTCCACTTTACACACTTGCATCACTTCACTGACACACTTACCAGTGCACGAATGCTTACAGTAAAAGTAGGGACACAGGAAATGCAAAAGGAAAACAAATGAAGCTACCTGCAAGATGTAACTGGTTACCTGTTTGACTAGAGTCTAAAACAAATGAAGCTACATGCAAGATGTAACTGATTACCTGTTTGACGAGGGTCCATATCAAGCTTTTGTTCTCGTCAGTCACCTCCTCTGTCTGACAGTCGTCCCACTCTGCAAGGAACCACAAGAAACCTGTGTAGGTAAGTGTGTATCATTCCCTTTATCTCCCCCCCCCCCCTCCCACAAACCCCCTATTTGAGAACCAGAACTTTGCTCACCGACGTTCAATGTGATGAAGGGGTTCGATTACATGCTCTTGTGTTTCTCTACTGGCCAAGTTGTTCAGTGTGTGTGTGTGTGTGTGTTTTATGCGTATTTGTGTGTGCGTATTGTTTGTTGTGTGTGTGTGGTGTGTGTGTGTGTGTGTGTGCGTGCGTGCGTGCGTGCGTGCGTGCGTGCGTGCGTGCGTGCGTGCGTGCGTGCGTGCATGCGTGTGTGTGTTGTGTGTACAAAAGTCAGTTAAAAGAAACAAGAGAGAATGTGAAAGAAACATCAAACGTAACATTCAATATATATGCACACCATCACACTCTCTTATTTTGCTCCTGCTCGAGTTCTGTTCCCTATCAAAGCCGAATTTCCCACCGAATTTTGCCCGGGAAAGCTCCCCTACTAAACAGTGCGGTTTTTAGTGCATTAAGGACCTCCATCGCAAGAGACTCTGATTCATCACCTCACCTTAAGAACCAGCAAGCGCTCAAAACGACCGCTTAAGGTCACGGGGAAAGGGGGAAGGTAAAAACCCACCCAGCAAGACTGGAACCACCCAGCCAAGATTCCTCCGCTTCCTTGGCACGAGCTTCACCCGCACGTGGCCCGCCACCTTCTGCCCGTGACCCAGCTCTCACCAACGTAATGACCTGACCTGACCAGACACTGACCTGGCCCAGTTCCTCGGTGTGGTTGGTGACGTAGTTGGTCTCCTCGGGCGGAGAGATGACGCTGTGGCTGTGGCCCGGCAGGGGCTCTTCCTCCAGCTCAGACTGGGTGGACTCCGTGTCCTCCCTCTCCGACTTGTCCTCGTCCAGACCTGGACACACCCACACTTCACTGAGGATTACCACCTTGTGGAGAAAGGTGAAAGACATGAAGAGTGCGTACCTGTTCCAGGTTTCATCTGTATTTTCACCTGAAGAATTAAAAAATGCTTACATGTTTCAGATTGCTTGCAATATTTGTGCAGCCATGTGTGGGAAATAAACATATCTAGCCATACTGAGAAACTGAAATGTTGGGGGAAAAAGGAGGGAAGGGGAGGGTTCACACACACACCCCACACCCACACAACACACACTGATGACGGTTTAAAAAAAAAAAAAAAAAAAAAAGAAGAAGGATGTGTCAAAGAGACAGAGGTATGAGGAAATTTCTAGTACAGAATTTCCTAATGTAGTGATACAATATGTTCTACAAGAAACTCCAAACATCCCAACATGCATCGAAGTGAATGGCGGCCAACAGAATATGCAGCCAAAAGGAAAAGAATATGTGACTGGACTAGTAGGTTGTAGACTTTTTCATCATTACATTACGGCCCCAACAGATCAAAGGGGTGCCAAGATGAATCTCCATAGCCCACCGTTTCAGTCATGTTCAACATGTTAGAGGAATTGAAACCAGTCAAATCCTTAAAATGATTTTATCCATTCAGGACTTCTTCAGTCTGCTTCCAGTAAAACACCCAGGCATTTGAGAATACAGGCCTCAGATAGATTCTCCAAATACAAGAAACCTAAAGCATACAGAAATATGAAGTATTTCTTGTGCGATCAATTTTTTTTTTTTCTCGTGGCATCTGTCTTCAATCTTGTTGTCACAATGATTCCCACAGTCTTGTAGAGGTCTTGATGACTGCCCCAAAGCTGCATCTGCAGTTCTGCACCCTCTGGCCAGGTTTGACGCCATAGAACATCATGGGCTGGACAGTGCTGGAGGGTGTGTTCTGGGCTCTGACATCCGGTGCCACATGGACATTCGTCTATGTGGGCAATCTTAATTCGACTGAGGTGGCTCAGCAGTCGGCAGTGGCCACTTTGTGTGAAGAGGATTGTTTGCTGGTATCTCTGGAGCTGTTGGATTGAATTGACACCACTGTCTGTACCCAGCTTTCTCTTCCAGTGGTTTTGGTCTTGGCCTCTCTGTTGGTCACCGGGTGGCTGGACTGCTCCATGTTGCTGCCTGCCTTGGACAGAGCATCAGCCTTCTCATTCCCAGTGATCCCATAGTGGGATGGAATCCACTGGATTACACTGGTGAATTGTCTTGAAAGATCATGAAGGGCTTCTTTGATGTTTTTCAGCTGCTGTTTGCTTCTGTTGCTCTGAAGTCCCAGCAGCAGAGATCTGCAGTCAGTGAAGAAAGCAATCTCGGATGGTGGGGTGTTCGACTTTTTGAACCCTTGTGCAGGTTGGAACAGAGCTGCTGATGCTGCTCTGTTGTTGAAGGAAATTCTTCCAGTCGGAAAAGGCTCTAGGGGTCAGTCTCCATCAACGTGTTTGATAACGATGCCTGCTCCTCCGTTCCTCACTGCTCCCTTTGAGGATCCATCCGTGAATATGCACGTCCACTCAAAGAGATTGAACTGGTCATTACTCATCGCCAGCCCCAGAACTTTCAGCAGGCGAGAGGCTTGACAATCCTTCCTGTCTATGCAGTGAACTGTCACGACTAAGACTTCATCTATGAGGTCGTTTGGCTCCTCTAAGGCAGGAAGTAATTCTATTTCGATTGAGGACGTAGGCAGCAGGTCTTCATTTCGGCTATGTAGGCTTTTGGAGAGGTGGTTGAAACTTTTCTGCTTCAGCCTGTTCTTGAAGTACAGTTGTGAACTTACAATATTCCTTTACTTCTGTACGCTAGTCACCCATATTTGTTTTCTTATAAATTTCATTTATAAAAATTGTATACTATGTATTCTATTTCAATGCCTTTAATCAATTCCCAACTTAACATGCATGACTGTAACATCAAAAATGATTTATCGAATTGGTTATAATCATAGGAACAGATCAGATTTCTTAAGTGAAAGAACAAGCATAACATCACCAGCATCATCATCATAAGACAAATTTTTGCAGACATCAGTGCAAAGAAGCCTAAATGGCCACACAGGAACAAGACTATGCTGACACAATGAACCAAAACACAAATTTGGTAACCGAAACAACCAGCCATCAAAAACACACACTCACACACAAAGACCAAACAGTCTAAGCATCGTGCATGTAGCAGCACAAAGAAAAATTAAGTTAATTTTAGCAAACGCAGTCTCAATAAAACTCAGTCAGACATACTGGAACAGTTAAAAAAATTAAAAAAAGAGAAGGAAAACATCAAATGAAACTAAATTGAAATTCAACATCCACTCAGTTAAAAACAGTGTATAGAGTGAAAGTCTAATACATGCGTGAATGATTCATGTTTGCTTAAACCCTATGCAATAACCTTAACCCACCCTATGCCCTAACAGCTTTCCAGCATACCTCTGAATGATACTTTCAGCCTGCGCCTGAACAGCATTTCACCAAACAAGCCTGTTTACTCAAACCCATTCATCAATAATTTACACAGAACTTCCCTCATCATAGGCATGCTAAATTTCCTCCAGCAGTTTAAAGTATTCTTGTGTTTCTTCTATTTACATAAAAAAAAAAACAACAGAGCTACACAAAGAATAACTTCAGGCTTGTCACACGGTCACAATCCGAGCTATGCAAAGAATAACTTTCAGGTTTGTCATATGGTCACAATGACCATAAGAAACAGTTAGTCTCTTAGTAAAGCAGTTTTTGGGAGAGAGTTTGCATGAAGTGTCCCTGTTAACTCACAATTTGTTTGCAGTAACTACCAGCAACTGTTAACCTCAGGGTACAATAGGTTTTGAGACAGAGTTAAGATTAACTCTCCATTCCTTTCATACACATCAACCACTGGTCAGGTATGAGAGTAGCTTGCCCTGACTTGTTTCTAACCAGAAGCGTTGAAAGGGTTAAAAAAAAAAAAAAAAAAAAACATAACTTTTCCTTTATTTGTACTTGTATTTGTTCAATATCCAATATTAAACCAATAACCTTTCTCTACATCACCAAACAAAGCAATATTGCAGCAACAACCTTTCTCTGTATCAACAAACAAAAACGAAAAAGTGACAAAAAAAACGTGCTAATAAAGCAACAGATGTTTTCCCAATTCCGCGTGCGATGAGAAGTTCCAGCAACAACAGTAACAAGCACGTCCAACCCGGCAAAACACTGACCACGTCCCAGAAGCTGGGCACCGCCGTTCTCGCCGTCTTGGGAACATTTAATAACAGCGGGTGGAGCTGGACAGAATGGAGGGGAGGGGATGGGGGTGGGGGATAAAGGAGGAAGGATGGGAAGGGAGGAGAGAAGGGGAAGGGAGGGGAACAGAGATGGCGAAGAAAGAGGGGAGACAAGACAGACAAGACACAAAATAGAAGACATGGAAACGCCGTACAACAACCCTTTATAAAAACAACAACAACACAGAAATGTGAAAGTGAGAGTACGGAGCGCAGGACCGGGATGACGGAGGGAGGACTGGGTATAGGGAAAGGAGCAAGAGAGCCATACAGCAGCCACAGCAGAAAAGCCAGGCAAACTTTTCCAACAGAAATACCAGTACTAGGGACTGTAACCGTTTTGAAAACGGGAAAGTGAAGAAGAGGGGCAGGGAGTGTCGTAGGTAGAAGGGTATGAAGAGGGGTGGGGCTGGGAAAGTGGGGGGGGGGGGGGGTGAAAGGAGGGGGGGGGGGGGGGGGGGGGGGGGGCTCTGAGAGGTGGGGTAGGGGTGGGGTGAGGGATAGGTGTGGGGGGAAGGAGGGAGGGGGCTTGTCATACCTGCAATGCAATATACATTTGATGTGTCTGTTGCATGAATGAAGCCAGTTTGTAGGGATTGGAAGGAGGGAGGGGAGTCGTCATACCTGCAATATACATTTGATGTGTCTGTTGCATGAGTGAAGCCAGTTTGTATGGATCACATCCCAGACAGGTATGTGTGCGCATCCAACTGGCAATAAATGAGTCTATGATTCCCTGCAAGCGTGCGTGCATGCATGTGCGTGCGTGCGTGCGTGTGTCTGTGTGTGTGTGTTGCACATGTGTGCACACGCGCCTGCGTGTGTGTGAGCATGTACATGCACATGCTTCTGTGCATCCTTCATGCACGTGTGTGTGTGTGTGTGTGTGTGTGTGTGTGTGTGTGTGTGTGTGTGTGTGTGTGTGAGTGTCTGTTAGCTTGCATATATACTAAACAGACCCACCCCACCCCTTTCCACCCATCTCTCCCCAACCCCCCACCGCAAAAAAAAAGATGATATTGCATATATGACAGAGACAGGAAGAATCTGACATGCAACAGGAAAATGCATGATGAATAAGAAGCATTTTATTTTCTCAGAGAGCAGAGTAATGACAACGGTGAATGTATGAAGTAAAGTACTGAAGGTGCTAGAAACCTAACCCACTTTAAAAATCAGACAGATAATCACATTCAACAGGCGTGTGTGCGTGCTCGTGTGTGAGTGTGTGTGTGTGTGTGTGTGTGTGTGTGTGTGTGTGTGTATGTGTATGTGTGTGTGTGTATCTGTGCACGTATGTGTGTGCGTGCGTGTGCATGTGCTTGTGTGTGTGTTTGTCTATCTGTCTGCATGTGTGAAGGTTCACTTTTGTCTGAATTCATATTTGGCTACATTTTCATGATTTAGATGATGGAATACCAACTAAAATGTCGACCATCAGCACTGTAAACCAATCTCTTTTCATTTGCCTGGACATTGCCAGTGGGAGAGCAGACAGTTGAATTAGCAGCAACGGACTTTTACATCAGCCGCTATGACCAGGCAGGCACGGACATTGTCTAAACACGATTTTAACGTGGTGACAGCCCTGATATGGCCCTTTGCGGTCGGCTGGGTATAAGCAACATTATCTTATCTTACTGTCTAAACACATTGGACCTCAAGGCTGTTGTCCAAAACACACTGGACCTGAAGGCATGGATGTTGTCTGAACACACTGGACCTGCAGGCATGGATGTTGTCTGAACACACTGGACCTGCAGGCATGGATGTTGTCTGAACACACTGGACCTGCAGGCATGGACTTTGTCTAAACACATTGGACCTGAAGGCATGGACGTTGTCTAAACACACTGGACCTGCAGGCATGGACGTTGTCTAAACACACTGGACCTGAAGGCATGGATGTCTAAACACACTGGACCTGCAGGCATGGACGTTGTCTAAACACACTGGACCTGCAGGCATGGACGTTGTCTAAACACACTGGACCTGAAGGCATGGACGTTGTCTAAACACACTGGACCTGAAGGCATGAACGTTGTCTAAACACACTGGACCTGAAGGCATGGACGTTGTCTAAACACACTGGACCTGAAGGCATGGACGTTGTCTAAACACACTGGACCTGAAGGCATGGACGCTGTCTAAACACACTGGACCTGAAGGGCATGGACGTTGTCTAAACAACACTGGACCTGCAGGCATGGACGTTGTCTAAACACACTGGACCTGAAGGCACAGACGTGTCTAAACACACTGGACCTGAAGGCATGGACGTTGTCTAAACACACTGGACCTGCAGGCATGGACGTTGTCTAAACACACTGGACCTGCAGGCATGGACGTTGTCTAAACACACTGGACCTGAAGGCATGGACGTTGTCTAAACACACTGGACCTGAAGGCATGGACGTTGTCTAAACACACTGGACCTGCAGGCATGGACGTTGTCTAAACACACTGGACCTGCAGGCATGGACGTTGTCTAAACACACTGGACCTGAAGGCATGGACATTGTCTAAACACACTGGACCTGAAGGCATGGACGTTGTCTAAACACACTGGACCTGAAGGCATGGAGGTTGTCTAAACACACTGGACCTGAAGCATGGATGCTGTCTAAAACACACTGGACCTGCAGGCATGGACGCTGTCTAAACACACTGGACCTGCAGGCATGGACGCTGTCTAAACACAGGCCTGGGACTTAACGGAAGAGAAACTGATGCCAGACGTCTGATTTCATCAGGAAGGACAGATCAGTCACCAACTTAGATCCTTATGAAGATCTCCAAATGTTAAAACTTTAGGGAGAACCTCCACCTACACTGTTTTTACTGCCTGTTCTGCTTTGTTTACGCTTTCTTATTTTTCACCGGGGGTCACTCTTTGCTTGGGTTGTCACTGAGTGTCCTACAACTTTCAGCTCTCGACATCTCTGCACGGTCACAATTTTCTGACCCAGACTGTCGGATCTTCCAGCGTCGACCTCACTGACCTGGTCAGTCCCTTCTGTAGTGTCATGGTCACTAGTCTCATCAGATTCTTTTACTGTGCTATGCTCACTGTTCTGGTCACATTCTTGTAATCTGCTAGGCACGCTGCCCTGGTCAGATTCTTCTACTGTGCTATCTTCACTGAACTGGTCAAGGTGTCGCCGAGCGAGGCTCTACATGCTTCTTGGAAAACCTGCCTCTGTCACTTTTCCTGCGGGATATCCCTGAGCCAAGCTTCCTCTCAGTATCGGGGCCAACCTTCCTGCTCTTATCCGAATCTCTTGAAGACAGAGTGTCCCTGCCGCAGGTCAGTGAGCCAGGCTTTCTGCTTCCATCAGGACAGCTTGATGGAGTACCCACCCTGCTCTTCTCAAAGTCTGTGAAGCCAAGATGTGCGTCTGAAGATTTCCTTGCACCAAGCTCCCTGTTCCTGTCAGAATCTGTTGTACCAGGGTCTCTCCCTGTGCTTGAACTACTTGAACCAAATTCCTTGCATCTGTAAGGCATAAAGAGGCCGTGTTTCCAGTTCTTTGTTTTTACACTTCCTTGCGCTTTGTCTTTGGGATGATGTTCGCTGAGTTCCATGTCCATACACCACTACCTTCTTCTTGGGCTCCTGTTCCTATTGGACGTCTTTGATTCAGGGTCCACGACTTTGTCAGCATTCCTTGAATCTATGTCGTTGTTTGGACTTTCCTCTGTTCGGACAGTCCTGAACCGACAGTTCTCTGTTTCCAAGGTATCAGGGTGGCTTCTCTGTTCAATGTCCACACACACATTCCTATATGCTCTGTTCTGATGTTTCTTCTGTAGCAACTTCAGTTCCACGTCCTCTTCCCTCTGCTTACCAGTCCAATGCTGCTTGCTTCCATTGCAATTCATGCATTTTCTGTCCAGTTCGTCCATCAAATGAGGTATCAGTGTGAAGTCCTCCTTGTGCTGCTCCCTTATCTGTAGCGTTGCCTTGAGGCCTCTATGTCTCAGCAGAGACCTCAGGTCCAAGTCCTGCTGTTCCAGATCCTCTATCCAACACTGCGCCTGCTGTTTCCTGACCCTTCAGCCCTGATGTGGCCCTTTGCGGTCGGCTGGGCTATAAGCAATATTATCTCTCATCTTCCTGACCCTGAGCAGGAGAAGAGCAGTGCACAGATCGTCCAGGCTGGGTCTCAGGTCATCGCGGTCTGGTAGGTTGGGTGCTCGTGTACAGGCTGGAGTTTGACTGGCTTCATCAACTGGAATCATGGGAGGAAAAAAAAAATCTTAAAAAAAAAAAAGTTGTAAAAAAGAATGTAGGCACAAACAACATATACATGTATGTGTTAATACACACACACACACACACACACACACACACACACACACACACACACACACACACACACACACCTACATGCAAGGGCTGGCAGTTCTCAGTCCAATTACACTGTGAAGATTGGTCACTGATTTTGTAGTCTCCTGATCAAAAGTAACTGACAGCATAACTCATCTTTGCTGTGAATGCTAACTGTCCTGACAAGGTCACCAGTACAACCTACTGAACACAAATCAATCAATCACTGAAAACAAATCAATCTTTCAAAAGCAACGCTTAATATATCACTTCCACATAATCCAGAGCTGCCAAGACCTCAAAAGCACACAGCGCATCATTTTGATATTTCAAGTGTTGCATTCCAAATGTAAACAAAGCACTGGTATGCAATATCATCGACATGATGAAGATGGAAATCTTGCTTGTTGTCACATGGTTTCGACCTGATCTTCAAAAAGTCATAATGGCCGACAATGAAACCAGTTGATGTCGGGATCATCTCTAGAGATTTTCCTTTTTTTCTTTTTCTTCTTTCTTTTTTTCCTTTTTTTGACTGCACATGAACATTTTTTTTTTTGACAAAATAAATCTACAGCCTAAAGATATATCCTGACCCGGTTTGTTTAAGTTACTGCCAAGTCTGGGAAGTTTTCTCTCTCTTTTTTTTTTTTTTAGCTGTTTTATCTTCCGTGCCACCTCAGCGGTATTGCACCTACGCTATACTCATTCTAGATCCACATCCACAGCCACACCGCGGCTTGTCCCACTGCAATGCCGGCAGTGGCAATCCACAGGGAGCAGTCCATGTCAAGTGGTCGGTCAGTCACGAGGCAACTCACCAGAACAGACACTGCACTGCCGCAGAGTCACTGCGGGGCCTGTTCTGATCCAGCCTTTGCCAGACACCACCACCAACACTTGCACAGATGCAAAGCCAGAGTGAGTGAGCTTTCCTTCCAGAGGATGCCACCATATTTGTCTAACAACACTCTCCACGAACCTGCCGATACCGGCAACCCCGGCAGACCCTCACCAAGGGCACAGAGGTGGACTGGCAATCAAAAACCGAGGTCATCACCAAAGCAGGGCATGAAGGGGCACAGAATCCGAGACTTTTCCCTTTATGCTGATCAAGATGATAAGGATGATGGAGATGATGCAATGGACTTCTGTTCTGGTGTGGGACTGCATGATAGGGCTGTACTCTACGCTTACTTTCATAATTAATTCAGCGTCACTCAGGCCCAAGTGATACGGCAGCATTGGTCAGGCAACGAGAGCAACACTAGCTCTCAGAGACACATCCGTTCAGCAGATGAAACGTGTACTGCAGTTTCCCAACTGAGCCCACTGCAAACTGAACTCTAGCCAGATAGGAGCCGGTCAGGGCAGAAAAATCTCACCAATGAAGGCTCTGATAGGAATCAAACTCATAATCTCCCAGCCAGGGGTCTGTGACATGAACCACTTCACACAGATGCAGTTTTTCTTCAATTTTTTTTTTTTTTTTGGGTGGGTGGGTGGTGGGTGGGGGTTTGCATAGCATTTCAAGTGCAGCAGCACAGCTTTGTCAATGAAACTGTAGCATGCTATGTCAAAACCATAGCACTCT
Source organism: Conus ventricosus (assembly GCA_018398815.1). Taxonomy (NCBI): domain Eukaryota; kingdom Metazoa; phylum Mollusca; class Gastropoda; order Neogastropoda; family Conidae; genus Conus; species Conus ventricosus. The sequence goes on along the minus strand of CM031616.1, from coordinate 41,476,858 downwards.
GCCGCTCTGATTAACTGAAAAGTTCCATTTTCTTAGCCTCTAACTAAAGATAGTGCCTTGACAATAAATAAAAGTGAACCATCTTAAAAATATTTTTTAAAAAGGTGTGGCATTTCTCCCGCCCAGTCACTTGCAAAACTTTTATTTTCTCTTCACTAACGCACCCCACATGATAGACATACTTCAATTCATTCCAAGAGTTACACATATCAAATGCAGCTGAATATAATATTACATGCAGCATGAAAGAATATTCAGACAATTTAAACCATAAGGAATGTGAAAGAAACAGAAATGTGGTATGGGCAGATTTACCTTTCCACAAATGGAGACATCCTCTCTCTCACAATCCCTGTCACTCACCATTTGCTCTCTAAACCTACTTCTATTCCCATCTTTGTAGAAACTCTCCTCTATAATTGCTCCCTTCACATAAACAGACACTTCCACTCCCCTCCCCCCCCCCCCCCCCTTACTTCTCTATCAAATTATTTTCTTTGGTCATGTTCAAAGCTGCCAGAGTCCAAAACAAACCTTTAATAACCTTTTTTCCCACCCCCTACATTCTTGTGCATTTTTTTCTGTTTTACAGTGTGTACAGGATAATTCACCACGCTTACCTGTGTCAGTGTGGGTGACATGGGCAAAGCAGGGCAGCTGAGCTTCTGCCTGCCCTGATACCTGGCAGTTCTGTGGACCCTCCATGGTGGAGTGGGACCAGTCTCCAAAGGCCGTGGTCTCCAGCTTCAACAGGTGATCTCTGGATTCGAACCCTGGCACCGAGGGTGGGTCGGTCGGGCTGCCAGCAGCACAGTGGACTGGAGAAGGCTGTCTGTGGTCAGCAGATTCAGAGATCCACCCTGCCTTCGTGGCTCTACCCTGAAGGCCTTGACTCCAGTTTTCGTGAACATGTTGGAAATGCCAGAGTTATCATCAGTAGGTCTCCTCTCTTCGGTCTCTCTGTCATGAGAGACACACTGTCTCTCAGTTTCCTTGTGCAGAGCATCGGAGAACCCCTCCTTCAGGACTTCTTTATACAGCTTGCAAACACAGACAGGGCATGGCCAAGATAACTCTGGCTGGCCAAATGAATTACTGCTAAATAAACCTGCCAGGGTTTTTCCATAGCCTGTGCGCTGGTTTTCCCCTGCCTGTGGAATGTGGACTTTTCTTTTCAGTGGCGTATGAAACTTGGCCCGAAAAAATGTTCCTCTCCGACTTTTCGTTTCATTTGGAATGCTTACTTCTGAGTGCGTTTCCTCTATTTCTTCCTCACCCTCCATTTCATCTGACCCTGGTATGTGCGTATCCCTTCTTCCTTTCCTTTATAACTTCCCAGTTTTATTTTTTTCCTCTTCCTCCATGCTCGTGATGGACCCGTTCTTTGCCCACCTGCCCTCTCTGGATGATTTTCACATCCACCTTCACAGGTCAAACTGTCAGTGTCAAGTTCCTGTTCTTCTGTTATGTCTCCCTCCTGCTTGCTGCCCATCCTTTCCTTGTCTTAAAGGGTCAAGTCACATCATTTTCAGGGTAGGCTTCTCTTCCTCCTTGACGTCCTCGTCCTTGTTCTGCTGGGTGAAGTATATGCCCGGCTCGTCTCTGGACCACTTTCTCCTTGTCCGGGACAGATATCTGCATGTCCTCTCAAGTCTCGTCCTCTTCTGTTGGGCATTTCTAGAAACCTCATGAGGATTAGTTTCTCTCGTATCTTTTTCTGATTCTATCTTTTTCGCTTGCTTGATTACATCTTTCACGGGATAATTTTCCTGATTTTCAAGTTCTTTAGCATTCAGAACTAGAACCAAAGTTCCCAGTTCTCTAGCATTCAAAACAAGACCTGAAGTTTTCAGTTTCTTCGTTTCATCACTGGCTAGGATTTTGTTTTTTCTTTGCAGCCACCACTGATTGTTCTTTCTGTTTCGCTTCGTACATGACCCTTGTCCGTTTTACTGCACAACCTTTCACTGTGAGCTCCAGCGTATCTGCCAGACCCGAGGTCTTGTTTAGATTGCCCGCAAGTGAAGTCCGATCTGGTCACCGTGTCTTCCACAAACTGAGAACTCAGGTTTTCCTTCATGGAACCATTCTGCTAAACACAGTCGGCCAGTATGTCCGTACCTCTGGTGTGGCGATGTCAGACGGACTAGGTTGCTGGACAGACCGAAACCACTGTCGGATACTTTCTTTTGCTCGTACACTGCACAACTAGCCTGTATACGGGCCATGCACAATTGCAGTTGACTCCAGCTTCTGCAAACATTTCAGTTCTCAATCCCCCGAAGTCCGAGTGTGGTGCCCAGTGTGCTGGTCAATAAAAACCGGTCCACACGTAACTTCTGCTAACCCAGCTGGCATTTGTGCCTATGGTGTGCAATTATCGGACAGTCGGACTGATCCCTGGATCGCCTTTTGCCAGTACTGCAACAACAACAACAACCAACAATGGCAGTTCTCTACTGCTGACAGCTGCTGATTCACTTTCATCACATCTACAGCGCTACTGGTCCCTTTACCATTCTCTTCATCATCCCTACTTTTCGCCAGGTTCTTGCAGCTGAACTGAGCCACAGTTTTCTGGCCTGTTTCAGTCCTTTCCTGTGAGCCGTTGTTCAGCTCACAGTCCACACACGATCCGGCGCTCTTCCTGTCAGATCTACTCTCTGCATTCAGACTGCTTCCATGGTCGAGGTCTCCCTGATAATCAGTGACGACTAGGGCACAGACGATTGGCCGTCCACGGACTCCACTTTGCTGCTGTTTGGCTGTGAAGGTAATGATGCTGATGTGACTTCATCCACATCTTTCTGCTCACAAACTTGTGAATCATCAGTGATCCACGGCTGTCTGTTGCGATGCATACGTCCCTTGGGTGGCTGTAACTGAACAGATAAAAACAAATCTTGCTGAAACTCATCAGGGTGGACCGACTCTTTATGCTGGCTCTCACACGATGTCTCTACCTTTGAAATGGAAGACCAGCGTTCACTGTCGGATGGCAGCCAAACAGGTGTCACAGCATCCCGTTTGACTTTGTCAGTCAGGGCAGAATTCTCTCTCTTGCTGTGCAGTACCCCTCCCTGTGCGGAGATCAAAGGTGGGATTTTAATGTCAGATTTGGATGGAACAGGTACAAACATGTCCACCTGACAATCGTCATACAGGTTAGATTCTTCAGTTCTGCTGAGGAATACATCGCATTCTTCAGTTCTGCCATGGAGAACATCCTTGCTCCTAGCCACAGGAGGCTCCACCTCTTCAATGATGGGGCTGACCCAGCACTCCACCTGGACAGGATCACCTTCGAGAAGCTTCACAGCTTCATCTAGGGGAAGCAGGATATCACTAACCTCAGTGATTACGAAGGGGTCGTCTGGTTGGCCGTCTGGGCAGAGATCATGGAATATCACAACCTCGCACGGCACAGTGGGCATTTCACCAAGCTCTCCTACTTGCCCCATACCTGGCCCTGTTGAAACGAATTCTGACTTGAAAGGAATGACTCCGGGTCCCACTGACATGATGTGCGGGTCCGATGTAAACAGTGGCTGGCTCACGAGATGCAGCAACTCCTGTGTCCCAGTCAGGCCTCTGAGCCGTTTGTTCTTCACCTACCCATACCAGCTTCTCACAGTGCATAGCATTATGCTCACAGTCCTTCATCACCAGCAACACACTACCATCTTCCTTTCTGTGGGCATGGCTGGGCCGTTCCTCGATCACAATGTCCAGTCTTGGGACACGCCCTTCATTGCTTACATCTGTCAGGTCAACAAGCAAGCTTGCCCTAAGAACCGCTTAGTACATGGAAATAGGCAGAAATGGAAGCCGCTGATACTGAATATATCAGACAGAAACAAAACATATACTGAACACAATCTGAGGTTGAAACAAATGCCATTTACACTGAACAGAATAGCTGACAAAGGTCAAGAAACTGCACGCATTTCAATCAATATAAGCTCAAGTGGGCAAAGGCACAAGCACATGTTATGAACAATACAGATACGTCCAGCATAGAAACAAGGTATATGCCCATTCCCTCCCTTTCTTTCTTTCTCTTTCTCTCTGTACCCCCTCAAACCCCCCCCCCCCCCCCTCTCTCTCTCTCTCTCCATATACAGACAGCTGACAAAGGAAGAGGTTCAGGCTGTCATTGATTTTATTGTTATCAACAAAGGAAAAGAAAAAAAAAGGTAAACACATGAAACACAATACACCACAGTGCCAAAACAAATACACACAATACAACTCAATATTTCCATAAAAATAAACCTGATTTACTAGCCAGTTTAACCAAACAAAATCATTAAAAAGACATAACATCAAGTTTCGATAACTACACAGAAGCGTAACAGTGCCAAAATAAGCAGACACAGAGACACATGTCCGTAAATATGGTGTAAGTGAAAAACATGTCAAACCTGTACACACACCCACACAGCCCCTCGTCAAATAAAGTTAGATGGTTTCTAAGAACCCAAAATAAAAATACATAAAAATTTCATGGGCTTTTCAAACTAAATCAAACAAGTATCTTTTTCTTAAAAAACAAAACCAAACAAAAAATGCATAAGTAACAAAAAAATTCTTGTGGACTGTGGCACATAACCAATGCATTATCCACAGCAATTACTGAAAATCACAATTAAACAAATAGAAACTTAGTTATCTAAGACTTTATATCCAGAGTAAACTCAAAAACGATTTACATCCATGAAACTATAATGAATGTAAACTTTAACCCCTTGACTGCTGAGGCTGTACTTCAGGCGACTTATGTAATGCATGTGAGCAGTTGGCACTATCCAACAGTATGTGTCTGTGACGAGTGGATTTGGCAGCCGCATTTCCAGACAGGAGCTTTTGTTGATGAGTGGATTTAGCAGCAGCAGTCAGGTAGTTAAATAAAACAGATGACATAAATAAAACCAAAACAATGGTGATCCCCTCTTCCTGGAATTCTCTCAAAGACAAAGACAGCAACGGATCATGACCCTAAGACTCCACATAAACATTACAACAAAGAGTGCTCTCTTTCTCTCTCTTTCTCTCTCTCACACAACACACACACACAGACACAGACACACACACGAAGGGCACACAGACACACACACATGAAAGACACACACACAATACATGCACACGCACACATATACGTACAACACACACACACATCCACAGCACACACACACACACAAAATACACGTACATGCACACATTTACATCCACACACACACATCCATTACACACACAAACACGCACACACGCACACACACACACACACACACACACACACACACACACACACACACACACACACACACACCCTGCACACATATCCACCCTGTACCTTGGTTGGCAAAGTGCCTCTCCAGGTCACTGTCGTTCATGCTTCGTTCCTGGGCCCTCATGGAGTTGAAGCTCTGGCTGAAGGTGTCGCTGTCCCCATCATGCAGGTGTTCGCTGCCGTTCTGACTGCCATGGTAGTCCTCCCCGTGGCTGGAACGCTGCCACGTCATATCCTGAATGCCACAAACACCAGGACAAGACCACCCTGTGATTTTTGTAACGACCAGTCAGTACCTAACACTCTTCATGTCAATCAAATACAACATCATATTATAGTGTTCTTTACCATTACGTGAAATCATAATATCAAAGTATTTGCTTCAATCATAGTCCATGAATATACTTGTCTTTGCACAAAACATATGCATTCATCAACACAAGAACCTGTCCATCCCCACTCCACCACTCCATCCCCACCATCCTAACCCTGCCTCCTCCCCATTCCTTTTCATCTTTTAGTCACAACTGTTTCATTTTGACAAGGATATTCATTTCTGATCTTTCTTCTAACACACATACACACACCACACAAACACATACACAATATCCTCAGCTTAATTCCACTTTCAAAGAATAGACTCTAATTTGAAGAGCACACCTACGTGTGTTTGTTCCCAAAGATCCTGAGATGCATAAACAGCAACAGGTGTAACCGGATTTCAACAACTCAGGTGTGCCAAAGATACAGAGATGCATAAACAGCAACAGGTGTAACAGGATTTCAACAACTCAGGATGTGTTACAGTTACATCCCTCTAAAGGAGCCCACTCCTCTGGAAAATCATGAAGATTGACAGGTCTTTTTTCTCTCCTTTTTTTCCCTTCATATTGACACTGAGCTTTGAAGATGAGATGGATAACTGACTGGACCATTTTTTAATTTTTTTTTTTTCCCCCATCTTTCTGGTCACCTGTACCTAAACATGACAAGAGCACAGAGCCTAGCTTGATAAGTGAGGGGAAGGAAGGAGACACGCACGAAGGGCATCTGGTGGCGCAATCGCTCATGGTCGTGGTCAGCTGAGTTGTCAGCAGTGTTGTCCAGTCGTGTCATGGACCTCTTCAGCAAGTTGGTACACTTGAGGGCCAGCTCCAGGGCATCCATCCAGCACTTGCCTGAGACACACAGAGAGAGAGAGAGAGAGAGAGAGAGAGAGAGAGAGAGAGAGAGAGAGAGAGAGAGGAGAGAGAGAGAAAGAGAGACAGGACGAGACAGAAGAGAGAGAGAGAGAGAGAGTGAGAGAGAGAGAGAAGAAGATATATAATCATACCCCTCCTCCACAACACGCTAAGGAACGCTACCTCCCTGAAAAAACAACATACAGAAACATGATGCCAGTCCTAGTATTATGAACAAACTGAGCTCTGTTTCAGATCGATATATATATATATGTACATATATATAAGTTTTCCTTTCCTCAACAATTGTTCTACATAACATTTATTTACACACAATGTATGTACAGATGACAGAACAACATATTAATTCTGGAAGTTTCTTATAGAGTCACTTGAATTTTCCAGAAAAAGCAAGTAGCCTCCAGAAATTGCGTCTCAAATAAAACGAAAAAAATGACTGACTAAACTATATCATGATTCTCAAAGTTTCCATTTCATAAATTATAAATGACCGACATTTTGGCTATTTCAAAGTCAGCGAGTTATGAATGTTGTTAAAAACAAAGTCTGCATTCTGGGACAATTGCATCAGTTACGTTAAAACTGAACTAGTGAATCACATCTGCTTGGAGTAAAATCACGGTAAACTTCTCACCGGAGTCTACCTTCCCTCTAGATGCGATTCACTGACAGCCTGAAACAAATTCTTGTCATTCACCTCAGTTAGCCTTCTATGTCCTCTGAAAGGTCTTCACAGAACAGAAGACTCTCTCATTCAGCAAGATCATCAAGCATGTCAACAGGTACACAGACGGCTGAGGCATAGGAGAAGGGAGTGAGGAGGGAAGGGACTCATCATCCAAATGAAAGCGAGTGCTTTACTGGAGGACGAAAGGGAGGGGGAGAAAAAAAAGGGTGGGGAACAGGGCACAAATTATCCATGTACCCCCCACCCCCAAACACAAAACCCACCCTGTTGTGTAATCTAAATACGTTTGAAATTCTAAACATGTACTCGCCCTTTTTTTTCATTGGATCTTATTTGGAATATAATCTTTTCGGAATAAGCTTTCATGCTATTGTTGTCTGCAGTATCATTTTTCCTTCTCATTTCGTTATAAAAGCTGAAAGGTTTTTTTTTTCCATGTAGAAATCCTTGAGGACAGAAAGCAAAAATCGATGGAATATTGGACAGTTTACATCCCTGATCTCTGTCACAAAAGGAAGCGTTCTCTCTCATTCAGAGTCTGGCATGATAATTGTCTCATAAACTGCCCATAAACTCATCTCACACTTCATTATCACATGCCTACAACTTATCCCTGTCAACATAATTCTCATTAGAAGCCAACAATCTAACCTCAGTCTTTTCTCTAGCCAAGGCAAATCTAGGAGAAACTGTTTTGATTTATTATCTTTTATCTTATTACTTGTTTGTTTAACCTTGACACTGCCCCCTAAAAACAAACTTTGACAGGTTAGCGAGCAGCAGTCAGCAACGCTTGCCGACTTACACAGGAACTGCCAAAGGCAATGACAATCGAACCACAACAAGTAATAAATCCAATGCTCACTCCAACATCAAAGATAGGGAGAAGACACTTCATCCTGTGACCTTCACAATCCTTTGATTCCACCACCAGTGTGAATGATGGATGAAGGCTCCATGTTTCCCGTGTTTTATGAGCCATTTTTATTGCCTAGCCATGGGGCTGAAGACCAGTTAACGACCACGTTATCAAGGCAAAAGAACCGAACAGAACGCACAATTATATCTGAAGTTCTCAACGGTGTTAAGTTTCAAGTAAACGTGACAATCGTGTTTTACGAGAATCATTCACCAAATTTTACGAGCTGCAGAAGCTTGAACATACTAGTATTAACAATATTAATCTTAATGGAGATAACATTTAAACCTTAGCTTTATAGAGATTCATTGCTGCAGCTCATCGCTTGAAGTGTCCAAAAGCTTGGGCCATTATTACGGACGCACTATGTATAAAACTGGTCATTGAAAGGACTGTTTATGGCTGAAGCCAACAGAAAACATTCCGCAGACAAAAAATGCACCAGATCTCGATTCCCATGTTTTGTGAGTTAATGACAGCACTACAGCCTGTACGGTGGACCTGATGTCTAACAGCTCTACTGAACAGCGGCACCTCGACTGATGATGGCAGAGGGTACATACAGGGTACTGATTGGTGACAGGGATCCCTGTGGAGCTGATACAATGAAGAGTAGCCCACAACACAGCATGTGTCCAGGCATCCTGGCATTCATACTGCTGGCAGGCAGAATGTCACTCTGCAAGCGATGGCTTGGGCATCACAAATGATCACATTAACCCATAGCTATGAATTTTTGGTTCTCATTTTTCTTTGGGCTAGGTGGGTGGGGTGGTTGTTCTCTTCGGGCTTTTTTTTTTTTTTTTTTTTTTGAATAACATAATACCAAAACAACCTGATTAATTTTCTAAAGCACCAAACTAATAAACTGAGATTGTTTTTTCTTTCATTTTTTTTTAATTACACCACTCTCCTGACATTCCTCTCCAGCCAAAATCGCACTGAATGTTGTATGAAAATCTAACAGTGGATGTAGATTGTTTCTGCAGTCGCACTCAATTCAGAAGAGAGAAAAAATGTTAAAAACCTTTCTGGGTCTTTACAAGCACATTTCAAGGGGTGACTGGAAGGGCTGCAGTGGCATTTGCCTCAACACTTCCAGGATAACACTCCAGCCTTGCCAAATGACCCGTACATGTACTGAAAGTAAAGTCATCCTTATGACATGCAGACAAGACGGGATCAGCAGTTAACTGAAAATGGTAGATAGGCCAATACGGGCAGATCGGTGGCCAAGAAATTAAATACCAAACTCGGCTATTTGCCCCAAGTATTGTCAGATCGATCTAAACAGGCTAAATTCTAAATTAAACTGTACATTTAAACTCTTCATCTCCTTTGTTTTTCACTGACGTTCATTTTTTTCACATGTCACTGAAATCTACAAATCTTGGGAGAAGTGGGAGCCCTGACTTAATTTTGCGTCCTCTGCGCATCTCTTGTCTTCTCATTCAGACGGCAAGAATGATGTGTCAGCATAGGCTGCGGGTTTCAGCTTACCTGCTGAGGGTTTCAGCTTACCTGCTAAAGGGTTCAGCTTACCTGCTGATTCGGAAGGGGCTCTGAAAATACAGTAGGAGTAGGGGAGAGGCTGGACAAAGGCACCGATCGTCTCCCCCTTGGGGCCCTGCGACACAGGAAGGTGTGCAAGTCTGAACTACACACAAACATATACATCCATGTAAGCATGCACACGGACTTAATCACTTGTATCTATCCCTCGCTTTGACACTCAACTACAGACATATTCTTGTCTCGTTCCTCTACTTCCATAAAAGCCTGATCCCCCACCCCATCCCACCAAATAATTATTAGAGCATCTAGCAAACAAACACTACGCATACATGACACTGCATGACATGCACGCACCACTCCAGCCACCACACCACACCAGACCATCAGAAACACAAGACAACATGCGCACACACAGCAACACACATGCATGCACACACACACACCACAAAACACACATCACTCACACACACCACACACAGCACACACATCACACACACCACACACAAATGAAAAGCTTTAACATCATCAAGCGATGTAATTATCCTCCCCTATTCCCCTCAGCCTTTTAAAATCGCAAAATTTAATTAAATTATTTGTTTATAGTCTGTTCATCTATGTTGTTAATTCTGAACAGCACCCAAAAATATCTTTCTGCTGCCGCTCCCATAACTGTTAACAGAACTGTACCAGTCATAAATATGAAAAAAATAATCTGCAACATAAATGATTATTTAAGAGAGGAGGAGGGGGGGGGGGGGGGTGGGAGTGAGAGAGGGGTTGGGAGAGAGAGGAAGGGAAAGAAGACAGGAAGGGAAGGTGAGACAGACAGACAGACAGATAGTACAGAGAGACAGAGAGAGAGAGAGAGAGGAGAGAGAAGACGAGAAGAAGAAGAGACAGAGAGACGAGAGAAGACAGACAGACAGACAGAAAGAGAGAGAGACAGAAGACAGGACAGACACACTGAGAGAGAAACAGACAGACAGACACACACACAACACACAGAATGAGAGAAGAGAGAAGATAGTGAGAGAGATAAACTGAGACAGAGACCCCAGAACAAACAGACCAGAGGAGAGAATGAGACAAGAGAGACAGAGCCAGAGACAGACACAGACAAAGACAAAGAAAAAAAAAACAACCTGAAGCAAATTGAAGCCTCCTCATTTAACCCACAGTCCCAGAGACCAGACCCACACCCCTATCACCCAGCCACTGCATGAAGCGTGTGAACAGCAAAAAACAGACACCCGGGCTTGTACGGGTGGCTCCTACATATGTTGCTTCACAACAGGCACCACTGAACATCACCTCAGTGACCCAGCAGCTGTGAACGTGTCTGTGGTGGGCGAATTCCTGATGACCTCCTACTACTGATAGCTCCCTGGTGACTCCTAATGCTGGGGTCGCCATGGGGCAATATGGGGTGTGGCTAGGTATGGGTGAGCCGGAATGAGTGGCATGGGAGCCACGCAAGTAAAAGAGCATGGAACAGAGGACAGCAAGCAGAACAAACAAACAAACAAACAAAAAAACAAGATGCAAAGCTATAAAAGTACTCCCAGTTTATCTTGAATACAAGTACTTTCTGAGATATTCCATAAAGAAGAAAAACCATTCTGGGCCGTTATAGCCGTTAATAATGGCTGTTCTGGTAAAAAATAAAACATCAGGCATCATCCGTGACCCATAATGAACATATGTTCAAATTTTCAGAAAGATCGGCCCAGAAGTTTTGTCTGGAGCGAGTGGAACACATACTAACCACGCACAGACACACAGACAGACACACAGACAGCATTTCTTTGTTCCCATTGTAAAATACTCCCTGTTCTATAAGAACTGGGAGTACAAAAACAGCAAACAAATCTCAGAATAATCAGAAGTGAATCAACCGCCTAATGATTGTACACAACTTGATAACTGTGAGGTAACAGGTATACAATCTGACAAAAGCAAATAATTCAGACAGCATCCATCCATCCATTGATCCACCCCACCCACCCTGACCTACCTACTTGTCTGAACATGAGGGTCCAGATGAATGAATATTCCACTTATTCTAAACAGTGTGTATCACATCTCTAGTCTCACATCATTAGAAAAGCATTCAGATTGTATACTTCCATTTCCCTTTTGTTCCATTCAGTTTAGAGTCATCTGTACCACATTAATTTGTTCACAAGTGCGCAGATTTTTGTTTTTTCTTTTTGCCTTGATTTATTTTGTGTTGTTTTCAGAGAAGAAAAAAATTCCAAAGGAAATTTGAAGAAAAAAAAAAGAAAAAAAGGTGAAAGAAAAGACAGAGGATCTGCTGTAAAGAGAATTAACTGGTCAGCAAGACAAATATCATACAATTCAAACAACGCTCTCGCACCCTGACCCACCTTTGTGGCCCAAATGGACTGGTCCAGCGGGTGGAATAGCTTGAAGCAGAAGCCATCCTTCTTGGAGGGACGTTCCAGCAGTTGGCAAGTGTTCAGCAGTATCGTTCCCACCCACTGACTTCCCTGCCACAGGCACAAACTCTGATGCATCCATGTCCATCAAGTGTTTGACCCTAACAAATCATTTGTCATGGCCATCGTCATCATCGTCAACATCATCATCATCGTCATCCCTGTCATTACCTCTGTATCATGTTCACGATCATTATCATTAACACTGTTTTCACTCCAACAAAATGTTAGCAATACTTGTGGGTTAAATCAAGACTGAGGTTGGTTTTGTTATTTTGCGGCAGTGTAATTACGTCTGCATGTGACTCAGAGACACTTGTGATCACAACAAAAATCATCATCATCATCATCATCATCATTATCATCATCCTTGAAGTCATGACTACCATATCATCTTCATTATCATCTTCATCATCATCACTCTCCTCACTACAATAATTCCAGAACTACCATGCAGGGATATTATGTGGACAGAGACTTGTTTCTCTCTCTCTCTCTCTCCCTCTCTCTCTTCACCAGTATCACGAAACAGAGTTGGTCAAGTGTTGGCCCCAAAAGAACTAGAAGTCATGGTCATCATCACCACCATCATTGTTCTTGTCAACATCACCGTCTCCTCTTCATCATATTCATCGTAAACATCCACACACTCATGTATGAAACACAAGTAGGTTACATCACCACAGACACTGGTTGGTTTCCATGTCACCACGCTGTTCAGTTAGCAAAGAGACGACAGTGGTCAGACAAACAGCCATCTTTGCAACAGTGATGTTTTAGGAACAGATATGAGCTTACTCCAGCACACAATGGTTTGCCAACAGGCCATGATGTCTTTTTTCTGTTTTTTTTTGTTTTGTTTTGTTTTTTTATTAAACAAAAACCTTGTATCAAACGTAATGAAAAAATATCAGCAATAATACTACATTATATAATGCATAATAATGAAATTATCATTTGTTTTTTTTTTTTTTAATTGAAAACGACAGTCATCCCAGCACAGAATGACTGTTTCAACAGTACAATACATTGTCACACTTATTTTACATAAGGTATTTTCAAGACAACACAATTAATTACAGCCACCACCCCCCCCCCCCCCCCAAAAAAAAAAAAGAAAATACACAAGAAGATTTTCAAAAAAGAAACTTTTCTTTTTCGTAAAAAAAGAAAAGAAAAAAATCGCTCACTTTACGCTTGTCACTCTTGTAGAGGACAAGGACTCCGGGCTTGAGGACACACCACAGCTTGGTCCATGACTTGAGCGTGCCACGCACTTTCAGCCAATCGCCCAGCAGCACCACCGCAGGGTCTGTGATGGTGCTGAGCAATTCCTTGGCGGCCTCTTTCTTCTGGCTCCGGTACGTCCTCTTCTGAGCCTGTCAGTGAAAAGGGTTAGGGAAAACAAAGGCCTGGACTTAGGGTATCTGAGTCAAACTGGCGCCGGAATTCAGCTCCCAGACTGGAAAAACTGATTCTCAACATTTTCCGATCCTGAGAATACAACGGTGGGGTGTAAGGTGTGGCGGGCAGGGCTTTTCAACTCATTTTTTTTTTTTTTTTGTGGCATCAGTTCTCGGATCAATGGGGGCACCTAAGGTGGTGATTTTTTTTCTTTTTTTCTTCCCTATGGCCAAAATCCACCTCTTCATTTTTTGGTGCTTCACACTGTCCTCTTCAAAGCGGGGAGGGAGTGAGCAGACGGGGGAATTTCAACAAGATGGCAACATGCTAAGAAAGAAGATACAGAGAGATCCTCTTACATTTTATTCTTGATCCCTTTGATCATTACCCTCATCAGACCAAGACCATGGCCACTTCTGCTTCACATCTGACTTGAATACTGGTTGACTGTGTACAGTGAAAGTATCACAATATTGGTACTTTGGGGGTAAAAGCATCAGAATGTAGGATACCTGTGGATATGAAATATCCAAATAATGATCACCTGTGAAAAAAAAGCACAAAAAAAAAGCAAATAAACAACAACAAAAAATCAGAAAATTGGCTACCTGTATATAAAAAACAAAAGTATCAAAATATTGGTTAACTGTTACTTGGGAACAACAAAAACTAAAAACATCAAAACATTGGTTATTGATGCTTTAAAGAGAATCAAAATACTACTCTGTGTGTGTGTGTGTGTGTGTGTGTGTGTGTGTGTGTGTGTGTGGTGTGTGTGTGTGTGTGTGTGTCCATCTTCAAAAGTCACACATTATTAATATCTGCAGATGCAAAATATCAAAACATCGGTTAACTGTTTTCCTAGGGAAAAAAAAAAAGTGCCTGCATATTGGACATCCTTGCACAAAAATCACCAGAATATTGGCTACCTGTGTGTAAAAAAGCATCATCATATCGATTACCCGAGTTTCAAAAGCCTTAAAACCTTGGTAACATATGCTGTTTATAGCCATAGGAATCAAAGGGAGCCACAACAGGCCTGAGAGAGTGCATGAACAGCACCAAAAAGATTGAATGTATCTGGGCGTTGTTTTTTTATCAGAATATTCATTATGTACGAATTTGCTGCTGGGTTGGTTTTTTTTTTTTTTCTGAGCTGTTCAATTATTAGTTCAATTCATACACAGCATAAACAAGGTACAAAAACTCTTTGAAAGAAAGACACCTTCAAGGACACGAAAAGTCCAAAAAGGCAAAAAAAGAATGATTACTGACAATTCACTTGGGGCCTAAAAACAAATACATATTTGCCCATGTGGACATGCTAGGTAGGATATACGTATACAGATACATACTCACATACATACACACACACACACACACACACACACACACACACACACAAACACACACACACACATAAAGGAAAGCATACATGCATGCAAATGCACACGCACACGCACATGCGCTCACACACACACACACACACACACACACACACACACACACAAACACACACACACTCTCTCTCTCTCTCTCTCTCTCTCTCTCTCTCTCTCTCCTCTCTCTCTCTCTCTCTCTCTCTCTCTCTCTCTCAAAATGCATCCTCATTAAAACCAAAGCACATACATGCAAAGTCTTATCTCATTCCATTTCACACATCTGTACGCCATCTCCACTCACATACACACAGATACACATAGCCATGCTCGCACACATGCATACACACAAGCATGCATGCACACACGCACACACTCACATATACACAACACACCCAACACACACACACAATCTCCCACGCCCTTACACACACACACACACACACACACACACACACACACACACACACACACACACACACACACACAAACACTCACACACACACACACATACACACACACACACACGCACTCTGTCTCTCTCTCTCTCTCTCTCTCTCACCTTGTAGGATTCTCGTTTAGAGTGTTTGTTAGAGGACCCTGAGAAGCCTGGATCTGGTGTTCCGGCATGGGACATGTTCCGGTCAGGTGTCGCCTGTCATCAGATCAATCAGGCCATGCTGCGTCACGCTCTAAGTCGTCACGGCCGACTTCAACTTTGCTCACCTTGTCGCTATTTTTTCATTCGCCCACGTCTGACTATAATGTCCCCCAGTACTCGTACATCCTCTTTCATCGACAGTAAATAGGGATCCATGATCAAATGGCCAGAACATGTGCCTGTGGAGTGGGAAAGTGTGAGTTTGAACCATTTTACAGCTTAAAAAGCTCCCTCTGTCAGTCCAGCAGTAAATGAGTACGTGCCTCAAGTCAGTGGGGGTTAGAGCAGCAGGGGAAGGATGGGCAGCACCTTCCATAATGCCGTGCCCCGGACATGGAGAATGTCTAATACTACACTGTCCCAATGGTCAATAACAGACTACAGAACTTTATATTTAATCTTGTTTCAAATATGTAAGTATGTATGTTATGCATGTCAACTAGGCTATATATAACACATGTGTGTCAAGTGCACTTTCCCCTCAACCAGAGAAGTTTTGGTTCACATGAGCAGATTCGCTGGTTCCAGGAGCATTATTTGACTGAACTGAAATTTGGTTTAGATGAACTCTGGCAAATGGAAATTTGGTTAAAATAAAATCTGGCTGACATATCAGCCAAGCTTTCAGACATGCTATAGTTTTGGTTAACATGAACAAACTGATTGGTTCAAATATGATTTAATCTGGTTAACTAAAACTTCATGTATCCCATAAGTAAAATTCCTGTCCATCATGCGTATTGTGCGTGTGTGTGCCTGTATGTGCATGCGTGTGTCCTTGCGTGTGCATGAGCGTGTGCGCGTGCGCGTGCGTGGTCTTCAATTTAATGTGTATTCACGTTATGTGATCTCAGACACACACACAAAAAGGAACAATTAAAAAAAAAGGGAACAATTAAAAAAAAAGGGAACAATTAAAAAAAAAGGGAACAATTTAAAAAAGGGAACAAAGGGAACAATTAAAAAAAAAAAGGGAACAATTGTAAAAAAAAGAAAAGAAAACGTAGCAACAATTCAAAATAACCAAAGTACCATCAAATACAAATACAGAACATCTGCATCTCATTACAGGAAGTTAAAAAATCAGACTTTGAGTTAATGCTAATCCAATGTCACATATTAGTGAGGAATTATTTAAAATTTCATCCAAGAAAGATTCAGATAAAGTAGGCAAAAGTTTTTTGAAATACTTACATTTCAGAAGTATATGCATACTTGATATTTTTCCACCACAAATGCGTTTTATGTCATTGGTGAATTTTGTTTTAGATGCATTAAGTTTAAGTCTGCAAGTCAGAGGTCATTGACCTAACATGACATAAACCATTTCGAGTTTTTAAGATAGGATCATACCATTGTGGCTGATTTTGGGGTTGGGGCGAAAGTATCCACAATCCTCTACCTTCTCTCTGAAGTGCTTCCACCACGCATTCTGAAACAACCTACATCCCTCTAGAAGAGACAGAGGAATATTCGAACTACATGCACTGTCAGCACGTCTTGCTCCACTTTTTTGCCAGTCTATCAACTCTGTGTGTGTGTGTGTGTGTGTGTGTGTTGTGTGTGTGTGTGTGTGTGTGTGTGTGTTGTGTGTGTGTGTGTGTGTGTGTGTGTGTGTGTATGTGTGTGTGTGTGTGTGTGTGTGTGTGTGTGTGTGTGTGCGTGCGCACATGCATTTGAGATGTCATAAAGGCAGCACTGTTTGCCTGCACTCGTTTTCTCCTATAACTTATTTGTATGTGCAACACCCACACCCACAAACACACACGCACACGCACACGCACACACACACACATTCCTTCCTTCTCATTTTACTTCAGACATGATCATAACACAAAGAAAAAGAACATTTCAACAGTCATATTTGGTATCATAACAACCCAGCCCACCACTCAGAACCTCTTCAGGGCTATCACCTCTCATGGAAAACGAGCCCTACCCTGACAAAAACCCAACAACAGGAAACAGCCCTGTACATACACATGTACATCAAATTCATGACATGGCTACTAATCTGTTGATATCCTCCTCCATCCTGGTAAAACTAGACCAAGAAGACCGGAGGTGTACACCAAGCATGGAGATATTGATCTACACATACCAAGTGCAGGGATAAACATTCTCACAACTCAAGCCAAAGAAAACTTCCCTCACTCTCAATCAATTTTCCCAAGCCGGCAGCCACAAGGCTGAGTATGGGCCAGCTGTTCAAACTGGACAGCTGTTCTATATTTCACAGCTTGTCAGTGTCACATTCTCCTCCATGCACTGGGGAAATTCTGGGTGATGAAGAATTATAAAACAAGTTCTGGTGGGCGTGTGTACGTGTGTGTGTGTACGTGTGTGTGTGTACGTGTGTGTGTGTGTGTGTGTGTGTGTGTGTGTGTGTGTGTGTGTGTGTGTGTGTATGTGTGTGAGCGCATGCATGCGTATGTGTGGGGATGATTGTGCGTATGAAATGAATGTGTGTGTGTTTGTGCACATGTGATATGTGTGTGTGTGTGTATGTGTGTGTGTGTGTGTGTGTGGTGTGTGTGTGTGTGTGTGTGTGTGTGCATGTGTGAATGCGAGTGTGTGTGTGTGTTGTGTGTGTGTGTGTGTGTGTGTGTGTGTGTGAGTGAGTGAGTGAGTGAGTGAGTGAGTGAGTGAGTGAGTGAGTGAGTGTGTGTGTGTGTGTGTGTGTGTGTGTGTGTGTGTGTGTGTGTGTGTGTGAGTGAGTGAGTGAGTGAGTGAGTGAGTGAGTGAGTGAGTGAGTGAGTGAGTGAGTGAGTGAGTGTGTGTGTGTGTGTGTGTGTGTGTGTGTGTGTGTGTGTGTGTGTGTGTGTGTGTGCACGCTTGTGCGCGTGCATGCACAAACGAAGGGTTGCCAGAGGACTTAGTTGACCAGGCCAGAAAACTGCTAATTAAAACCTTTCAAACCTGGCTCTATAAATTTCCAGGCCTAAAAGCAGACGCTCACAATTCCCCAGCCACAAAGGACAAGCAGGAGAGGAGGATGAGAAGCAGGAGTTGGAGGAGGAGGAGGCGGCAAGGAGTAGGGCCTCTGAACGTTTGTAAATCCATGAAGGACAACAGCTTCCTTCTGTCTCCCTCACTAATCTTCTTGACACAGTCAAGGCCTTCCCAACGGCAGGGAAATAGGAAGGATCTCTCCCATTTCTCTGACCAAAGATTGTAAGCCCTACGGACGACTGTCAACATACCCAAACACAGAGAACAGACCAACAGGATCACTTTCTTCTGCAGGCAAGTCGACCCATACTGCTTTACGCGAAATGCAGAGCAGGAAATGTGCTCTCAAATGATCATGTTAAAGCCGCTGAACCTATGCCAGTATCATATCAAA
>CM031616.1:41454401-41457895 GCA_018398815.1 Conus ventricosus | reverse complement strand
CCCCTCCCTCCTTTGAGCAGCATTAAAATGCGTCGCTTTATTCTGGCCAATGATACAGTTACGCAAATCATTACATTGGCATCGGCGTCATATTTTTTACTCGCATCACTGACCCCATGCGAGGAGAAACTTCTTTGTGTGTGTGTGTGTTTTTTTAGTCCTGTTAATTGTGATGTCAGGAAAGAAAAAAGATATACACGTCGAAAATTCACTTGTCCATTTTATTTTTACGAATTAAAATAAATGAGTGCTTATTGCTTTCCACTGTATTCTGTTTGGCTGGTTTTCAGCAAGGCCAGTATGTTTCACTTTCCTTGCCATTATCTTTCCTAGCTTAGCTGATGATATCACACACACACATACACACACACGCACGCACGCACGCGCGCGCGCACGCACACACACAAGTACCAGCAGTTCTGGGATGAAGACGACTGAAATGAGATGCTGACAAGGAACAGAATATGCACTTGCTCAAATACAGTCCTATGTGCCGCAAAGAGCAAACGCTTTATCTAGTTTTTTTTTTTCTTTTTTTTTTTCCGCATTCGTAAAGAAACCATAGATTAAACATGACCTCGCACCACGAACGTAGTAACGCTCCCCTCAACAAGACTCGGGGAGCAGAAGTTGTCGCTGTCGCGATTCGTCGTCCATTGTGACATTTCAGTGGGCCTATGGGAAAATGCTCGGCGGCGGCGCCCCCGTCCCCCTCCCCCCCCCCCCCCCCCACCCTCACTCCCTCCTCCCCTCTTCAACCCCCTTCCTCCTCCCTCCCTGTGCATAAAGGCACACTGAATATACTTTATATCATAAACCCAGTGAAGACGCTGCACACGGTGCACTTGGGAACAAAACACGTTCATCAAACACCTCAGGGGCACGCCAAGCGACTGAAAGAGCCTTCCATAATATTATACTCTTTGCTAGCCATATTTTTCCTTTACTCTCATCTCTCATCCAGTCAACCCTCTCCCCCCCCCTCCCCCCCCCCCCCCCCACCCCCCCTACGTCCTCTCGTTCCGCCATCCTTCACCCCTGGAGGTATTGATATAGCGTCGCCTATAACTGTCTCGATCAATACAGGAGCGATGGAAATGGACCCGGTCACACAGAACGTGTTGAGAAAATTTCCGATTTAAAAAATTACCTAAAACTCTTCGCCCTGTCGTCGCTATCGACTATATATCCTCCTATACTATTAATTCCTGAGTAATTCTCTCTCTCTCTCTCTCTCTCTCTCTCTCTCTCTCTCTCACACACACACACACACAACACACACACACGCCGCGCGCGCGTATATCCTTCTCTTACCACCCTACACACGCGCGCGACACAACACACACACACACACACACCACACACACACACACACACACAAAACACCACGCGCACGCGCGCACACAGTGAATGAGAGAGAAGGGGGAAGGGAGGGAGAGAGAGCGAGATAAAGAGAGAGGGACGAGACAGACTGACAGACACAGTCAGATTGACAGACAGAGGGGGGGGGGGAGAGACGCAGGGAGGAAAGGAGGGGGGGGGAGAGAGAGAGAGAGAGAGAGAGTGAGAGAGAGAGGAGAGAGAGAGAGAGAGATAAGAGAAAGAGACAGAGACAGACAGAGAAAAGGGGGGGGGGGGGGGGTGTTCAGATTCAGAAGTGATCATTTCTCCTAAAGTCAACTGGACGTGATAGTTTCGACCCGCATTAATGAACTGTATGTGAACTGAACGCATCTGAAGACACAACACACCGCGGTAAAAGGAGCTGAAAACATCTTTACAACTGCCATGCACATCTGTCACAAGGCGATCCATCTCCACCCAACACAGCTTGGCGAGTGCGCGAACGGAAGAGATTAAAGAGAGAGAGAGAGGGAGGAGAGAGGAGGAGAGAGAGAGAGAGAGAGGGAGGAGAGGATGGTGACAATTCTTTGTGCACAGAAATGAACAAGGCAACTAATAAATAAAGAACTCAATTGAATCTGAACACCATGACGAACAGTATTTTAGACCTGAGAGAGAGAGAGAGAGAGAGAGAGACAGAGAGAGAGAGGAGAGAGAGAGGAGAGAGAGAGAGAGAGAGAGAGAGAGAGAGACAGACAGACAGACAGACAGACAGACAGAGACAGACAGAGAGAAGACATAAACGGTTTCTTCGTTTAGTATCAACGCCTTAACAATGGTGAACAGTAACAACAAATCAGTCACAGATATCTAAAGAAGAAAACAGAAAAGAAACAAACAAACAAAACTGGAATTGCAAAAGAGGCAAACAACATCGACCAACTCGGAGCAAAGGAGACACAAAGTTCTAAATTATACCTCGGATATCCTACCATTGTTTAATCGGTCCTTTCATTCCTAGCATGTCGACTGGTTCACAATTACATCTCTACGTTTAAAAGCTAGATAAAGAAATAACACAAACTGTGTAACTTTTTTTCTTTTTGATTCCTTGAAGACATTAACAATATATTATCGAAAGCATTTGGCTCTCGGTGGTAATTGAGTGGTATGAGATCACGTCGAAGATCACTAAGGAGCGGGCAAAACAAACTAAAATGGAGTTCATCTTCTTGTGTATTTTTTTTTTTTCACAGGGGACAAATCAATTCTACATCTCTTCGTATTTTTGTATCGAAATGAATGCGATTTAATATCACTTACTCCAAACCTGAATTTAACAAGCGCTTGCTCACGTGTCATTGCAAAATACAGTTCCTGGGTGTGATTCGTTTTGTATGATCGATACATTGTAAATCTTTCACTTGAACAAATGCGATTGTCACTCCTGCCAGTATAACAATCTATCAGTCTTTGTCTAAAACACTTTATGAAATAGTGAACTGATTCAACAACATGACTTTCCCGCACATATCCAAATCCAACTTGAAACAAAACTAATCGAATGTTGGTTATACCCAGTTCTTTTGACCTTTCTCATCCAAACGTAACATCAGATAAGCTTTGTAAGGGACGCGATGTTCTTTCATCCGTGTTAGTTTGATCCAGTATTTAACTACCTAGTGTATGCATTCACATACAACGGGAATCTGCTGGTATCTCCATAGATCACTGCATGAGAGAGAGAGAGAGAAGAGAGGAGAGAGAGAGCAGAGACAGAGACAGAGACAGGACAGAGACAGACAGAGAGCAGTGCAAACTTTCCGCTGACGACTATGACATCAGGAGTTTCATTCAATGAACCGCTGCCTCAGCTGCCCTCCCACCCACCCCGCTCCCCCCCCCCCCCCCCCCCCCTCCCGGCCCCCTCGCCCCCTTCCTTTCCGTTCCTTCCTCTCTGACTTTTTTAAAAATTTGTTTTTAACATCCTCGCACGCCGCTGCCCATAGTAAACCAGTCAACGAGGGCCTGGCACTGTCCTGAAAAAGTGCTGAGGTCAGGCAGACCTCGAAATGAACATCGACTGTTCCTAACAGCCTGCCCCTCCAACGGTTGCTTGAACTTCTCGTGACCTAAGCTGTTTTGGAGAT
>CM031616.1:41444401-41449401 GCA_018398815.1 Conus ventricosus | reverse complement strand
ACGCAAGCGCATTTTTAAAAAAAAAAAGAAGAAAAAAAAAAAGAAAGAAAAATCCCAATACTCCCCCCCATCCACTCACCACCCCCAGCCGTACCCCCATCCCGCCCGTCTCCACCTTCTACCCTCGTCCTCCCTCTCCTCCCTTTAGAACTACGAAGGCAGTCTCGACCTCTTCCTACCATTCGCAGGATGTTACGGGGTTGCTTTGTTTGTTGTTTTGTGCGTGAGAAAAAGAATAATTGCTGGACATAATCAACAAAGATTTCCTTTCTGACCTCTAGTCCTGAAAGACAACACAGTCATAATTACGCTTTTTTTCTTCTTTTTCTTTTTTTTTTCCCCCCTGAAGGAGGTTTCGAACAGAAAGAAGATGAATGAGGATCTAGTTGTTGAAACTTCCCTCTTTGCCTCTCCTATCTGTCTCTTTTCATTTGCACATGTATCATTATTGATGTCTGGCTGCATGATTAACCCGAATTCCTTGCGACTCGCAGGAACCGCCATGGGAATCCTCCACTGGAGGTTCCTACACAGGGCAGCTTTTAGAGAAGTGTGAACGCATATTATCGGGTGGAGATCAAAAGCCCGGCTGTGTGTGCGCGAGTTCTGGTTTCTGAAGAAACAGGACTGTGGCGACAGTGGATACACCGTGTGGGTGACGGGCAGAAAAAGAATGCTCGTCTCTCTCTCTCTCTTCTCTCCTCTCTCTTTTCTCTCTCTCTCTCTCTCTCTCTCTCTCTCTCATACACACACGCACACGCACACACACACACAACAACAGAGTAGTAAATACATCAATCTAGTATACAGAGCATGTTTTGTCCGTCTGTTTATACCTGTGTGTCTGCACACGTCTGTTGTTACTGATCAAAACCACAGATTTCGTCTTCTCCGAATTCAGTATGATGGTCATTAGCAGACTGGGCAGATCAAACGAACCACTTCGATCTGTACTGGAAAGTCACAATAGTCGCGTTTTTAATGCGACCATGTGGCGAAACGGAACGATGTCGGGATTCGAAGCGAGTCAAACACGCCTGCCTCAGTGTCCCAAGAGATTTTAAAAACTCACGTGGATACCGTCAGCCAGAACAGCCCAGTACGGAAAGCGTGACACTACAGATCTACAGGTTCCCGGTCAATCCCGGGTTCCGACATTTTTTTTCTACATTTTTTTTCTCCTCAGGCAAGGGACAAAAAGCAGGTCTGAGGGGAAGGGGGAGGGAGGGAGGATGAGGAGGGAGGAAAGGCGTGGACGGGAGGGGGGGGGGGGGACAAGAGCGAAGGGACGGGGGAAGGTAGGGGAGAAAGCGGGGGGGGGGGGGGGGGAGCAGGAGGAACTGGGGTTCTGGTGGAAGGGAATCGGACAACGAAGAAAAGAGGGTCGGGAGGAAGGAGGAGGAAGGGTGGGGGAAGGGGGGGAAAGGTGGGGAGGGGGGGGGGGGGGAGGGAGGAGGGGGACGGGGGGGAAGGGAGGAGGGGGGAAAGGAGAGGACAGGGGGTATGGGGTGGAGGACGGTGTGGTGGGAACGGCTACTACATCACTAGCAAAAAAGTTTCCATTTTAAAAAAAATGAAATAACACAAGCCATTCAATTTGCTGAAATCGGCTATTGGCCATAGGCTCCCAAAAAAATGAGAATTTTCTTTTAAAAAAAAAAAAAAAAAAAAAAAAGAATCCCCATCAAAAAGGCCCTCACATGAAACATTACAAACAACGACTGACCTCTACTTCCATGCTTCTAAAAAAGCAGATGGGGGATCAGTTCATGTACGGACGGGGGACAAAACGCCACGCAAGTGCATGTACCATCCAACAAAACAGCAGCCTTTCAGCCGGGCCCCGGGCTTTTCTTGGGTTACTCCCAATTTTCCCAAATCGTCGGGTTCCCCAAAATAATAAGGGAGTTGCTCGTCAAATTCTCTCCAGGGCCCGTTTTTAAAACCTCCGGGTTGTCGTCCCTTGCTTTCCCAGGACAGACCCCCCACCTCATCCCTAATCCCCCCCCCCCCCCCCTTCCCGAGCATCCCCCCCAAGGGGGTGGAAAGGGGGGGGGCGGGAGGGGGGGGAAAAAGGGCGTCACACGGCTTGGTTCCATTTTTTTTCTTCAATTCAGTTGCTGTTGTCATGTTGGCCAACTCTTTAGTTTCTGGTGGAAGCTGATCTTCCCCAATGAGTCGGATGGCACGAGCGGGCTAGTTATGACCCGCTGGGGATGTAAGGGCCCAGACGGGGGAGTTAGGGGGAAATTGGAGAGGACAGCCGCTGGGTATGACCTCTGCACGTTGATGTTTCAACCGCTACTCATCATACCCTCCATTGAATGTTTTCCAAGTCATTAACCCACACCAATGATTTTAACCCACAGCCATCAATTTGATGACCTCGTGTTATTGCCAAGCTCCCTAGAAAAAATGACCCTTTTGATTTAACCAAAGCAGGACCTCTCCGATGTAAAAAAGAACCGCTCTAAAAGGGCCCCTCCATGTAACACATTACCACTCATTTGTGAACCTCTACGTTGATGGTCTGAACCAACGCCCGATGCAGTCATGCCCTTCCGGAGCGTCTAAGCCCCAAGCGCTCATGTACCCTCTCCTAAATTCAATTTCACTCGGCCCATCATTTATACCCTCTCGTTGATGGCTAATGCCAGACCCCGGTCAGTTTCTCTCGTGATGTCTTAATGCACAGCGCTCGTTAAGACCATCTCCTTTGGTCCTAAATTTGAAACCTCCGGGCTCTGTCTCCGTTGTCTTATCCCCAGCGCGCGACATTATGACCCTCTCGCTCATGTTGAATCCCACCCCCTCCCCCTCCTATTTCAAGCACAGCCCCTAGTTGGACTCTGGGGGAAGCCACAGGCCGTCAGGACCCGTGATGTCTAATGCCCACACCCCGCTTAGTTTACCTTCTTTTTTTCCCACAGCCCGCTCAGTTATGCCTCTTTGATGTTGTGCCAACCCCTCTAGTTTGTCCTCCTGCTGGAAGCCCAAGATCCCCCCGTTGATGTTGAATGCCCACAGCGCGCTCAGTTATGACCTCTCACTGATGTTTGAATGCCCACAGCGCGCTCAGTTATGACCTCTCCATGATGTTTGAATGCCCACGCGCGCTCAGTTATGACCCTCTCCATTGATGTTGAATGCCCACTCGCGGCTCATTATGACCCTCTCCAATGATGTCTTAATGCCCACAGCGCTCGTTAAATGATGTTGAATGCCCACACCCGCGCTCAGTTATGACCCTCTCCGTTAAATGTTTGAATGCCCACAGCGCGCTCAGTTATGACCCTCTCCAATGATGTCTGAATGCCCACACGCGCTCAGTTTATGACCCTTTTCCCACCGATGTTTGAATGCCCACAGCACGCTCAGTTGGAAGGGCATACGCGGACAACCATCCCAGGCCACCGGTGGAGAAAGGGTGGGGAGGAAAGGGGGCTGGGAGTGGTGGTTGGGTCTGTGTTGGGAGGGAGGGGTATGGGGGAAGGGGGGGGGGAGGGGCTAGCGCTATACTCGTTATACCGGAACGATAACAAGCTAAGATGAACAGCGAACGTCCATTTCATAGTGGGGCGCCAACGTGATTCGGGCTCGCAACATCCGACTGCGGAACCCGATGCCTTACCACATTCAGCGTAGCTGGCAGTTGAGCTTGCCTCGAAATCCGTTACTTCGATGGCAGACACTATGTTCGTCCGTCACAGATTTACGAGAATGTTACCTTCTGCCTCAGACGTTAGGTTGGTAAAAAGCCATCGGCACTTCACGTACATGCAAATGCTGTTAACGTTAACAGAGCGGGTTGTACGGAAGTCGTGGTGCAGGGGAGAGAGAGAGAGAGAGTAAAAGAGACCAGCAGTTTTAGGGTGTGGAGACCTCTCCACTCTCCTCCTCCCCAACCTCCATCACAACCCACTCTCTTTATGCCCCCCCCCCCCCTTCTCCCGTCCCCCACGGAGCTCCCTTTTCTATGTATCCCCTCTGACTTGCAAAGTTAGTGCCACTTCATTCTGCAGGCTGTAATGTAGTAAAGGATGTGGCGTCAGACGTACGGTGAAGTAACGAACGGAATAATGGGCGGACCACGAACCTGTCGCCTTCCACAACCGGGGCTTGTGCGAGTGGATGTCTGGTCATCCATCCCTGGGGGGCTTATCTTACACCACACAAATACCACCTCTGTATCCCACCCAACACATCAAGACGGATAGCAAAATTGCGTCCCCCCCCCCCCCCCCCCCCCCCCTGCCTCCCCCAAAGGCTGTGTGTGAGAGGGTTTCCAATTCGCCAACTCTGCCTGCGACTTCGGTGTTGTACCACTGAGCTGACCAGATAGCATCCCCACCCGACAACCCCAATAACCCAAACTGGCACCTGTCGGACAAATTGAACTGTTCTCACTGCTCACAACGAACTGGAGTCATGAGGTGGTTTTCTTTCTTTACTGTTCATCCGCCGCCCTAACAAAGTCTAAACCAGCTCATCCCTTCCAAAGGCGAAACTGCTGTTGTTCACGTCACAACCAGCTTCACTCTTTGAGTGATGCTCACAGAAAGTATCTGTGAACGATAACGACCGTTTCCCATGTGAAAACAGAAACGGGTAACTTTCCGATGAGAGCTATCTGCCATACATAATTCATGAAACTGTGACAGCATGACAACTATGATGTAGTTTTGGGTGTGCGACATCAGCATCGGTAAAAAAAAAAAAAAACGGAGACGTCTCCATTTCTGTGTGCTCTGTGTTGTCAGTAGGCGATTCGGTGTCGTAATCAGCATTCGTCCGGAGTTACGGGCCTTTCTATTCATCACAGGAGCAAGAGTTTTCGTTCGTTACAAGTCCCTTTGGGGTCAGGACTAACATGGCGCCGGTCCATCACCGCCGACCACCCATTGAACCCCCACAAACACTGAACAACTCGTCCCTTTAAAGGGGGTTTAAACTCGCCATCCCCCGGGCCTCCCCCCCCCCCCCCCCCCCCCCCCCCCCCC
>CM031616.1:41432192-41444301 GCA_018398815.1 Conus ventricosus | reverse complement strand
GCAAAAAATCTCAAAGTTTTCATCCTCAATGCAGACCTAACGTCATCAATCATGAATCCGATCCTCGCGCCGCCGACTCGTTCGGCAAGCCAGTCTTGCAACACACTCTACAGATCTCGCAACACACTCTACGATCTCGCAAAATGTTTTGTTCATTCGCCATCGGATCTCACGAAGAAAAACACTTCGCTCGTCAACCCGTTGAATCCAGCCGTTTCGTTATGTGAACTGCAGTCCACGGCGGTAAATACCTGTCGCGTGTCACCAGCGAAAATTGAAGCACTTCTCTCTCCCCCCCCCCCCCCCCCCCCCTCTCTCTCTCTATCACACACACACACACACACACACACACACACACACTATAGAGCACTGAGGGAATGGAGTGAATTTTCAGCTACGCGATCAAATACATCGAAGCATATCATTCTCAAGTCACTTCTTGGCTGCCACACTACTTTAAAATGTTGGGTTAAAAACGTTATGAATCATACACAACACAACAACGCACAATACTCCATCACTCCCTCGAAGCAGCAATCACACGAGAGCATCGTAAACGCCTTTGTTTGTGTGCCTGCAGGGGTGCAACAATAGTGCAATGCATGCACACCATGTTGAAAATGGACCGACAGTTATATGCTGTGTACCGATTCGATAGCAATCTCTCTTCTGTGCCCTCTGGCATGTCCCCTGGCAACGAAAAACAAGAACTGATGACGGCAGATGACAATCGAAATATGCCTAGAGGAAAAGGGCAGAGAGAGAGAGTGCATGCGTGCGTGCGTGTGTGTGTGGTGTGTGTGTGTGTGTGTGTGTGTGTGTGTGTGTCTGTGTGTGTGTGTGTGTGTGTGTGTGTGTACACCTGTGTGTGTGTGTGTGTGTGTGTGTGTGTGTGTGTGTGTGTGTGTGTGTGTACATCTGTGTGTGTGGTGTGTGTGTGTGTGTGTGTGTGTGTGTGTGTAGACTTGCCTGCCAGGATTCGTGACTTTGAGCTGCTACTATAGTTACACTGCCCACTGCTATTTGCCAAACGAGACTGGTACAAACAATGTGCACAATGTTTCCGACACGGTCGCTTGGTACTTCTTAGTGCCTTCGCCCATAACTGCACAGCTAAACTCTCCGACAATTACTTTCCCGCTCAGTTAATCCCCCCCCCTGCTCCTCCTTCCCCCCCCCCCTCTCTCTCTCTCTCTCTCTCCTCCATCCTCTACTCACACCCCACCCTCACACCTCCTCTGCCTTTAACTGAGAAATGTTTATCAGCACACCTTGTTTGTCGTTGACAGAACTCGAAATGAACTCTTTTCCGTCGATCGATGACCCGTTCTGTCATGGGGCTGGGTGGAAGGGTGGACGAGGTCTATGGAGACGCTCCACTAGGCTGGATTTGCTAACCACTCACAATCTCTGCTGGGCATACAGCAGAACGTTTAGTCTTTGATCGTTTCTGGGACGGCCAATACCATCTGATGAGATACACGGATTGAAAAGTGGATTGATGGATGGATGGATGGGTGAGTGGACGGACGAACAGACGTACAGGTACAAACATAGAGAGGCACAGACAAGCCATCTGACCGGCTGATGGCCATGCACTGACAACAGAGAGTCAACAAATTCAGATGCTACACATATAGATTGAAATAGAGACAGACAAATATGTAGATAGATCGATACATAAGCAGATACATAGTCTGGTAAATAGCAGAAATACACAAATAATCTGCTACACTATTTTTCTACCTTACAATGACGGCTATATTCACTCCGAAAACATGCTAAATCAACACAGTAACCACATAATTAATCACATCCAACATTCACTCATTTTAAGACCTTTACAGCAAATGAACTTTGAAAAAATCGGTCAAACTTACTGTACAAAATAATATTTTGTAACAGCGTGTACTATTCTTAAAAAAGAAGAAGAAAACAGAGAACAGTAGCGCACACATGTACCTGATAACACACACACACACACACACACACACACACACACACACAACACACACACACATAAAAATAAAAGATGAAAAGAACGTACTTTTCCACAGCTTCTTTTTCAGGTTTTCTCCATGGTGTGAGTGAAATTACTCTGCCACATCAACATCCGCCACATCAATCATCTCTCGAGTTATTTCTCCGTAAACCGAACTTCCCATTCCACGCTGATCACAGCAATTTACATCCACTGTTTTGTTAATAGCTCGCCTGGGGAAAGGCAGCCGAGTGTGTCAACAAGTATGTACCAAACAGGGAAAGGGGGGGGGGGGGGGGGGAGGTGAGGCTGGGGAAGATCAGGAAGGGAAAGGGAGAGGCCAATAGAGAGGGTGGGGGGAGGGGGGGGGGGGGGCTGACGTCTAACCGCTGTAAACAGGACTGCTGTCGCTGTTGTTTCCACGCAACGTTGAGGGCAAAGAATAATCAAGAAGAGTTCCGTTGCGCATACTGAAAACATTCACCCCTTCCTGTTGAGCTGTCTGTCGATCTGTCTGCCTTCTGTTGACGAGCTGGCTGGCTGTTCGCCACACTTCGCTGCTGGAAAGTGACAAGTTTGAAGCACACACAAGGTGGTTCGCGCGCAGGCACAGGGTACGTGCAGGCAACAGGCTGACCTTGCTGAACAGTGAACAAGAAGCTGGCATACGTAGTTACTTGATAGGGCAGTCCAGACAACTGAACAAATCTCGAGAGACGCCCTGTGACTGTGGTGCCTAGACGTGATTAGTGACCTGAGCGAGTGAAGAGCAGTACACTGACAAAGGCGAATTGTGGAAAAGCCGGCCCAGATACTTATCCTGTCTCTTCTACATCTTTGGTTTCACATTCCCATTCGGGAACACACTAGCGGTAAATGTCAATCATTACTGGTTACTAAGAAAAACAGCTGTTACAACCGCTCCCCCACACGAAGGAAACAGATCTTACCACTAAAAAATGGAGGACATGGCGGCAGCCACCATCTCAGGTGGCTCACCGGTACTGTAAGCCGGGCATACTTCCAGGCTCAGATTGATATTTCGGACCTTGGTCCTAAAGCCCACGAGGTAACAGCCAGTGTCACTTTATTCCAGTAGTTACACTCTGCACCTTTACGTCCACCAACTGGAGGGAGCTTTCTAGAGCTTGATGAATCAATCCCTTCATTACCTACGAGAAATCCGGATGACCAGCGCTGACAGCTTGAAGAGGATCTTCTTCATTGCGGCCACCTCAGCCACGTCCATACCTTCTCCTCACCCCACAAACCATTACGTCAATTTTGTCCTCCTTTTCTTACTTTAAATGCGACAAGAGTTTGACATGGTACAGTATATGATACAAAAATGGAGGGGGTGAGGGGAGGGGGGTATTATACTAGTTGTTCGACTAGATATACTAACCATGTTACACTAATAGTCCTGACCGTGCTGCCTCCCCTCTAGTATTTCTTTGGTCCATGGGGGTACTCTGATTTGGCCATGAAGCCGGGGCAACGTTTGTGTGATCTAGGAGAGACAGAAGACGATGAGCCTGCGTCTTATTGCCATGTTAGCCACAAAAATTGATCGAACGGGCGTCCAAACTGCCGCAGCTCACAAGGTTTGACATAGTATAGTCTATTAAGCGAAACGGAGATCGATAACAAAAAACAACAACAAGAAAACAAAAACCACACACACACCACCACCACCACCACCGCCACCACCAACAAAACTCTCCTTATTTTCCATGTGAAATAGGCTCATTATCACGAGTAACAGTTATTTGCTAATAAAAACACTAATTCTCACGACGGGATGGGGGGGGGGGGGGGGGCATGCTGCGCTACATTTTGTCTATGACGGATGACGATTGAAAATTGTTCTTTACAGGGTAAGCTTTATTTACATATGTTTCAAGAAAAGTTTTTTTCTCTCCCAATTTTCTTGTTATAAAAACATTTTCAGTGGAAGGAAAGGGGGTGAATGGGGGGGGGGGGGGGGGGGGGTCTAAAGACTGCCATCGAATTGCATATTCATAAGACCGTATTATAATATATTAAATCTGATTTGCCGCCACATTTAAAATCCCCCTTTTTTCCCCACCAATGTGGCATTTGTATGCGTGTCGCATTTGTATGCGCGTCTGTGTCCCATTTCGGAAGATGTAGTGTGTTTGTTAACAGCCACTGCGGGCCCGCTGTATGCAAGAACACAACGCGTTTTCGTCAGCGCGCGCAAAGAGAATGAAACGACGCTTTCGAATCTAAGCGCAGTGACGAATGCTGCTAAACATTCTCACCTTGCAGTCACGTACGGATTGGCTACCCCGATAAGCCTATGACATGTGTTAGCTTTCTCCGATATCCATGGATAAGTTCTTTCCCGCACGAGCATACTCCGTGCACAATCCATGGTATGCATAACGATGTGTATGGCTTGCAATTACATGCATAGACAGTGCGATCTGATGGCTTGCAATTACATGCATAGACAGTGCGATCTGATGGCTTGCAATTACATGCATAGACAGTGCAATCTGTTGGCTTGCAATTACATGCATAGACAGTGCGATCTGATGGCTTGCAATTACATGCATAGACAATGCAATCTTTTTAGCAATGACTTTCTGATGTCCTTAGATACCTGCGTATTATAAACGGACGGGGCCAAATTCGAGGGTATGTCTATTGCAGAAAAAAACAATGGACACCTGGATCATTGGCACTTGCCTGGGAAGCGAGTGAATCCCGCGTCCATGGCGAAGGTTGGTTGGTTGGTTGGTTGGATGGACGATTTTTCTTTTTTTTTTTCATACGAATTAGTGACAGTCTGAGGACTAATCTTTCGGGAGAGATGATTTACCGAGAACCCACAGGAAGCACGCTCCTTGTCCACGTGCAGGGACCCACGGCAATGAAAGAGCTGTCCCTGGCGTTGGTGGCGTTGGTGGCGTTGTGCTAGAGCGAGGCGCTCATTCCTTTTCCCGCAGAGAAGTCTGTTGGGGCGATGGGAAGTTATACAATACAATACGGTACAGAACAATACAATGCAAAGCCACGCTCCAGAGAAATCACACGAGTCGTGAGAGCAATCTTAGCGAGGAACGTCTTTTGGCTGGCTGATTCGTTGAGAGTCAACGTAGGAAAGACTGCAGTCTTATCATGCGGCATTCATATGCTATCACCGCTGTCACCAAGACCGTCGCAGCAAGCATGCCACCGTAATCTCCCGGCTCATCCATCGTCTGTCATCTACCCGCGTGGCAGTGAGTGGGTGGAAATGGGAAGGAAGAGGTTATATGATATACACGCTTAGAACTCGAGCTCCGCATGGATGAACAAAAGCAATTTCTTCCGCTAGACTACGTGTACTCCTGTAAAAATTACTTGGGCGAAAGGTGTAGTAGGTAAGTAATATACACGCACGTGTACATCGTCATGGTTTTGTAAAATGGAATCCAAATACCATCGCTGCTGTTTTGTTTCTCTTTGGAAGCAGTTCTGAGCATTTTAACCTGACTTTGCCCTGTCCATAACTCCCCTCACTTAATCCCCTGTACGCCCCCGACACCACCCCCTCCTGTAATCGTCTGTCTCTGTTGATTCACAATGCGGCAATAGAAGTACTTTCGCATTCCTTACCCGCATCAAACACTATAAAAACTTTTTTCAACTTTAAGACTTTTTCTATAACCACACACACACACACACACACACACACACACACAACCACACACACACACACACACACACACCACACACAACGGTTTCATTATACAAATATACAATATCAATCTTGCACTGAGTATTAATGATAATATCTCCATGCACTTCAAATAAAATGAAAAAAGTTTGTAATAGCTAAAAAGCAATTATTCTTATAATCTCACAAATGTGTTCTCTCTCTCTCTCTCCTCTCTCTCTCTCTCTCTCTCTCTCTCTCACACACACACACACACACACACACAACACACACATATATATATATATATATAGATAGATAGATAGATATGATGTGTGTGTGTGTGGTGTGTGTGTGTTGTGTGTGTGTGTGTGTGTGTGTGTGTGTGTGTGTGTCGCACGCACGTGTTGGGGACTAAACTTCACATGAACTAAAAACAGCACAGGGGCAGCTGTACCCCGATGGTTCGACTAATTGATTACCGCCGAATTCTCCATTTCAAAAGTTCGAATCTGACGTAAGTAAGGTATTAAGGACCACAGATAATCAATCACAGGCTTATATATGCCGCCGTCTTGACGTAATGTGCGCTGAAAACATCCACTCTGCAAACAGTGCTTAACGTTTTAGCATCAGACTGCGCAGGGGAAAGCAGTAACTGTGGGCAATCTATCAAACCCTGATCATCCTGGATTCCTTCTTGCGGTTTGTACCGCAGCAGGAGAGGCAGGAGCCAAGAGAGGGAGAGAACGGCGAGACAGACGAGGGGAGAGGACAATGGACTGGGAGGTTGGGTAGAGTGTGGGAGAATGTCTGTGACATACAGAGAGAGAGAGAGAGAGAGAGAGAGAGAGAGAGAAGAGAAAGAGGGGCAGAGGACCCCTCGAGGGGTGCCGCATCAATAAGCGCAAGCCATGGAAATCTGCGATCTGTCACTGTCGGTGTATAAAGCAGAACCACGTGACGCCGGCCACCACCACACCGAGCGCAGCCTTCAGTTGATCCGTGCACAGACCGCAGAAACAGGACTCTTCCCATTTCCCCCGCACAGCCCCAAACCCATCGCTCCTACCCGTCCTCCCTCCCTTCCCCTCCCCTCCGCTCCCCTCTCAGCGTCCTTCAGATTATGTGGTTACTAAGTTGTCTCCTTCTCTCCCCCCTCCTCCCCATTCCCCTCTGTCGTATTGTGCACAACGGAGAGGGTGGGGAGAGAGGGAGAAAAGTGAAGGTAACACGGATAGGCTAAACAGCTTGTGTGTGCCGTGCCCAATCCACCCACCCGATCAAATTCTATGCTCCAAACCCACATAAAACATTTGTTGGAACGATCGGGCGAGAGAGAGACAGACAGACAGACAGCGCGACTAGAGGCAAAAGAGACCAAGCACAGCCGACGAGGTCTAATCAATAAGCTCAATCCATGAAGTCCTCCCCGGTCAGTCTCTGTCAGTACACGGGCAATGCACGTGACGCCCGTTGCAAAAAAAAAAAAAAAAAAAAAAAAAAAAACCAGTGAGTAAGCTTCATCTGTCAACAGACAAAAACCATGACCCCCCCCCCCCCCCTGCCCCCTCCTCGCCTTCCCAACCCTCTCCCCAGCCCTGTTTCCAGCACCCTCCAGATGAATATATGAACTTTTGACTTCCTCTCTCCTCTCTCTCTACTCGCCATGGTGCATGGTATAAATAAAGCGGAAAGGCAGCGGATTGAAAGAGCGAGCATCAACAAAATGAATAAATAAAAACATCAGTTGTAGCCATGAATGATTAACTTGCAAGCAAATACTGAGGCCTAGAAGATCAAAACGAATAGCAGCAAGTGTGCGCCTGCGCACGCGCGTGTGCGTTGTGTGTGTGTGGTGTGTGTGTGCCGTGTGTACGTGTGCGGGGGAGGGGTGCAAAAGGGAGAGACACGAGAGAAAGAGAGAGCAGAGCGTGTGTGCGTGCGCGTGCGTGTGCGCGTGTGTCCGTTTGCGTGTACACGGCGCGCACATGCCTATGTGCGTGTATGTGAGCCTGAGTGGTGTGGTGAGTATGTGTATGTGTGCGGGTGTACGTGAGCGTGCGAGCATGCACAGGCGCGCGCGCGCGTCTTGTGGGGTGTGTGTGGTGTGTGTGGTGTGTGTGTGTGTGTTGTGTGTGTGTGTGGGTGTAGTGGGTTGTGTTGTGATGTGTGGGGGTGTAGAGTGCATGTGAGAGCCAGAATCTGACATTTATCTTGTGCTCACATTGCGTGCGTGCGCTGTGTAGTGTGTAGCGTGTGTGTGTGGTGTGTTGTGTGTGTGTGTGTGTGTTGTGTGTGTGTGGTGTGAGAGAGAGAGAGAGGAGAGAGAGAGAGAGAGAGAGAGAGAGAGAGAGAGAGAGGAGAAGAGAGCGGCGCGGGGCGCGCGTGCGTGCGAGCGTGCATAGGTGAGTGTGTGTGTGTTTATGTGTGCGTATTGGAAGTGGGTAATCATGGGCGCGCCTCACGCGCATGCGTGATCGTACGCTACCGCTTCAGAGAAATGGAAACCGGAATACATTGTCCTCCTCCTCAGTTCAGCCACGCAAAGCCCCGTAAGCCGTGTTGAAGTTTTCAATCCCCCGCGGTCCAGAATGACCCTCATAGGTTGTCATACCTTCACACATGAAAACTACACAACACTTCAATTATTTTTTTTTCCCCTGGGGCAAAATCTCGTGTTGAGAATGAGATCAATACACTAATGCGCTTACGGAAACGAACATTTGCAGTTTGGCGGCATGATGTACCCTAGGTAAGGCTTGGGCACAGGATCCTTGAACAGAGAACTCTACACAGCTGTCGTCACCAACCACTCTGGCAACTCACTGACAAAAAAAATGTTTCCTTCCATTTCATTTGAAGTAATGTTCCTTGTATTGTCAAAACGTATTTCTTTCTAAACAAATTTTAAATATTAATGTTAGCGCACGCAAAAAAAACAACAAAATGGGACATACGAACCCACAAACACACATAAACACAACCGGGGCATGATCACAAGACACAAAAAAAAAAAAAAAAAAACGTGGGCAACCATCACACTAAAAAAAAAAAAAAAAAAAAAAAAGCGTGGACAAACGAACCACAAGACAACAAAAACGTGACAAACGAATCTTGTGATTCGTTTGTCCACGGTTTGTTGTTTTTTTTGTTTTTTTGTTTGTTGTTTGTTTTTGGCGGTGCGCTAACATTAATATTCAAAATTTGTGTAGATTTCCGCTTGCAGTCGCCTCACTTTGCAACTAGATCTTATTTCTTTTCATCAACAAATGAGGTCTTTTTTTTTAAGAATCAAGGAATGTAAAACTTATAAAACTCAGGAACATGTCGTTTAGGAAGGACGAAAGATGTTAAAAGAACCGATTCTACAGAAATGACACAATGATACTGAATAATCAAGACTCGGCAACAATGATTAACCAATCCTCTTCACTGGTTAAAATTGATAGAATTAGAAGGGAGTCGGTGAGTTATGAGTGTAAACCTCTCTTCTTGACTGAAATGACACCATGCAGCCTGTCGGCGAAAGCTGCACTCCAATGTTCGCAACATGTTCAGGTTCAACCTGTCCCATTCTTCATGGGTCGCCGGAAGCAGCTCCGCCCCATTCATGGGGGCTGCTACCCTGACATTGGAGGTCGCCTGGAGCACCCCTGTGGCGTTCTGTATGACGTTCAAGTCAGGAGACGGGGGTGGACACTGTCCTGCAATGATTCAAGAGACTCCTGTGTGTGATGACCGGTAGCGTTGTGCTTGGTAGGAATGACGTTCTCTTGGGTATGGCAAACAGAAAGCGGAACCTTAGAAAATTTCATCCCTCTCCTTGGGTTTGAGGCTGCCGTTCTGGCGGGTAGGAGGGGGGTGGGGGTGGGGGCGTGATCTTTTAATCATGGATAAAGCCGGTCCATATCAAAGTGGATCTGACCTCCTGGGCCCTCACTGCACTATTTTCAGTAAAACAATGCTTATCCAGCTGTTTGGCGATATTTTATGCATCCCTTTTTTCCCCAATACATTTCTAACCCACCCACATGAGGGCTTTTTTTTGTTGTTGTTAAACAAAGACTCAATACTGCATGATCCTTCGCCTTCGCATAAAATAGTCTTGCTTATCCATGTTGAGCCGCCGTCAGTTCAAGTCGCGCTTTGAGACAGCGTAAAATGCACACACACCACACACACGCACGCACGCACGCACGCACGCACGCACACACACACACACACACAGAGCAAAGGTTTGTTTTCTTTTCTTCGGCGAAAAAAAAATTAAGTGCATGTATAAAACAAATTACTTGCATCACATCCAATTCACTACTTAAATGTTACACGTAAACACCGCGTCATGTGAATGATGACTGTATTCAGATGAACAGCGGAAAATTGAACACCTGGGGTAGGCCATCCTGAATTCGACATGGGCAATGAGTTTCACAGTCCAGTGCCCTAGCCACTGAGCCATACACGTAGCACGTGAGCTTGAGAAAACAATGAACACACACACACACACACACACACACACCTCTCTCTCTCTCTCTCTCTCTCTCTCTCTGACTTCCCTGACACTTTCAACCTGATGTTCCCGCTGGCGCTGCAGAGCTCGCAGTCTCCGTTGACCTCCATCTCTCTTGTGTGATCAACAAAAACCGCTTACAACGGAAAACTACGATTCCCAGTAGTTCAGCTTGCCTTCTGTGGCTGGCGACCCTTGTCATGCACGCTGGAAGTTATTGTTGATGTTGTTGTTGCTGCTGTTGTTGTTTTTCTTTTTTTTCTTCTTTTTTACACTTGAGAAGTTTTCCATGAAGCTCGTCTAGTGCGCTGTCGTCCCTGCCATACCAATTCAAACGTTGCTAATTGTGAAGGCCGTCGTGGAGAATCGGGTTTCCGTATAAATTCCATTACTATAGGGCCGAGTATCACTATGCCATTGCAACGTTCATTTTAATCACTAATATGGCTTTGTATACACGCGTTCTAGAACGTTTAAACATTTTCCTCCTTCCCCCCCCCCCCCTCCCCCCCACATATTCCTAAACAATTATGCTATAGAATTAACATCACCGTGTGACTGGTCCCTTTCAATCACGATTGAT
Organism: Conus ventricosus; assembly: GCA_018398815.1. NCBI lineage: Eukaryota > Metazoa > Mollusca > Gastropoda > Neogastropoda > Conidae > Conus > Conus ventricosus. The sequence continues at coordinate 41,433,557 of CM031616.1, read as the reverse complement.
CCACTTGAAATCACCTACTAGGAAACAACTCTCCGTCCTTTCATTCTTCCTCGCCACTAATTCGGTTACCACTGATCTTAGGGGGGATCTTTCACTCCTGAAGACATCACAAGCACGGATACGAGCACCACTGTAACAAGATGGCTAACAGGATCAGCTATTCCCCCATCCCTCGCATCTAACTTAATTTCGCCACTGGCGGTATGAATCAGACACGGACAACGCCAGGGATATTACGGGCGCCTGCCTCCCTGGGTAACCGTGGAAGATGGGGTTGGTAGAGCCCACCTTGGGTTTCCCCTCACCGGATGGGTAGGAAGGTCGGTCTGTCTGTCTGTCTGTCTGTCTGTCTGCCTGCCTGCCTCTCTCTCTCTCTCTCTCTCTCTCTCTCTCTCTCTCTCTCTCTCTCTCTCTGTATTTCAAGGTTTCAAAAGCTGTAAAATGTACTTTTCCACGTCAAAATCACAGTAATTCTCGCTCCTAATGATCCTGAGGGAAGAATACATGACCATAATTTTAATGTTGCTTCACGCTTCCCATCACTTTCTACACAGGACAAATTTCAATAAAGGCTCCTCTTTTTACAGACATTTGTTGTTGTTGTTGTTTTCTACGGAGGGTTATATTACTTTGTTCACCTAGTTGTTCATTTATTGATTTCTATTTCATTTTTACTGAGTGAGAGTGTGTGCGTCCGAGTCTGCTGCTGTGCGGGCGCGCGCGCGCGCGCGGGCATGCCTACGTGCGTGCGTACTTGTGTGTGTGTGTGTGTGTGTGTGTGTGCTAAATTTATCAACGGCCCGTAGTTAAATGAATTAGAGCGGCAGAGTTGGCAGTCGTGACTTCAAATCACTTAAAAAGTATGGGGTCTGACCAGAGATAGTGGAAAGGGTCTGACTTGCACGGCTTCAAAACCGTCTCTCCACTAATATAAGCAGTATGAACGGGCGGCAGGTTCACTTCACGGCCGGTTAAACGGCGGAAGAATAACGCTTGGGTTGCGCTTTCCACAATGACCACACACTGAATTTTTCACAACTTCACTGCCTCTACAGACATTAAGCAACGGGGTTTTAAAGCCGTTAATACTACAGACACTTCCCGGTGAAGACTGCCTCCCTGCAAACCCCACTTTACACAGATTCATGGAGATCTTTAGGCTGCTGCCGACGACCTTCCACCATAACGTAACTCTGATGTCGCCATTCTGTCGCACGTACAATTTCCTCACAATCCGTGCAGTTCCCTTTTCAAAGCTGTCAGCTGCGTTCAAACCAGCCCAACAGTGCCAGAGACACGGGTCGGTTTGAGAAATACCACAGTGCCAACCGTAAGCCAGACTTTTTTCTTGCTGTATTCAAAGAG
>CM031616.1:41399692-41414692 GCA_018398815.1 Conus ventricosus | reverse complement strand
TTAAAAAAAAGAAAAAAAGTTTAGAACACACACGCCAGTGTGTGAAGGTAATACAAGCTACAAAACATACATGCCGCACTATGTATTTGCGTCCGTCACGACGTCAGTGAATGAAGACGTTTACAACATGAAGAAGTCACAAGATGATAAAACAACCCCAAACACTGTATCTCGATCGTGACAAACCCCGAAACTCTATAAATCGATCACACACAAGAATCATGCCGTACACATCCTTGCTGCTCCAGATTTACTCATACACGTGTGCGCAAGAAGAAAAGGGAGAGAGAAGGGGCGGGAATCTACATCACCTTTTTGTAAACACGACCCGATTTTCAATGTTGACGCTTGAATGAACACAAACCGACCTTCACTGCAGGTACACAGAGCGCGAAACCGGTCCTAAAACTAACGTTATCGTCCACTGCTATTCTACCGACACAGACTGGGCGCATGCAACACACTTCTCACACCACCTGTCACTCTCGGAAGTGTGTAGTGTGTCTGAGTAAACAAAGTCTATTTGACAGTTCACTTTCTCCTAGGGCAGGTGACACACAACACACGCGCAGGACAGGTGGATAGATGCACGCTTCACTTGTCACCGGCGACGCCCCTGTTCTATACTTTCTATAGCTGCAATCAACAACAGCTCCCAATAGCTTGTAGGCATCTACTCATTCTGGGCACAGAGAACAGCCTGAAGGCATCTACTCATTCTGGGCACAGAGAACAGCCTGACACCCCTGTGGCGGCCCCAGTTCACACAACAGTGGGGCAGACGGAGTGTCAAATGAGCAGCAGGACGCTGTTGTCGCCCCAAGAGACTTCAAAAGGGGGCAGGGCCGGTGTATCACGTTTCACCGAATCACCTTTACGCCTAATCACGATCGGCCGGATCGTAGTCCACCTTAGCCCACGTTTGGTCTCATCACCTTTCCCCGATCATGGTTCCTCTGATGCAACTCCGTGACTGTGTACATACCCACTCAAATTTCATCATACGCCGCGCTCGGACCAGCTTCTTCCACATGTGTCGAAAGTGTGTTCCTGAAATCCCGTGTGCTATGGAAACTTCTTTCACCTGAACTGTTTCTTCCTTTCAAGCTTAAAACATCCCAACCAGAACACGATCTGTGTTTCAGCATGATTAAGATTCAACTAAAGGCAGAAACATCGACAATTAAATATCTTTTCGTGGCAAACTTCTGTTGCGGAAAAAAAAAAGTTTCCTCATGTAATGTGTTTTTAGTCTCTGTGACAGGCTTGCTCGGACCTTAGGTTTAAAAACTGGCTTATAATGTTATCCGTTTCAAAACGTCTTACTTACATACTATCCATTATGACTATAGATCTCTGTGCATGTCACTCAATAAGTCTCCTTTCCGCTCTCCTTCATGACCATCGGTTTGGGTGCGTGTCACTTTATGCCCACCTTCCCCGCTATCCATGCTCACCGTAGAGTTCAGTACATGGCAGTCTCTTCAGCTTGCAACATTTGATATGTAGTGTGGTAGTGTGTGTGTGTGTGTGTGTGTGTGTGTGTGTGTGTGATGTGTGTGTGTGTGTGTGTGTGGTGTGTGTGTGTGTGTGTTGGTGTGTGTGTTGGTGTGTGTTGTGTGTGTGTGTGTGTGGTGTGTGTGTGTGTGTGTGTGTGTGTGTGTGTTGTGTGTGTGTGTGTGTGTGTGCGTGCGTGCGTGCGTGCGTGCATGCGTGCGTGCGTTTGTTTGTGTGAGTGTGTTTGTGTGTGTGTGTGTATGTGTGTGCACAACTGCATGCACACAAGCATGCATGAATGCTGCATGTGTATGTGTGTGAGCTGTATTCACTTAGAGGAAACGACTTGCCTAGAATGTAGGTGCTTCACGTCGACTATTCCACAGGCTGTGGCACATGGCTGTCTTTTCACTCATGACTACGAGGCATGTTGGAATTGCACTGTCGTCCCCACTGCGTGGCATGTAACACAGCCACACCCTCGGAGACACTTTGCCTACAACTCTGGCTGTGACACTTTGCCTACAACTTGGCCTGTGACACTTTGCCTAAACTCTGGCCTGTGTCCTGGCTGTAGTACTGTGATATTTGAATTAACTAGTGACTTTGAGGTAGGGACCTGAACGAGAAATAAAGTGTGGTGGTGTGCTGTGCGTGCGGCGTGCGCCTGCGGCTTGCGTCGTCGGCGTGCGTGTGTGCTCGCGCGCGCGTATGTGTGTGTGCATTGGTGTGTTGCGCCGGCGTATGTTTGTGTGCATACTGTGTTTGTGTATATGTGTTGGTGTGTGTGAAGGTAGTGTGTGTTTGCGTGTGTGCTATGTGCGTGTGTGTGTGTGTGTGTGTGTGTGTGTGTGTGGTGTGTTGTGTGTGTGTGTGTAGTGTGTGTGTGTGTGTGTGGTGTGTGTGTGTGTGTGAGTGTATGTGATGTGTGTTATGAGTGTGTGTGTGTGTGGTGATGTGTGTGTGTATATACGTGTGTGTGTGCGTGTGCGTGCGTGCACACGTGTGTGCTTACGTGTGTGCAAGTGCATGCGCATATAGGGACATACGTTCATCTGCATGTGTTTGTGCAAGTTATCATTATCATTTACAGCTCCATTTCACGCTTATTTCAGGAAGGCACTTCCCAGGGGGAAAAAAAAGGCAACATCTATTTACATGCTATACACACAAAATTCATAACATGACAACTGATCTAACATTATCCTCAAAGCTGATAACAACACAGTACAGTGATCGTCAACTTCAGCCTCAATTTATCACCATCAAACTTTTTTTTTAACTGATAGTATAAAACTGCTGATAAACAAAACAGTGCCACAAAAATACATCAAAATGCCACACAGGCAAAATGGCACAGCACGATGTACTGCTGGTGTCACTTCTGGACTGTGCACAGCTTTACCATCTAGTCACCAGATTATCAACTGAAAAACAGAACAAAACACCTTCATCCATCCATCCAATCCCCCACCCCGGAAAAAAAAAAGAAAAAAAGAAAAGAAAGAAGAGCTGGCATGTTGTAAATTCCATAACAAAAATACATAGGACAGGTAGAGCCCACATAGGCAGAAAGATAGGGGATGACAGTGTAGCAAAACGGGAAAAAAAAAAAAAAATCAAAGAGAATTGAAGAAAAGAGGAAATTACTTGCACAGAATTCCCTTAAGACTCAGGGATACAACTCACACTCAAAGAGCAACTGGTCTCCCCATAGGAACACTAAGATGTATGTATCACCGGATTGCCAAATGATAGATAATTGGTCAAAACAACAAATTTCCAGCTAAACAGAACTATCTGTAGAGGGCCTGCAGGCATCATCATTTCTGTACTCCATTCGTTTGTCTGTCCAGGAACACAGAATACTCATCACACATTGAGTAAAGTATGTAAAAAGGCAAGTGAGCATGTATGTGGTGTACCACACATGTGTGTGTGTGTGTGTGTGTGTGTGTGTGTGTGTGTGTGTGTGTGTGTGTGTGTGTGTGTGTGTGACATGCCTCTGCCACCATACGGAATGAACTTTGTAAAGCGTTTGGCGCATCCTTGAATTTACCCTTTCAACACATCAACCTGTAGACAAATCAGCTGCTTGACCTTTTAACTGGCAATGGGTGTGTTATACACAAAACTAAAAAAAAAAAAAAAAAAACCACACACAACACACACACACACACACACACAAACAAGACAAAAATAAAATAAAACCAAAGAGAAAAAAAAAGTAGAAAAATATCCTTGAAATGACGACAACACAATCATGATTGTGCATGGTGATGATAAACTGAAGTGGTGGTGGTTGGTGGAGGACCGAAGTCAAGTAGCTAGTTGTTGTTTGCTTAAATTACACATCATTACTTGTGTGGACAGTGGTTGAGTGTGTATGTGTGTGTGTGTGTGTGTGTGTGTGTGTGTGTGTTGTGTGTGTGAAGTATACTCTTGATACACTTGCATATGTACATAGAATGAAAGTGAATACATGACCTTACAAAAAAGGTCATGTAACATTCCTTCCTTATACAGTGGTGTACAAGTGTAAATGCATCCATGCACATACACATAATTATGCATGTGTGCCAATGTCCGTACATCTGTATGCATGGCTGCATGTAACGTCACCTTGCTGTATATCTTTGTGCGCATGAGCGAGGACAAAATTGCTCAAAGGCACAAGCAGCCTTCTTCTCTGATACAGTGGTGTGCATACACTGACTGCTTTTGTGAGAGCATGTATGAGCGAGTGTGTGTGAGCACGCATGCATGTGTGTGTATTGGTATGTGCATGCATGTGCATGTGTGTGTGTGTGTGTGTGTGTGTGTGTATTGTTGTGTGTATGCATGTACATGGGGTGTGTGTGTGTGTGTATGTGTGTGTGTGTGCATGCGTGCGTGCGTGCGTTGCGTGTGTGCGTGCGAGCATGTGTGTGTTTGCGTATGTGTGTGTATATATGTGTGTGTGTGTGTATGTGTGCGTGTGTGTGTGTTGTGTGTGTGTGTGTGTGTGTGTGTGTGTGTGTGTGTGTGTGTGTGAGAGAGAAAGAGAGAAAGAGAGAAAGACCTACTTCTGCACGCGTCTATGCACATGGTGCATCTACCTGCCTCTCTTTCTGTGCATCACTCATTTCATTGCCTGATGATATTATAAGAATGATTTCATGAAGAGAAAAAAAAACAGAAAAAAAACACCCAAAAGATTGCACTGCAAGTCAACGTGGCATGACAGCATTAAATCATCGATTGCCATGTGTAACTACGAGCTCTCCTTTCCAAATGACTGATCGCTTCCCGTTTCATTGGTTTCACGCACACCAAGCCCCGTCTGCTGTACTGGATGTCTATTGACTTGGCATCAACCCCGACAAATGTCACCATGACTCACACACGTGTGCAGGATACTTGGCATCCCTTGACTACAGTGCTGTTTGTCCTTGTTTAGTCAAGTTCCATTGCTTGTCTTGATCTGGCTTACTTAAACCCTTTTGACATTAAACAAACAAAAATAAATACAATAAATAATTGTGATAAACCTAATAACAATAATAATGATAATAACAATAACAGAATAACAATATTAAGCCCTTTTGATATTAATTTAACAAAAATAAATAAAATAAATAATAGTAATAAAACTGATAATAATAATAATAGTTACAGAATGACACTAAACCCTTTTCATATCAAATTTGTAAAACTGAATAAAAATAATAATAATAAAACCTACAATAATAATACAATGACAATAATAATGATAATGACAATAATAATAATAATAATAATAATAACAGTAATAATAATAATGATAACAAAAATGATAATAAATTTAAAGAAAACTCAAGAACTATGGCAAGGCATCAATGTCTGATTTCTCTTCCAATTCAGATGATAACCACAGTAGTATATTTACCCATTGCGGAAAACACTGGAGGAAGAAAAGACCATAACAAATTGAAACAACAGCCATTTCCTTTTATTTTCTTGGCTCCCAGTAAGGCAAAGCAAAAATCCCTGAAGTTCTAAAGGGGAGGTCAGGCAAGGATGTTGGCCATGCACTATAGGCAGGGGGAAAAAATGCTTTCAAAACAGTGCAGTCATACAAATTGAGCATTGAATGGTGTATCATCTGCCTTTTGGTCCCACCAAGACCGAAACCATTTGTTCAAACAAATTCTCAAGATCTCTTTCACTTATGCAGCATCATGCCAAAGCACAACCTCTGAGTATAAAAAATATTTTGACTTCAACCAGAACGACAAAATTGCCCTTGCCTTCTGTCACAAAGAACTTAAGATGAAATTTCGTGACATCGTCATCATTTGCCAGTGTACGTAAAACGCGATCAGTATATGCAGATGCCACTGGCTCTTTTTCTTTTCCCTTATCTTTTTCTTTACCTGAAATATTCTCCTGAATCTCTTTCTTTTCTTTTTTTTTTTACACTACACTGAAACCCATGAACTCCCAGAGTAGTGGGAGCCCTGAAGAAGACAGAGCTAGCTGTAACAAATTTAATGCTAAAAACATTTCTCTTTACTTTATTTAAGTCGTGGGGAAATGGTGTGCAAACTGATGAAGTTATAGGTCTTTGAAGACAAAGATGTTAAAAGCAGTTGGCACTGGGGAATACTGAATCTTGGTTCATCTAGTTATGAAAGGGTTAATGGACTTGCACATGGCAAACATGTGTGTGTGTGTCACTTGTGTGTGTGTGTGTGTGTGTGTGTGTGTGTGTGTGTGTGTGTGTGTGTGTGATGTGTGTGTGTGTATGTGTGTGTGTGTGTGTTGTGTTTGCACCTGATACACAGAAAAAGAGAGAGTGAGGGAGAACATGGAAAAAGAGTCAGAGAAAGAAATTATGCGCGTCCTTAAATAATTTTCTGTACTGCATAACTTCTATTGAAGCCCTGATAAGCATGCGTGCAACTAACAAGTTAAATCAATGATGTCAGCATTGAAGACAGATATCAAATTATGAAACTTTATCGAAATCAACATTCAATGATCAAAACATCCTCTGAATCACAAATGTCAGGTTATGGTGACTCCCAGCTCATATTATGTGCACAAACACACCCTAAGACACATGATGCATGCACACACACACACACACACACACACACCCCACACACACACACACACACACACACACACACACCACATAAAGTTCACAACAAATGCACAATCTATATTGTCTGCTATGGAAACAACACATTTAATCATGCACAAACACATTGCACGTATGCACCCATACATACACATACATGCATGCGCATACACATGCACAAAACAGTCTTCAAGCTGATATAGTTATCATGGACACCAGCTGAAGAATGTCTGAGGACTGCCACAACCCTTGATATCAGCTTCACCAGAAACCACCTGGCCTAAACCAACCAGCGACAGGGACACAAGTCTCGTCCACTGAACAAACACCAATTGTTCATCCTGACAACGGCCTCATTAAGTGCAGTAACGGATCCATCCGTCAGACTAATTAAACTCCTCGGCAGACCATGCACTTCCTTACTTCCTGAAACCATGGAACAAGCTTACTTAAGCCCTATGTACACTATATTCCTTGAACTTTACGTAAGGGGTAAGTAGCAAGTGTTGAGTCAGTACAATTTTTAATTCTAAGTCAAATGAAAGTGATTGCCCAACTGAGTTTCACTCTGAATTTCTTTGTCTTTCATGTTTGTTGTAGTAAGTACCATATTATCAGTCACTAACATTCATTTTAACATTAGTAACAGCCACAAACTGTTAGTATCATCCGTGCGCTAAAGACAGCGAGACATAAGAGAAAGACACAGATTCAGACTGACAGACAGACTCAGAGAAAGAAACAGACTGACAATCACACCTGGGAGAGGGACAGACACAGAGAAAGAAGCAGATCAACAGAAACAGTCTCATCTGGGAGCCATAATCCCCCCTTCCCCCACCATCCTCCCCACCCACTCCCTGCATCACTTCCCTTCCAGCCTTCTCCCCCCCCCCCCCCCCCCCCCCCCCCCACCTCTCCCCCCTGTTTCCCCCTCCAACTGACACCTGAGTTCTGAAAATATCTGAACACATCAGCTAGCATTAGCTCAGGCTGTGATGAAGGGGCAAAGCGGCTCAGGAAGCCATGAAATATTTATCCCAATCGATGCGTGCACCATTCATGACCGCTGTGGGTGATTGCCATTCATCTGAAGTGGACCATTCAGAATTCCCCATACCATTCGCCGCATTATGGAGACGAACTGAAAAAAAAATCTTTATCTCTGCTTTTGAACTGGAATTCTATTTGGGGTTTATGATGGCTGCGGCAATCGCACTGGAAACAAGATACTGATGTTCAGTTTGTATCATATACAACACTGACTTGGCTCTGAAGTCTCTAGAGATGGATCTTTGATAATGATACTCATAACCAGGGTATCCCGTCAAACAAAATTAAGGGATTTTCATACCCCCGAAATCAATCTCTGGAATTTTCCATGCCTTCCAGAAAAAACAACTTTTAACAAGTTTCATTCCTCGAACAATTGTCACTTTAAAATAAAAACACAATTTTGAGTTTGCTTTAAATGTGCAGAGAGTACTGGCAATATCGAAGATTAAGAATTATGCTGCGAATAGCTAGATGTTAATTTATCTATTAGTTTTCTTGCTGATCGGTTTAATAAACCTATCATCCCAACATGTTTGAAGAGGAAAGTGTTTGGATGGGAAAGCATTCTTTGCTCACACTGTTTGCCAAGAAAATGCAAACATGACATGGCAACCTATCACATGACATGGCAACCTATCACATGACATGGCAACCTATCACATGACATGGCAACCTATCTTGGAAGCTGGAGACATGCTTGTTGTTATTTGGGGGGGGGAGGAGGGAGTGGGAGGTGGGATATGTGGCGGAATGAAGTGGTGGGTAGAAGGGGCTGTGGTTGGGGGTGGGCGGGATGGTGGGGGGTGGGGGGGGGGGGGTGGAAGGAGAAGGGTATGCCTCAACTGCATGTGATTCATGAAACACCATCCTTTATCACCCTTTTTTTTGTGATGTTTGGGGCATGGTGCTTCACATGACTTTCTTACTGGCAAAAGAGAAATAGAAGACTTACCTCACCTCCCTTCTTTTCTGTTTCGTTGTTAATTCTTCCTTCCCCCTCCCCCCCCCCCCCCCCCCCCCTCCCCCTCCATTTTTTAAAAATTTACCACTACCTTTCAACACAAAAGGTACATCTTCCACAGATGGACAACTCAAACTAGTTCTTAGGTGTATATATGTCCATGTTCACTCACAGAAATGGTAAACGATTCCATTATGACTCCTATCTGTGTATCAATTTTTTCTTCTTCTCTGGATTCATCTTTTTTAATTGTTTACATATAACTGGGTTTGGTCGTTGTTGTTGTTGTTTTGTAGACTGCAAGTGGTCATATTCTTTTTTTCTTTTTTTAATTTTCTAGCAATTATAAAACAACAAGCCAATGTAGCCAGACCCTTGCGATAAATTCTGTACGTTTTCATATCGTTTAATACTCAGCCTCTGGTGCACATTATGCACTTTTTTTTTTCCCTTTTTCCTGAAGACGATCCTTATTTTGATGCCTGATATCATTTCCAAGTCATGCCCTGTCCAAAAGTGGTGCCAGTCTGGACGAAATTTGTCCGACCCAAAAGAGAGCACACATTAATGTTGGAGTGCCCATAACATGCAGGTGTCTACTGAAATTTAGAAACTAAGTGCCGTATGTCCACGCATATACTCTCATCTTTTGTTTCCTCAGGAAGTGAAAATGTACAGTATTTAAAGATCTTAAATAACCAGTCAGCATTTCACTCAGCGCACTTTTAGTCATCCAGTTTGTATGGTGGACAATTACTGTTACTATTGTCCTACATTTGTTTTAGCTAGTGTTTCTCCCCTTACAAGCGGGATTATATTTAAGCAGAATTTTTTTTTTAATGTAACTACTTTAATTGTAAAGTGTTATATTTAGTCTCCCCTTCTCTCTCCCCTCCACCCCATCAATCTTCCTCTGTATGACATGCACCACTTGTTTTATGTATCATCACCCAAAAAGAAAAAAAGTATCATCAATTATTATGAATGATCCTAGACCTTGTTATGGACCACTGTCTAACAAAAAAAGTTCTCTGGCAAGGGGCTGGGCAGACAAATAAATGTCTCATAGGGTGTGGTCCAAGTTAAGATGCATGTAGACAAGTGACAGAAATTTACCAGTGACATTGAAAGCATTTAAAGCACACACTGGAACCTCTCCCTAACAACCCCCAAGAAATCATTAAAAAATTGGATCTATGCATGTTTCAAGGGAGGTAGTATTTAACAGGATGTATATTTAGTAAACTATATTCAAAGGCACAAAATGTTCCACACACACACACACAAACTAGCTTCGAGGGGGTGGCTGTCCTTTTTTTTTTCTTTTTCTTTTTTTCTTTTATGGTCTATATTTGCAGCTGCCACTGTTTCATCAACGCTGGCATAGTTGATGACAGTCCTGAGAGGGACGTGACACAGCACAAGCTTAAGAACACATTGCTGGCTTTCAGTCTGCCTGTTTAACAAAAGAAGAATAGAAGAGGTTGAGAATCTCCAGTTGAAAGAGATGAAGAAAGAAAAAAAATGAAAAAGGAGAAGAAGAAGGATTGAAAGAGTAGACTAGGAAGAGTGATAATTTAAACGAAGACAACAAGAAAATGAAGGTGTCATTTCACAAACACACACCACCAAGAGCAGCTAATTGCATCCAGGAAGAAGGGGGGGGGGGGGGGGAGGGGAGGAGAAGACTTTTTCTTTCTGTGGCCAAAACAAGCTGAGTGACGCTGAAAGGCAACAGAATGTGAGAGAGGAGAAGGGATGAAAGAACAATGGGCAGCAAAATTCATTTTCATTTAATGAATCAAGTGCACGGAGCAGTCACTGAGCAGGGAGTGGGGGGGTAAGGAGGGGGGGGGGGGGGGGGGGGGTATTACAGGCAGCAGAGAAGTGTGTGTGTGTGTGTGTGTGTTGTGTGTGTGTGTGTGTGTGTGTGTGTGTGTGTGTGAGTGAGTGTGTGTGTCATTGGGCAGCAGAGAATTGTGTGTGTGTGTGTGTGTGTGTGTTGTGTGTGTGTGGTGTGTGTGTGTGTGTGTGTGTGTGTGTGTGTAAGTGTGTGTATGTATGTGTGTGTGTGTGTGTTGTGTGTGTGTGTGTGTGTGTGTGTGTGTGTGTCTTGTGTGTGTGTTGTGTGTTGTGTGGTGTGTGTGTGTGTGTGTGTGTGTGTGTGTGTGTGTGTGGATCTACCAGGAACACATTTAAAAAACATTCTGATCTTGACAAGTATGGATTCAGGATTTCTGGAAATTACTAAGAGTTTGAGGTGAAACCCTGACACATCCTTTTTTAAAAGCAACACAATTGCTCCTACAACACTGACCTGTCTCGTGAGGACCATGTCGAAGACGAAGACCCCCCATCAATCCCATCACTTTTGGGCATGTCTGGATAATCAGGGCATTCCACTGCTTGCGTCACCTTGGTAACAAAAATATGTGTACATTCCAGTTAACTATCTGCATGATGGGTTCGTGATGCAGACAATTCGTACACAAAGCATCTACAGAAATAAGAGTACACTACTGAGAAACTGAAAATGAATGAGTGATGTTCCTCCCCCTTTCCCCCTCCCCTCTCTCACCCTCCCAGCCCCACGTCAATACCTTCCCTACCCCCAAGCCCTCACCTCCATTTAAAGCCATCCTCTCACCCCTGCATCCCACCATCCCTTGTTGACATTTGGTCAATTTGTCCACTATTCATAATATACTTAATTTGTACAGTATTCATAATAACTTGAATAAGTGTTGTCAATTGACTCAAATGACTGGTAAATGATTGGTTGAGTTGAGTAAGAAAAATCAAAATCACTGAATGAAATGTTTTTCAGTTCTTCATAAATTAAAATACAAAAAGGCATCCCCCAAAAGAAATAAACCTAATAAATGTTTGTTTCACACAGTCATGTATAACAATAACAAAGTAAGCCAACCCTTTCAATCTTTTTCATAACACATTATCTCTTGTTGGTCATTGTGGGGAATTTGTATCATTTATCATCTCTTTTTGGCTAAGTACACCTACCATGTCAAACTCTTGCAAGCTAAGTCCAGTTTTCAAGCTCTGTCTGATTTTTTGTGGCTTTTGTGGTTAACAGACGCCCTGCCTAAAGTTCGATAGTCTGTAGCAGACAGCACAAGGCCACTTCAGTTTCCTCCATTCTCTGGTCAATTCTGAAGAACCCCAAGGGGGACCACAGCAATACTAGAGCCAGTAGACAGGAAGGGAGTTTGGAACGATGAGTTAAATATTGAAACCTGTAAGTGCACTGGGCCATTTAAGGAGTATAATGCAAAAACTCCCTGTTTTGGTGACATAGCTTGAACCGTGTTAAAACTCTTGCAGAATTTAAAAGAAAAGAAAGAGAGTGGTTGGCCTTAATGATTCACAGGGTGAGCAGCAAAACGGTGGATATGGCTGAGTCGGCCATAATGAAAGAGATGCCCTTTGGAACATCAGCTGTGGTCGAGTGGAGGTCCCTGAGATATGAGTTAATGAAGGGATGTTCCAGATGCCTGATGGCTGACTCCGCAGTATATTTGGAGAGGCATGGGTTGTTTGTAAAACTTTTAAACAAGTGTTGGAACTCCATCAAGGTGGCCATCGCTCTAAGCTAAAGAGCTCTTGGGCTAAGGGCGCTAGCATCATTCTGCCACACAGAGGAAAGATACCATGTAGATACCAGGTAGATACCAGGTAGATCTATTCACAGCGCCAAGGCAAGATACCAGATTTCCCTGCTGCATGCCTCTGGGAGTTTGGTAGAATCCAGCCACCTCTGGCGAGTATAAACAGCTATTCGTTCCAATAAGACTTTAAGGCTTTAGAGGGCCTAAGGCATGCCTGCGATGGGGAATGCAGTTTTCCTGAGGAAGGATATCCGAAAGAGGGGTTCTGGGCCTGGAAGATATGTACCCAATGTGCATAGCACTGTATATGTACCCAATGTGCAGAGCACTGTATATGTACCCAATGTGCAGAGCACTGTATATGTACCCAATGTGCAGAGTATTGTATATGTACCCAATCTGCAGAGCACTGTATATGTACCCAATGTGCAGAGCACTGTATCAGAGCCATGTCTTGAAGGGGACTAGTCAAGAAGTAAGGCATGTTCATTCCGCTTAAATACCCTCTGCACAAGGGCACAGGATAGTAAATGTTAACAGCTAGGATGGGCCATGAACGTCTCGGACTTCCAAAGAGAGGCACCTTAAACCGCCTAACTGGGGTTGTCACTAATTTCAGGCGCTATTGGTCAGACATTTATTGGCACCCACAGCTGACCCCTTCCTTCTCTATGCCTGGGACAGCAAAACCACAGGTGGGGGTGTCTGTGCCTTATGTAAGCAAGCTGTGGCCAGCAAGGACCCACTGCTAGACCTGACTTGTCTGTGGGGCTTCATCAATTCAATGTCAATGTGTATGAGTATGTGTATGGGAGACTGACACACCCTTGAAAGACACAGGAAAGGGAGGTGGTGCACTACACACTGCGATGAAATTACCAACATCACTCATGGTAAAGTCCATATCTGGAAGAGTGGAAAGGGCATAGAAAACTTGTTCCAACTCGTCTCTATTACAACACATCTTGCACGCATGCATGCTCTATTGTCAAGGAGGTGTTACTCGACAGCTTACACAAGACTATTTAGACAAGTGATCCTCCCCCCCCCCATCTCGCCCCACCTCCATCTCCTCCTTTCTTGACCCTAACCATCCAAACTACTTAGCATCTCGACAAGGGTTGTTAGTTGCATACACCAAAATCATTGCAATCAAACATGTCCGTGTCTGATATACATGCAACTGTCAACCTTACATTTATACCTAGGAGGCAAAGTGTCTTGCCCACTTTCAGGATTCAAAATCATGGTCTCCTAAGGATGATGAGGTTCCACAAATGAATCCCCTATGCACACATGGTGTCAAGCCTTATTCCGATTGTGTGAGACAGTGGCAAGATGAGTCGACACAAAGGCAATAAAATGGAACAGAATGCGAGGAACAGTCAACTGATAAACTGGGAAATTTATCAACCGAATAGCCCCGACCCCGAAAAGGAAAGGGTTGGTGTGAGCCACACATTGAGCAGAAACAAACAAAATGTGTTGTAACTTATGTAAGCTAAAAAAAATGCCAACCAGCCGCCGTGGCGAAGTGGTTAACGTCGCGGACTCCCGGCTGGGAGGTCGTGGGTTCGAATCCCATCAGAAGTCATGTGGGTTTTTTCTGCCCCGACCGGCTCCTACCCAGAGTTGAGTTTGCTGCGGACTCAGTTGGGAAGACTGGGACCACACAGTCAAGTTTCATCCACTTAATGGATGCGTTTCTGAGAGTGTTGCTCAAATTTCATGACCAACACTGCAGGTGCCTGTATCTCTCGGGCCTGGTTGACGACGGGAATATATTATGAAAGGAAGCGTCGAGTACAGCCCTGTCATGTAGTCTCAGACCGAAACGGAAATCCGTAGCATCATCTTAATCATCCTCATTCTCATCGATCAGCATTAAAAAAAAAATGTCTCAAATTCTGTGGCCCTTCATGCCCTGCTCTCATGGTGACCTCAATTTCGATGTCCTCTCCACGTCTGTGACCTTGGTTTGGTTCCGTCGAGGTCACCGGTATCGGCGAGTCCATGGGGGCTGTCGTTGGACGGACGTGTTGGCGCCCTCCAGAGGGAGAGCTCACTCACGCCGGCTCCGCGACTAAGCAATTATTGTCGTCAGTAGGGGCTTAGTAGGTGGTGTCCTGCGTATGTTAGATCAGAACAGTCGCCACTAAACACCATCGAAGTGACTCGGCAGCAGTGCAGTGTCTCCTCCGGTGGGTTGCCTC
The DNA here is from genome assembly GCA_018398815.1 of Conus ventricosus. NCBI lineage: Eukaryota > Metazoa > Mollusca > Gastropoda > Neogastropoda > Conidae > Conus > Conus ventricosus. The sequence continues at coordinate 41,400,235 of CM031616.1, read as the reverse complement.
TTGACGACTTGACATTGACTGCTTCCTGTGGATTGCCGGTGCCGGGGCTGCGGCGGGGCCGACCGGGCTGTGGCTGTGGACGGGGTGTCGGAATGAGCGGCGTGGTGCACTGCCTCTGAGGTGGCGCAGAGAGTGGGACAGCCAAAAAAAAAAAAAAAAAGCCAGCCAAACAGTATTTCTTGCAGAGCGTTTAGCCATGAAGAGAGGAAGCTAGAGGCAGCTCTGTATTCTCTGCTACTCAGCTGGAGACAAAAGACATTAGGCAGGGTGTCTGTTCTACTTACAGAATTAGCAACAAGGCCAAACACAGAGCTCTAGCAAACTGCCCCTTAGGATAAGATAAGATAATGTTGCTTATAGCCCAGCTTTCAACGGTTTGGAGCAGTATATGAAGGTGACTTTAAGTTGTTTTAGCATTTTAAAGGCCAATTCTAAAAATGTAAAACATCAAATGAATTATACTACAATTATGAAAAAAACAAACCAACCTACGACTAGTATGAGGATTTCCTTTCTGAATGGAACTGGGCACCTCAGATTATA
>CM031616.1:41389692-41394692 GCA_018398815.1 Conus ventricosus | reverse complement strand
AAACTATTTACCTTCGTAAGAATCACTTTCAGTTTTATGGGCCTTTCCTCTTCGGCTGAATTCTCAATCAGAAATAAAACAGTGTCAAAATCAGTCAGAATGTCCACTCCCACAGTCCACTCCGAGTGGTCACTAAGCACTCAACACTCGAGACTTTCGCAAACATTCAGAGCATCCCAGCTCCGGCATCCAAAACGTTCTGAATATGCCCGCCTGTGCGCTTGCTTAGCGGGGAAAAAAGTCACCGTGTTGTGTGTACAGCCGTCTAGATTCGATCAGTGAGGTCACATCACTGAAAGCCAACGTGAAGTAATGGCAGCGGCCTTGTTGTTGACAGACGACACATATCGAGAGGCTGAGAAGTCTGCCTTCAGTACCCGGAAGTGGGCTTTTCTAGCGACACCTACGCATGTTGAGGCCCTGATGGGGATAAGTCTTGAACGAACTTCGCCGAAAGCCCCGTCTCGATTGGGTACACGTTTTCGCCTTTGCTGAAAAGTAATCATGGAAACTGAAAAAAAAAAAGGTTTGCTGGGTACGGCTTGTCGCACAAGCTGTCCTTGTAACTACCAGACGTTTGTCGAACGCTGAGGAGTGATTTGATTTCTCGGTATCTTTCGCAGCCGCGAGTCTGCCAGTTGCCGCCGTTGTCGAACGCGGCGACTGAGTTTGGCGGCTGGATGCGTCGTCGTACATCCACTGCCAGCACGCATGGTGTATTGATCGGGTTCTGTTTACAACTAAACTATATTACTGTAACTATCTATCAGTCTGGGTCACAGCACACGCGTCCGCACGCGTACATAAAGCGCTTTTGCACTTTCAATTGTCGTGAAGATAGGAGTGCGTATGACTGAGACTCCGTTGTCAACATAACTTTAAAGCGTTATGTAATACATTAATTGATAACTACCTTACTGCTAAATTTCACTACATGCACGATGGTATATGTGGATTCGACAGAGAGTACTCGTACTTTATGTACGCTTCAAATGTATCATTTTTTTTCCTTCTGATTGAACTCACGCCTATCCGCCCGGTTCATAACGGGCGATTACAATTCCAGAACCCCGGCTCCATCACCAAGATGCTTCACACTCTGCAACTGCCAACACTCGAACAGCGCAGACGTGATCTACGCCTCATCTTCCTTTACAAGGTGGTTGAGGGGTTGGTACCGGCCATACCATCTGCTGAATATCTAATCCCACATAAACCAGGACGACTCATAAGGCCACGAACATCTGGCAATTACTATACCACCAGTGCGATCTCCGACTGTATTAGAAACAACACAAGAACATTCCAAGTCAGCAGATGCCAGACAGAGCAGTTCAAACAGTCATTTTTTTGTCAGTGCAGTAAGAGACTGGAACCACCTTGAGGGAAATATTGTCAGGGCACCATCCATAGAAACTTTCACCTTGAAGAAAATATTGTTAGGGCACCATCCATAGAAACTTTCACCTTGAAGAAAATATTGTTAGGGCACCATCCATAGAAACTTTCACCTTGAAGAAAATATTGTTAGGGCACCATCCATAGAAACTTTCACCTTGAAGAAAATATTGTTAGGGCACCATCCATAGAAACTTTCACCTTGAGGAAAATTTGTTAGGGCACCATCCATAGAAACTTTCACCTTGAGGAAAATATTGTTAGGGCACCATCCATAGAAACTTTCACCTTGAAGAAAATACTGTTAGGGCACCATCCATAGAAACTTTCACCTTGAAGAAAATACTGTTAGGGCACATCCATAGAAACTTTCACCTTGAGAAAATATTGTTGGGGCACCATCCATAGAAACTTTCAAAAGACTGATTGCACCACAACAGCAAACTATCTAGACTGCGCACACCCCCAACCCGTCGCGATAATACCCTAAGATGTGGCCACAACGACGTAACGACCAGATCCAGACACGCCTTTCCATGTCAAATAACATAGACAGCGGGAAGCCTACTTGGTCACCTGTTCTGTGCCCCATTCCATCCGTCATCAGGAGGATGCTTCAGTCCCACACTGACGAGTAGGCCTAAGGTTACTCGTCAGTAACAATCAATGCGTTAAGATAGATCATGATGTACGTTCGAACCATGTCTGATTCATATGGGTCCACACATGGTGCCCATCATTGCCTTTTCATTTTAGTTTGCAGTGTATATTTGTACCTCGTAACTGATTTTTGTGTGTGCCATATTTCACCAAGGCATTGTCGTATAGAGTTAGGCCTACCTGTTGTGTATCTTCACAAAGCTGTTCTGTCAATCAGTTAGAGAGCGTGGTCTTCATTGCTTGTGTAGACCTACTGTCCAGAAAACGAATTTCATCCTCGACATCTCGCACCTGCCGAGCCTTTTTGTTATGCAGTTACTGTTCTGATCTTTGGACTCTTCCTGTCTGCTAGTCAAGTCAAGTCAAGTCAAGTCACGTCAAAATTATCTTTATGGAGGGTTAAAGAATAAGCTTTACAGCTTTTTCTTTTTTCATCCTGCCCTCACACACACACAAAAGAATAGATATCAATTACAATAAATTGTCAGTGGCGGTGAGCACTAACAAGAAGTCTGCTGAGTTCGCAAACAGTTCCACTTGAAGTGATGTACATTCATTATGTATAGCCTATGGTTCTGTTCTGTGGTCAGTCTTTCAGCTTGATTTGGTGGGGAGGGAGACTGCTCGGATTTTCCTTTTGCTTATTTGACAGTTGTTTCTTTCATTTTGTTTTGTTTTCATTTTGAAAGAAAAATGATTATAATTCCACCGGACAAACGGGACAAACAAATTACAAGACAAAACGGGACGCGTTTCGACCTCTTTGGTCCATTTTGCGCCCATTTTTTTGCGCCCAATTCAAGAAGATACGTCATTGTTCGTTCTCTTTTCATTGTCCTGAAAATTGTTTTTCTTGCCTGAGAAGACCAAAGAGGTCGGAACGCGTCTTGTTTTGTCTTGTAATAATATTTTTTTTCTTTCATAATTTATTTCCGTTTCTGCCGCAGTCACCTTATTACTTTGACACTGACTTGTTTTTGTCTTGTTTTGTTTTGTTTGTCACGGTTTTGTGTTTCCAGAACTGTATATTTGGGGGGGGGGGGGGGGGGGGGGGGGGGGGGGGGGGGGGGGGGGTCTTGTTGCTTTTACTGAAATGATTTGTTCTCATGAGACGCGTTGATAGATTGTCACAGTTCCAGATTAGGATTAGGCCTAATTTCCATTCATTATGCCAGCAGAACATTTAGGATACATACTAGCCTTGGATCGTCAAATTACTGAGATGTGTCTATATTTTGAACCAAGTCGCGATGTATGTGATGTAGGACGCATTATCCCCCCCCCCCTCCTCCCCCCCCGCACTCTCTCTCCTCTCTCTCTCTCTCTCCCTCTCTCTCTCTCTCTCTCTCTCTCTCTCTCTCTCTCTCTCTCTCTCCTCCTCCTCCTCCTCCTCCTCCTCCTCCTCCTCCTCCTCTCTCTCTCTCTCTGTCACTCCCCCTCTCTCCTTTTGTGGCTGAACACGAGCCGAACAAGAGCAGCTAGGGCAAAGGCACAGAAAGAGCACACAGCAGCGAACGGAGAAGTAAAGAAGAGCATCAAGAAGGACAAGATGGACTACTTTGACGACCTGGCCAGCCAAGCAGAGGCAGCAGCCGGACAGGGGAATCTGAAGGACCTGTACCTGGTGACCAAGAAGCTGACGGGTAAGTTCCAGCAGACAGACAAGCAGTGAAGGACAAGAACGGAAACCCACTGACAACAACCGAGGAACAGCTGAAACGATGGGCAGAACACTTCAGGGAGCTGCTGAACCGCCCCCCCCCTGACGCACCACCAGACATCCCACCTGCAGAGACAGACCTGCCCATCAGCTGTGACAAACCCTCAAAGGCAGAGATCAAGAAGGCCATCATGACTCTGAAAAATGGGAAGGCTGCAGGGCCGGACGAGATACCAGCAGAAGCCATAAAAGCAGACATAGAGACAGCTGTCAACATGCTATACAGCCTCTTCAGCAAGATCTGGGAGAAGGAGGAGGTACCGGCTCAGTGGAAAGAAGGAATCGTCATCAAGCTGCCGAAGAAAGGAGACCTCAGGGACTGCAGCAACGGAGTCCCCGAGAAGATCATCTCCCTCATCCGGTGCACCTACCAGGACATGAACTGCAGGATTGCCCACGCCGGCCACCTGTCCGAAAGTTTCGAGGTGAAAACCGGAGTTCGGCAGGGATGCCTGCTGTCGCCGTTCCTCTTCCTCCTGGTCATTGACTGGATCATGAAGACCACTACAACAGGCAGAAACAACGGTATACAGTGGACACTCTGGACGCAGCTCGACGACCTTGACTTCGCTGACGACCTGGCGCTCCTGTCACACAGCCACAGCCAGATGCGGGACAAGACCACTCGCTTGGAGACCACATCAGCCGGACAGGGCTCAAGATTAACCGGGAAGAAGACCGAGCTGATGAAAATCAACACCACTGCCAACACACCAGTCACAGTCGATGGAGAGCCCATCAGGGAGGTGGAGTCTTTCGTCTACCTGGGAAGCGTGGTTGACCAACAGGGAGGCACGGACCGAGACGTCACAGCCAGAATCGGCAAGGCAAGAGCAGCTTTCGTCATGCTCAAGAACATCTGGCATCTGGAGGAATCAGCATAAGAACCAAACTCCGCATCTTCAACTCCAATGTGAAATCAGTTCTGCTCTACGGATGCGAGACGTTGCGAACAACACAGACGATGCAACAAAAGATTCAGACATTCTTCAACACCTGTCTGAGGCGCATCTACAAAACCCGATGGCAGGACAAGGTCCGAAACGAAGATCTGTGGGAGCGGGGCGGGACAGGAACCCAGTGGCCAAGCAGATACTGCGAAGGAAGTGGGGCTGGATCGGACACACCCTCAGGAAGCCAGCATCCAGCACACCCCAACCCTGACCTGGAACCGCGGGAAAGAGAAAGAGAGGCCGGCCTCGCAAAAAGCTGGAGACGAGAC
>CM031616.1:41372192-41374692 GCA_018398815.1 Conus ventricosus | reverse complement strand
TGTAATCATGGGGGAACAAAATTGACCCTACCTGTTCGTTATATACTGATTATCGTTCTCTGCCGTATTTAATACTCCCTTTTCATACCAGTCAAATTGAGGTTATCTGTGTTTGTATCTGTTCATCTGTGTGTTTGTTGACTGTATTCAAGGTCGAAAAAGCCTTTTCGATCTGGAGTGGAGTCTAACAAGTCTTAAATACATGTTAATCTGTGTCTGTTCATTTCTCCAGTTGTTGTTCGTGTGTGTACATATGTCAGGGTACAGGGGAAACGAGAAAACTGTAACATTCCTTTTTTTTTTTTGGGGGGGGGGGGGGGGGGTGGAGTCTTTTCTTGTTTGCTCTGTTGTCATTTCAGCTGTGCCAGGTATAGGGGAAACGAGAAAGCTGTAACATCCCTTTTTTTCTTTTCTTTTTTCTTTTTTTGGGAGGGGTGGGGGCTCTTTTCTTGTTCGTTCTGTGTGCTCTGTTGTCATTTCTGCTGGGCGACTCGGTGTTGTAAGCAGCGTCCGTTTGGAGCTGTGGGCGTGTATGCGTTTGCAGCGAAGGCCGTTCAGCATTCAAAGGGACGCAACTTGCAGACAACACCACGTGTTCATGAAAGAGTACAGTGGCCTGCTCGCTTGAAGTGTGTAGTCCGTCTGGAACCAACTCCCTCACTCTACTCACCATGCAGACTTGACCACACAGCATAGAAATCTCCCTACAATCGTCATTTAAAGACATTCTCCGACAACTTATACTTGAGAGAGAGAGAGAGAGAGAGAGAGAGAGAGAGAGAGAGAGAGAGAGAGAGAGAGAGAGAGAGAGAGAGAGAGAGGGGAAGAGAATTCAAAGATCTATAGATAAAAGTGATTTTCTGGACTATAACTTCAGAAGGCGCGGGGTCCTTTTTTTTTTCAAAGTGCATAATAACACAAGTAACATAGCCCCCCGGTTACTCTGTGAGAAAGATATGTTCATGAGATTTTCGGGTTCGATGAGCCAAAGAAAACACAAACATAAACAAACATACACCGACCCCCAAAACAGAATATGGCTGCCAATACGACCAGGCGTTGGTCTGCCTTTCGGGTATATATCCACCCAACCTTCGCTGTACCCTATGGGGTGGATCATAGGTAGGGACTCTTTCTGAGATATATGTCCATAACAGGCCCAGTCGCGACGGTTTTTTTTCTTTCTTTCTTTCTTTCCTCTTTTCTTTTTTCTTTTTTTTTTCTTTTTCAAATTTTCAATTAAAAAAATAATAAAATCCGCAACAAGTTCTTGTCGCTCGGTTCAGGTATAGATTTACTCTCTGACATGGTCACATATCTTATGTTTCTATTCCTCTCCATAAATCTGGTGATACATCAAATCCATCAAATTATCGACCTGTTTCTATTTTATCTGCTTTATCTAAGCCTATTGAAAAGCACATGCAAAAGTCCCTCTATTCTTACCTTGCTAAGATAATTTACTCAATGAAGATCAGTCTGGTTTCCGTGAAAATCATTCCTGTCATACAGCCCTCATACAGCTCGTTGATAGCGTTCTATGCAGTATAAATGAAAATAATTTACTGGTATTCTTTTTATAGACTTTGAGAAAGCGTTTGATGTTATAAATCATTCTCTGCTACTGCGCAAATTAGAACTGTATAAATTAAATCCAGAATTCATTAAACTCTTGTCTTCTTTTCTATGTAACAGAAAACAAAGCAGTAACAGTTAACAACAAAATGTCAAAACTTTTTTGCCTGTCAAATACGGAGTACCACAAGGCTCTGTATTAGGTCCTCTTCTGTTTTCTATCTATATCAATGATTTACCTTTTTATGTTAAATGTAAGTGCGAAATGTTTGCCGACGATACATCGCTCCATTCCAGTGATTCAGACACCCATAGACTAGCAAACAAACTACAAGATAATATTCATGGACTTACTGAATGGACCCAACTGAATCATATGTCCTTAAATGCAAACAAGACCAAATGTATGTATGTATGTGCTCGACAAAAACGGCAAAGAATGAAGTCAAAATTTCAACCATTGTTTATATCTGACAAACAAATTGAAGAAGTAGATTCACATAAAATGCTAGGTGTAATAATTGATAAGGATCTATCGTGGACTGACCATACAAAGTCACTGGGAAAACGTCTTTCAAAAAATTACTTCAGCCATTCTCGTAAGCTTTTCTTCTGTGCTCACATTTTATCAATAATTGATTATGCATCGACATTATGGGACAGCTGCAGTGAAACCAACTTAAAAATGATTCATCGAATGTACAAAAGAGCACTAAAATTAGTATTGTTAAGATCAAGCAGTCTGACTACAGAAGATTATTTAAAAAAACTTAATATATTAACTTTCCACAACAGACTTTTGTTAAATAAGGCAGTGTGTATGCATAATGTTATATACGGCAATGCTCCTAAAAAGATAAGCGACACATTTAAAACTAACATCCATAGACACAATCATTTTTTTATCTATTCCTAGACCAAGAAA
>CM031616.1:41354692-41362192 GCA_018398815.1 Conus ventricosus | reverse complement strand
GATGACAGAAAAAAAGACTGAAAGACAGAGAGAACAGAGAAAGAAAACAGAAAGACAGAGATCACAGAGAAAAAGACTGAAAGACGGAGAGAACAGACAAAGGAAAACAGAAAGACAGAGATCACAGAGAAAAGGACTGAAAGACGGAGAGAACAGACAAAGGAAAACAGAAAAGCAGAGATCACAGAGAAAAGGACTGAAAGACAGAGAGAACAGACAAAGGAAAACAGAAAAGACAGAGATCACAGAGAAAAGACACAAAGACAGACATTTCTGAGAAATGGCAAATAAAAGACAAGAGAGAAGACAGAAAGAGGGAACAGATAAAATGCAGAAAGATAAAAGAAAAGATGACAGAGAGAAGGGAGAATCACAGAGATGACGGAAAAAAGGGCAGACAGACAGACAAAGATGACAGGTGACAGGCAGAAAGACATAAGAGAGAAAAGACGGAAAGAGATAATAGAGAAAGGGAAGAGAGAATGGGTGTATATGGAGAAAGCAGAGAATCAATGATGACAGAATAGAGACAGCGAGAAAGGACAAGAAGAAGACGGAAATGGAAGGACGGCAGACAAGCAAACAAGAAAAGAAAAGGAAGAAAGATTACCGAGCAAAGAGAGAAAAGTAGAGATAAACACAAGGCAGAAAGAAAAGAAGAAAAGAGGGAGGAGAAAGAGATGATGGTGAATAGACAGACCAACACACACACACACACACACACACACACACACACACACACACACACACACACACACACACAGAGAAAAAGCAGAAAGAGAGAGATGGTCATGAAAAGACGGAAAGAAAGAAGGAAAAAGACACAACCCAGTTAAGAGGAAGGAAAGGCAAAGATGACAGGGAAAGGCAAAAAAAAAAAAAAAAAAAAAAAAAAAAAAAGAGAGAGAGAGAGAGAGAGAGAGAGAAGAGAGAGAGAGAGGAGAGAGAGAGAGAGAAAAGATGCCGAATAACAGAAAGAAAGACAGACGGCAGAGTGAAGGCAAAGAGATAGGACAGAGACAATTCAGAAAGAAAGACAGACGGCAGAGTGAAGGCAAGAGATAGGACAGAGACAATTCAGAAAGAAAGACAGACGGCAGAGTGAAGGCAAAGAGATAGGACAGAGACAATTCAGAAAGAAAGACAGACGGCAGAGTGAAGGCAAAGAGATAGGACAGAGACAATTCAGAAAGAAAGACAGACGGCAGAGTGAAGGCAAAGAGATAGGACAGAGACAATTCAGAAAAAAAGACAGACGGCAGAGTGAAGGCAAAGAGATAGGACAGAGACAATTCAGAAAGAAAGACAGACGGCAGAGTGAAGGCAAAGAGATAGGACAGAGACAATTCAGAAAGAAAGACAGACGGCAGAGTGAAGGCAAAGAGATAGGACAGAGACAATTCAGAAAGAAAGACAGACGGCAGAGTGAAGGCAAAGAGATAGGACAGAGACAATTCAGAAAGAAAGACAGACGGCAGAGTGAAGGCAAAGAGATAGGACAGAGACAATTCAGAAAGAAAGACAGACGGCAGAGTGAAGGCAAAGAGATAGGACAGAGACAATTCAGAAAGAAAGACAGACGGCAGAGTGAAGGCAAAGAGATAGGACAGAGACAATTCAGAAAGAAAGACAGACGGCAGAGTGAAGGCAAAGAGATAGGACAGAGACAATTCAGAAAGAAAGACAGACGGCAGAGTGAAGGCAAAGAGATAGGACAGAGACAATTCAGAAAGAAAGACAGACGGCAGAGTGAAGGCAAAGAGATAGGACAGAGACAATTCAGAAAGAAAGACAGACGGCAGAGTGAAGGCAAAGAGATAGGACAGAGACAATTCAGAAAGAAAGACAGACGGCAGAGTGAAGGCAAAGAGATAGGACAGAGACAATTCAGAAAGAAAGACAGTCGGCAGAGTGAAGGCAAAGAGATAGGACAGAGACAATTCAGAAAGAAAGACAGACGGCAGAGTGAAGGCAAAGAGATAGGACAGAGACAATTCAGAAAGAAAGAGATGTCAAGAAAAATTAGAAAGGTATGACAGAGAGAGAGAGAGAGAGGAGAGAGAGAGAGAGAGAGAGAGAGAGAGTGAGAGAGAGAGTGAGAGAGGAGAGGAGAGACAGAGAGAGAGAGAGAGAGAGATGAGGGAGAGAGAGAGAGGAGAGAGAGAGAGAGGAGAGGAGGGAGGAGAGAGAGAGAGAGGGAGGAGAGAGAGAGAGAGAGAGGAGAGAGAGATGAGAGAGAGAGAGGAGAGAGAGAGAGAGAGAGAGAAGAGAGATGGCAGAGAAAATACAAAAAGTACAAGACACAGAGAAGGGGGACAGAACGTCAGAGTGATAGAGAGAAGGCAGAAGGACAGACGCGAAAGATGAACGGTAAAAGGACAAACCTAACAGAAAACAGAAAGAATGTTTGAGGTAACAGACAATGACACTGACCCCCCCCCCCCCAAAAAAAAAAAAAAAAAAAAAAAGCAACAAAAAAAAACCCAAACAAACAAACAAACAAAAAACAAACAACTTAAATGATAACAGCTTAGTAGCCCTTTTGTCCTGGGTTCAGTACATTGTCTCATACAGATCATGAAGAAACTGACCAGCTCAATAGTTTTGATTCAGCAAAACAGACATGGCGACCTTTCATTCATCCGCAAATGTTCGTCTGCCGGAAAACAAACAAACAAACAACAGAAATACATGCAAGTGGACATGCTAACTGTTCTCGGTATGAGACTAAAACGTTGGGTGGAAAGGATCATCACTCAGTCTCCATCAGGCATCCAACCTCCATCTGGCATCCGTCGAAAATAACTTTCGACTATATGCACATGAAAAACATCGATTTCAACCTAGGGTTTTAAACCGTCTAATTTCATACGATTCGGCACTAAACTTAGCTAGAGATATTCATGAGATCCCCATTGTCAAGCGACAAAATTTCCGATACTTTCTGGCCACTAACAATAGGCACTTGAAATCATTTACATTTTTTTTGTTTGTTTTGTTTTGCGAACATCGTCGTAAGCTCTGCATTCAAAAAGAAAATAATGTTGCGCTTGATGCGCAGACTTTACATAGCTTTTCAGTTTCTGGTCTGGGTATAGACCATACTCTGCTCGCAGTGAGACCTGGAGTCCTTGTTGTAAATGTAGCAAGTTGTCTGAGGTCACAGAGAGAAGGCAGAAAGAGAACATGTGACAGAGAACAGACGGAAGGACTTAGGCTGCAGGGAAAATACACAAGGGCAGCGGTAATAGAGAACGGAGAGGAGGACAGGGCAAGAGAGGAAAACCCCAGTAATACAGAGATCACAAAGAAAGAAAACCAGTGAAACAGAGATAAAGGAAAAAAAACAGTAATACAGAGATAACGGGGGTAAAAACCGCAGTAAAACAGAGATCACAGAGACACAGAGACCCCCAGTAAAACAGAGATCACTGAGGAACCCCCCCCCCCCCCCCCCCTCCCAGTAAAACAGAGATCACAGGGGAAAAAAACAGAAGGATAGAGGTAAAGCCAGCCACAAGACAGAAGAACAGGAGTACCAGAAGAAAGGCAGAGAGGCAGGAGAGACAGAGGTGGTATAGAGGGGGAAAAAAAACCCCAGGACAGAAGTAACAGAGAAAAAAAAACAACAACAACAGAGGAACAGAGATAACAGAGAAAAGACAGAAATACAAAATTAACCGATAAAAGACACAAACAGACTTAACAGAGAAAAATACAGAAAGACAGAAGTACAGAAAAAAAAGACAGGGATAACAACAAAAACAACAACAACAACAACAAAAAGAAAAGAAAAGAAAAAAGAAGTAACAGTAAAAAGACAGAAGGAGAGAAGAAAGAGAGAAAAGATAGGGAGGGGGGTGAAAAAGAGGAAATCCCACGTATCACATAACACAGCGCAGAGCCCAGCTAGGGTTTAAGGTCTCGTGGTAATTCTAGCCTCCAGCTGGAAACGAGAGCCAGCCACTTCACCTGCAGCACAGGACTCACCGAAGCTAAGCACCCCGGGAAAAAAAAGAATCCAGTAACGAGTGTGGATGACAGCCACAGAGATTCTCGAGGAGTCCACAACCTGTTTCTTCGATCAATAAATGGTAGTCTGAAGACAATTCCACTGGCAGAGTCGATGGACTGATCTTTGAGGGAAAACAACAACAAACAAACAAAGGAGCAAATAAGTAACCAGCGTTGATGTCTTAAAGTCAACGCCTAATTTTGGAATCTGCGGGCCAGTGCCACTGTGATAATATTCACGTTCATACACTCCTCCAAATTTACTAAAGGTTATCATTTGAATCCACCGACATGACAAAATCTTTTGAAGATAGAGAGAATGCACGTGACGCACACAGCTGTCGAAGCAGGATACAGTTTTCCGCTGAATGAGACTGTGCAACATGTACTTGACTGTTGACGCCCCCCCCCCCCCCCCCCACCCCCACTCCTCCCTTCCCGTTTAGTGAGATTTCCAGAGGTCATGGTGTTTTTGTTTACGTCCCGATCAAACTCTGATTGGCATCATTTCTGTTCATGTTCGGAGACACAACAGGCCACAAGCTGGTTGATTAAAGCGTACAAAATCCATGGTCCTTCTTTTACCTCGTGAGGGAAAACTGCATTAGATCTTTGTTGTTGTGACAAAGTGTCGAAGTGCAATGCGGCATTCCCCCCCCCCCCCCCCCCCCCCCCCCCCCGCGGGGTACCTCAAGATCTTCATCCATATTGATCAGCCAAAAACAAGGCAGTCATTTATCATGATCATGATTGTTCCTTTGTGCGGCTTGAAACACTTTCTGTGTGGCCACCTCCAGCCTGAGAGTTATATTTATTCTGAACAACATTATGCATTGTGTATTTTGTATTGTATAGTACAATTTCATCGCCCAAACAAATTTCCTGGAGTGAAATTCGGTCTGGTCACCCCTGAGTGAGGGTACTGTCATAGAACAGCAGCATCAGACTTTTTTTTGTTTTTGCCTGAGAGGCCTGTGGCCAACTGAAGCTGATGGTCGTCAGTTCGAACCTCTCGTCAGCTCGGATTTTTTTTTTCGGCTTGAAAACCCTGTGTGTCCACCCAGCAGTCAGTGGGGACCTGATTCAGTGCAGGGAAAGTTAAAGGCGGGGGAAGAAGAGGGATGGGACCCGCCTTCCATCATGCCGTGCTTTGGACGGTTCACTGCTCTCACAGCCGATAGGCAATGAGAATTGTAACTTTAATATTTCACACACACACACACACACACACACGCACGCACGCGCGTTTACTTTTTTTTTCACAGAACTTTTGCGGGGATAGCCCCATTGTTGCCATGGAATCTCTTACGTGCCACTCACCGGACCTCGGCTTATTGACTCACACGAAAGACGTGATATTCAGGCCACTGCCTTAGAACAAGTGGAAAGGTTAGAGTTAAAAAAAAAAAATCGCCCCATTGCGAGATTCGAAACACTGACACTGGGAAATCTCGCACGTTCAAGGCAAGTGTGTAGCCCACCTTACTACCCACTCCAACAGGCACGAGTGAAATAACATTTTTCTCAAGAAATCTCCCTGAGCGGTTGAGACGAACAATCCAAACACGCTTCGTCAAGTCCAAATCAAAACCCAGTGCTATCTACACATGGCGACAGAAGGACACGCACCATCACGAATACGCCGCCCACGTTTCTGCTACTCCACACTGAGCACGGTGCCATCATCTGGGGGGGGGGGGGGGGGGGGGGGGTTACCCGTGGCTGGAACTGCTGGAAGTGGTAGGTGTCAACTTGCTTCCAAGCCGTGGACGGGCATCACCCTACATACATCAACCAGGGGCGGACTGATTGTATTCCTTCTCCCCCTCCCCCCTCCACCCCACCCCCACCCCTCCCCCTCACACACTCACACACACTCACACACCTCTGTAGAACCAGTTCCAGTGAAGTCTTGACATCAGTAAACATGCTGTTCGTGAAGCCCCGTTTCGCAACTTTCCACGCACGTTGAGCAGGAGGGCGAGAGGGTGGCGGCGTGAGACCGTTCGGCGTGCTATTGATGGAGAGACCGGGTAGGTGTATCCCCGACACAGAAGGGGAGTGCTACGGATCAATAGGCTGCTGGACAACCCAGCTTGTGTTCTCTAGGGGGCGCGTTCAGTCAGCGGTGTTTGTTTGTTTGTTTTCCCACTTAGGTCTGTGTTGCTGTTCTCTCGGGGCGCTTTTCAGTCAGTGATGTTTGTTTGTTTGTTTTCCCACTCAGGTCTATGTTTGCTGTTCTCCCAGGGGCGAGTTCAGTCAGCGGTGTTTGTTTGTTTTCTCAACTCATGTCTATTTTTTCCCTAGCTTTTGCCCTATGGTTTCCTGTGTTTGCCTCATTTCTCCATCATTTGCCCAAAGAAGCCTACTCTTCCATGTGTTGTCTATGCTGTCCTCTTGTTGCCTCCATTTTGGCCTTGATTTTCCTCCTTTTACGTGTCTTGTCCTACTTTTGCCTCTTTTCTGCTCTTGCCTTCGTTTTTGCCTTCATCTTTCCCACTTTTGCCCATGTCTTCCTTTACCGATGTTTCGTATGTCACTTTCATCTTCACCTTCATTTTTTTTTTTTTTTCTACCAAGGTTTTATTGCTTTTGTCTAAGCATTTCTACTGTTGTTTCATTTTTGCTGTCATGTTGCTACTTTTGCCTTAAAATTTTTTTTTTTGCTGTCATTGTTCTACTTTGCCTGGCTTTCCCTGCTTTTGTACATGTTTCCCTCTTTCACATTCATATTTGTCTTCAGCGACAAAGTGTGTTTAAATTTTCCTACGTTTGCCTTTTTTTCTTCTTTTTTTTTTCTTTATTTTTTGTTTTCATTTTTTTAATTGCTTACGTTTTCCTTTGCAGCTGTCTTTTTCAATACTTTTTATCTCTCTCTCTGTGTCTCTGTCTGTCTCTCGCTCTGTCTCTGTCTGTCTGTCTGTCTGTCTCTCTCTCTCTTTCTCTCTCTTCTTTTGTCTTTTCTCTCTCTCTCTCTCTCTCTCTCTCTCTCTCTCTTCTTGGCCCCATTCCCAATATTTCCATACCTGTTCTTTGCTGTGTTTACAGTGTCTACAATTTTACTCTTCTTTCCGCTTCCATCTTTCTTAATTAATATTTTCCTTTGTTTTCTTACTTTTGCCTCCATTTTTCCTACCTTCATCTCTTGTTTCATTTTTTTTTTTTGGGGGGGGGGGGGGGGGGGGGGGGGGGTCTGTCTACCTGTGGCACTTTTCCTTTCACTCACTTCTTTTTTTTATATTTACATATTTCTACTCTTCTTCACCCCTTTGTTTCATTTCTACGTTGTCTATTCCTCGTGTTTATTTCTGTCTGTCTACTTTGTGTCTATATTCCAAGTTTTTTTTTTAAAAATAATTTAAAGTTTTCACATTTGTTGTTGTTGTTTTCTACTATTCCTCATTTTTTTTCTCTCTTTACAAACCCATGCTTTCCTGATCTATTCTTTATTTTTTCCTTCTACTTATTCCGGGTTTCTCTTTCAGT